>MPDP01000046.1:0-600000 GCA_030869315.1 Colletotrichum cuscutae | reverse complement strand
ACTACGGAGGCGCCGATATGACCTGGATTGGCTACTTCCGTCCGATTCTCTCATGCCCGGGCATCATTCCGCTTGGCTTGACTCTGTGCTGGTCAGGCCAGACACGCCTAGCCGCGATTGTATCCCCAATACTTGGTTTCCTCACGGGATTGGGCATCTGGCTCGGAACAGCACATGTCATTTACGGCGAGATCAACATGAAGACCACAGAAGGCAGCTTACCAGCTCTTTACGGAGCAATCGGATCTTTCTTCTCGCCTGCGCTCTACTCGGTGCTTCTGTCTTTATACAAACCTGAAAAGTTCGATTGGAGAAGATTTCTTGTTGCTGAGATTGCCGAAGAGAATCAGTTGAAGCAGAGCAGCGAAAAAGAGGAGGCGAACAATGACGGGAATACTTCGTCGACTTCGGAAGGAGAACCACCCGCATCTTCCCTATTTGACCCTGAAAAGTCGGGTGATTCGGAGAAGAATACCGCCGCTGCTGCAGGCGACAACTTCCCTCCCGCGGTTTCTTCCAAAGATACCTCGCTGGCAGGTGAAGTCAACCTGGATGATGTTCGCCACCCGTTCGACGACGATACTATCAAGTTGCTCTACCGCTGGTACCGCATCGCCTGGTACATGTTCATCGCCATCGTACTCGTTACCTTCATTCTCTGGCCAATGCCGCTTTATCGCGATTACATCTTTGAGAAGACCTTCTTTAAGAGCTGGACAACGGTGGCGATCATCTGGCAGTTCTTTGCTTTCTTCGCTGTTGTTGTATACCCTCTGTATGATGGACGTTACGAGATTGTAAGAGGCGCCAAGGGCGTTTGGCACTCGAGTAGGGACCTTCTTAAGTCTGAATGACTTGCGAAGCCGGCAATGCAAGAAACTTAGATCAAGATGTCTAGATACGGCCTGTGCCACTACTATTGTTATCTAAAGTATTTCACTGGTAGTAGAACCCCAGTAACTTCGAGTGTGCAGACTCAGCTTGCGTGCTCCCGACTGAGACAACCCGGCGAGCATCGAACTCTGGTATCCAGCTGGTAGATGGAAGCCTGAGATGATCTCTAGTCTTGAAGTGTTAGTGTAGGTTTCCCTCTTATAGGGTAACTAGTTCGAACCGTGGGTTGACGAAGAGATTAATTAACTATATAAATTTCTACGTAGGTATAAAAAGGAGGTTCTAACTATAAGTTAGGCTAGTTATAATAATCGTAAATAAGGCCCCTAATTAGCCCCTATATAATTAATTATATACCGCGGTTAAATTAGACTTCTAATCTAATACTAACTTTCTCTTTCTTTTATTAATTTAATTATTATAGTTAGAGGTATAATTTAACCTCGGGCCCGTTTACTAAGTCGTTTCTTTTTCCCCCTTTTCTCTATTCTTCTTATATAACCTATTTTTTTATTTATATATTAACTTTTTTACTACTTACGAATTACTCTAACCCCTTATTAAGTACTACTTTTATAAAAGCGTTAGCGAGGTTATTATTACCGTTAATTTAATAAATCTCGAGGATTTTATACCTTTTATATAATTATCTAAGGGCTATAATATTAATTATAAGCCTTTTTTTTTATAATTCTTAATTTAATAAGATATTCGTATAGCGAGTAAGAATCCGTATAGATAACTATTAGGATTAGTAAAAAGCTAAGCCGATTAGTGATTTTCCTTAGCATTATTAAAATTACGTAAGCGAGGTTAAAACTATTAACTATACTATAGATTTCTAACGCTAATATACTTCTCGTTACTTATTTATTTTTAGTTAACGAGTAGTAGATTATATTATTATATATTATAAATTCGCTCTTATTTATATTCTCGTTAATAAGAATAATAATATATTATAATTATAAAATAAGGTCCTTATTATTCGTAAATAAGCTATTTATAAATATATAGAGCTTATTAGCCGCGAGGTTAATTAAGTAGTAAATAAGATTTCGATCGAGATTTAAGTACTATTACTTAAGCTACTTATTAAGTACTTCGACGTTTTATTTGTTTAGTTTTATAGCCTACGCTATTTTAATATAGTTAAAAGTTATTTTAGGCTAGTATATACTCGTAATATATACCCCTTATACAAGCTTAGCCTTATATTACTTTTTAACGTTAATTACGTTTAGATTAATAAGGCTAATTTTCTTATTTTATTCCTTTTATTAAAAAACGACGGTTTTCCTTTTAATTATAAGAATCCCGTTATTAAACGCTAATAAGTTATTTATTATAAGGACCTTTTTTAGCTTTATTATAAAGCCCGTTTTTTAGAGCTCCTTATCCTTTTTTTTTATAAAGTTAATATCGAATAGGCTTAATATATCATTAGTTTATATTCTAACGATTTTAAATTAGTTACTTACGTACTTAGATATTAATAAGTACGGGTCGTACGTAAATATAATTATTAATAATTAATTAATATAAAAATCGTAATATGTAGTTTACTAATAGGTACCCGATTTTACGAGCCTATATAATAGTTTAAGTACTTTAATAATCGTACTTTCTAAGTACTTACTAGCTATTTCTTTTAGTAAATAGGCTAGGATTTTCTTTATAAGCCTTGTAGCTGATTAAGTATAGGCCTAAGTAATATTATAACTCTAAATCTTATATCCCTTTTTTTATAGTAATACTATTAGTATTATTATTAATCGTTAGTTATAGCGCTATATTATAAGCGATTATATAAGTAGTATTACTTTCTTAACGTTACCGTACTCTTAAATTACGTATCTAGACTTCTCGTATAGCTAGGGTATTCTTTTCTTTTTAATCTTACGAACTATTTATAATTTAAATATATAGAGGTTTATATATTTCTCTAAGTCGTAGAGGATAAATTAATAAACCTCTCGATTATAAAGAGTGTTTACTTTAATAAGATCTAATTCTTTATACGGCTTTTTAGTAATTATAATTATACTTTTTTTATATAGTTTAATTATTAGCTCGAAATTAGCTTTTTTTTTATTATATAAAAGGTATTAATTACCTTATTATTAGTAATAAATTACTATATTAGTATTTATTATTATAGTTTTTTATAACGTCTCGCTAGTAGTATTAGTACCCTTTTAGCAATTTCCTTTTCTTCATTATTTATTAATATTATTATAATAATTTTATTAAGGATAATTTCCTATGCCTTTGCCGCGGGTTATATAGTTTTCCCTAGCTCTTTTTTTTTTTTATAAGTTAGAAATTACTTTATTAGGATTTATATAATATAGTCTTATTACTATAATTAATACTTCGAGGGGTTAGTTACGATCCCTTATAACTACGTAAGATCGCTTATTAATAGAGATTAATTTATATAGCCTAGCTTATTATTAAGTAATTTTACGCTATACTTATATATCCGAATTTAGTAGTATATTTAAATTACTTCTTATATTAAGCCTATTATACGTAATAATTACCTCGTTAATTTACTTTTTTATACTTACTTTGCATAGTACCCGTATTACTTTTTTAACTACTCGGGCTCGTTAGCTTATATTTAGTAATAGTAGTAAGGCTAATATCGTTCTTAGATATACTCTAAATACGAGAAGCATTAGTATAAGCCCGTTGGGCCCCATAGTATCGTTATAGTATTTAAGTACTATCTAGAAGTATTCGTTATTAATAGAATCTAGATTTTTTTTTTTAATAATTCTAAATACCCTTTTTAGTTACTAGTGTACCCTTTTTATTTTTTTAATATTATAGTACGCTTTAATAAGTACGACTTTTAGCTATATATTATAAGCCGTCATATTCTTTTTAAATTTTATTAATTTAAAACTAGTATTAGCGTCGGTTCTAATACTATTTAGTAGACCTTAGTATATATTAATTTAGTTTTTTTATAGGGCTACTTATACTATTTTCGCTTATAAATCCCGGAGGAATTGCCCTATTTAAAAAGATATAGTTACGTTAATTATATATAGGACTAGCCGATTATTTAAGTAGAAGATATTAATAACAATTTCCTAATTAAAGTTAAGCTAATTACGTAATTTAAATTTAAACTTACGTAGACTTTACGTATTTATTTAGTATTAGTAATATACTTTTATTAATTACTCTAGCGCCCCTATTTTAATATTATTATTATCTAATTACTTTAAGAAGTTATATAGCCTCGTAACTAACGGGTAGCTAAATCTTTAGTATAATTATTTAAGCTCACTTTCTATTAAGTAATTAATTAACTTCGTATTATTAATAAGCCTTATAAACGCATACCCCTATTATCGTTCTATTATTTCGAAGTACTTACTACTAGAGATTCTATTCCTTATATTATTAAATATAATACCTAGTCGATCTATATTTTTTAAATATAATAAAAATAGTATATTAATAAGCAAAATATAGAAAGTTATCGTTCCGAAGTACGTTTTAATTTTTACTATACCTAGGGCGATAATTTCCTTATTTAAGCTAAAACTAATCCTTATAATACCCGCCGTTAATATATTAAGTATTACTAGCGCGATCTTTTATAGTACTTAGAATTACCCTTTTTTTTTTATTAACTATTATAATACCCTAGTATCTAAGATAATCCCTTAGAAAGTTTTTAGGCTATATTTTTTATTTACGTAAAATACTTAGATGAGCTTAGTATTTAAGTAGTTTAGGTAGTATAAAAAGGATCCTCTTAGCTATTATTATAATTACTTAGTACTTAATTTCTCTTTAAGTATTTAAAAAGGTAAATCCGGTATTATTAAATTTAGTAGGCTAGATTATAATTTACCCCCTTTACCCCTCTCCATACCCATTATCTAAGGGACTTTTTTTTATTATTTATAAATAAAAGCCTATTTATTAAGAGCTTTTATTACTTTTTACTCGTTTATTTTTATATATCCTCTAGAGGCTAATGGGGTAAAAAAATAGTAGTTAATATTATTAATTTTATTATAATCTAATTCGTTAGTATAGAGTATAAGGTCTTTTTTATTTTTTAAGTTTCTTAGCGGATATTTTAGGCCGTTAATTTAGTTACTTATGCTAAGTTCTGTACCCCCGGATATGCCCTTATATATTATGAGGAATTAGTTAAATCAATTAGGGCTAGTTTTACTTTTTATTACCCTCGACTTTTTATATTATTTATACAATTTAGTACGCTCTTTTTCTAAGTAATTACTTAATTAATATCTATCCTTTTTATAAATAAAGTACTATTTCTTACGTTACTTTACTTACGGGTTAAATCTCTACTTATTTAATAAATCTAGGCCTCCTTATTAGCGATTACTATACTTAGCTTTTTTCTTTTTTTTATTATACGTTCGATCGACCTAGTACTACTAATAAGGGCCGTCGTATACTTAGAAATAGGTTTAGTACGGTATTCTCGCTTTAATATTAAAACTAAATCTTAGCCTCGAATAGAGCGTTTTATAATTTTTAAGTACTTAGTATAGGGTTATTTTTATTTTTAATACGTATTAAACTATAGTATAAAAATATCTAACTTTTTACTTATTAATTCCCTTATTTAACTAGGTTTTTATTAGCTTATTAATTCGATCGATAAGCTCTTTAAGGATCTTTATTTATAATTTACTTTTTATTATCCTAGTTATAAATATAAAAGAAATTGCTCAGAGCTTAGATAGGAGCTTTAGATTCTTATTATAAATCTCGAAGCGGCTTCGGATTACGTTAATAATATTAAAAAAGTCGTTTTAATTAAGATTATATACTATTTCGTAATAGTAATTAGAGGCTTTGTTTATAAGTATAATATTAATTACTAAATAGTACTAGTATTCCCTAATCCCAACCTTTTTATAGTAATTATAAAATATTATTAGGGTTTTTTATAAGACCTTATACTTCCCCTTAGAGTATAATTTTTTTTTTAAAAAGATCTTTTTAAAGTTTATAAATTACCTTGTATTTATTACTAGAATTTTAGTATTTATATATAATCCCTATATCGCTACGTACTATTAGTAACTCCGGGTCGTTTACCTCTTTTTTTATTAGCTAATTAGTGCCGAATTTCGTATTAATAACGGCGACGAGCTATAGATCAAAATAGGCAGAATTATTAATTATCGTATTTCTAATACTATATTTTACCTCTATATATCTTTTTATAATAATAGATTATTATTAGTAATTATAGGGAGGAAATCTACGTCGTTTACCCTTTTTTTAAATTTATTAAAGCGATTATATACTTTATTAACTTATGCCTAGTTTTATAGTATAAATTCTTTTTTTATAATCGTTACTATTAGGATTTTATATAGTTTTTATAATTATAATTACGTTAGTAATACCCCTCGCCCTTAAAAGAATCTATTAACTACTTTTATAATTCTTAAGCTTACGCTTATAAACTATTTATCTAGCTAGTAACTAAGGTTATTTATAATCTTATAAAATAGGGGTTACCTCTATAGCCCCTTTTTTTTATAAACCTTAGTTAAATAGATTAATACTATATTAATTTATTTATTATTAAGCTAATTTACGATTTTATATATTTACGTTCCCTAATAGTCCGGGTTAATATTTACTTATTTATAAAAGATCGGGATTTTATTTAGGATCGGGTTTTTTCCTCTTTTTCTTTACCCTAACTCGCTAGGGGTTATACTCTAGCTTATATATATATTAATAATTACTAATATATTTAATCTTAATAAGAATATATCTAATCCGCGCGTTAACTATAATAAGCCCGTGCTTTTATTACTTAACGAATTTATTAAGGTCTAAGAAATTCCCGCTTCTTCTTATTATCTCGCTACTACTCTCGTTTTTATTATTTTTAATAATTATTACTACTTTTTTAAATTACTAACTATCGTACTTATTAAGACCTCTTTTTTATTTAGGATAAAAAAGTAGGTTTTAGTAACCCTCTTTTTTTAATAGTAATAATAGATATTTATATTACTATAAGAAGATATAGTAATTAGTCTTATAATCTTTACTAATTACTAATTTTTATTATTTTATATATTTTTAGCCTCCTAAGCCTCGTACTCTCTATAATTTTTAAATAGCTTTTTTCTTTAACCTACCTTTTTTAGAGCAGTATTTTATAAAAATAGTTAAATATAGATACTAAGTAGCTCGTAGAGGATCTATATAGGTTATTAAGTATAGTTAGTAAAGTTAAGCCCCTTCTCTTTTTTTTATAAAATTGCGGGCCTTAAGGACTTATCGAAAATATTACTTATCGCTCGTACTTAGTAAGGTTAGATATTTTAGGGATTTTCTTTTTATAGCTTCCTCAGTACCCTATTTTATATTTTTTTAAGTAGTCTTTTTTATAGCCTAATTATAGTTAGGTAATTATCGCTTTTCTAACGGTCCCTTTTATTACTTAGTTAATTTCTAATCGTAGGCCGGCTATTAAAAAGTTATTTAGTAAAAAAGCTACTTAAAGTAATAATAAAAAGCTAGTCGCTTAAGTAGTTTTATTAATTAACATAGTTTAATATAATAAACATCGACCTTTTATAAGTAATAAAGGGCTACGATTATTCGATTTTATATAGTATTTAAGAATTACCTCTTTTTTTATTTACTTTTATAAGGTTATTTAGTATAAATCTCTTATTTTATATAGTATTAAGAGGTCGTTTTTTTTATATAATAAGATACTTTACTAATTTATAATAATAGAATTTAATTACTAATTAGTATAGGTTTCCTTCTTATAAGGTAACTAGTTCGAACCGTGGGTTAACAAAGAGATTAATTAACTATATGAATTTCTATGTAGGTATAAAAAAGAGGTTCTAACCGCAGGTTGGGCTGGCTACGATAATCGTAAATAGGGCCCCTAATTGGCCCCTGCGCAATTGACTATATGCCGCGGTCGAATTAGACTTCCGATCCGACAGTTAGTACGCTGATAGTGCGAGATGGCAATCAGAGAGACTAGTTTCGACTTCCATTAATAATAGAGCCCTATACTTCTACATTCGAAGAACATGGCAATTTTCTAACAGCTCTTGACATCTATGCGTGTTCTCGGCCAGTACGTACTAGCGCAAGTCTCAAATGTGATGCGCGTTTCGTTCGAAGCTGAATCAGGCCTCATTGGTTGAAGACAAAGAAGATGCAGGAGGCCGTCAACCCAGCTGTTCAAAGCAGGAGGGCGAGCAGTCACTGGCTGGCTCTCAAACATCAGGCTGCGACGATTTCCTTCAGGCTTCAGTATATTCCAGATAAAGGTCTGGAATATGCGCGAAGGCACGTGATGGCATATCACAGACACCGCTATTATCTTCATCAATCGAATCAAGACCTCTGAATTATTTCTGTATTCATGTCCCCGTCATCACCAGCTTACTTGAATTCAACCAAGATTGTATTTCAACACGGCTCGTAAAATGGCGGCAGCCACCGAAGATTTCGGCAGTCATGACAAAACTCCCTCGCCGGTGGTAATGGAAACTTCCACAACCGAGCCGCGGGTGTGTCGTGAACCAGACCAAGACTGGGAGCGTCCGGGCAGGCTCATTCATGACTATCTCGAAAAGAACTCTCCGGAGTTTGTCAAAGTCCGCGACTTGCGCAAGAAGGTTCGTAGGTAGTCCTCTGTATTCGCTGGAAGAATGCTAACCACCGGCCGCGACTCGCAGGGATGGGAGAACCCTGCAGGTGACACGTTCTTCGAGAACCAGCGTCGTGTTGCCGAAAATCCTACCTATCGGGCTACGATAGCTTTCTACGACATGATGAAGAGAATCGGCCAAGAGATGCAAAGAAACACGGGCGCCCTCAAAGTCAAAACTCCTAGCTGGGGCAAGACACAGATCCTTGACATGGGCATGGCGCCCGGCGGCTTCCTCACGACGGCCATGTATCTGAACACAGGTGCACAAGCGATGGGCTTCAGTCTTCCCGAGTTTGATGGGGGCCACAGGGTCATGATACCCGACAACCTCGATATTGATCGCAGAGACGTCGACGTCACCATGCTCGCTGCGGACATGGGCATCAATGACATTCCGACCGATCATCCAGACTTTGCCAAGTTCCTCCCTCGCCAGTTCATGCCCGGTCAACAATTCGATCTGGTCATCTGTGGAGGAACAGTGGTGCACAAGCAAGAGCGTGCCTCGTATCGACATGAGAGCGAGTCTCAGCGACTGACCACCAGCCAGCTTGCGCTCGGCCTCGAGCGGCTCAGACCCGGCGGAACCATGGTTGTACTCTTCCACAAGATGGAGGCGTGGGGCACGGTTCGTGAGCTGTACTGTATTTCTCAGTTCTCCGATATCAAGACCTTCAAGCCGACGACTGGTCACAACAAGCGCTCCTCATTCTACATGGTGGCTACGAGAGTTCAGAGCCAAAGCCCCTTGGCCATTCAGGCTGTCTCTCGCTGGAAACACATATGGCAAGCGGCCACATTCGGGTCTGAGGAAGACTTTCATGAGGCTAGGCGCAAGAACTTGACTGATGTCGAGGAAGTACTTGATAAGTTTGGTGATCAGCTTGTGCGAAAGGGTCGGAGAATTTGGCATATCCAGGCACAGGCTCTCGAGAAGGCACCTTTTATTCAGGGAAAATACTCAACATAGTCGTGTCACAGAGAGCGGACGGAGATTGGGAGTTCTGCCTACTTTAGTACCTAGCTTGTTGACCAGAACATCGAAAATGGCGAGCGTTTCCCTGCTCATGTTGAGGTGGCTTAATTGCTTTAGTATACTCAGAAGGCTGATGCATCAGATCTGCTGAGAACCATGAAGCGAGTGAAATATGATGGACATGTGTCGGATTGGAAGTCTAATTCGACCTCGGCTTACGGCAGCCAGCGCAGGGACCAACTACGGCCCCTATTCACGATATTCGTAGCCTACCCAACCTACGGTTAGAACCTCCCTTTTTTATATACGTAGTATATTAAAATAGTTTAATTAACCTACTTCGTTAACTTATAGTTCGAACTAATTAACTAATATCCCTATAATAGGAATACTAATACTAATTAGTAATTAAATTTTATTATTATAAATTAGTAAAGTATTTTATTATATAGAAGAGACGACTTCTTAATACTATACGGGATAGGAGATTTATATTAATTAACTTTATAAAAGTAAATAAAAAAGGGGCGATATTTAAATACTATATAGAATTAAGTAATTATAGCTTTTTATTACTTACGAGAGGTCGACGTCTATTATATTAAAATACGCTAATTAATAAAACCGCTTATATAGCTACTATTTTACTACCGCTTTAAGTAGCTTTTTTACTAATATAACCTCTAAGCGGCCAGCCCGCGAGTCTAAATAATAAAAGGGATTATTAATAAGTAATAATTACTAAATTAGTATAATTAAATTATAAAAAGGACTACCGAGGAAATTATAAAAAAGGGTACTAAGAGGCTATAAAAAAAAGATTTTTAAAGTATCTAACCTTACTAAGTATAAGTAATAGGTAGTATTTTTAATAAGTTTTTAAAGTTTACGAAGTTTATAAAATTCGCGATTTTATAAAAAGGAGAGCTTAACTTTACTAACCGTACTTAATAGCCTATTTAACTCCTTTACGAGCCGCCTAGTATTTATTTTTAACTATTTTTATAAAATACTACCTTAAAAAAAGTAGGACGAGGAAAGAAGTAATTTAGAGATTATATAGAGTACGAGGCTTAGGAAATTAGAAGTATATAGAATAATAGAAATTAATAACTAATAAAGACCCTAAGACTATTTTTTTTATTTTTTTATAGTAATATAAACGTTTATTAATATTATTAAAAAAAGGGATTATTAATATCGACTTTTTTATATTAAATAAGAAGGGTAGCCTTAATAAGTACGATATTTAGCGATTTAGAGAGTTAATAATAGTTATTAAAAATAATAAAAACGAGAGTAGTAGCGAGATAGTGAGAAAAAGTAAGAATTACTTAGACCTTAATAAATTTATTAAGTAATAAAAGTATAAGTTTATATAGCTAGTGCGCAGATTAAATATATTCTTATGAAGATTAAATACGTTAGTAATTATTAATATAAGTATAAGCTAGGGTACGACCCTTAGTAAGTTAGGATAAAAAAAAAAAAAAAACCCGATCTTAAATAGAATCCCGATCCTTTATAAATAAGTAAATATTAACCCGGACTATTAGGGGACGTAAATATATAAAATCGTAAATTAACTTAATAATAAATAAATTAACGTAATATTAATCTATTTAACTAAGGTTTATAAAAAAAAGGGGCTATAGAGGTAACCCCTATTTTATAAAATCGTAAATAACCTTAGCTATTAACTAAATAAATAGTTTACGAACATAAGCCTAGGAATTATAAAAGTAGTTAATAGATTCTTCTATAAGCAAGGGGTATTATTAACGTAATTATAATTGCGAGAACTTTATAAAATCTTAGTAGTAATAATTATAAAAAAGGAATTCGTACTATATACCTAAGTATAAGTTAATAAGGCGTATAATCGCTTTAATAAATTTAAAAAAAAGGTAAACGACCCGGATTTCTTTTTTATAATTATTAACGGTAGTTTATTATTATAAAAGGATATATAAAAATAAAATATAGTACTAAATATATAATAATTAATAATTTTACTTATTTCGATTTATAACTCGTTACTATTATTAATATAAAATTCGGTACTAATAGGTTAATAAAAAAGGAAATAAACTACCCGAAGTTATTAATAATACGTAGTAACGTAAGGATTATATATAGATACTAAAAATATAGTAGTAAATACGAGGTAATTTATAGACCTTAAAAAGATCTTTTTAAAAGAGAAATTATACTCTAGGGGGAAATACGAGGTCTTATAAAAAACCTTAACGATATTTTATAATTATTATAAAAAAGTTAAAATTAAGGAATATTAGTACTATTTAGTAATTAATATCGTACTCATAGGTAAAGCCTCGGATTACTATTATAAAGTAATAAGTAATCTCGATTAAAACGACTTTTTTAGTATTATTAACGTAATCTAAAGCTGCTTCGAGACTTATAATAAGAATCTAGAGCTTCTATTTAAGCTATAGGCGATTATTTTTATATTTATAACTAGGGTAATAGAGGGTAATATAAGTAGAAATTTTTAAAAAGCTTATTAATCGAATTAATAAGCTAGTAAAAACCTAGCTAAATAAGGGGATTAATAAGTAAAAAGTTAGATATTTATATATTATAATTTAATATATACTAAAGATAAAAATAACTCTATACTAAGTACTCGAAGACTATAAAACGCTCTATTTAAGGCTAAGATTTAGTTTTAATATTAAAGCGAAAATACTATACTAAACCTATTTCTAAACGTACGACGGCCCTTATTAATAATATTAAGTTAATTAAATATATAATAAAAAAGAAAAAGAAGCTAAGTACGGTAATTATTAATAAGGAGGCCTAGATTTATTAAATAAGTAGAGATTTAACTCGTAAATAAGGTAATAAAAAAAGTAATACTTTATTTATAAAAAGGATAGATATTAGTTAAGTAACTACTCTGAGGAAGAGCGTGCTAAATTATACGAAAAGTATAGAAAGTTAAGGGTAGTAAATAGTAAAACTAGCCCTTATCGATTTAACTAATTCCTTATTATATATAAGAGTAGATCTGGGGGTATAGAACTTAGTAAAAGTAACTAATTTAGCGACCTAAAGTATCCGTACTCTATAAAAAATTTAGAAAATAAGGAAGATTTTATTTTTTATATTAACGAATTAGATTATAACGAAATTAATAAGATTAATTACTCTTTTTTTACCTCGTTAGCCTCGGGAGGATATATGAGGCTAAATAAATAAAAAATAGTAAAAGCTTTTAATAAATAGGCTTTTATTTATAAATAATAAGGGAAAGTTCTTTAGATAATAAATATAAAAATAGATAAAAAAACGAATTTAATAGTATAGAATTCTATTCTTTTAATACTTAAAGAGAAGAAATATAGTACTAAGTAATTCTAGAGGTAGCTAAAGAGGTCCTTTTTATACTACCTAAATTACTTAAACGCTAAGCTCGTATAAGCATTTTACGCGAGCAAAAAGTACGGCTTAGATAATTTCTATAAGATTATTCTAAATACTAAGGTATTATAATAGTTAATAAGAAGAAAAGAGTAATTCTAAGCGTTATAAAGAATCGCGCTAGTAATACTTAATATATTAATAGCGGGTATTATAAAAATTAGCTTTAGTTTAGGTAAGGAAATCGTTACCCTAAGTACGATAGAAGTTAAGACGTACTTTAGAATAATAACTTTTTATATTTTACTTATTAATACTCTATTCTTTTTATATTTAAAAGATATAAACTAACTAAGTATTATATTTAATAATACGAGGAATAGAATTTTTAATAATAAATACTTCGAGATAGTTAAATAATAATAGGGGTACGCGTTTATAAAGCTTATTAATAATACGAAGTTAATTAATTATTTAATAAAAAATAAGCTTTAATAACTATACTAAAGGTTCAGCTACTTATTAGTCACGAGGCTATATAACCTCCTAAAGTAATTAAATAATAATAATATCGAAATAGGGGCGCTAGAGTAGTTAATAAAAGTATATTACTAATACTAAATAAATACGCAGAGCCCACGTAGATTTAAATTTAAATTACGTAATAAGCTTAATTTTAATTAAGAAATCGTCGTTAATATTTTCTACTTAAATAGTTAACCGGTCCTATATATAATTAACGAAGCAATATTATTTTAAGTAGAGTAATTCTTATAGGACTTATAAATAAAAATAGTATAAGTAGCCTTACGAAAAAGCTAGATTAATATATACTAAGGACCGTTAAATAGTATTAGGACCGACGCTAGTACTAGTTTTAAGTTAATAAAATTTAAAAAAAATATAGTAGCCTATAGTATATAGTTAAAAATAGTACTTATTAAAGTGTACTATAGTATTAGAAAAGTAGAAAGGGTATATTAATAACTAAAAAGGGCGTTTAGAATTATTAAAAAAGGAAATCCCGATTTTATTAATAATAAATACCTTTAAATAGTACTTAAATATTATAACAATACTATAGGGCCTAACGGGCTTATACTAACGCTTTTAGTATTTAAAATATATCTAAGAATAACCTTAGCCTCGCTACTATTACTAAACATAAGCTAACGAGCCCGAGTAGTTAAAAAAATAATACGGGTACTATATAAAATAAGTATAAAAAGGTAAATTAATAAAGTAATTACTATATATAATAAGCCTAATATAAGAGCTAATTTAAATATATTACTAAATTCGGATATACGAGTATAGTACAAAACTACTTAATAATAAGCTAAGCTATATAAATTAATTTCTATTAATAAGCGTTTTTATATAGTTATAAGAGATCGCGACTAGCTACTCGAAGTATTAATTACGGTAGTTAGACTATATTATATAGATCTTAACGAGGTAATTTCTAATTTATAAAAAAAAAGAGAGCTAAGGGAAACTATATAACCCGTAATAAAAGTATAAGAAATTACTTTTAATAAAATCGTCGTAGTAATATTAATAAATAACGAGGAAAAGGAGATTACTAAAAGAGTACTAATATTATTAATAAGACGTTACGGAAAATTACGATAATAAGCTATAATATAGTAATTTATTTTTAATAATAAGGTAATTAATACTTTTTATATAATAAAAAAAAAGCTAATTTTGAGCTAGTAGTTAAACTACGTAAAAAAAGCGTAATTATAATTACTAAAAAGTTATATAAAGAATTAGACCTTATTAAAGTAAATACTCTTTATAATCGAGGGGTTTATTAATTTATCCTCTATAACTTAGAAAAGTATATAAACCTCTATATATTTAAATTATAAATAGTTTATAAAATTAAAAAAAAAAGAATACCCTAACTATATAAGAAATCTAAGTACGTAATTTAGGGGTACGGTAATATTAAAAAGGCGACGCTACTTACGTAATTACACATAGGATAGCGCTATAGCTAACGATTAATAATAGTATTAATAATATTATTATAGAAGAAAGGATACGAGATTTAGAGCTATAATATTACTTAGGCCTATACTTAATTAGCTATAGGGCTTATAAAGAAAATCCTAGCTTATTTACTAAAGGAAATAGTTACTAAGTACTTAGAAAATACGATTATTAAAGTACTTAAGCTACTATATAGGCTCGTAGAATTAGGTACTTATTAATAGGCTATATATTACGATTTCTATATTAATTAATTATTAATAGTTATATTTACGTACGATCCGTGCTTACTAATTTTTAAGTACGTAAATAACTAATTTAGAATTATTAAAATATAAACTAATAATATATTAGGCCTATTTAATATTAACTTTATAAAAAAGGAGAATAAGGAGCTTTAGAAAATAAGCTTCGTAACGAAGCTAAAAAAGGTCCTTATAATAAATAACTTATTAATGTTTAATAATAAGATTTTTATAATTAAAAAAGAAACCGTTATTTTTTAATAAAAGGAGTAAGATAAGAAAATTAGCTTTATAGATCCGAACGTAATTAATATTAAAAAATAATATAAAGCTAAGCTTATATAAGGGGTATATATTATAAGTATATACTAGCCTAAGGCGACTTTTAACTATATTAAAATAGCGTAAGTTATAAAACTAAGTAAACGAGACGTCGAGGTATTTAATAAGTAGCTTAAGTAGTAATAATCGAATCTCGATCGAGGCCTCGTTTATTACTTAATTAACCTTACGATTAGTAAGCTTTACGTTTTTATAAATAAGTTATTTATAAATAATAACGATCTTATTTCGTAATTAGGGTATATTATTATCTTAATTAATAAGAGTATAAGCGAGAGTAATTTTATAATATAAAGTAATATAATTTATTACTTATTAATTAAAAGTAAGAGGGTAATACGAAGTATACTTATATTAGAAATCTATAGTATAATTAATAATATTAACCTCGCCTACGCGATTTTAATAATACTAAAGAAGATTACTAATTAACTTAACTTTTTACTAAATTTAATAGTTATTTATACCGATTCCTACTTACTATATAAATACCTTATTAAATTAAGAACTACGAAAAAAAAGAGGCTTATAATTAATATTATAGCCCTTAGGTAATCGTATAAAAGGCGTAAGATCCTCGAAATATATTAAATTAATAATAATAATAACCTTATTAACGGTTTTATAAAAGTAGTACTTAATAAGGGGTTAAAGTAATTCGTAAGTAGCGGTTAAGTTAATATATAAATAAAGGGATAGTGTTAGTTTCCCTATTACAGGGTAACTAGTTCGAACCGTGGGTTAACGAAGAGATTAATTAAACTATATAAACTTTTACATAGGTATAAAAAAGAGGTTCTAACTATAGGTTAAGCTAGCTATAATAATCCTAAATAGGGCCCTTAATTAGCCCCTATATAGTTAACTATATACCGCGGTCAAATTAAACTTCTAATCTAATACTAACTTTCTCTTTTTTTTATTAATTTAATTATTATAATTAGAAGTATAATTCGACCTCGGGCCCGTTTACTAAGTCGTCTCTTTTTCCTCTTTTTTTTTATTTTTTTTATATAACCTATTTTTCTATTTATATATTAACTTTCCTACTATTTACGAATTACTTTAACCCCTTATTAAGTACTACTTTTATAAAAGCGTTAGCGAGGTTATTATTATTATTAATCTAACGGATCTCGAGGATCTTACGCTTTTTATATAATTACTTAAGGGCTATAATATCGATTATAAGCCTCTTTTTTTTTATAGTTCTTAATTTAATAAGATATTTATATAATAAATAGGAATCTGTATAAATAACCGTTAGGATTAGTAAAAAGCTAAGTTAATCGGTAATTCTCCTTAGTATTATTAAAATTACGTAGGCGAGGTTAACGCCGTTAACTATATTATAAACTTTTAATATTAGTATACTTCTCGTTACTTACTTATTTTTAGTTAACGAGTAGTAGATTATATTATTATATATTATAAATTCGCTCTTATTTATATTCTTATTAATAAGAATAATAATATACTTTAATTATAAAATAAGGTCCTTATTATTTATAAATAAGCTATTTATAAATATATAGAGCTTACTAGCCGCGAGGTTAATTAGATAATAAATAAAACCTTAATTAAAATTCGAGTACTACTACTTAAGCTACTTATTAAGTACTTTAACGTCTTATTTATTTAGTTCTATAGCCTACGCTACTCTAATATAATTAAAAGTTACCTCGGGCTAGTATATACTTATAATATATACCCCTTATATAAGCTTAGCTTTATATTACTTTTTAATATTAATTATATTTAAATTAATAAGGCTAATTTTCTTACTCTACCCCTTTTACTAAAAAACGATAATTTCTTTTTTAATAATAAAAATCCTATTATTAAATACTAAGAAGGTGTTCGTTATAAGGACCTCTTTTAGTTTTATTATAAAGCCCGCTTTTTAGAGCTCTTTATCCTCTTTTTTTATAAAGTTAATATTAAATAAGCCTAATATATCGTTAGTTTATATTCTAACGATCCTAAATTAGTTATTTTTATACTTAGAGATTAGTAAGCACGGGTCGTACATAGATATAACTATTAATAATTAATTAATATAAAAGTCGTAATAAGTAGCTTACTAATAAGTACCCGATTCTACGAGCTTATATAGTAGCTTAAGTACTTTAATAATCGTACTTTTTAAGTACTTATTAGCTATTTTTTTTAGTAAATAGGCTAGGATTCTCTTTATAAGCCCTATAGCTAATTAGGTATATGCCTAAGTAATATTATAGCTCTAAATCTCGTACCCCTTTTTCTATAATAATACTATTAATACTATTATTAATCGTTAGTTATAGCGCTATATAATAAGTAATTATATAAGTAGCGTCGCCTTTTTAATATTACTATACTCTTAAATTACGTATTTAGACTTCTCATATAGTTAAGGTATTCTTTTTTTTTTAATTTTACGAACTATTTATAATTTAAATATATAAAGGTTTATATACTTCTCTAGGTTATAGAGGATAAATTAATAAACCCCTCGATTATAAAGAGTGTTTATTTTAATAAGATCTAATTCCTTATACGGCTTTTTAATAGTTATAATTACGCCTTCCTTACGTAGTTTAACTACTAGCTCGAAATTAGCTTTTTTTTTTATTATATAAAAAGTATTAATTACTTTATTATTAGTAATAAACTACCGCGTTAGTGCTTACTATCGTGGTTTTTTATAACGTCTTATTAGTAGTATTAGTACCCTTTTAGTAATTTCCTCTTCCTCGTTATTTATTAGTACTATTATAACGATTTTATTAAGGATAATTTCCTATACTTCTATTATAGGTTATATAGTTTCCCTTAGCTCTTTTTTTTTTATAGGTTAGAGATTACCTTACTAAGATCTATATAATATAGTCTTATTATTATAATTAATACCTCAAGGGGTTAGTTATAATCTTTTATAACTATATAAAATTGCTTATTAATAAAGATTAATTTATATAGCCTAGCTTATTATTAAGTAATTTTATACTATACTTATATATCTAAATTTAGTAATATATCTAAATTACCCCCTATATCGGGCTTATTATATATAGTAATTACCTCGTTAATTTACTTTTTTATACTTATTTTATATAGTACTCGTATTACTTTTTTAACTACTCGGGCTCGTTAGTTTATATTTAGTAATAGTAGCGAGGCTAAGGTCGTTCTTAAATATACTCTAAATATAAAAAGTATTAGTATAAGCCCGTTAGGCCTTATAATATTATTATAGTATTTAAGTACCGTTTAGAAGTATTTGTTATTAGTAGAATTTAGATTTTCTTTTTTAATAATTTTAAATACCCTTTTTAGCTATTAGTATACCCTTTTTACCTTTTTAATACTATAGTACGCTTTAACGGGTACGACTTTTAATTATATACTATAGGCCGTTATATTCTCCCTAAATTCTATTAACTTAAAGCTAGTACTAGCGTTAGTTCTAATACCGTTTAGCGGTCCCTAGTATATATTAATCTAGCTTTTTTATAAGGTTACTTATACTATTTTTACTTATAGATCCTAGAGGAATTACCCTACTTAAAAGGATATAACTACGTTAATTATATATAGGACTAGCTAATTATTTAAGTAGAAAATATTAATAATAATTTCCTAATTAAAATTAAGCTTATTACGTAATTTAAATTTAAACCTACGTAGGCTCTACGCATTTATTTAGCATTAGTAATATACTTTTATTAACTACTTTAGCGCTCCTATTTTAATATTATTATTACTTAATTACTTTAGGAGGTTATATAGCCTCGTAACTAATAAGTAGCTAAATCTTTAGTATAATTATCTAAGCTTACTTTTCGTTAGGTAATTAATTAACTTCGTATTATTAATAAGCTTTATAAACGCGTACCCCTATTGTTATTTAACTATTTCGAAGTACTTATCGCTAGAGATTTTATTTTTCGTATTTTTAAAAATAATACTTAGTCGATCTATATTTTTTAGATATAGTAGAAATAAGGTATTAATAAGTAAAATATAAAAAGTTATTATTCTAAAGTAAGTTTTTATTTTTATTATACTTAGTACGACGATTTCCTTACTTAAGCTAAAACTAATTCTCGTAATACTTATTATTAACGTATTAAGCGTTATTAATACGAATATTTATAGTACTTAGAATTACCCTTTTCCTCTTATTAACTATTACGATACTTTAGTATCTAAGATAATCCTCTAAAAATTATCTAGGCTATACTTTTTATTTATATAAAATACTTATATGAGCTTAGTATTTAAGTAATCTAAGTAGTATAAAAAGGACCCCTCTAGCTACCCCTAGATTTGCTTAGTATTTTTTTTTTTTTTTTAAGTATTAAGAGAAGTAGCGTCTTTTCCTTAAGTATTAAAAGGATAGACTTTAGCCCTATTAAATTTACCCTTTTAGCTACTTCCGTATTTATTACTTAAGGGACCTTCTCTTACTATCCGTAGATAAAAACTTACTTATTAAGAGCTTTTACTACTTTTTATTTATTTAGCCTTATATATCCTCTTAAGGCTAATAATATAAAGAAAGAGTAGTTAATATTATTAACTTTATTATAATCTAATTTATTAATATAGGGGGTAAGATTTTCTTTATTTTTTAAATCTTTTATAGGGTATAAATACTTTAGGATACTAAACTAGCTACCTTCGCTAGGTTCTATACCCCCGGATCTGCCCTTATATATAATAAGGAATTAGTTAAATCGATAAGGGCTAGTTTTATTATTTATTACCCTCGACTTTTTATATTATTTATACAATTTAGTACGCTCTTTTTTTAAGTAGTTATTTAATTAATATCTATTTTTTTTATAAATAAAGTACTATTTCTTATGTTACCCTACTTACGGGTTAAATCTCTGCTTATTTAGTAAATCTAGGCCTCTTTATTAGTAATTATTATACTTAGCTTTTTTCCTTTTTTTATTATATATTCGATTAACTTAGTACTATTAATAAGGGCCGTCGTACGCTTAGAAATAAGTTTAGCGTAGTATTTTTATTTTAATATTAAAACTAGATCTTAGCCTCGAGTAGAGCGTTTTATAATCTTTAGGTACTTAGTATAGGGTTATTTTTATTTTTAGTATACGTTAGATTATAATATAAGAATATCCGACTTTTCGCTCATTAGTTCCCTTATTTAACTAGGTTTTTACTAACTTATTAATTCAATAAATAAGCTTTTTAAGGATTTTTATTTATAATTTACCCTTTATTATCCTAATTATAAATATAAAAAGAATTATTTATAGCTCGGATAAGAGCTCTAGATTCTTATCGTAGGTCTTAAAGCAGTTTTAAAGTATATTAATAATACTAAGAAAGTCGTTTTAATTAAGATTACGTACCGCTTCGTAGTAGTAATTAGAGGCTTTATTTATAAGTACGATATTAATTACTAAATAGTACTAGTATTCCCTAATTCTAACTTTTTTATAGTAATCGTAAAATATTATTAGGGTTTTTTATAAAACCTTATACTTCCCCCTAGAGTATAATTTCTCTTTTAAAAAGGTCTTTTTAAGGTTTATAAATTATTTCGTATTTATTACTAGATTTTTAGTATTTATAAGTAATCCTTATATTACTACGTATTATTAGTGACTTTAGGTTATTTACTTCTTTTTTTATTAGCTAATTAGTACTAAATTTCGTATTAGTAATAGCGACGAGCTATAGATCGAAATAAGTAGAATTATTAATTATCGTACTTTTAGTACTATATTTTACCTCTATATATCCTTTTATAATAATAGATTATTATTAATAATTATAGGGAGGAAATTTGCGTCGTTTACTCTTTTTCTAAATTTATTAAAGTAATTATACCCCCTATAAACTTATACTTAGTTTTATAGTATAAATTCCTTTTTTATAATTATTATTATTAGGATTTCGTATAGTTCTCGTAATTATAATTATATTAATAATACCCCTTACTCATAGAGGAATTTATTAACTACTTTTATAATTCTTAAGCTTATATTTATAAACTATTTATTTAGTTAGTAACTAAGGTCGTTTACGATCTTATAAAATAGGGGTTATCCTTATAGCCCCTTTTTTTTATAAACCTTAGTTAAATAGATTAATACTACGTTAATTTATTTATTATTAAGCTAATTTACAATCTTATATATTTACGTCCCCTAATAGTCCGGGTTAATATTTACTTATTTATAAGGAATTAGGATTCTATTTAAAATTAGGTTTTTTTTTTTTTTTTTACCCTAACTTGCTAAGGGTCGTATTTTAGCTTATACTCGTATTAGTAATCGCTAGCGTATTTAATCTTAATAAGGATATATTTAATCTATATATTAGCTATAATAAACCCGTACTTTTATTATTTAATAAATTTATTAAAGTTTAGGAGATTCCCGCTTCCTCTTACTATCTCGCTATTACTCTTATTTTTATTATTTTTAATAACTACTATTACTCTTCTAAATTACTAGCTATTATACTTACTAAGACCTCCTTTTTATTTAATATAAAAGAGTAAGTTTTAGTAGCCCCTTTTTAATAATAATAATAAACGTTTATATTATTATAAAAAAATCTAGTAATTAGTCTCGGGATTTTTATTAGTTATTAATTTCCGTTATTTTATATACTTCTAGCTTTTTAAGCCTCGTACTTTTCGTAATTTCTAAATAGCTTCCTTCCTTAACTTACCTTTTTTAAAGTAATATTCCGTAAGAATAATTAAATATAAATACTAAGTAGCTCGTAGAGGAGCCATATAGGCTATTAAGTACGGTTAGTAAAGTTAAGTTCCCCTTTTTATATAAGATCGTAGGCCTTAAGGACTTCTTTAAAATACTACTTATTACTTATACTTAGTAAGGTTAGATACCTTAGAGATTTTCCTCTTATAGCTCCTTAGTACCCTATTTTATATTTTTTTTTTATAGTTTTTTTTATAGCCTAATTATAGTTAGGTAATTATTACTTTTTTAGTAGTCCCTTTTATTACTTAGTTAGTTTCTAATCGCGGGCCGGCCGTAAAAAAGTTATTTAGTAAAAAAGCTACTTAAAGTAATAATAAAAGGCTAGTTACTTAAGTAGTTTTATTAATTAACGTAGTTTAATATAATAAACGTTAACCTTTCGTAAGTAGTAAAGGGCTATAATTACTTAATTCCGTATAGTATTCGAGAATTACCTTTTTTTTTATCTACTTTTATAAAGTTAATTAGTATAAATCTCTTATCTTATATAATATTAAGAGGTTATTTTTTTTATATAGTAAGATATTTTACTAATTTATAATAGTAGAATTTAATTACTAATTAGTATTAGTTTTTTTATTATAAAGTAACTAGTTCGAACTATAAGTTAATAAAGAGATTAATTAAACTATATAAACTTCTGTATAAGTATAAAAAGGAGGTTCTAACCGTAGGTTAGGCTAGCTATAATAATCCTAAATAGGGCCCCTAATTGGCCCCTGCGCAGTCGACTGTATGCCGCGGTCGAATTGGACTTCTAATCCGATAAATAGGTTATATAAAAAAAGTAAAAAAAAAAAAAAAAGGAGACGACTTAGTAAACGGGCCTAAGGTCGAATTATATCTTTAACCATAATATTAGTTAAAATTAATAAAAAAAAGAGAAAGTTAGTATTAAATTAAAAGTCTAATTTAACCTCGGCTTATAGTAGCTAGCACAGGGACTAACTACGGCCCCTATTTATAATATTCATAGCTTACTTAACCTATAGTTAGAACCTCCCTTTTTTATATACGTAGTATATTAAAATAGTTTAATTAACCTACTTCGTCAACCCACGGTTCGAACTAATCGACTATATCCCTGTAATAGGGATACTAATAACATATCTAAACGCCGGAGCCTAGCTAAAGGTGAGATCGGGTTAGCCATTCAAATACTAGGAGTCCGCCCAGGCGTCGAACTATATTAAGGTCCTGCCCTTCCGGGTGTTGGACTGACAGCTTTCCATGCGCAGTATAAGTTGGTGACGGGCTTTTAGTTTTTTCATTGTGCAACAGAACAGAAAGAAAACTAAACACGCAAATACGAAAGAAAACGCAACACCAGAATGTGAATAACAAGCGCCAAACCCGGCCTCCGACCTCAAACTAATTATTCGTCACAGAGTTAATTAAAGGACCGCCCTAATAACCAATGGCGCTGTGTTCAAATTTTGCCATCGGCTCGATTGAGCAATCCGAAACCAATCGTCGAAACGCACATGGCTCTATCCATCCATTGTGGAAGGCTTTGCCCCAAGAGCTCCGGCTCAAGGTACTCGAGAATCTCCCGCCGCTGGCTAATGAAAGACACGAGATGGCACGTTGGTTCAGCGTGTCGAAGGAATGGCAATATTTCTTTAAACCTGTAATTTTTGAAAGTTTGAGCATCCGGCCCTATCCCATCGACTGCTGCAAGGCGACAGTACATCCGAGTGCGGGGGAAGAACTAATCAGGCGTTATTCCGATTTATTTCCACTATATCCGCAAATCAAAAAATTCATATCTCAGAGAATTTGGAGAAAAGCTGGAGACCATTGTACTGTCGCCTTGCAGCAGTCGATGGGATAGAAGAGAAATCGGTGGCATGGACCAGGTTGTGAGAGGCTACCGTAAAGCTTGTCAGGAATATCACCCCCCTCATCGGGACAGCGGAGTTCACCGGCGCAGAACATAATCAGCGAGAGGAAGTCGATACGGTGGCGGCAATCAATGTGGTAGCCAAAAAAGCGTTGACAGCCTTGGTTTGAGTGCTTTCGCAATGGGGAAAAGCAGCACCTGAACACCATATCGCACTGGAACTTTGTGCTGGCTCTAACGCCGACAACGACAGCATGCCCCCCTGGGTCTTTCATCAATACTCTCATCACCGGGCACAGGCGGACCGGACTTTGGATGCCAAAAGGCGTCTTCTCAGCACTTTCTCAGACCCCGATTTCCAAGCTCAGGGATTACCACAAGTTTCTATCATTGAGAGATTCTCCGTTGACCGGCAACACTACCGAAGCTTTTCAGTGAAGTTTTGGGCAAAGATGGTCTCAAGCCTGCGCTATATAAAATATTTTGGATATATGTACTGGCCTGCGCTTGGTCGAAACGAGTGTTGGACGGATGAGGCGGCCAGCGAAGGTATCCTTCGAGCCGTGATGGATAACCCCAGGATACAAACGTTGACCGTTTGGAACGCACTCATCGAGACATTCCCCTTAGACCTCAGTCAATACAGATTGCTCAGCTACAGTCTTATTTCCGCGGCTTTGGAGGCGAGCTACCGGCGTGAACGAGTCGCATTGCCCAACGTCATCGACGCTATCGACTTTTTCGCAAAGCACATCAAAGCTCCATCTACTGGTGCCCCGAAAAACGGTCCAGAACACCCACGTCGTTGGCCGTGCCTTAATCATTTGGCCTTGACGAATCATGTTATTCGACTTCTTTCACGGGGACGAATTTCTTGATATCGGCGGCAGGAATGGCGGCAACGCATATGCCCAAGCTCGAAACAATGGAAGTCTTCAGTCCAACGGAGCCATTTTCATTCTCTCTTCGATTCGATACTGGAGAAGATAACACAGCAAGACTCACGACTACAGCGACATGGCAACTGGAGATTCCCGGGGCCGTTATCAAGCCATGGCAACAGGTCGCAGATCGCCGTGCCCTACGATTGATTTGCGAAGTAGAGGCTATTGAAACGGAGGATTTACACTTTAAGCTGCGACTGTTCCCAAAGATAGCAGAGTGGTAGTAAACCAAATCAAGATTCTTATACGCTAGCATACTTAGCTCCATGTGGTGGTTTTTTTTCCGGCTTTATAGGCGCAAAAGATCGACCTTAACAGGATCACACTTTCAAAGGAAATCACACGATACGGTACACTTTTTAACTATATAATACGCATAATATACCCTAAGTACGCGCTTAATATAATATAATAATTTTAATACGAAAACCGCTATATAATTTAGAATAAGTAAGCTACTTTATTATTTATTAATAATAAGCTAAGTAATATACTTATATAGTAGCGCCGGCTAGAAAGGTCAATAGTAAAAATTAGGTATAAAGGTTAGAAGTAGCCCTTAACTATAGAGGTTCTGAACTTTAATAGCGACGTAGAGGTTTTTAAAAAAAGGGCTAAAAAAGTTAATATCTAGCTACTCTTTAGAGCTCGTAAAGATTCTTTCTATCCTTATCACTTTTAATATTACCTAAAGCTCTATTTAAACTAAATAAATTTACTGAATAAACTTATTAAATAAACCTATTAAATAAACCTATTAAATAAACCTATTAATATATAAACTACTACTCTAAAAATACCCCTCGATAGGTCCCCCCCTCTAGGGCTCGATAGATTCGGCCCCCTCGACGCCCTAGTTATTATAGCTAACATAGGTATGCCTAAGGAGTAATACTATACTTTTTAGTAATATAGAATCTAGCTAAGTAATAATACGAATATTATAAATAACTAGACTAGTACGGACGTTAAGATTTAATATATTAACGTTAGTTTAGAAATTATATTTTATAAAACTAAAAAACCCTTTAATATAGGCTATATTATAGATATAAGGGAATATATAAGGGGTCCCCTGACCCTCGACGAGAAGGAGTATGTGATACGGGATCTGGCCGCCCACGTGGGCTAGTACTAGGAGGTCTTATGTGCGTTAGAGTGGGTATAGCTCGCCCTCTAGACGGCTGGAATCACGCGGCGGAAGGTCGGGAGCTGTTGATGAAAGGGAGACAACGGTCGAGTCGGTTGACTGCTGCTGCGGTTTTGATTAGTAGTTAGGTATGGAGCGCAATATACCCAGTTTTCCCTAATACGTAATACACGGTACGGCCCCGGCGGATTGCTCCGTCGGGGGGATACTTAGCTCCATAGATCCAAGAATTACTACAAAGACCAATAACGGTACACATACCTCACAAGACGTGACAGTGGAGAGCAAGTATTTCAACCAGATCGAAACATTTAATCTTATATTAATGTGATGGCAGAAGAAGCTTCAAATAACTCCATCGCCTCTTTCACTTTGTAGAACTGGCAAATTTACTGTTTCTAAAGACTACGAATACTTAACCGACATCACCACATCACCAAACCACCACTATGGTTACGCATCGAACGAACGGATAAGCCGGATCCAAACCGGGCGAGTGTTGAACTGTCTTCCAGCAGTGCATGTCTTAAAGTTCAACACCAACCACCCGAGTCAGACTAGAACGTTTCCATGTAATCTTGATGCTGCCTGATAGAGTTCCTAGAGACGACTTGGTTGGCCAGATGGTAGATGAGAGTTTGGTTTACGCTTATGTAAGGCGAACCGGAAAGATGAGACCAGGGGCCGGGCGTCGGAGGTTCAAGATGGCAGAAGCCCGAAACGGCCGAGTGCTTTGGGGGCCGTGGGGGGCCTGGGAACTGGAGGCTGGAGCGAGCATATGATCCACTTTCTTTCTCATATTACCTGCATCCCCGTCAGTCACATTTCACTTCAGTCGCACCACGCACGCTGTGTGAGGAGGTCTTTGGAAGAAACATCCTTCATTTCACTCTACAGTCCTCACGCAAGGCCGCATCTGTCGTTCGCTACCTCGTCCGTTCTCTGGAGTCACATTCACTCGCCACACGCCACTCCCCTTCCTTGCTTCTCGGGTATTTCTTTAGCGCGCCAGCAACACGGGTAGAGTCAGACCATGTATCAGCCGTACGCAGTCAATGAGGCGCCGCGGGAACGGCCAAAGATCCTCTGCCTGCACGGAGGCGGCTCCTCAGCAGGCATCTTTCAGATTCAACTGATCAGGTTATCGCGCGTCCTCGAGCCGCGCTTCGAATTTGTCTACCTCGACGGGCCGATCGAGACGGAGGCCGGGCCGGGCGTACTCCCCGTATTCGAGGGATGCGGGCCGTACCGACGATGGGTCAGCGACGATCCCTCCATCCCCGCCGAGGAGTCCCAGCAGCAAAAAGACACGGCGATGGAGATGCTCAAGGTGTACGTGCAGCAGACGGGGCCCTACGTCGGCGTGCTGGGGTTTTCGCAGGGCGCGCGGGCGGCGTCGAGTCTGTTGATTGAGCAGCAGCGGCAGCCGTTTGTGCCGTACAACTTCTTTGGGGTGTTTCTATGCGGGACGTATCCGCCTTTTGTGCCTGACGACGTGCTGATTCGGTTGCCGACTGTTCATGTGGTGGGCTTGTTTGATCCATGGAAGCCGGCGAGCGAGATGTTGATTGAGCAGTGTTCTGAGCGGAGTACGCGCAAGGTTGTGAGGTATCCGGGCGGCCATCATCTGCCGAACGCACCGGAGGCTATTCAGAATATTGCGAATATGGTGATTGACCTGTGGAAGGAGACAACGGGGGCGACGGCGTGATGGACGATGTGAGAGTATCATCATCACTGAGAGATCCGGAGGGGCTCACGACCTAGTCTGACCACATGAGGGAGATGGGCGTACCGCAGCAATTCGCGAGGGGTCAAGGCTGAGCGATTAGACGACCAGCATGCGGGTGATGAGGAGCACAAGCATCGCTCACTTCCTCCGTCTCTTCACCATTTCTCTCATCTATGATTGTGGGGGAATGGGAGAGATGAAGAAGATGACGATGAAGAAATCAAAGAGCAAGCCAATGGAGACACAAGAGGCCCTTGGGGGTCAGTCAAGTGGCTTGGTGAATGGCGGGGAATCTTGGGTCAAGACGACGACGGGTGTGAGTGAGACATCACCAGCGTCGGGATGGTCTCATTTGGAGACTGTATGCGAAGCATAACTTCGACCGAAAACGAATGAAATTGATGAGATTGGTCACTCATGCACTCATGCTATTTATTATGTGCTGTCCACTCACACTGAGCTGATGGTGAGGATTCTCAGCTGATTGCTTCTTGAGAAGATGCGTAAAAACATTAAGCGTGAGATGGCACGTCGTCGAGCATTTAGGTGAATGAGCTAAGGGCTACCATATTTCGAACTAAAGCAATTCATCATGAAATTGGAGATTTGAGTGAAAAAGAAATGAAAAAAAATGTCTGAGACTGAGACTGGTGGTGTGTGAGTGACGGCGGGCAGGATTCAGCTGGTGAAGCGTGGCAGCGCAGCCAACTTTCCCACGCCAGTGATGTGGGGACGGCTAAAGAGAGACTAGCGTGGATCAAAGCTCCAAAGTCACTGATTATCTCATCTTTGAACACCCAAGGCGTCGAATTGTTAGTGATCCACCTCATTCCTAGCACTGCACAGGGAATGCCCCGCTGTCGGTCGACGTCACCTGCGGCAGGAAGAGGACAAGCTCCTGTCCGACCGTCTCTCTGGTGCCAACAACAACAACAGGGAACCCGGCCGCGCGGAGAGGAGACGAGAATGCGACGGCCGCTGCTGCAC
The DNA here is from genome assembly GCA_030869315.1 of Colletotrichum cuscutae. NCBI lineage: Eukaryota > Fungi > Ascomycota > Sordariomycetes > Glomerellales > Glomerellaceae > Colletotrichum > Colletotrichum cuscutae. The sequence continues at coordinate 571,024 of MPDP01000046.1, read as the reverse complement.
CTCCTCAGAGTCAGGAGCCGAACCTAGGATTTTTCTCCTGTTTCTTGATCCTTTGGCTTTTTGATCAATTGCCAGCTTCGATCCAGGAAGTCATCTCCTGTGAGCTCTTGTCAATTAGTTTTCGTTGCTCGACACCTGCTTCCACGATCCGATCGCGTCGATTCCTTCGATTGATCGACTATTCGTTCAAACGGACAGAGCGTTACGTGAAGGTGTTCCTGATTCCTGGAAAAACGAAGCAATCGCGGTTGTCATGGCCAACTTCAACTGGGTGTCCCGTTTGCTGGGGTGGGATAGGCATCCACGCCATCATCACGACTTCCACTCGGACTGGATCCGCGATGACCGAAGACGCCGTACGTACTCCTGCCAATCGAGCCCCCTCTTCCTTTGGAACGCCTGGCTGTACCAATTCCAGCCGCGTTGTCCTTCGGCACGCCATGGAACCTCCTCAATCAGTTTCAACAGCTTACACTTGGGCCTGTTGCCCCCATCTAGTCCTGCCGCAATATCGAAGCGAGCATCTCGAGTCCGCGATCCCTGCCCCCGAAGTAACAAAGATTGCCCTCAAGCTTCGACACCTGATTGAGCTGGCAGTCCCCTGCGAATTGGACGAAGTCGAGATCACAAAGGCGCATAGCAAGATCATCACGACCAAGGTCGTCAAGGCCGCCAAGGAAGCTGGCGGCTCGCACTACGGATCATGTGTTGTCTTCTGCTTAATCGTCTGCAAGAGATGGTTCAAGCACCAGGCCTTGGCTGAGCTCTGGGACGCCGACCTACACAGAGTGCGCGCCGTCGCTTGTGAGGTTATTGCGAAGCAGATGTATGTACTTATAACGCCACTGTCCAGAGAAGACACCCAGGACACTAACAGCTGTATACAGCATCGAAACCGAAGACGACCTTCAATACCTAATGCACTCCGTTCTCCTCCGCCGATACTCTGTAGTTGTGGACGGCGAAGCCACACCGCCCGCGAACGCTATCGAAAAGGCCGTCGATCTCCACGCCGTCAGAGTCATTGGCTCTTCGGGATACCAAAAATGCATTTCATACTTGTGGAAGGGATGGCTGGTCCAGGACGAAGACGACCCTGCAGTATTCGTCGACTACAAGGACAAGACGAATCCGTCCTTCCTCGTGCACATGGATCCCGACCGTATCCGTGCTCCCATGTACCAGAATGCCACTCAGGTGCTCATTTCCCTCATCTACATTGGTCTCTACACTGCCGTCATCAACTCGGTCAACGCCAAGGGTGTTTTGGACGCGGCTGAGGTGTTGTTGTACATCTTCACCCTCGGCTTTATCTGCGAGGAGGTCACCAAGTTCTGGAAGGCTGGCTACCACATTCTGGGTTTCTGGAACGCATTCAATGGCGTTCTTTACACCTTCATCACGCTATCCCTGATTCTTCGCATAATCGGCCTTACCCACGACGAGGGTGAACCCGCGCGGAAAATGTACAGTGAACTGAGCTACAACTTCTTGGCTTTCAGCGCACCCATGATTTGGTCTCGCCTTTTGCTTTATCTCGACAGCTTCCGCTTCTTTGGAGCTATGCTAGTCGTGCTAAAGGTCATGATGAAGGAGTCAATCATCTTCTTCGCCTTGCTTGCTGTGTTGATCATTGGATTCCTCCAGGCCTTTATTGGTCTCGACTTGGCAGACGACTTGGTGGCTGATGATATAACATTCATCATGTCAGCCATGGCTAACGCCATCATGCAGAGCCCCGACTTTGACGGATTCGACAGGTTCTCGCCGCCATTCGGTATCATCCTGTACTACTGCTTCACGTTCATTGTCATGGTAAGTCGTGGTCCTATGAGAAGATGGGACCAGTTGCTGATTTGGATCGCAGGTCGTTTTGCTTAACATCCTCATTGCGCTGTACAACTCCGCATACGAAGACATTTACGACAACGCCAACGACGAGTATCTCGCGCTGTTTGCCCAGAAGACGATGCAATTCGTCCGTGCCCCCGACGAAAACGTCTACATCCCGCCATTCAACCTCATTGAGATGATTGTCATTTGCCTCTTCTGGTGGATGGAGAAATCCAAGTTCGAGAAGATGAGCGACGTTATCATGGGAATCCTCTACTCGCCGGTCCTAGTTGTCGCCGCAATCTTCGAGACTCGCTCAGCCGCCGATATCAGGAGCAACCGAGCGAGAGGTGAGGAAGACGACGACACAATCGAGGAGTGGGAGCAGATGATGGACCAGGTCGACTTCGAATCCGATGGATGGAACAAGGTCTGCGCAAGCGCCAAGACCAACTTGGAGCACGATCCTACGATCTACGAGGTGCAGCAGTTGCGAAGCGAAGTTGAAGAGCTCAAGAAAATGTTGGTCGAGATCTCCAAGGCCGTTTTGGCTGGCAATGCCGGTAATGGTCAGGCTTCGACCAACTTGATTGATCTGGGAGGGCCAGCCGAGAGCTCCTCCGGGAAGAAGAAGAATAAGAAGAAGGGCAAGAAGAACAAGAAGGAGAAGAAGGCAGGCGATGACGCCAAAGAAGCAGCAGCGGCAGCGTCCTCCAGCTCGAGCGATGAAGAGTGAAGAGCTTTCATCTGATGATTCTGGCAGTGCTGGGACCCTGCGCCGTGTGTTTTATTGAATTGAGTTTGTACATGTTATGGCTGTCACGTCATGTTACGCTGTTACGAGCTTCTGTTGTTTCGATTTCGGGAACCATGGTTACTGGTAGCTGGCAACTTGGGATACGAGTCAGGGAAATATTGGCGTCGGACATCAGGGGACCCTGCGCCGTGTGTTTTATTGAATTGAGTTTGTACATGTTATGGCTGTCACGTCATGTCACGCTGTTACGAGCTTGTTTTGTTTCGATTTCGGGAACCATGGTTACTGGTAGCTGGCAACTTGGGATACGAGTCAGGGAAATATTGGCGTCGGACATCAGTCATGGTTTGTAATAAGGCGAGGCATCGTGTTGAATAAGGCAAATCCAATTACCAATTTCGACGATTCCAGTGGAAACGCGCACCAGGACAGGTTAGATTGTGTGAGCAATGGTAACACTTGGGAAGCGATTCAATCTCCGTGACCGGCTCCGGTGCGATGGTTCAGCCGAGAACTTGTGGCTCGACATGCAGAAGGGCCCCATTATCGTCACTTGGCGGTCATTTTCTGCACCGACTACATGTACGAGGCACAAGTGCAAGCGCTTGGGGGAGTGAGTTGTCCCGGTTGCCGGCTCGGGTGCTAGGCGAGGGTGGCTGTGGTGTAGAGAAAATGCGGAGGAGATGGGAGTTTTTGTTGACCCGCCTGCAGAAGTACACTAGGAGAACCTTATTTTTGGGTGCTTGGGATGGGATGATCCTTCTTTTGACCTCCCCAGCTGGGAATAACGGCGTGGGGAAAGCTGACTTGGTGTTGGCTCTAAACAGGGGCTTGGGCTTGTGTCGTTTATGGGTGCGCAGCATGATGGGCTTCTGGTTTATGGATTGCAATCGAGGCTGGAATTCACTTCTTCTCTTTTTCATAACTCATGCCCTCTCATATGGTATGAAAGTAGTCAAGTTATCCTCCTCAATTCCGAAAGATGAACCCCTGGATGAGAATAAGGAGGAGGAGAGTGAAGGGCTGGGACGAGCGGCATCTTCAAGCTCAAGACGTTTTAAACTTTTGCGGCGCCAACAGAGCCTAAGACGGGCCCCGGTCCAATCATCACCCCGGATGATGGTCGCGACAGGGTTATGCTGCCACCCCAACTCTGGGAATGGAACGCTCGGCACCCGAAGCGAGAAACGCCAAACGGTGTTCTGGGGAGGCCACTAATGAGCTAGTGTATACCCACTGGGTACTTTGTTAGAATTGGATACTAGAGACTTGAGGTAGGTACATGGAAAGGGGAGAAAGTGAAAGGGGATTAAGCTTGCCGTACCTACCGGTAATCCTTGGACGACCACAACTCCCCTCCTATCATAGAAGATCCCCCTGTTTCTGTTTGGGATGAACGAGGTTTGGCCATTGTTTCTGGTCTGGCTTGGTTGAAGACGTGAATGGTTGATTCGGTCGAGGGGGCTGCTTACTGGCTGACCAGCGACCAGCTTTCCTAGGCGGAACACGGCTTTAGCGGCTACTTATGGGGGCTGAAAATGATACAATCCTGTTGTGTCTTTTGTCAACATTTTTGCACGTTGGATGAGGTACTGCTCCCTGGCGCTTACACCACAGCGGGCCTGGGGGTCACGACTATTCGAAACATGATCCGAACAATGGCGCGGGAAGGACGGGACATGTACAACGGCTGTGTTGGATCCCGGTAGACAGTCATTTTTTGGCTGTATGGCTACAGCAGAACCAGCTGGGCACATACTGAGACTTGCTGTCATCCAATCCGTGGAAGGCCTCGTTGGCTTGTCATGCTAAACTTGGAGGCGTTGTTGTCTGCCTCCGTGAGGACCCCGTGTTATTGTCCTAATTTAGGTCGAATTCGGCTTAGGGCTAACTCTTGTAGACCAGCTGTTGGTCGTGTAGGTTGGTTGGTAATGTCACTGGTGTCACGGCCACTGTCATCCCCAAAAAAGACGAGAAAAAAAGCTTGGACTCGAAATAGACTTATTCGCATTCAGACGAGGGACCTCTCCTCTCTCATCTTCCCTCCCATGCCCAGGTCCCCCAGGATCAGCATGCGTCAGGAAAAGGCTTGGCCTGCACGCTTGTTCGTATTTGTTCCCACAACCACTCCCCTGATCCCTGGTCCTTGGCTCTGGCTCTCTGACTGCTGCCACCTCGGATGTCAGATACACCCGGCCGGCTGGGGCGCGGGTTTGGAGATGGAGACCATGCCATCATGGAAACTATCGCATCCGCGAGGCGGAGCGTAATTATGATTACCTCACACTACTTGAGGGGCCACCGCCTAGCCGAGTTTTGTTTCTTCTGGTCCTGGTAGGTAAGTCAAGGTGGGGTCTGGTTCTCAAGGGTCAATTTGCTTCCGAGACGGAGTTGCTGAAGGAGGCCGCCGCCACATGGTTTAGGGACTAAGGCTTGGGAGTGATGGGATCAAACGTGGATGGTGCCTGGGGGAGGTGGAGGGGTGTGGGCTTGAGGATGGAGGCTTGGGATGTTCCAAGGGGTGAAAACCGTTTGAGGATCGTGTTTAGTGTTGTTTCTTGGGGATCTATCATCTTAAGGTGGAAGCTGCAAGAGGATATACGTGTATAAGAAGACAACGTCCCTCCCGTGAGATTTGGGTTTGCCTCATCATCAAACAAAACAAGTCTTCACATAGTACACCAGCAAGCATCGACTACTCTATTCGACACCACCTAGCCCATTTTACAACCTCACAAACGCACCCAAAATGCATACATCAACCCTCCTCGCAACCCTCCTCCCCGCCGCAGGAGCCTTCGCTCAATACGGCTACGGCGCACAAGAATCCTCCTCAAACACCGCCTCCGCCGCCGCCTCCTCCTCCTCCAGCATTGCCGGCGTCCACGTCGTCAAGGTCGGCGACGGCGGCCTCACCTTTGAGCCCAACAGCATCACCGCCGCCGTCGGCGAGGTCGTCGAGTTCCACTTTTACCCCCGCGCCCACTCCGTCGCCCAGTCCGCCTTTGACTCGCCATGCCAGCCGCTGACAAACGGGTCCACGACGGGCTTCTTCAGCGGTCCGGTTCAGGTTGCGTCTGGTGTTGGGTCCGAGGTGTTTACTGTTGAGGTCAAGGATACGAATCCTAAGTGGTTTTACTGTGCTACTGGCCAGCATTGCCAGGGTGGTATGGTTGGTGTTATCAACGCTCCGTAAGTTCAAGTCTCCATTCAGAGGTATGAAGCCAAACTTGCTAATCTTATTGATAGTGCCAGCGGTGCAAGGACGATTGAGCAATATGCCCAGGCCGCGGCGGCGGCGCAGTCCAACGTCGCTCCCAGCGCGACTGGCGGTGGTACCCTCGGCTCCGCGGCCACTGGCAGCCCCAGCTCTGCCTCAAGCTCTCCCTCTGCTTCATCCTCGTCGCAGCCCAGCGCTGGTATCGAGGCCCGTGGCGACGTCCGCTGGGGTCTTCTCAGCTTGGGCATGGCTGCCGCTGGTGTTGTGGGTGGACTTCTCATCTAATGTCCTGCGGGGTGGTTTTGTTTTGACTAGGCGGAGAAAGGCTGGGAAAGATTGCGGGATCACGTTTATACCAATTATGCATTGACGGCTGGGTTTTATCAAACAAGACAAAGGGTTGTGTTGGATAGTTGCAAAGCCTGGAGCTTCTTTCTATTGAATGGAATGGGCGGTTCGCCCACTTCTTCGATATACCTAAGGTAGTACCCTACTGCGTGTTTGCTACTTATGACAACTTGATTTTTAAACAACAAAAAACTGCACACATAGTGTGTATTATTATGCTAGTGCCGATTAGATTGCAGGGTTATGCAAGCAGAGGTTGCAGGCGTCTTCCTCATTCGTCGTGTTTACACCTTTCAAAAGAATCTCTTTAGGCTTTCGTTTTCTCACTTAGCCCTCTCACGAACGTTACTCTATGGCAATAGTTCATATTACGTAAATCATGCGGTCTTTCATGTTGTGGTTCTCTCATGTGCAAACGTAGGATCTAGGTGTATATTCACCATACTCAGTACTCCTATGCTATCATAGCGGTATCTGCTGGATCGTGAAGCAGCGATTTCAATCTATCTAACCGATAAGAGTCCATCGACCCGTAGGATTCAGATCTCACTCTACATCAGTTTGCAATTCGAAAGCTGCATTGTGAGAGCCTTTTCCCCTTTCGCTTCACATGCGCCCTGGGTCACTTCGTGTGGCATCCGAATCCTTGGCTGAAGATTAACTTTTATCTCTAGGGCAGGCTTCCTTGCAACTAACCTGGTACTAAAGAAATGAATTCTTGTGACTGGAATACCATCCAGAGTCTCGCCCGCCACTTTATATTCATAGAATGTCGGTACATTATCCCGAAGAACCTCGTCTAAGTAGACCCACATACCGTTGTGTGTGTCGAATCCGCAGACGACTACGACCTTCTGACCCTTCGAACTCCCCTAGGCGTCGACTCACAAATCTGTATGTATCAGGGTCCCAGTAGGCTCTGCTGGCTGCTTGAGAGATGACGCGCACTATCAACTTCGGTCTCTCGGTGTGGAAGGAAAACCTGAAGTCCCGGCCCGGAATCCGCACAGTTTCCTCCAACAAATCTGCAGTAAACTGCTTAGAGATGAAAAGAATCTTCTTTTCGAGTGGCCGACTATTATTCTCAGAATGCTAACGCGCAGCTCGTCCGGCCCCGCCCTGACAAAGATATCACCATTGAGCTTACAAAGCAGGATGCCCAAAACATCAGACTTGGATTTCGCGTTTCTTGGAATTCCCAGGCTAAGCAAGTACGTGTCTTCGCCGACTTTATCATGTGTAAGGAGCCTGGATTCCATTCGTACCCCTTGTTCGTCATGGATAACTACACATAGCGGCATGGACAAATTAACATCGCACTCTCTTGCAGAAGTCTTTAGTGGTTTCCAACAAACCTCTGGGCCACGTCTTAGATCGCTTAGGGATGTTAGATCGCGACAATCGCGGAGATGATCCGGAGTAGTGGTGAGGATGCCGCGAAACTCTGCCGAGCCATCTGGAGAAGTGACGGTGGAGTCGCACCAAGCGAACAGTGACATGTCGTTGGTCTCCTTGATGATTTCTTCCTGTAATCGAAGGAAGGCTCGGTCGCCTTCCCCGTAGAGCAAAGGCATACTGACGCCAAAGATACCCAAGAGTGAATAAGCACGGTCTTCCTCTTTCTTTGCTCGACGATCGGCGGCCCAGGACATGCGCCGGCCGACCGGAATACCAGCCAGAAGGCTTTGAATGCTTCGGCGTGTTGATGAGTCATGTCTCAAGATTTCAGCGTTGATGGATGTTCATAGTTGTATTTGTTGTGAAAGGTCAACTCGGTTACCAATCGTACTCCAATACTTGTCGTAAAATTCCATTCTGCCCGGAGCGATGAGCTCCTGCAGGGTCCAACCTCTCGTGAACCACACGGATTTCGTTGAATCGCCCCCTGAATCGACATCCGAGAGGTACGCGAAGCAAATTTCCGCCTCTGCATACCACTTGAACATTGAGTTGATGGCTTCAGTAAGCTCGGTGAGGTTTCGCTTATCGACACAGCAAGTGTCTATCCAAGCGTATGCGATCCCAATCCTGAGTGCCTCGGTGCAAGTTTTCTCGATCTTCGACCATCCAAGCAAGTTTTTGGTCCTCATGTCGGCACTGGCTATGTCTTCGAAGGTGACCTCATCCTCATCGCTCTCCCATCTATGAGAAAGGATAGCGTAGGCTGTTGAAACCCCCTGCTCTTCGAGTTTCTGCTTTCTTGCCGGATGCATATCCTCGATGCGAAGGGTGGAGCAGTTAAGAAGCTTCATCGTGACGCCGCGCGAGGAATGATGAGTAGGAAAACTGACGACTGTCAGATATTGTTGGTTCCCAACGGCTCAGATAGCAGTGGCTCAGCATTTTTAAGCAGCATCTCACGCGGAACTTGATGTGGAACCAGCCTTTAAGGGGTGTAATTGACAGGTAAGCCAAATCAGCAGGATACGAGGCAACGAGGCAACGAGGCAGGACCAGCAGCTGTGTGTCATATCCCACACATGCTAGCCTATCAAGCCTGTAGAATATGTGACACCTTAATCTGAGTGCGCACACGCGACGAAAATCTCACCAGTGACTGAACGCGCCGTATCGCTCTCATCATTTTGTCCAACGCCACAGGTGCTGAGAATAAATTTCGAGGTGAAAATGACACGTTGGGGAACTAGAGCTTAGATATGCGATTCTCATTGAACAACTCGCCAAATCTGTATGCTCACTCGATCATTTTATGAGTTCTGCCGACGAACAAAGTGAACGAATGCACACGGGTTCTTTAGGGGCACGCATATTCAAAGGGTTTGATGACTCGAATTAGTCCTTGCAGTAAGTAAGTAAAAACAAAATTCACATAGAATCAAGCTTATTTGAATCAGCAAGCGAAGTCTTGATTGAGTACTTCAAGGGAATGTCTTCTGTTACGAGTAATAGTTCAACTTTATTAGAACAACAAACACATCAAGCCTGGCTTCAGCTTGAAATCGGAGAGAACTGTTCCCAAAACATTGAAGCACAGAAATCGTGAACAGTCACTCATGCAAACACATGGAGTAGGCACCTTCTGACTTGCGAAACTCAACATTTATGTCAATATTTGCGCTGTATGTTGAGTCCGTAGATGCCGAACCGAATGTCGTGACCGATCCCGAAGTCATGTATTTACCCACATTAACACAACCTTTCGATCTTGTAGCATCTGAGCTTGTCTTCGAAGCATGGTCTTCCACAAAAGTCTCGTTCAAGTTGGCATCGAGGCTGTTCTGTATAGGATCCCTGGGACCTCCACTCGCCTTCCAAGCCAATGAATGGCCGACTTAAACGTTGTTAGAATAATAGTAAAAAGAAAGGGAAGAGAAAGCTCGGAATCAAGTACAGGAGAACCTGATAACTTTTGGGCTCACAATTTCTTTCTAACTCGCCATACACCTTCCAGGAGCATAATATCCGCATCGAATCGCATAGTTGCCAATCTTGTCAGGGATGTCGTAGTCTTTGGTCGAACTCCTAGCTCCCCGACAAATGCCACATCTGAAGTTCGGGTTGGTTGCCGAGTTGGAGATATTCGACTCTTTGTCCTCCATCGTACCGCCAATGTCGTTTTTGCAATACCACTGGGCGTTGGAAGCAGGGATGGAAGCCATGAAGGGATCCGAGACGGTAGAGTCGTAGAACAAAGCACAGTCCTTGGCCGCAGAGCCAGCAACCAAAGCCGCCATAATTAAAGTTGCCCAGTTCTGCATGATTGGGACGACAATGATAGCTTCGCGTGGTGGTTATGAGTCGAGCGGCGAGGGGGTGGATTACAAGGCATTGATCGGACCGGTTGACCTAGGATCGCAAAACTGTCATGCGGTTGGCCATACCATACTTTAATAACTGGTCTTCAATAACTCTTTGTGCCAAGATCTCGTAGCCGCCGTACGCTGACTCAAGATGCCCGTCGTCGCATCGTTTCAGGGAGGATATGATTGTCTTCTAATTCATATATCTAGTATTACAACCCTCGGCAAAGAGGAGCAATGTCATCTAAAAGAGTTCGTGAATTAGTAATCACGAGTCAGATGTGGTCCACCTAGTAATAAACAATGCCTTAAACAAGTATTGATCAACAAGTATTGAACTGCATCGCGCTTGGGAGCATCCAAAAGCCTCCATAGACCGACTTTTAGTGGGAAGACCTGGGAGGTGAATGCTAGCCATTAGGCCTCCAAAGTGTGCTAGTTCTTTTGCACGAGCGAAGCAAGAGAAATAGCTTTGCAGTACTTCGTTCTCACGAAAGCGTTGATGGAAACGGCTCGTCCGCCAAGAGCGCAAAACTCGCGACTCGCATTGCATACCCGCCAACTAATATGCAGGCATTGGATTCCATTTCAATTGATTAGCCTTTCCGCATAGACTCCCTTGAGCGGTGTTTTGCGAAAGAAAGTGTGCTAAGTAAAGTAGTCTCTTCACTCTTCCGTAGGACTCAAGGAATATGTCAAACACCCAATATCCCGCGTTCCAGCAACACCTCCATTGATACCTGTCGGTCCGAGTTAGAAATGACATGAAGGCCACCCATTTGGTATATGATAGGATTCCGTGACAATCGCGAACTTACAATCGGTCCAAAGTTGGTAGAATAATTGGCGACATCCAATCGTACCCCCACCCCAAGGTTCCTTGGGATTCTGCTCCGTTACGGCAGGCGAGCACTGTTTTCTCCAAGCCACGGAATACTTCAGCTTCGCGGCATTGAAATACTTCGAGTAGTAGATCCGGGTTATTGTCTCATGTCCGGGTGTCACGACATCAGGTAAGACCTCATTGCACATAGCCTTGAGTCCCTGCTTGACTGTCACTTCGTGGACATCTTTGTGTTTCGGAAAGTCGCCCTCGCTGTTGCAACGCAGTTCGCCTTTACGAGGGGCCGTGTTGGTGATTTGGTATGAGTACGTCCCGCAACCAGCATCGTATTGGCCCTTTTCGGCCATGACGTTGCCTTCGCCTCCCGTGTGTCCGCCTAACGTGTTTTAGTCAATGCCATCCAATGAAGATTGGAGATTGGGAGATGGCATGGACTCACATGTGTTCGCAACTGTTTTGTATGCGTCTAGGCAGCTTTTCTGGCAACAGCCTGCGTCAAATACCTTGTTTGGTTTCCAATCGAGATTCACGATGTAGCCCTTGTACGGGTCGAGTGTGACTGGCGGAGTTCGGGCCTGCAGCTTGGCTTCCTGATTGTTGCCACTTATGTCGACAACCCATGAAAGCGCTTGTGAAGCCAGGGCGTCGACTTCCTGGCAGAATTTTGCTGCCACGTTGTACTTTGACCCTGCAAACGCATCCCATTGAATCTCGGCAGGTTTATCCATGGCGCAACTTGGGTTGGCAGATGGGGTCAAAGTCGTCGTCGGGACTCCAGTCTCTCCTGGTGGAGGTACCCACGCCTTCGTCGTTACTGTGGTAATGGGCGTTGATGTCTGACTCCCTGCATCCGTTCGGCATCCGGACACGGCTCCACACGATGTTTCGCAATATTGAAACATAATGCCAACGCCCTCACACGAGGCCTGACATGCAGTACTTCGTGAACATCCAGACATGGTGGCTGCTGTGGCTGAGGCGGGTGGTGTGGTGATGGTGCCCGACATGAGCTTTTGCTTGATCGGATTCTTGTCCCCCAGGGGTAGGTTTTCAATCAGGGTGTTGTAAGCCATCATGAAGACAACTTCGCCAATGCCCTGCGCGACGCTTTCCCCGATATTCATCAGCGGAGCGAAGTCTCTAACAAACTCAGTGACGACAAGGGCGGCATTGGCGACATTTCCAGCCGTAAATGGTAAGTTTGGGGGATTCATGAGAAGGAGGTCTTCCAGTGGACCACCAGGAGTTGCCATGCTGATGGCCCCTTGAGCACCACATATGGCGGCTCCAAACTGAGCAGCCCGTTTTCCATTGGCATCACTGTCGAACTGCCTGCCATCAAGGCAGTCGGTAGACCTTCGTATAATTTCTTCGAGCCGTTTGGCTAGTCCTTCGTCCATGGTGACCATCAGATCCCCTGGGGTATAACCGGCAATAGCGGTGGCAATGGGCGTGATCAAAGGTGTTGCAGTACTGCATATCGCTTCGTCAGCACAATCCTATGTGTAGGGTAGCAGATTTCAAGACGAAATTTCCTGGAGACTTACCCTTCTGGTCTGGTTGGATCCGGCACAGGGGTGAGTGTAGCAACGCCCTTACCTTCTGCAGATAATATGATTGTTTTGGTGTCCGCAAGATCGGCCGCGTTACTGGCCTGCGTATCAGGAATTATACGGTCCGCAAACTGAATGGTTGGCTGCTAGGCATGCTTCAAGCTCCAGGCCGAAAGAAGCAACATAGCGATTGTTGTGAACGCGGAGCCCTTTGACTTGAAAGTCTTTGAGAGGAAATGCCCAAAATGGCGACGTTCGATTTCGGCATCGATCACAAAGTTGGCTGTTTGGATTGCCTCTCGTACGTCTTGGTAACACTTGTCATCAGTCTTTTCGCAGCCGATCAACGTCTTCCGGACTTCGGCCTGAGTATCAGGTGACAGGGCAACATGGAACCCTGCACCCTCTTTGCCCGACATCCAGATCACTTTACCACTGAGATCCGGAAGTTTTCCCTTTGAAGGAAATAGAATATCAGCTCTCTTAGTTGGATCGGGGAGCAGCAGTGGTACTCACATTTCCTTGATATTGACTGAGTTGTCCAAGATCGAAAACCTTTCCCTCTTGGGCTACAGCCAAGACTGCTGCAATGATACAGGTGAAGAGACAACGGAAGACTGCGGAGCCCATATCAAAGAAATCTCTGGATAGAACCAAGATCTGAAAGTTATTCTTTGCGGTGGAATTGTGATGAGAAACAGGTTTTCTAGCGATGCTTTACAAAATGCTGGTGGTCTGTCTTCATTGACTAACGTACTTTTGAATTCTGCACGACTTCAGAGGAGATGGAAGTGCGAGTATTTATGTCTTCCCCATCTCGCCCCGTCTTTGAAATTGAAGAAAACCATCCTTGATCTCCGGAGGACTTCTTCCATACATTCACAACTTCAAGCCGGTGGTGAGCTGTTGGCTTTGGGGCTGCCCCAAAACCCCCACACGACGGTTTTTGGGATAAAGCTCAATAATCACGATGCGGGACTATCATTCTGACGCTTTTGTTGGAGTTGCCGGCTGCCGAAGCATGGGCCAAACTCTCAACTTCACATTGTGCTATTTCAGTTGACCCTACCCACCGAGTTTGAGCAATGGTCAGTCGATTGTTGGTACGAAAATGGTGCCTGTGCATATCACTGCCTGTTGGGGGCGAATGATTGGAACCTAGCTCTGCTGCATTACTTGGTTTGGATTCATGTCAGTTGATTTCGTTTGACTGCTAGCTAAAAGCGGCTCACGAGCTAAATGTATCTGCCAACCCTGAGTATGTATCTCTACAAATAGCCAATTCGAATGGAGATATAGATTGCCCAGCTTTGGGGGCCCAACTAAACCAAGAATGACCAAGCATGGCCCCCATTGCCTGAACCGCGGCCAACGTGCGGGCGGCTTGTTTGGGGTACAAATACGTGGTTGGTGCCCTCACTTCATGTTCCAACACCAGCTTTGTACCCAAACAACAGACCACGATCCAACTTTTCATTTCCCCCCGACACGACCAAAAGGCAGTTCGCCGCCCAGAGACGGAGATGACGGGCAACCCCAAACAGAGCTTCATTGAAGCGTGCAGGAACGGCGACTTGCCACTGGCTAAAAGAATTATGCAGGACCACAACGACTTCAAGGCACAGCAAGAGTCTTATGTGTATCCTGACACTTTGATAAAGCACGCCGTTGACGAGGCAGCGTGGAAGAATCACGCGCCTATTGTCGCCTTCCTACTCGATAACGGAGCTAGTATCACCAATTCAGTTATCCTTGCGGTATCTAAAAGTCGCGACAAACCGATGTTGGAGGAAATCCTCAAAAGAGGGTTCGACATCAACACAGTGGAGCCAGGCGCGACCTTGCTCAGGTGTGTGGCCCCCATCGTGCCAGGTTGTGAGGGGCATCATACTCATCTTCTCAAATAGGCTATCCACGGGACATACTGAGTGGATGGAGGTACTGTTACAGCATGGAGCAGACCCCAATATCCAAGATTCGAGGGGACGGACAGCGCTTCACTCCGCCGTGATCAAGCCATCGTTGCAACCCTGTCAGCTCCTGCTTGACCATGGAGCCACGTTGCCACGAGATATACTTCAGTCTGCGATAGGTTTCAAAGGTGCAAGCATGGATATGGTTAAATATCTCATTGAGAAGGGGGCTGATCTCAACTATGTCCGAAACATCAAGACAGGCTACAAGATCTGGCAAGGGACCCCTCTACATGTCGCGGCCGGTACCAATCGACTTGACATCGCCCAGCTTCTGTTGAGTGCGGGAGTCGATCCCGGCATCAAGTATTGGGACAATACGCCGGCCGACACGGCCAAAGAGTTTGACTACATGGAGATGCATAATCTGCTGAAAGCGGATGCAGCCCCTGATGGATTCTCCCCTTGATGGGCCGGGCCAAGCGGGATGGAAAGCCTGCCCAACAAGCCCCCACGCATAAGGATAGAATTGCTCGCCAAGATGACCTCGGGAGGCCTTTCAAGTTACTTATGTACGTACCTCATCAGGTACTCAGCTTCCGGACCGGAAGGATGTTCTACGACCTCTTTTTTGACTTATAAATTACAACGCGCACTCTACTCGAGAGTGCTTGGTTTTGTTATACGAAATCATCTTTTCATTGACATCATATGACCAAAACATCCGAGTCTTATCATTTCGGATGCAACTCAGGCTCTGTTGTGTTCTTTGCAAGTACCTCACATAAACACCCAAAAGCTTACACACGCAAATATCTTCACGCGACTAGTGATTATCATTAGAAGACCCCATCACTCCAAAATGTCCCCAAAGGCCTTTGTTCCGCTCCTTTTGCCACTCCTGCTTCTAGCAGCGGTGGTGGTAAGCGCTTTTCCATCGGCATGGCCACTTCGTATGTTTTCCGCAAAAGCTTATCTTGTCACCTTGAATATCTCATAACTCGGGCTGACTTTAAATATTAGATTCTCATGCTATGAGACCATCGTTAGTAGAATGGTCTCGCTCTACCACTCCTCGAGGCAATTTCAACTCTATCACCCAAACCCAACAGCGCGATGAGAATCAGGATCCCCAAAATACCTGTAACCCATTTTCCATGCTTAAGAACATCCATGGGCCGGTTGAGAGACTTCGTGCTGAAGGGCAGAATCTCACCTTGGCCAGAAGAGTCGATATCGCATTTCCTGGTGACAACATAGACCAGTGGATGATAGCCCAGGTCCAAAAAACGAAACCTATTGTGTGGGAAGTCACTCCGGGAACCGATGCCAATACAGCAGTTTTCCGGAAGTTTAGCAGGAATACCTTCAGTCTTGGAACAAACGGCCTATGTAGATGCAGTTCACTTTAGATCATGTAGTAAATAAGGCGTAATTACTGGCCGGCAATTACGGTTCCGTTTTTGTACGACAGATCATCAGCAGAAAAGGGGTTTATGCCACTCACTATTGGGAGAGTACTTCGTTTACGCCTGAGAAAGAATAGAGGAACCCGGGCGAAACCAATTCTCAGGTATTTAAACGTACTATCATCGACGGTCTCAAAAACGGCAACGTTATCAGAGGCAGAAGAATACAGGCCAGGCTCGACCGAGATAAGATTGCTAACAATTATATCAAGGCCTACCTCGTTCATCCTGAGCGATCATGGCAAAATACCCCCGCCGCAGTTAATAGGTATCGATTACAATGGAACAAGATCAAAGACACAGTGAAGGAAATCATACCGAAACTAGCGCCAGATAATAAGTAGCAAGAGGTCATTTAGAATCGATTAAATAACGACGATGAACAGCTATTTAATACTACCCTGGGTCATGTGGTATTCCACATTTCGCCTAATCATAAACAAAAACGGAAGGCTACTTTGTAGGTTAAGAGACACAAGGAACCTTACCATGATAATAACTAGGAATAGAGTTATAGAATACCTACATCTAAAGCGAGAATTTATAGGGTCCAACGACTGGAGGGTCAACACAGACTAGCATGATTAAGATAACAAGGAGAAAAGGACTAAGTTTAAATATCCGCTACTTATCTTCGTGGCTCATTTCATCCTATCTAATGTTTTCATAGGTAGTAGCTCGAGCTATTTTACTTATTTTCTTTCGTCTTTTCTAGAACATCTAGAAACTCATTTATAAGAACGACAAAGACATATTTCATCGAACTCCCGACGATAAACACATATTTCTCAGATCGCGAGTTAAATGATAGCAGTTTTAAACAGTCTCCGGAGCAGCTTATTCCTAACAAATTACCTTATCAGACTAGGGTGCACTACCCTAATAACTATCTCATAAGCCTTTCTCGTAATAAGGATTTCTACCAGAAGCAGAATCTCAATTAAGATTCAGGGCGCTAATAAGTTTAAGGGAAGAATTCATAGTGAATTGCACTTTTCCCGAGTAAAGGTTCGAATACCTAAGTAACTACTTTATAGATAATGTTTACTTATCTAGACCCTATGCCCCTCATTACCTCCCATTCACTTTCTAGGATTCCATAGCTAATCATATCATACCATTATCTATCAAACCAATAAGACTCACGGCTACGGCCTTCTTCCACAAAACCAAGCTTCTTGTATAAGTACTGCGCTCGCTCATTGTAGGAGACAGTGCCAAGGTGAACCCGATGGTAGTTTCCATACCGGAAGGCCCAGTCGAGAGCCCAGTTAATAACCTCGGTTCCGTAGCCCTTTCCTTGATACTATGGTACTATTGCGATCCCGAGGCCGACTGAGCGGTAATAGGCCATTACCAGAGGAATCCCACCCCAGCCGATCGCTAGGTATCCTATAGGCTTTAGCACAGCCGTCTTCGCTTCGTCAACTTCCTCGTCACCGTCACCAGAAGTATCTGCTAGAAGGCAGACCATAACAGAGAGAACAGATTTGGCCATTTGCTCAACCATCCACTCGCTATACTTACTGGTCCTCGGCATCAGCGCCATCGGGTTTAAGAGGGCGACGGTCACTAGGTCATTCTCGATTTAAGTATGTAGGAACTTCTTGTCCTCGTCGTTGTGTTCCACGGCCCGGAAAATAAGCCGTTTGGAGCGATAGACGCCTTTCAGGTCGTCAGTGAGCATAGTAGTTATTAAGGTATGCTCGTAGTATCGCAACAAATATGACTATTTAAAACAATTGGTAATAAAGGGGACTACTCCGGGTACTACTTAAAGTCTAAAGCATCGATTCTTTATGCAATGACTAAGCCGACCCATTACCCTTATATCTACACGGTCCACGGCTACGAGTAGATTCCCTTTGCGTTCAAAGAGTCCGAGTCATCCTATCACGGGCTACTAAGCTTACATATACGTTCAAGCTAACGTCTAGCCCCAACAAAAGTTCCGTTAATGCATAAGGGGGAAGCCCCTACTCCCATTAGACCCATCCCCAAACGTCCCGAGAATACTTGAACATGACGCTAGGAGCTTATCTCGAGAGATTTCTGCGCGCTCATGGTCTTCCGTTGTTGGAAGTTGCACATTATCAACTTAACATACCAAGGACTCATGGGGCCTTGGGCAGTAACGCACAGAAAAGTCTCTATAGGCCAACTAAAGCCAGAGGACAATCCAGTGGAAAATATTTAGGTAGATATTTACCGAGACTTCAGGTTGTCTACCGGTTTGTCCCTGATTAACATTCGGCGATGTACCCTGCTAAGGTGTTGTTATCGTATCGTGATAGCTTTAACTATCTATAGCCTTACTATACGTTACGTAACCTCGGTTATATAATCACCAAGGCCCACTTTACTTATACCCTTTATATTAAAGCGAGCTTTATACCTATTTCTTATTTTTAATAAATAACTATTTTTTTATTTACATTAATACTCTTATTATAACTATATAATAATTATAAACCTAGCTCTAATTTAAACCCCTATATACTTCTATTAAAAAGTTATTTCCTAAGGACTACGGTTTATTATATTCTTTTTTATAATATTATTTATTTCTTATTACGTTTATTAACTTTAATTCTAAACGAACTAATATTTTTTAAAAGAATTACTAATATTTTTAAGTAAAAGCTTGATTATTAATAAAATAAGTTAAAATAGTACTTTATTTTACGAGTTAAGGCCCGATTAAAGGATATCTAGGACCTATTAAACTTAAATAATTATATTTCTTTTATTGAATTTATTACTCTTTATTAAGTTTATTTTTTTAATTAAAGAGTTCGTTAAAATATAAAATATTATTTAAAATTAAGCGTATAAAGTAGCCTTAAGTAAATATTAATAAAGATTTAACGAGTTTATTTAATAGTAAACTAAGTAAAATTTAAGAAGCGAGATTATAAACGAACTTAAAAACGACCTAATTAAATAATTAGTCGCTCTAATAAAGCTAAAAACCGTAATCGTAAATTAGGTACGTTTTATTAAGAAATACGCCTTTTTTATTTAATAAACCGTATTTAAAATTATGTTTTATATAAAAAAAAGATCGTACGAATTAATAAATCGCTAGATCTCTTTTATAATTACTTAAGAAATTTTGAAAAACGTAAAAAAAGAGCTTATTAGCTTTTTAAACTACTTTTTTTATATTATAATCCGGGTTTCTTAGTTAAAATACGTACTAAGTAACTTTAGTTTATTTATAGTTATAAAAAAGGAATTTAATATAGTTACAAGTAGGGCGAACTTGAGTATTAACTTATTAATATAAATTAAAGACTTTCTTTTAGCTTATTATTAAATAACGTAACTTAAGCTATTTAAAGTCTAAGGGACCCTCGTTTTAAAATCTTTTTTTATATAACTATATATTACTTTATCCTAAACTAGTTTAATTAAGAACTTGTTAATATTATTAAATTAGAATAAAAAAGAAAAGTAATTTTTAATATAGAGTATTATATTAAGATCTTTAATAACTTTTTCTATAAGGAAGTAGTATATAATAAGAGTAATAAACGACCCTTAGTAATATATATAATACTAATAAGTTACTTAAATTTCCCTAAGTAAAATAAAACAACTTTTAACTTATTTATTAACTACTTTTATAAGAGGTTCTATTATCAAAAGCTAATAAACTATATAGAATAAGAGCTTATTTTAATAAATAAAACGAAGTTAGAATATATTTAGCTAAGTAGTAACGAGGTTTAGAAAGTATTTTCTTATTTAAATTAAAAAAAGTATATTAATTTCTATACTAACCTCGCTTAAAAGGGCTAGATCTATATAAAACCCCTTATTAAATAAAATAATAATAACTAAAATAGTTCTAAAAAAGTAATTTAAATTACTAAGCTAAGTGATAAAAAAAACTCTAAAGTAACCTACTTTTTAAATATTATAATTATAATTATTAATATTAATTTACTCTCTAAGCTAAGTATAAAAAGTAATAATAATAATAATCTTATTATTCTTTTTATCCTTCTTACTAACTTATACTTCTTTTTTAAAATTACGGTTATAAATAATTATAATACTATATACCTTATTAATAACTAATCGCTCTTAGAACTAGATTCTATTTAATAAAGTAATAGTTTAAAAAAATATAAACTCTAAAATAGTTTTTTATTTTATAATTACTAAGAGAACGAGGATTATATAGAATATTTTCTATTGCGGCCAACTATTACGGCTAATTATTACGGCCGACCTCTACCGTCGACCTTTTTAGCCGGCGCCGCCGCGTAACGAAGAGGGCAGCTTACCTATCCCGAATTAAATAGCGGTTTTCATATCAAAATCACTATATTATATTAAGCGCGTACTTAGGATATATTACGTATATTTTATAGTTAAAAAGTGTATTATATTATATAATTTTTTTTAAGAGCGTAATCCCGTTAAGGTCGATCTTTTATACTTATAAAGCCGGAAAAAAAATCACGATATAAAATATTTTTATAAAACTAAAAGGGCCCGGAATAGAGTACTTTACTTTTTATAATATTAGTTTTATTATGAATTTTTATATAAACTTTATATTAAAAATACTTTTCTAAAAGATTAATATTTAGTACTCGGGCTTTAATTATACTTTTTAGTTTAGAAACGAATCTAATAACGTTATCATTAAATAGCTTTAAAAAAAAGGTTAATTTAATTCTTTTTAGAATATAAGCCTGATTTATTTTATTTTTTATTTAGAAGTTTGTTTTTACTTATTAATATAATTTTAATACGTAGTATATAGTACTTACGGTCTTTATACTAATGAAAGAATAACTAATTAGATATAGCTTAGTTTTAGTACTTTAAATTTAGCTATGTTATATTAATAATACTTAAAAAGCTTATTTTAACTACTTAGGGAGTAAGGATTAAAGGACTAAGCTATTCAAAATACTAATATTATGCGATTACTTATATAAAATAGGTTATTTTAAAACGTACTTTAAAACGAAAAATAACCCGACCTTATTATAGAATTTTATAAAACCTCTTTAATTACTTACTAGTTTATAAATAAAATAATTAGTTAATATTAATTAAAAACAAATATTTAAATAAGATATTTGTTTTTTTACGAGTTACGAAAACTTATAATATAGTATTTAGGGTTTTATACTTTTTTAAATAATAAGTATATATATAAAAGGGTATAGCTATTTATAAAATTAAATAAAACGTAAAACGTATAGTAATCGTAATTCATAATAAAGCTCGTTTTTAAATATAAATACGGGAGCTAAAAATAGACTTAGAAACTACTTCTTTATATATAAAAAAACTAAATAAAAAAGGGGAACGAACTAGCTAAGAAATTATTAATAAAGCGAGTAGTATAATATTAATAATTAGCTTATTAAACGAACTTTAAATAGAAGCTATATTAGCCGTAGCTTACTTATATAATATTAGCCCTAGGTAATATACCAATTAGTTATTACTAGTTTAAACTAAAGAAGTTTAGTTTTATTATAGCTAGCTAGTTATACTAAGTATATTAATAAAGGTTAAGGCTACGAGTACTAAGTAAATAGTATTATAGTCGTAAATAGTTTTTTCAAAACTATATTTATAAATTATAAAGTAAGTAAGGTTTTAGTAATTAATTATAGTTTTACTAAAAGGGGTTCTTAGTAAAACTAATTAAAAGCGATCGTAAGATCTAATACTAAGTTAATTATTAAAAAAGTTATAAAAAGTTTATTTTTAAGCTTAGCTTAAGTTTATTTTAGATATAAGTCCGACTATAAATATATTTCTTATTAATAGCTACTCTTATTTATTAAGTAATTACTTAGTAAATATTAAGAAGTACTTATTTAAAATAATTATAATAATTACTTCATTATATAATTACTATTTTTTATTTATATATAATTTATTTATAATCTTTTTACTTTATAAAAGTTATTTATATTTTATATTTTTATATATATAGTATATTATAATTATTATAAGCTTCAAGAGCGGGCCCTAGTTTTAGTTATATATATTAATTTATAATATTAGGTCTCTTTTTTAAAAATCTTATTTTTATAAGAGAATTAATATACCGGCGTCGCAAATTAATATAGAAGCGTCGCTCTTATACCGGCGCCGCTATTTTACTTCTTAATTAGTTTAAAAAAATAGTACCTCTTTATAAAAGTAATAAGAGTAATTATATTAATATAGCTATTCTTACTATCCTCTTTAACTTAAGATATAGTTTAAGATTTTAAAAAATAAGAATATTATTATAACCCTCGTACTTATTTAGAACTATTATATTACTTATTTAAGATTTATAAATCTTAAATAAGTTAGTAATATAAGCTTTTATAAATTTTAAATAAGTAAGGCCTTGTCTTATTATATACTTAAAATATATAAAGAATAAATTATAATAACGTTTACTTAACTACCTTTTTTAATATAGTTATAATAATTTATTATTATTATAAACTATTTTTTACTAACTCTATTTTTTTTAAATAGTAGGCTATATTAGCTATTTACTTATATAATTCCCTGTTATCCTCTCTTTATTAAGAACGCTAAACTAGCTCCTTATTTATTACTAAAATAAGCTCGATATTTAATTTTAACTTAGCTAACTTATCTTTTTTATAAACCTAGTTAGTATTAACTTATTTTTATTCCAAAGTAAGTAGCTTCGCTTTTTATTATTTATACCTTAGTTATTATAAATAGTACGGGCTTAACTAATTAACTAGCCTTTTTTAAATAAGGCTAGTTATAATAAAATAGGCTATATTATATTCTTTAGCTTATTATAGAGGGATATAGTAATCTTAGGGTCGAAGATCTAGTAGTATAGATCTAAAAAAGACGTCTCTCGAAGACGTTACTAAGGGTATACCTCTTACTTATTAAAAATAACTAAATTTAATATTTTAAAATAAATCTTATAATAGTATAGGATACTTAGCTTAATTAAACTAATATAATCTAAACTATAGGATCCGAGGGGGTCTAAGAATAGCCTCTTATTAAATAGTATTACTTTTTTTATAAGCTAGCCTTATATCCTAATTAAAATAAAATACTTTAAAAAAGTATTATTTAAAGTTTATTTAGGTACTTAAAATAAGTACCTATATACTCCTAGCCTATAAGTACCTCGTCTTTTATATAGGCCTAGTAAAAATATAGCTCCTAATTACTAATTATATCTTATATAACGTTAATAAGCTAATATAAATAACTAAGACTATTTAAAAAATAACCCTTAATATTATTATTACTTAACTTAGTACTAAAAATAATATAAGTACTAAAGTTCTAATATTTTTAGATAAAATAACGGGCCTACTATGCTCTTAAAAATAAGTATATTATATAGAACTACTAGAGGATTAGGTATTAGTTATTAAACTTTTTATAAAGCTTAGTCTAAGCCTTTTTTAAAAATATACTTAGTTTTAATAAAAATAATAAGCTTTTATATTATAAGGACCTTATAATACGTATAAAGGGGGGGCTTATTAATAAGCGTATTAATATAAACCTTATCCTTATTACTTAGTATAGCTATTATTTATATTAATAGCTAATATGCCTCGTTATTAAACCTACTATTATTACTACTATAGCTACGGTCCTTAACTTACTTCTACTTAGCCTTAAGTATAACGTTAGAGTTAATATAATAAATATAAAATTATTACTAAACGTCCGGGAACTGCTCGTTTAGTATAGCTTTTATTTACTTATCGTAGTTTATATTAATAATAATAGAATAACGGACTAAGTATTAATTTATAAATTAGTAAATACTTATTAAGAAAAACTAAAAACCCTCTAGTTTCTCGTTATTAATAAGGCCGAACGTAGTATTATAAATAAATCTAAAGTAAGTCTACTTAGTAACTTAAAAAAGAGGGAGCTTAAAGCGATTAATATTATAAGTATTATTAAAGCTAATTACTTTAGGGAATCGCTTTTATATTTAGAAATAGTAAAAAAAGGTTTAGATAAGGTTAATAAGGTAGTTTAGCTCGTCGTTTACTTATTTTACTATATATAGAATATTTTACTCATTAAATAGCTTAATTAATACTATAATTAGCGAGTATTTAACTAGTTTTTCTTAGTTTATACGAGCCCTAGTATTATAAATATCTTACCACATAAATAAGGACTTTAGGAACTATTTTTAAATAATCGTACGTATATCGTAAGCCTAAATCCTAACTTATTAGCTTATAGTTTTAATAATATCCTTAACTACTTTAATAAGCTTATAATATAAAAAGTACGTAGAGGCTTTAAAACTAGGGCTTTAATTATACTATTTATACTAAGGGTCTAAATAATAATATAATAACTACTTATCCTCCTCTTAAGTTTTAATAATAACTTACTATTTATAACCGTATTTATAAGACTTATATTATTAAATACTATCGCTTTATATAGGCCTAGTCTCGCTAAACCGATTATATTAAAAAGTATATTAAATAATTCGGCCTCGAGCTTTATACTTATTCTACTTTATAATACTAAATTTATCAGCTTTTATAAAGTTATTAACTTAGTTAAAAAAGGTATTATAAGTTTATTCTAAATTAATAAGAATTAATAAGTTTAAGATTTTAGTTATAAAAAAAGAAGAGGATCGGTTATTCAGAGTATAATAAGAGGCTATAGTTTAGAAAAACGCTTTATTTTAAGTAAAAAATAGTTATAGGAGTAAATAAGGTAATAAGTTAATTTAGAGACCTTATATTTATTATTATTAATAAATATATTCTTATTATTAAAGTAGTACTATTATTAGTTATTAATTAGTTTAAATAACCTATTTAATAAGCTAAAGAGTACTACTAAACTATTTTATTATAAAATAAGAAAGTTATTAGGACTATTCGTTAGGGAGAGAGGGGTTATGCTCTAAAAAAAATCATAGGAGAGTAGTCCGCTAGGTTTTTATTATTCCCTTAGGGAAATAATAAGTAAAGTATAATATAGGCTTTATATTCCCCCCGACGGAGCAATCCGCCGGGGCCGTACCGTGTATTACGTATTAGGGAAAACTAGGTATATTGCGCTCCATACCTAACTACTAATTAAAAAAGCAGCTCCCGACCTTCTGCCGCGTGATTCCAGCCGTCTAGAGGGCGAGCTGCACCTACTCTAACGCACATAAGACCTCTTCGTACTAACCCACGTGGGTAACTAGATCCCGTATTATATACTCCTTCTTATTAAGGGTTAGGGGACCCCTTATATATTCCTTTATATCTTTAATATAGCCTATATTAAAAGGATTTCTAGCTCTATAAAATATAATTTCTAAACTAGTATTAATATATTAGATCTTAACGTCTATACTAGCCTAGCTATTTATAGCGTTTATACTATTACTTAGCTAAATTCCGTATTATTAAAAAGTACTACGCTACTTTTTAAGTATACTTATATTAACTACGATAGCTAGGGCGTCGAGGGGGCCTAATCTATCGAGCCCCAGAGGGGGGGACCTATCGACGGGCATCTTTAGATTATCTAAGTAGTAATTTATATATTAATAAGTACGTTTAATAAGTTTGTTTAATAAGCTTATTTAGTAGATTTATTTAATTTAAATAGAGCTTTAGGCAATATTAAAAGCGATAAGGATAAAAAGAATCTTTATAAGCTCTAGTACGAGTAGCTAAATATTAGCCCTTTTAGCCCTTTTTTTAAAAACCTCTACGTTATTATTAAAATTTAGAACCTCTACGGTTAAGGGCTACCTCTAACTATTATAGCTAATTATTATAGCTAACTATTACGGCCGACCTCTACCGTCGACCTTTTTAGCTAGCGCCGCTGCGTAAGTATATTACTTAGCCTATCGTTAGTAAGTAGCTAAAGAGGGTAGCTTACTTATTCCGAATTAAATAGCGGTTTTTATATCAAATTTACTATATTACGTTAAGCGCGTACTTAGGATATATTATACGTATTATATAGTTAAAAAGTATACTATATTATATAATTTCTTTTAAAAGCGTGATCCCGTTAAGGTCGATCTTTTGTACTTATAAAGCCGGAAAAAAACTACTATATAGGCTTTATGTTAAGGTAATTATTTATAAAAAGTCGCGTATTTTATAATATACTAACTAAGAGCTCGGTAATAAGGTCGCACTACTTTTTAAAATTATTAATTTTATAAAATTAGCTAATACTAGGGCGGCTACTTTTTTAAAAAAAAGATAATAATAATTAGCTAAATAATAATAAGAGGCCGTAATTAATTAATAATTATTTTTATAAAAAGAGAAGCTTTTTAATATGGGTATTATTTTAAGATTAGCCTTAGGGAACGTCTCTAACTCTAATTATAAAAGCTATTATAAGTAAATATTATAAGTTAGATTTCGAGGCTTAATAATATAACCTAAGCGTAAAGAGAGTAAAGGAATAAAAGCTTAGGATGTAGTGGTTTTTTTTCCGGCTTTATGAGTATAAGAGATCGACCTTAATAGGATCACGCTTTTAAGAGAAATTACATAATATAGTACACTTTTTAATTATATAATACGCGTAATATATCCTAAGTACGCGCTTAATATAATATAGTAATTTCGATACGAAAACCGCTATTTAATTCGGGATAAGTAAGCTACCCTACTACTTACTAATAATAGGCTAAGTAATATACTTACGTAGTAGCGCTTGTTAAAAAGGTTAATAATAGAGGTTAGCTATAATAGTCGGCCGTAATAGTGAGCTATAATAGTTAGAGGCGGCCCTTAACTATAAAGGTTCTAAACTTTAATAATAACGTAGAGGTTTTTTAAAAAAAGGGCTAAATAGGCTAATATTTATTACTCTTCGTACTAAAGCTCGCAAAGATTCTTTTTATCCTTATCACTTCTAGTATTACCCAAAGCTACTCTCTATTCAAACTAGACAAATCTACTAAACAAATTAGTAATTAGGTATAGAGCGCAATATACCCAGTTTTCCCTAATACGTAATATATAGTACGGCCCCGGCGGATTGCTCCGTCGGGGGGAAAAGCTTAGGATACTAGAATAGGGTGGGGCGATCAGTCCTAGTAGTTCTTTTCTAAAGCTAATTAAGTATAGGGATCTATAAGAGAGCTAATCGGACGAAAATATAAGGAGAAGGGCCCCGATTAGGGAGAGGAGCTCGATAGTGCGGATTTTTACTTTAAGAATATATATACCCTTTTAAAATTAAACTAGAGCTTTTTTAATAATTTATTTTTAAATACGATAATATAAAATAATTAAGAACTTTACCTTTTTAATTTAGCTAATATTACCCTCTTTTCTTAGTTATAACTCTATTAATTAAGGTTATATTAACTTAATTAAAGGAGGTATTTTATATTATTTTTATAAATATTAATAGTAGAATAGGGTGGGGCGATTAGTCCTAGTATTTCTTTTTTTAAAGCTAATTAAGTATAGGGACCTACGGAAGAGCTAATTAAAAAAAGATATAAAGAGAAGGGCCCCTAATTAAAAAGAGGAGCCTAGTAGTACGGATTTTAATTTTAATTATATATATACCTTTTTAAGATTAAACTAAAGCCTTTTTAATAATTTATTTTTAAATATAATATTATTAACTAATTAAGAACTCTACTCTTCCGATCTAGTTAATACTACCCTCTTTCTTTAGTTATAACTCTATTAATTAAGGCCGTATTAACCCGATTAAAAAAAGTATTTTATATTATTTTTATAAGTATTAGTAGTTCTTTTTAAGTACTATATTATAAAAGTCCTTTATACCCTATACCTTTTTAATAATCTCCCTTTTTAAAAATCCCTTCCCTTTTTAAATAAGAGAATAAGTAAAAAAAAAGCCCGACTCGATTAGAGATAATTTAAATAAATAAACAAAAAAAAGCGGTATAATAATTAAAATAAATACGAGTAGTAGGATTCTAATTAAAAAAAAAACTGAATAATTAAAATACGAAGATAAAAACGTATAAAAAAGGGCTTCTTATTTAATAAGAGGGGGATATAATAAACCTTAATAAATAAGTAAGATAAATAAGTAGAGAAATACGTAAATACTTAGGACTAGATCGGGCCTAAATACGAATACTATAATAGTATAATAAGATAAACGACGAGTTAAGATTAGAACTAATAAAATACCTTAATAAGTATAACTAGTTATTTAACTAAACTATTCCTTATTAATTAATATAACCCGGAAATTTAATAATAAACCTATTTAAAAGTATAAATATATCGGACTAAGGGCGCTTATAAAACTAGTTTTTAATTAGACTTATTAGTAATTTTAATTAGTATTACCGTAGGCCTAATATAAAGTCTAATTAAAACTCTAATTATACGCTTAGTAAGGGCTAAAAAGGACGGCCTAAATTACGCTAATTAAAATAATAACTACGCTCTAGTTATTAAGATAGCTCCTCTCCTCTCTTTTTAAACTCTATTTAGAGTAAATAGATTAATATAAAATTATTAAAATTATAAATAAAATTAATAAACTATACTTTTAATAACCTCGGACTATAAATATAAATAATTAATATATTATTTTTATTATTATTAGTACCCCTTAGGACGTTTAATTATACGAACCTAACCCTTTTATTTTAAATAGACCGTTTACTAAACTAGTTTTTATAGTCTATTGAGACCTATAGACCGTAGAGTCGTTTAATAATAATAAGCCTACCCTTAGTAACGGATTTACTTACTAATCTAATTAAAAAAAGTTAGTTACGGCTTAGGTTAGGATAGATATTTTAATTAATACTTTTTTAAGTACTATTACTACTTAAATCTAAATAACTACGCTTTAAACTAAGGACCCTACGATTCCTTAACTTAATTTAATAAAAAAATATAAGGTTTTATAAAATACCGTTCTTTAGTTAAGAGGGGATTATAATCTTTAAAAATAATAATATTATAAACTTTTTAAAAAAGTTCGAGGACTAATATAAGATCGGTAGGGTCCCGGACTAATTTATAAGTAAACTTATTATATATATTATAAAAAGAGATTATTAAACTCTAGTTAAGGACGCGATTAGAGGACTACCCTAGGCCTAAGCTAAGGATTTATTTTTAAAAAAATATAAAAAATAGGATATTAATCGCTTTTTAAATAAGGAAAAGTAAATTAAAAAAGTTATTAAAAAATTACTTATCTCGTTTTCTAATTTAAACTTTATTTAAGTACTATTTACTAAGATTAATAATATAATTACCCTTATTAAATAATAAGACCTCTAAATTATAATTAATAAGAGCCTAATTAAGGCCGTATATAAGCGGTTCTATACTAATATTATAAAAGAAGTAATAAAGGAAGTCGGGGTTACTTTAAATAGCTTTATTAAATTAATAAAGTACGTAAAGTTTAAAATAGGACTTCTTAATACGATTACGTATAAAAAGAAATATAGCCTACTTTTTATAAACAATTAAAGTTAACTTAAAACCTTACTACGATCCCCTATTTTATAAGCGTATAAAAATACTTAGTATTAATATCCGAACTACTAATAATATTACTAACTAATAATAAGGGCCTAGGTTATTTAGGTAGTTATTAATAATATTACTAATTTTAACCTAATTAATAAAATAAGTAAGCTAAAGATCTATTAAAATAATATTTACTTTCGAGGTCTTACTTATATATTTAATATAAATACTACGCGTCCTAATCGGCCCCCGATTATAGGACCTAGAGACCGCTACTAGTACTACTAAAGTTTATATTACTAAGTTATTAAGAATTGCGATTAGTATATTCTTAATAAAGATATTTATCTTATTATTTTAGCTTAGGGAGCTTAGTACTACGGGAAGCGCGATGGTTATAAGTTTATAAAAAATATCCCCTTTATTATAATTAAAAATAAAAGAAAGCGTACGATTACTAATCGTATTACCCTTCTTTTTTACGTAGTAAATATATTAACTAAGGAAAATACTAAGTCTTTAGCTAAGTAGATTTTAGATTATTAAATCGGACTACTTTAGTAAACTATATTTATACTTCCCTTAGCTAATCCTATGAGCATAGTTAAATACGTTTACATAATACGACTTAACTTAGGCTATTATAGCTAAGCGGATATCTATACTATTTATAAAAAAAAACTACTTAAGAACTATACCTCGGTAATTACGTTATACTCCTTAATAAACAACTAAAGAACTATAATTAATAAAGTTACTTAATACCGAGCTTAAACCTATAACCGGTTTAACTCCTTATATACTCTCTAATTAATAAAGTTATAAACTAGCGATCTAGTTCTCGTTTTTAATATCTAATAAAAAAACGATATATTAATTTTTAAAAAACTTAATTATTATTAATAAGGACCTTTTTATATTTACTTAGCTATTCCGAACGGATCGTTATATTAACTAGAGACGCTTATTAATAAACTAATTATAGGGGCTACTTATATTAGTAATTAACTTAAGAAGTTTTTAAAGTCTCTAAAAGGCCTCTACTTATTACTTAACGAGTTTAATTTTTATAAGGACTTTATTTTTAATTTAACTAACTTTTTATTTTTATAAGATAATATAATTAATACTACGATTCTACTTTTTAATTATAATAATAATATAATAAATTTTAAGGACGAGAATACTTAACTAGTTACTAAATAAACCTAATTATAAGTAAGGGCCTTTTAAGAGGGTTAGATTACCCCTTATTATTACTAATCCTTAGTATAGGCTACGAGTTCTTTTTATTTATTCAATATTATTTTATAAAAATATTATTAAATCTTACTAATTCTTTAGTTATCTCTTTATTTAGATCTAAGATAAAAATATAAGAGGATAATAAAAAAAGAGGAATTATTTTTTAACTATTATGATTAAAAACCTAACGACTTTATTTACTAACTATATAATTATATTAAAAAACCCTACTCCTCTTTTTAAGTATTTAAGCCTAGTTCCTTATCTAATTAAGCTTATTTAGTATTTAGCTTAGCTTATATAACCTCCTACTCTACTTATTTTATTTTAATATATTAATAACTTTTACGAGTTATAAATATATAGTTTTTAATAAGGTACGTAAGAGGGGCGTTTTTAAGAACGGAATTATACTTATCTTCCTCGGTCTTAATAATATCGATCTAATTAGAGATTATATAAACTAAAGTCTTAACTCTCTTAATATTAATTAGGATTAGAGACGTTACTTTATTACTACTTATTATATAACGATAATAATAGCTTTATTTAGAGTTAGCTCTAGACTAACTAATAGCCTATTAATTATTATTCTTTTTAAAGTAGTATTTTTTATTTTTAAAATATATATAATTATTATATTAAATAATAAAATAATTTAGAAAAGAAACGTACTTAAAAATAGGGGACTACTTTTTTAACTAGCTCCTTAGTATTAAAACTAATATATTTTTAAAAAGACCGCGTATAATAATTATAAAATATAATATTCTAAACGCTATAAGCTTAGATAAGTAAAGAATTAATAATAGGGGTTTATTTACTTAATTACTAGAATAGAGGGCTAAAGTAATTAGTATAATTATAATTAATAAAAACCTAATAGCTTTATAAAAATAATCCGCTTATAATACCTAGATTATAAACATACTTCTTAATAACGTTCTAATTTATAATTAATTATTAAAACTTCTAAACTATTTCTCTTTTAGTATACTTATTAACCTAAGGATTTATAATATAAAATTTAGTATAAAGCTCTCTAGCTAATTTAAAAAAAGTTAACTAACTAGTAGTTTTAAAGATCTAAAAAGGAGTAACGTTAAATTAAGATAAGAATTAAAAAGATCGAATAAGGTAGCGCTTATTATAATCTACTTTTTATTAACTTTTTAAAACTTATAGCCCTAAGTTTTTTAAAAATAGACCTTTTTAAGAGTAGAAGAGGAATATTACTAAGGCTAGACGTTATAATAAGTAATTTTAATAATCCGATATATATTACTAATAGCCAAAGTATTAGATATAATAAGTAAGTAGATTATATTATTAAGAAAAAAAGAGACTAAGTAAAAAAGGATAATTATAATTAAGAAGCTATTATTTAGGGGAAGAAATAAAAAGCGATAGAGGAATTAAAAAAGGGCCTCTATATACCCCCCCCCCCCCTAAATCCGGGGTATTAAAAAGGAAAGTACTATAGGCCTCTTAGCTAATTAGTATTAAATTATAGCTACTATATAAAAAAAAGAAGGAGTAAATTATCAAATCGGGGCCTTTTTATTATTTATAATATAGCGCCTTTTTTTTTAATTAGTAGAGGTTACTCTTGCGATTAGTATAAAAGGGTAGCTTTTTATTTAACTATTTAACTTTTCCTTTTTCTTTTCTTAACTACTTCTTTATAACTATTACTAATTAAACTTCCTCTAATTTTTACTTTCTAATCTATTATATAAATATTAACTTAGTAATTTATAATAGCCTCTTTACCTCTTATTTCTCTTTTTAAACTAGATAATAAAAAGAATATAATACGAATTTAGAGCCTGATTATAATAAAGAACTTTAAAAATAATACTAAATACTAACTAAAAAAGTAAAATCTAAATAAATATATTACTTTTAACGAGATTAACCCTAGGACTATAACGAATACTAAGGACTTTTAGTTTATTAATTTTAATACGAACTACTAATATAAAGCGTATACTAACTATTACCTAAACCTAGTACCTAAACGAACTAGTTTTTTTTAAATAATCTTAACCTTTTATAAAATTAACTTTTTTAATTAGCTTAGTATAGGGGACGTACTTCTTTTTTTTAATTAACGCCCTAAGGTTTTTAAAGGTCTAAAAGACTAGAAAACTTAGATAAGTTAGACCTATTATAAAATAATAAAAATCCTAACTAATTATTATAACTTTTAAAAACGCTTATTATATAAAAATTAAATTTAAAAATATAAGATTAGATCTATAATAGAGGTTATAATATAGGACCTCGCTCTAATATATAATATAGTTATAATTAAAAAGAGATAAGAGAGTACTTTTAAACTAAATAAGACCCCTACCCTAATTCCTTAAACTTAAGAAATTATATAAAAAATTAGGACTTTAATATACTTAATAATCTTCTTTTTTTATATTAATAATCCGAGCTATTTTATAAAAATAATTATTAACTAGCGGGATAATATAGTTTATTAGTACGATCTAAAGTAAGCTCTTAGGTATTTAAAAAGGATATTTATTAATAATATTTAAGTGCTAAAAGCTTTTTATAATTAGATCGATATACCTCTTTATATTTAATAACTAATTAATATAAACGCTTACGTAGTCTTTATAATATAATAACTAAGTAAATAGGAATACGGTTTATATATACTTAAATAGTTTTATAATACGGTCCGATATAACTAACTTAACTTTACTTATAATACGTATTAAATAACTTATAAATACCTTAAATTATTTAATAATAAACTCCGCGCGGCTTAGATTTAATAAATTAGTTACGAGTTCTAATATAATAGTTATAATTTTTTTTATATAATAAGACCTCTTTTAAAAAGGTTTTTTAATAAGATAATAAATAATTAGAACTCTAAAAGTAGGCCCTATACTAACTTAAATAACTCTAACTACGCTATAACTAACGCCCTTAAAATACTAACTTCTTAAAAATCTAGTACTCGCTTACTTAGCCTTAAGTTTACTAACTAAGATCTAAGAATTTATAACCCTTATAATTATAATTATTATATTCTTATTAATCTTATATATTTTAAAAAAATATATAGAATAGTTAAAAACTTTAAATAAGAACTTATTATTTTTAAAAAATTATTTTTATTATTTTAATCTTTAAAAATACTAAAAAATACTTAAAAATCTATAATAAGTAATAATTTTAATTAAACTCTATAAGTAATTAAACTAACGAAGGTTACTAACTAGTATTTAAATACTATTATTAATAATTAACTTATATACTTAATTAATATTCTTAAGACCTATTAAGTTATAAAGTTTTTATTAAATATATTATTACTTAAGTTACTATTATACCTTAGCCCGGCTCTTAATAAAGCTAGTCTAAGTAATTAAAGAGGTAATTTTTTAAATACTTTAGTTAAGAATAGGGATAGTCCTATTACGAAAACTCTAATTAAAATACTAAGGGTTTAGTTAAAATAAGAAGTTATTAAGTATACGTTTTCTAAATATAATTAGGTTATATAAGAGAATAGTAAATATTAGTATTAAAAACTAGCTAAGTTTTATTAAAATCTTTTATAATATTATAATATATATATAAATAAAGCCGATATTAATAAGAATATAAGAGAATAATAAGTTAATTAATATAACGACTCGATTATAAAAGCTATATATATAACTCTAGTTTATACTCTTTAAATACTATTATTAATAAAGAAATTTAAAAAAAATTAGGTTAGTAAAGGTTAGGATCGGGAGATTACTAAGAAGGATTAGGATAAGAACTAGGTAAAGTTAATAAAAAAAATAGTAAAAGTAAAAGAAACGAAAAAGGTAATTATAAAGAGAAAGGGTAAGTAAAAAGCTTAATATAATTAATTATATATAATAACTAGGACTAATTTAAAATAATTTCTTTTTATAAAAAATTAAAAAAAAGGAAATTAGAGGATAATTAAAATAGAGTAGGGTAATTAGTCTTAGTATTTCTTTTTTTAAAACTAATTAAGTATAAGGACTTATAAGAGAGCTAATTAAAAGAAAATATAAAGAAAAGGGCCTCTAATTAGGGAGAGGAGCTTAGTAACGCGGATTTTAATTTTAATTATATATATACTTTTTTAAAATCGAACTAGAGCTTTTTTAATAATTTATTTTTAAATATAATAATATAAGACGATTAAGAACTTTACTTTTCTAATCCGGTTAATACTACCCTCTTTTTTTAGTTATAACTCCGTTAATTAAGGCCGTATTAACTTAATTAAAAGAGGTATTTTATATTACTTTTATAAGTATTAGTAGTTCTTCTTAAGCACCGTACTACGAAAGTCTTTTATACCCTATACCTTTTTAGTAGTTCTTCTAAAGCACCGTACTATAAGAGTCCCTTATACCCTATACCTTTTTAATACTTTATAAGTATTTAGTAAAATCTAATTATATTAATAAATCTTTTTTAAACTAATTAAAAAGTAAAATAGCGACGCTAGTATAAGAGCGACGCTAGTATATTAATTTACGACGCTAGTATATTAATTCCCTTTTATAAACCTATAAATAAGTTATTATAGCCTAGGTTAGGGCTCGTTAAGTAGTTTTTTTAAAAACACTAAGATATTTACCAAGTTTTTAATATACTATTATTTAAAGCTTATTTTTAAAATTAAGGAGCGAGGGTTTAAAGTTACAATATTTTACCCGTTTTGTTATTTATTAAGACGAAGATATAAAATACTAAAAAATAAATTAAGGTATTACGAGTATATACGTCGTAGTTATGTTTATAATATAACTACTAGTACTATATATAATTATAAGTTTTTTTTATTAGTATTTCTTTATAATAATTATATTTATAATAGATTATTTTTTATTTAAAGTTAATAAGTTAGAACGTAGAAAAGAAGTAGAGAGTTTCTTTTTAAAACAATAAGTAGAGGTTTTATATTTTATATAAACTAAAATAGATTACTTTTTATTAAAGTTAAATCGTTTGTTTTTTAAAAAAAAGATGGTATTTAAAAAGGGAAAGGTAATTCTTAATCTTTTTAATATTATTAACGAAAATAAGTTAGTTATTATATAAGAGGCGTAGTTTAGTAATACTTTTAAAGTAATTAATTAGGACGCTATAATAACTAGGAGTTCTAGTTTTAAGTTTAATTTTAATACTTATTAAAAAGCTTTTAAGAGTTATAGAGGTTTATAATAAGTTTTTTATAGTTCTTTTATATTTATAGTTTCTTTATTTTATAAAGTATTTTTATGTTTATCCCTAACTTTATAGTTAATAATTCATTCGACTTCGTATTTTAATTAGCTTAATTTAACAATAATATAACTTTCTATATATAAACCTCTTAATATAAGTTTAAGTAGTAAAATATAAAAGACGGGATAGTATTATATTATATTTAATAGTCTTAGTGCATAATTAACTAGTAAGATCTTTTTAATAATTTTAAAAAGTTTAAGTCTTTTATAGTTTAACTTATTACTTAGTTATTTTACTTTAATATTATAATAAAGGAGATAGGTACTATCTCCCTTTTTTAAAAATAACCCTTTAATTTTTAATTTATTTACGTTCCCCTTTTTATATATTATTATATAAACTCAAGGTCTAGCGAGGCTTATTTATAGATCTTTTTAAGTTTATTTACGTTTATTATGGCTTTTATAACTTATAATCCTTATTATAACGTATATAATAAGCGAGCTATTTAGATAAGCGAGCTGCCTACCTAACTATAACTATTTTATCTTTTACTTTTTACCTCACGCAACGCTATAATAAAACTATAATATTATAAACTAAAAAAGCTTAGTTAAACTTAGCGATCTAAGCTATTAAAAAAAACCTAAAACTAAGTATTTAAGTAATAGCTAAGATCTACTTAGTCCCTCTTAGGACCTTAGGTACCTATTTAAAAAGTATAGTTACGTAGTAAAATACTATACTAAACTCGTAGAAATTAACTATATTTAAAAAAGAGAAGCTAGTTAAGTATATTCTTAACCTAGATTCCCGATCGTTTTTTTCTCGTATTAGTAATATAAAAAATATAGTTAATTAACTACTTACTAATTATAACGCGCCCCCGGTTAAGAAGCACTGGGCCTCGAACTTTATTAAGTAATAACTATAGCTCTGGACGCGCTTTTTTTATAAGTACGACTATAGAAGGGCCTAATACGAAGATCTAGACTTAATAAACACGTAGTTTCGCCTTATAATAAATATAATTATAAAATACGGTATTATAAAGTCCGATATTTATAACTTTAATAAGACTAGCTTTATAATAAGCTAGATTATATTTAGAATAGTCGTTACGAGTATAGAAAGGCGTTTAAATACGAAAATAATATAGCTTAGTAATTATAAATAAGTTATAGTTATCTAGGTTATTAATTCGTTAGGCTATAGCGTTCTATTATATATTATCGTTACGGAGTAATATTACCTCTCTACTTAGTATACGGATCCGGTTTACTACGTAATTAGGTAATTATAACGTTTAAAAATAGATAGATAATAAATAAAGAGGCCTAAATTAGGTAAAATACTTTAAATAGTGTCGTATAGTCACAATAGGAGCATCGACGTGTATAAGAGAACGGATGATCTATTAGAAATAGAGAATAGGCGCGAAGTACGCTCTAATATAGAGGGTATAAGCGAAGTGGGCCTCGGTAATTATATAACTAAGGTTATATAACGTGTAATAAGGCTATAAATAGTTAAAGCTATAATAATATACCCTCCTAAACGAAATTATATTTAGAAAAAGCGTACTTAACTACCTATATCGTTATAAAAAGGTCTGTTTAAAGCGGAAAAACTACTTATTAATATATAAAAATCTATTTATAAAAGGAATTATAAAGTAAATCGGTCTGTACGTAGAGTTATAAGCAAAAGGTAAATGGGCTATAAATTAACCTCCGTATTCGTTATTATAAGTAATCTCGAGGCGATTTTATTAATAAAAAATACGACTAAAAAGCGGCCTCTTATTAGTTAGATAATTAACTTACGGGTTAAGGGTAGTAAATATATAAATTCCTTATTACTACTTATAGTATAGACTTTCTTTTTTTTTTAACCTATACTTATAATACTACTATATATATATACCCTTATTTTTTACTTTTACGCACGCGTTTTTATACATACGTATTATTAAAAAAGGATCTTAGCTAATAGTATCGTTTTATTTAAATACTTATTTATAAATAAATAGCTAAAAACTATGCTCGTACTACTATAGTACGGGAAGTTAAAAAGTATAAGCTTAAGGTTACGGTCTTAGGAGAGAGTAGTAGCTCCCCTAACCCCCCTAACGAGCTTATAATAAATAAGTAATCTTTTTTATTTTATTTTTAGTTAGTAATACGGCCTTATTTATTTAGTTTTAACTTAATTACTTTATTTAATAAGCGACGGCCTTATAACTAAACGAGATATTTAAAAGAGTAATAGAGGTAAAGAGGGTTTATAGCCCCCTCTCTCGCTCCCTCTTAAAAGTAAAAAAAAAAAAAAAGGAAAAGTCTTTTCCCGGGGGGATAATATAAATAAAAAAGGTTTATAACCCCCCCCCCTTACCTCCCTTTAGAGGGTATAAAATAGTTAACTATATATATAATATTTTTTTATTTATTATTATTTATAAAACTAATTCTTAGTAACGGACCCTCTTAGTACTATTTTTAGTACTAAGGTTTAATATAAGCTAATACTTCTACCTCTCTTATTTAGTTACGAATACTTTAAGTATATTAAGAGCGCCCTTAGTAACCGTTTAAATAGTATGTATTTTCCGGGTTCGCGTATTAGTAATAAATACTAATATTACTAGATTTATAAAAAGTTAGGTTATACTCTTATTTTTAAAAAGTATATATAGGACTTAGGTATAAAGTTCTTATACTTTAAGCGGGAGGTAATAAAAAAAGCGGTAGTATTTATACTTATTAATATAGTCCTACTTATACTTAATAAAATATATTCTAAGCTATCCTTATTCTATTCCTCGTTTATAAACTAATATATAGACCTTAACTCGCGTAATAGCGGCGTTATATAAGGCCCTCGAGTATAATAGTCACTTAAGTAAGTATAAAAATAAGGGGGTTTATATAAACAAGGCCCTAGTAAAAAAGGTATTTATAAGCGCTCTTTTTATACTAAAAGCGTTATTAAAAAAACTTATTAAGATTATAATAGTATTAGTTACTTTATTTATAAAAGTAAATAGTATTTAAATTAGGATTAATATTCTTATTAGCTTATATATTTTTTTAAATATATAGCCCGTGTTTAAGTCCTTTTTAAACGAGTTTACGCTTACTTTTTTAAATAAATAATCTCTTCTTAAATAACTTAACAGGGTTACTAAAGCTACTTATATTCTTTAGTTATAAGCTACGTTTTTTAATTAAAAACCGGGCCCCCTGGGCCGTTTTATTACTTCTTAACTATTCTCTTATTTAATATAACTATTTTTTATATATTTTTTATATTTAAGAGTAATACGAAGTATTCGAACTTCGTTTTAAAAAGTTCTTTTATAAGGCCGTTAGTTAATATCTTATTTATTAGTATATAAGCTACTTAGAATAGGCCTCTCGAGTACTCTTATTATAGTTATATATTTTAAATATTAATATAGTATAAGTAAGTTAAAATACGTTTCCCTTTTTTAGTTACGAGTTTAATTATTTAATAATTATTATAATATACTTTTTATATATTACTAAGCTTTAGTAAGATATTTTTAAATAAGCGTTTAAAAGCGAGTATTTTTTTAGCTATATATTCTAGGCTTAGTAGCTTAGCTTTTATAGTTAACGTAGTTATTATATTTTAACGGGCTACTTTTTACTAAATAAGGTTATTAAAAAAGGAGATTATAAAACTTTATAAAAATTTTCGGGTCTCTTTATCGTTTATAAACGAGGCGTTACTTACGATTAGTAGTACCTATTTACCCCCCGAGATCCTAAAGTAAATTACTAAGTATTATATATAAAAAAAGTATTATATAACCTAATTTATAATAAAATAATACTAATAAAATAGGTTCGTTAGGAACTAGGAGAGTAGGGTATATATGAAAGCGACGTCAGGCCGAATTATAATTACTATATATAATATTAAATTAACCTTTTTTTAAAAAGACTTAGTTTTACTTAGGGACGTAATTTCTAAGTCTTTTTTAATTAGAACCGTTAGTAATAGGGTCGTAGGGGTAGTAAAGTTAATAAAGTCGAACTTCTTAGTTACTCTCTTAAAATACTAATTATAAGCGAGGTATATTTTTTAATTAAGTCGATTATAAATAACCCTTATACTTAAATATTATAAAACTAGCCCTTAGTTTTTTATTTTATACTTTTTTTAAGTCCCTTAGTTACTTAATTAGTATTATAAACGTAGTCTTTATAATAAAAAACGAGGATATTATTTATATAAAAGAGAACTAGTACTTATTTAGTAGAATTTTAAAATAAATAAGGGTCTTTATTTATAAATAAAAAACCTAGGTTTTTAAGAATTAACGCTAGCTCCTCGTACTATAATAATAGAGCGTTACGAGCACTATAGAGGGCTCGCTCGAGCTCTATATATATACTTAGCTAATAAAAACTATTTAGAAGTTCGTAAATAATAAGGAGGTTACTTAGCTTTTTAACTATATTTAAAAAGGCGTTTATTATATTATATTAATAAATTTCTAAGTTAAATTAAGTAGCGATAGCTATAGCTATTCTAAACGTCCTAGTTATTAGCGTCGTTACGTAGGTTTTTTTTAGGGGGTGTCGTTTTTAAAGGTCCTTTTTAACGTAGATTCTTATTTTATAGCGATCGAGGTAATTATTATTATTAAGCTTATAATTAAATACTTATTTAAGGGGTATTAGCTTAGATATAACTAACGCCCTATTAACTACTTTTTAAGTTTTTATTTTTTTTAGTTTTTAGATTTTAGACCGTGCTATTTTTATAAATTAGTTTTTTAGAGGTTTTAGTATCTTAAAAATATCTTTTTACTTTCTTAGAGGGGTAATTAATTAATCTGCGTAGATTTAGCTAGATTAAAATATAATTAGTAAAGCGTATTTCGTTCTAATTATTATAATATAAATATAGTAATATAGTATCCTATGCCCTTAGGTCGCTTTATTAACCGCTTTTTACTAATTAAGTATATATATATTAAAAAAGGAGTCTTAGTCTCTTTTTACCCGAGTATAAAAAGAGTACTACTTAAATTACTCTCGTTAACTCGGGTTTTAGATAAATACCTCTAGTAGTTAGTTTTTTAATTTCTAGCTTTGTTTAGTATACTTATTATTCTAGCTATATATATTAGTTATATCGGAATTATTAGTTAGGTTATTTATTACTCTTATTTTTTAGTATAAGCTCGCTTATTAGAGGGGCTTATTAAGGTTTAGTTAAGTAAAAGGGTCCTTTTTATAAGAGGTCTAAGGAGTCTCCGCTTTTATTTATATATATATTATATTTTCGATCCTCTTTACGAGGGGATTAACTTTCTTTATAACCTTATTTACTAAGTTAGTTAACTAAGTAAGGTTCGTATTTAACTCTAGATTTTTAAAGTCTAGGGTTATTTTAGGAGTAAGTAGCTATTTACTTTGTTTATTTAAAAACGAAATAAGTTTTTTTATAATTTTATTTATTCTTTATAGAGCGAGTATAAGTAGTAATAGTTAGTTTTTATTATTAATTAATACGGCCTTTTCTTTATTAATAATTTTAATTAATTAGAGTTTAGGTTCGATTATTATAAGCGGCTATTAGATTTTATTTATTATAGCCCTTAACTTAGGTAGACGAATTATAGATTTAGTATTATCCTTTAAGTAAAAAGCTATTTTATTAAACGTTATATTTTAAGTAATAATAATTTTTAAAAGCGAGGGGATTTAGATTTTATATAAATTATAGGCGTTTAGTACGTAACTTACGAAATACTTAATATATTCCCTCTACTCTATTTTAAAGCGTCTTTTATTAATTCTTTTTTTACGGTCCCTTTTAAAAGAGTACGCTCTATAGCTATATACGTACGTTTATTCTTAATAAAGACGTAGATCGTAAGTAAGCTTTAGTATATTTATTAGTTATTATTATTTAAAATAGTAAGCGAATTAGACTTTTTTAGTTTAAACTAGTAATAACTAGTTAGTACGTTACTTAGGGCTAATATTATATAAATAGGCTATAGCTAATATAGCCTCTATTTAGAGTTTATTTAGTAAGCTAATTACTAATATTATACTAATTACTTTAATAATAATTTCTTAGCTAACTCGTTCCCCTCTTCTATTTAGTTCTTTTATATATAGAGGAGTAGTTTTTAGGTCGATTCCTAGCTCTTATACTTATTTTTAAAAACGAGTCTCGTTATTAGTTATTATTATTATACGTTTTATATTCTATTAAACTTTATAAATAGCTACGTTCTTTTACGTACGTACTTATTATTTAAAAAGGTATAAGACCTTAAATATTATATTATAAGTTTTTATAATTCGTAAAAAAACGAAAATCCTACCCGAATATTCGTTTTTAATTAGTATTAGCTACTTATTTCGTTCGTAAGTAGGTAGGTAGCTAAAGAGGTTTTATAAGATTTTATAATAAGGTCGGGTTATTTTCTATTTTAAAGTACGTTATAAGATTACTTATTTTATATAAGTAGTTATATTGTATTAATATTTTAAATAACTTAGTCTTTTAATTTTTATTCCTTAGGTAGCTAGTACGAGCTTCTTAAGTATTACCAATATAAAATAGCTAGATTTAAGGTACTATAACTAGGCTATGTCCGATCGGTCGTTTTTTAATTAGTATAAGGAACGTAAGTATTATGTACTATATATTAGAATTATTTTAATAAGCGATAACTAACTTATAGGTAGAGAATAGGATAAATAGGGCTTATATTTTAGAAAAATTAGATTAACCTTTTTCTTAAGTTACTTAATAATAACGTTATTAAATTCGTTTTTAAACCGAAGGGTATAATCAAAGCTTAAGTACTAAATACCGGTCTTTTAAAAAAGCGTTTTTAATACGACGTTTATATAGAAGTTTTTAATAAAACTAATATTATAAAGAGTAAAGTACTTAGTCCCAGGCCCCTTTAGCTTTATAAGAATATTTTATATAACCCTCGTTCTTTTAGTAATTATAAAATAAGAGGCCGTTTTAAAGTTTATATTCTTTAAGCTATTATATTATTAAATAAAATAGAGTTTTAAAAGTAATTAGTTATTAATAAAGTAAATAGTATTATAGTTATTTATAACCGTGCTCTTAGAAAGGAGGTATAGGCTAGTAAAGGGTATAAAAAAGATTATAAGATTATTATTCTTATTAACCTCCGTACTTAGCTTAGGGAGTAAACTAACGTTAATAATTATAACTACGATATTTAATAAGTATATCGCTTTAGAATCCTTTTTATTACTTAGCTTAGTAAATTTAATTACTTTTATAAAACTACTCTTATTATTATTATTCTATTTAGTAAGGGGTTTTATATAGATCTAGCCCTTTTAAGCGAGGTCGGCCCGGAGATTAGTATACTTTTTATAATTTAAGTAAGAAATTATTTTTTAGGTTTTATTACTACCTAGCTAAACGTATTTTATTTTTATTTTACTAGTTAGAATAAGCTTTATTTTTAGATATTTTATTAGCTTTTAGTAATAGTTTTTTTTATAGGGGTAGTTAGTAAATAAATTAAGAGTCGCTTTTTTTTTTAGTTAGGGGAATTTGAGCGACCCGTTAGTATTACGAATATTACTAAGGGTCGTTTACGATTTTTATTATATACCGCTTTTTTATATAAAAAGTTATTAAAAATCTTAGTATAATACCTTATATTAGGGATAGCTTCTCTTTTTTATTTTAGCTTAATAATATTAATAAGTTCTTAGTTAGATTAGTTTAAAATAAAGTAACGTAAAGTTATATAGAAAAAGGTTTTAAAAATAAGGGTCCCTTAGACTTTAAGTAACTTAAGCTACTTTACTTAATAATAAGCTAAGAAAAAATCCTTAATTTAGGTTAATAAGCTAATACTAAAGTTCGCCCTATTTATAACTACGTTAAACTCTTCTTATATATTTATAAGCGAGCTAGAGTCGCTTAGTACGTACTTTTATTTAAAAATCCGGATTATAATATAAAAAGAGTAATCTAAAAAATTAATAAGTTCTTTTTTTATATTCTCTAAGATATTTTAAGTGACTATAAGGGAGATTTAGCGATTTATTAACTCGCACGATTTTTTTTATATAAAAAATTGTTTTAAATACTATTTACTAAGTAAAAGAGGCGTATTTTTTAATAAAGCGTACTTAATTTACTATTACGACCTTTAGCTTTATTAGAGCGACTAGTTATTTAATAAGGTCGCTTTTAAGTTCGATTATAGCCTCGCTTTTTACTTCTTATTCTTATTAAATAAACTTTTTAAAACGTTATTAGTATTTATTGAAAGCTACTTTATATACTTAATCTTAAGTAGTATTTTATATTTTAATATACTCTTTGATCGAAGGGATAAACTTAGTAAAGAGTAAAAAATTTAATAGAGAAATAAGGTTATCTAAGTTTAGAAAATCCTAAACGTCTTTCGATCGAGCCTTAATATAAAGAGTAAGGTACTACTTTAGTTAATCTTATTAATAATTAAGCTTTTACTTAAGAGTATTAGTAGTCTTTTTAAAAAATATTACTTTGTTTAGAATTAAGTTTAATAAACGTAATAGGGGTAAATAATATTATAAAAAAGGATATAATAAGCCGTAGTCCTTAAAAAGTAACTTTTTAATAAAAGTACATAGGGGTCTAAATTAGAGCTAAGCTTATAACTATTATATAGTTATAATAGGGGTATTGACGTATATAAAAAAACGGATAATTTATTAAAAATAGAAAATAAGCGCAAAGCACGCTCTAATATAAAGAGTATAAGCGAAGTAGGCCTCGGTAATTATATAACTAAGGTTACGTAACGTGTAATAAGGCTATAGATAGTTAAAGCTATTACGATAAATAGTAAATA
Organism: Colletotrichum cuscutae; assembly: GCA_030869315.1. Lineage (NCBI taxonomy): Eukaryota > Fungi > Ascomycota > Sordariomycetes > Glomerellales > Glomerellaceae > Colletotrichum > Colletotrichum cuscutae. Next base: position 526,478 of record MPDP01000046.1, on the reverse strand, counting down.
AAACTACGTATAAAAAGTTAATATTACCTCCTCGTTATTAATAAATACAAAAGTTATTACTTTACGGATTTTAAGTTATATTATAAAAAGAACGATATTATTATCCTTTATATACTAGCTCATTCGTTTTATTTACTATAGCCCTTAGATATTAAATATTTTAAACCTTTAAAAACGGTATATAACTAAGAAATTAAAAAAAAAATACGACGGGGTAATACTTATATTATAAAAGAGGACTTCTTCTCTACGTTTTATAAAGTATTTATATAAGCGATTATAAAAAAAAATATTTAAAAGGGATTTAGAGGAGCCTGGCTTATATTTTTAAATACGGAGAGTGTTTTATTTAAGCTTAACGTAAAGTTATATACTCCGACGCCTCTAGGATCCCTCTTAATAATACCCCCGGCCTAGACTTTTTAAATACTAAATAACTTAATAAAAGTATTTTTATAGTTATAACTTATTAAAAATCGAATTACTTATTATTAGAATAGCTCTCTAAGTTCGATTATCGAAGTTATTAAGTATTTATTAAAAGGAGCGCGAGGATTTATATATAAAATTACTTTATTAAAGTTAGAGAACTAGATTTTTTAAGAAGAGAATAACCTATTTAGTTAACGTAAAAGGGCTAAAAAAACACGTCTTAAATAAGGAGGAAGTCTTAAAGTAGTTAACAGGGAAGATTTTTAGTTATAAAAAGAAGTAATAATTTAAATTAAAAAAAAATACGTTAGAGTAATAGTTATTAACTAAGGACTAAGACAGGTTAATAATAATATAACGTTTATAAAATACTAGTTATAGTATACGAACATATTAAATCGCTAAAAAAATATTTAAAAAAGAGGATAATGAATAGTTTTAATTAAATTACTTTTCTAAGTACTACTTTTTAATTACGAATATAATATAATCGTAGTCGGGTGGGTAGCTCGCTTATCTAGGTAGCTCGCTTATCTAGGTAGCTCGCTTATTATATACGTTATTTCTTTATATATTATTAACTAAAATCTATAATTAAAGTAAAACGGGGATTCTTTTATACTTTTATTAACTATACTATTATATACGAACTAGGCTATTAATAAAAGTACTACTTAATTATCCTAGTTATAGTTTATATAATAACGAACGTATATTTTAAAACTCTAGTTAATCCTTTTTATCTATCCATTAGTTTATAAATAAAATAATATTAATAATTCATAGTTTATATCAAGTTACGAAATTAGGGATTTTTAAAACTTCGAAATAAATAGCTTATTTTAATTTAAAATAAACTCTTTAATAAACCGTAGTTTAAGAGTATAGTTTTAGTAAATATATATACTAGGTTTTCTATAGTACTCGATTCTTTATAAACTATAAAGTATATAAACTTAGTAAGTCGGTTAATTATAACTAAGACGTTATTATATTATACTTTAGTAAATGATTCTCTAAACTTTAGTAATTTAATAATAAAGTCCTATATAATTAATTACTATACTTTTATTAATAATTATAATAATTATAGCTCGTTATAAGGCTTATACGGGCTATTTTTATTTCTTTTTATAAGTTACGTAATTCTTAATTATTTTTATAATTTTAGTACGTATAGCGGATTTATTATAATATTAGCGAATTTGTTTTTATATTTTAATAACTTTTTAGTAACCGTATATTAGTATAATATAAATTCTAATAATAACCTTAGGGGTTATTTTTTTTTAGTTAGGCTAGTATTAATTTCTTTAGTTATTATAAATAGCTTTATAATTAGTATAAAGTTACTATCCTTTTTTTATTTAAAAATAACTTATATTCTTTTAAAAACCATAACTTCGTAATTAGGTCTTTTACTAAGAGCGCTTATTTTATTATTTCTCAAACCTTTTTAATAAATAATTCGGAAGTTATATTTAGATAGGAATTCGCTCTATTTAACTTATTATTTATTTAGATTCTTATTTATTATAAAGTTTATAAAGTTCTTATAGTTTATATAAACTATAACTTTGTACTTAGTTCTAAATAACTATAGTCTCTATTCTTAAAATATTTTAATAATTACTATTATTTTTTGATTATAAATTTACTAATTTAATTTTATTTTATAAAATACTTTAGAATAGAAGTAATATAAGTAAAGCTTTTTTTATTTATTTTATTATTTTAGGACTACTCTTATAGCGAAGTCTAAGGCGTTAGTTTTAATTTTAAAAGGTTTTTAGGGGTCTAGAATTATAATAACTAGTTTAGAGACGACTATATTCCTAACTTTAATAAACGCTTTTTTATACTTCAAATTCTAAATAAATAGGGTATTTTTCTATATTAAATTATTAAGAAGTCTAACTATATTAGTATAGTCCTTAAGGAATTATTACTATAAATTAATGAGTTTTAAGAATTCTTATACGTTTTTAACGTTTTATAATATAGGCTAGTCCTTAACTATTTTTATTTCTAATATTTATATATAAATTTATTTTAGTATAATAGTATATTTAAAAAAGCTCACTTTTTATATATAGAACTCGCATTCAGAGGGTTTAGTATATAACTTAGCGTCTTAAAGTTTCTAAAATATTATATAAGTATATTTTTTATATATTTGAAAATTAAGGGAGAAGATAAGAATATTATTAATATAAATAATAATAAAAATATTAACGTACTCTCGGAGTACGTAGTTAATTATTATTTAAAAAGTTATTAAAGTATTAGTAAGTCCTAAGGATATAATAAAGTATTTACAAAGTCTTCTACGAGTTTGAAATACTATTTTCTATCTATTTCTTTTTTTAATTCGGATCTAATTAAATACTGTTTTAAGATCTATAATAATAAACTAATTAGCTTTATAAAATAAATCTTTAAGTTTAGTAATAAGTGATAAAGGATAATAATTTTCTTTTATAATCTTATCAAGTTTTTTATAATTAATAATAGGTTTTAACTTTTTACCTTTTTTAGTATAAAAAATAAGGGGAATCCTATAAGAGAATTTAATACTTAAATATATCCCTTTTCGAGGTTTTTATTAATATATTCATTAAAATATTCTTATCTTTTCAATTTATTAAGTATATTAAGTAGAACCTAGGTTACGTTTTTTTTTTTAAGTTCGATTTTTATATTTTAATTACTATGTTTTAATAATCCTATTCTTATAGGTTTTATAAATAGTTTTATATATATCTAGTACTTTTTAAGTATAGTTTACGATCGTTACGATCCCCGATTATTAATACTAAATATAAACTTTTTAGAGCTTTTTACTATTTTAATAAAAGCTATATATTATATTTATTCTCGTTTTTTAAGAGTTTTTAAAAATCTATTTAAACTTTCTTTTTTATAAGTCGTTTAGTAACTAGACTTTTTTAGAGAACCTAGTTAGTAATTTAATCTATTTATAACTTATATTTTTATAATTATAAGATTCCTAAAATAACATTAATATTTCTAATTTTTATAATATTATATTATAGTTATTTTTCTTAGTTATTAATATATATTAAAAGGTATACGGTTTTTTAATTAACGTATTTATAGTTATAATTAACTCGTTCTCTTTTTACTATTTATAATTAGTATAAGTTATTTTTTAATATTTATAATAAATTAAGTTTATTTACTATTCTTAGTAAAATATAAGTTTTTTATATACTATTATAAATAATAATATTTAATCCTCGTCCGTAAATATCGAAGTTAACTCGTAAATATGCGTTATTACGTTATTTAGGTATATACAAGAACTTTCTTTTTATTTTTACTTTTTATTATTCTTTTATAATTAGCTTTTTTAATTTTGTATTATTTACTTTTTTAGGTAGGCTTTTCATTCGTATCTCTCTTAGTATTCCTTTTATATTTTAGATTTTTTAATATAGTAGATTTAGTATTAGTTATATTTATAATTTTCTTATTTTATATATTCGCTATTAAAATACTTTATAGGGAAGTTAAGGTCTAGACCGAATGTTATTTTATTATTATTATTAAAATATAATAATATCTAACTTAGTAATTAGTTATTAATATTTTTAATAAGTTTATTATTACGTTTTTATAAGTAAAAGTAACTATTTTATTTAGGTACGAGGTACTAAAGGTACTTATTATCTAAGTATTTTATTTAAAATAATTCTTTGTAAAAAGGGTCCTTGGGGTCGCGTAAGAATAGTCCTTATTTATATAGGGGGTTATTATAACTTTTTTACGTTTTTTAGTTTTATAAAACTAAATAGGTTAATTATTTTTGAAAGAATAAATATATTTATATTTTAGTTCGTTATCATCCTTTTTAGAATTGGTGTTATTAACGCTGAGTAATACTTTATAATCGATCTCTATTTAAGTATATTATTAAGTAATATTACAAGGTTCGTTCGAATTATAAAATAATTTTATTTTATTAAAATAAAAGTAATTAGTCCTTATTTTAATATCTTTTTTTAAAAAAATTAAAATCGATTTTTTTTATTTATAATTCCGAAGTTAAGAGTTAGTTTCTTAATTATTTCGATTTATTTTTATATAAAAGGTTTTTAAGCTATTTTTTAACTTTATAATCAAACCTTTTATTACTATTTACTTATTATATTATTTAAATAAACTTAGTTACGATTTTATCTAAGTTAAGTTCTTTTTTAAACTTAATAAATTATTTTTAGTTTATATAGTTTTATTATATTATATAAACGAGGCTATTTATAATTCTTTTTATATAATAGTTTTTTTCTAGCTTTATAACTACAAAAGATCGACCTTAACGGGATTACGCTTTTAAAAGAAATTATATAATATAGTATACTTTTTAACTATATAATATGCATAATATACCCTAAGTACGCGCTTAACGTAATAAAGTAGTTTTAATATAAAAACTGCTATATAATTCGGGATAAGTAAGTTGCTCTTTATATAGCGGCGCTAGTTAAAAAGGTTAATAATAGAGGTCGGCCGTAATAATTAGTTATAATAGTCGGCTATAATAGTTAGAGGCAGCCCTTAACTATAGAGGTTCTGAACTTTAATAATAATATAGAGGTTTTTAAAAAAAGGGCTAAATAAGCTAATATTTACTACTCTTTAGAGCTTATAAAAATTCTTTTTATCCTTATCGCTTCTAATATTACTTAAAGCTACTCTCTATTTAAACTAAATAAATTTACTAAATAAACCTATTAAATAAACCTATTAAATAAACCTATTAAATAAACCTATTAAATAAACCTATTAAATAAACCTATTAAATAAACTTATTAATATATCAACTACTACCTTAATAAGAACCTACTCTCTTAGTATATAGTTAGTAATTAGTAGGCTAGAACTCTAAAGATACCCGTTAATAAGTCTGCCCCTCTCGGGCTGGGCGCCCTCGGCTAGCTCGACGCTATAGTTATTATAGCTAACGTAAATACCCCCCAGGAGTAGCATAGTACTTTTTAATAATATAGAATTTAGTTAAGTAATAGTACGAATATTATAAATAGCCGGGCTAATATAGACGTTAAGATCTAATATATTAATATTAATTTAGAAATTATATTTTATAAAGCTATAAATCCCTCCGATATAGGTTATATTATAAATATAAGGGAATATATAAGGGATCCCTTAATTTTTAATAAAAAGGAGTATATAATATAAGATCTAGCTACTTACGTAAGCTAGTATTAAGAGGTTTTATATATATTAAAATAGGTATAGCTCGCCCTCTAAACGAGTAGTAAAAGGTCAGGAGCTGTTTTAGTTAGTAGTTAAGTATAGAGCATATTATACCCAGTTTTCCTTAATACGTAATATATAGTACGGCCCTAGTAGATTGCTCTGTCGGGGGGTTTAAGTTCTTAATAAAATATAAATATTTTAATATTATTTATAAAGTTTAGTTAAGTACTAAAATATCTAAACTTAGTGAAGTATTTTTTATTAACTTAGTTTATTATAGTTATACTAAGTTATACTTAGCTTATTTATAAGTTATGTACCGAACACTTATAACGTATATAAAATTTAGATCCCTTTGTTTTTAAAAATTATTATTACTTAAAATATAACGTTTAATAAAATAGCTTTTTATTTAAAAAATAATACTAAGTTGGTGATTTATTTACTTAAATTAAAGATTATAATAAATAAGATTTAATAGCTATTTATAATAATTAAACCTAAGCTCTAATTATTTAAAATCGTAGATAAAAATGAAGTTATATTAATTAATAATAAAAAGTAGGTATTATTACTTATACTCGTTTTATAAAACGTAAATAAGGCTATAAAAAAGCTTAGTTCGTTTCTAAATAAATAAAATAAGTAGTTATTTATTTTTAAAATAACCTTAGATTTTAAGAGTTCGGAGTTAAATATAAACCTTGTTTAGCTAACTAAGATAGCGAGCGAGGTTATAAAAAAGTTAATTTTTTATTAAAAGGGTTAAAAACGTAATATATATATATAAATAAAAATAAAGACTTTTAAGAGCTTTTATAAAAAAGATCTTTTTACTTAATTAGACCTTAATAAGCCTTTTTAATAAATAAGCTTGTATAAAAAAGAGAATAATAAACGACCTAGTTAATAATTTTAATATAGCTAGTATATACAACTAAAAAAATAATAAGTATATTAAATAAAACTAGAAGTTAAAAAACTAATTATTAAAAATATTTATCTAAGACCTAAGTTAATAAGAGCGATTCGGGTAGTACTCTTTTTGTACTTAAGTAAAAAGAGACTAAGACCTTTTTTTTTGATATATATATATATTTAATTAATAAAAAGTAGTTAATAGGGTAACCTAGGGGTATTAAATATTATATTACTATATTTATATTATAATAATTAAAATAAAGTACGTTTTACTAACTACGCTCTAATCTAGCTAAATCTATATAAATTAATTAATTACCCCTCTAGAGAAATAAAAAGATATTTTTAAAATACTCGAACTTTTAAAAAGCTAATTGGTAAAGATAATACGGTTAGAGATCTAAAACCTAAAGGAAATAAATATTTAAAAAGTAGTTAATAGGGCGTCGGTTATTTCTAAACTAATACTCCTTAAATAGGTATTTAATTATAAACTTAATAATTATAATTACCTTAATTATTATAAAACAAGAATTTATATTAAAAGGGACCTTTAGAAACGATACTCTTTAATAAAGACTTATATAATAATACTAATAACTAAGACGTTTAGGGTAGTTATAACTATTACTACTTAATTTAATTTAAAAATTTATTAATATTACATCGTAAACGCTTTTTTGAATATAGTTAAAAAGCTAAGTAACCTCTTTATTATTCATAAGTTTTTAAATAGCTTTTATAAACTAAGAATATATATAAAGCTCGAGCGGGCCCTATATAGCGCTTATAACGCTCTATTATTATAGTATAAAGAGCTAGTATTAATTTTTAAAAACCTGGGTCTCCTATTTATAAGCGAGGACCCGTATTTACTTTAAAAGTTTATTAAAAAAGTACTAGTTTTCTTTTATATAAATAATATCTTTATTTTTTATTATAATAACTACGTTTACGAAGCTAATTAAGTAACTAAGAGACTTAAAAAGAAGTACAAAATAAAAAACTAAGGGTTAGTTTTAAAATATTTAAGAATAAAAATCGTTCGTAATTAACTAAACTAGAAAATATACTTTATTTATAATTAGTATTTTAAAAAGAATAGTTAAAAAGTTCGATCTTATTAACTTTACTATTCTTATAACTTTATTATTAACGGTTTTAATTAAAAGAACTTAGGGATTATAATTTTCAAATATAACTAAGTCTTTTTTTAAAAAGGTTAATTCGATATTATATATAGTAATTATAATCCGGCCTAACGTTACTTTTATATATACCCTACTCTCTTAGTTTTTAATGAACCTATTTTATTAATATTATTTTATTATAAACTAGGTTATATAATACTTTTTTTATATATAATACTTAGTAATATATTTTAAGATCTTAAAAAGTAACTAAGTATTACTAATTATAAGCGACGCTTTATTTATAAATAATAAAAAAACCCGAAAATCCTTATAGGGCTTTTTAATCTCTTTTTTTAATAGCCTCGTTTAGTAAAAAATAGCTTATTATAGTATAATAATTACGTTAATTATAAAAGCTAAACTATTAAGTTTAGAATATATAACTAAAGAAATACTCACTTTTAAACACTTTTTAGAATTATCTTACTTAAGCTTAGTAACGTATAAAAAGTATATTATAATAATTATTAAATAATTAGACTTATAATAAAAAAAGGGGAACGTATTTTAATTTACTTATATTATATTAATATTCAGAATACATAGTTATAATAAGAGTACTCGAGAGGCTTATTCTAAGTAGTTTATATATTAATAAATAAAATACTAGCTAACGGTTTTATAAAGAACTCTTTTAAAATAAAGTTTAAGTATTTTATATTATTTCTAAATATAAGAGATATATAAAAAGTAATTATCTTCCCAATAGAGCAATCCGCCGGGGCCGTACTGTATATTACGTATTAGGGAAAAATAGGTATATTACGCTCTATACCTAACTACTAATTAAAATAGTTAACTAACTCGACTATTATTTCCCTTTTATTAATAGCTCCCGACCTTCCGCTATAATTCTCTAAATTTTAACTATCTAGAGAGCGAGCTATACTTACTCTAACGTATATAAAACCTCTTAGTACTAGCTTATATAAATAACTAAATCCTATATTATATACTCTTTTTTATTAAAAGTTAAGGGGCCCCTTATATATTTTTTTATATTTATAATATAGCCCGTATTAAAAAGAGTTTTAGCTCCGTAAAGTATAGTTTTTAAATTAGTATCAATATATTAAATCTTAATATTTATATTAGCCTGGCTATTTATAATATTTAGATTATTATTTAGCTAGATTTTATATTATTAAAAAGTACTACGCTACTCTTTAAGCGTATTTATATTAGTTATAATAACTAGGGCGTTAAGGGGGCCTAAGAATCTATTGAGCCCTAGAGGGGGGGACTTATTAAGGGGTATCTTTAGTAAAATAGTAGTTTATATATTAATAAATTTGTTTAATAAGTTTATTTAATAGATTTATTTAGTTTAAATAGAGCTTTACGTAATATTAAAAATAATAAAAATAAAAAAGAATTTTTATAAGCTCTAATATATAAAATAGCTAAATATTAGCCCTTGTAGCCCTTTTTCTGAAAGACTTTTACGTTATTATTAAAGTTTAAAACCTCTATAATTAAGGGCTACCTCCGACCTTTATAGCCGACCTCTACTATTAACCTTTCTAACTAGTACTATTATATAAAGGGCAGCTTATCTATCCCGAATTATATAGTAATTTTCGTATTAAAATTACTATATTACGTTAAGTACGTACTTAGGGCATATTACGCATATTATATAATTAAAAAGTATACTATATTATATAATTTCTTTTAAAAACGTAATCCCGTTAAAGTCGATCTTTTATACTTATAAAGCTAGAAAAAAACCACTATATAAAAAATAATTATACTAAATAAAATAACGGTTAAAAAGTAATATAATAGCCCGAGGGGCCCGGTTTTTCATTAAAAAACGTAGCTTATAATTAAAGAGTATAAAGTTATTTTAGTAACCCTGTTAAATTACTTAAAAAAAGGCTATTTACTTAAAAAAGTAAGCGCGTACTCCTTTAAAAAGAAATACAAACGCAGGCTATATACTTAAAAAATATATATAAACTAATAAAAATATTAATTTTAATTGAAATACTATCTACTTTTATAAATAAAGTAGTTAATACCGTTACGCTTTTAATAAGGTTTTTTAATAACGCTTTTAGTATAAAGAGAGTACTTATAAACGCTTCTCTTATTAAAGCTTTATTTATACGAACCCCCTTATTTTTATTTTTATTTAAAAACCTATTATACTCGAAGGCCTTGTATAATATTATTATTACGTAAATTAGGGTTTATATATCGAATTATAAGTAAAGAATAAAACAAGGACGGCTTAGAACTTATTTTATAAAATATAAATAGAACTATATTAGTAGCTATAAACGCTACTATTTTTCTTATTACTTTTTATTTAAAAAATAAGGACTTTATACCTAAGTCTTATATATACCCTTTAAAAATAAGAGTATAACTTAACTTTTTATAAGTTTAATAATATTAGTATTTATTATTAATATAGGAACTTAGAAAATATATACTATTCGAACGGTTACTAAAGGCGCTCTTAATATACTTAAAGTATTCGTAACTAAATAAGAGAAATAAAAGTACTAGCTCGTATTAAACCTTAATACTATAAATAGTACTAAGAGGGTTAATTATTAAAAATTAGTTTTATAAATAATAATAAATAGAAAAGTATTATATATAATTAACTACTTTATACTCTTTAAAAAGAAGTAAGAGAGGGAGCTATAAACTTACTTTATTTTATTATTTTTTTTAAAATGAAAGATCGTTATTTTCTTTTATTTTATTTCAAAAAAGTAAGGGAGGGGGTAATAAACTTACTTTATTTATACTATTTTTTAAAAAACTAGGACGTTTTTTTAATTTTTACAAAGGAATAAGGGAGGGGGTTATAAATCTTCTTTATTCTTCCTACCTTTCTAGGTAATTTATTTAGCTATAAGGCCGTTACTTATTAAATAAAATAATTAGATTAATAATAAATAAATAAGGCCGTATTGGTAATTCAAATATAAAACGAGAGAATATTATTTATTTTTTATAAGCTCGTTAGGGGGACTAAGAGAGCTACTACTCTTTTTTAAAACCGTAGCCTTAAGCTTATATTTCTTAACTTTTTATATTATAATAATATAAACGCAGTTTTGAACTATTTATTTATAAATTAATATTTAAATAAAACGATACTATTAATTAAGATCTATTTTAAATAATACGTACGTATAAGAACGTAAGTATAAAAATAAAAAGTAAGGGTATATATATATAATAATAATATAAGTATAAGTTAAAAAGAGAAAGAAAGTTAGTATTATATAGTGGTTTTTTTCTGGCTTTATAAGTACAAAAGATCGATCTTAACGGGATTACGCTTTTCAAGGAAATTATATAATATAGTATACTTTTTAATTATATAATACGCGTAACATATTCTAAGTACGCGCTTAACGTAATATAGTAATTTCGATACGAAAACTACTATTTAATTCGGGATAAGTAAGCTATTACTATTTATTAATAATAAGCTAAGTAATATACTTACGTAGCGGCGCTAGCTAGGAAGGTTAAGGGTAGAAATCGGCCGTAATAATTAGCTATAATAGTTAATTATAATAGTTAGAGGCGGCCCTTAACTATAGAGGTTCTAAACTTTAATAATAATATAAAGGTTTTTAAAAAAAAGGGCTAAATAGGCTAATATTTATTACTTTTTAGAGCTTATAAAAATTCTTTTTATCCTTATCGTTTTTAATATTACCTAAAGCTACTCTTTATTTAAACTAAATAAATTTATTAAATGAACTTATTAAATAAACTTATTAATATATAAACTACTACCTAGATAGCTAGTTAGATAACTAGTTAAGAGGTTAGCTAGTTAAAATACTACCTCGACGAGAACCTATTCTCTTAGTATATAGTTAGTAATTAGTAAGCTTACCTAAAGATGCCCGTTAATAAATCTGCCCCTCTTAAGCTAGGCGCCCTTGGCTAGCTCGATACTATAGCTATTATAACTAACGTAAATACGCCCTAAGAGTAGCGTAGTACCTTTTAGTAATATAGAATCTAGCTAAATAATAGTAGGAATACTATAAATAGCCGGGCTAATATAGATATTAAAATCTAGTATATTAATACTAACTTAGAAATTATACTTTATAAAACTAAAAATCCTTTTAATATAAGCTATATTATAAATATAAGGGAATATATAAGAGGTCCCCTAACTTTTAATAAGAAGGAGTATATAATATAAAATCTAGCTATTTATACGAGCTAGTATTAAGAGGTCTTATATATATTAAAATAAATATAGCTCGGTCTCTAAATAGTTAGAACTTAGAGGACTATAGCAGAAAGTCGGGAGTTAATAAAAAGGAGATAACAGTCGAGTTAGTTAATTTTAGTTAGTAATTAGGTATAGAGCGCATTATACTTAGTTTTCTCTAATACGTAATATATAATACGGCCCCGGCGGAGTACTCTATCGGGGGAGAAAGTTAGTATTATAAGTAGTAACGAGAAATCTATATATATATTATAGTTAACCTATAAGTTAATTATTTAGTTAATAAGAGGCCGTTCTTTAGGCGTACTTTTTATTAATAATATAGCTTTAAAATTACTTATAATAACGAATACGGAAGTTAATTTATAGCCGATTTACTTCTCGTTTATAACTTTATATTTATTTATTTATTCATATATTCTATCTTTACTAGCTATTCGGGCGGTTCTTAGTATTATTTATATAGTATTAATACACGGTATTAGTAAATACTTATACTATTTTACTAGGCTATTCTTTTTAGATTTTTTAACTTTTTAACTTTCCCTCTTATAAAGTTTATAACTACGAATTATTAACGGTAATATTAGGCGCCTAATGCCACTACTTTATAAGCCCGCGTACCTAGCTAAGTTAGCTACCTTTCTAAGTAATAGTAGCTTATAATAGTAGTATTAGAGATACCCTCGTTACTATCGTTAAGAATAATATTAACCTTACGCTATCTACTCTAAAACTTATATACTTTTAACTTTAACTCGTATATATATATATTCGTTACTTTATTTCTTTTACTAAAGTTAAAAACGTTACTTCCCTTACTATTTATTACTATTATACTATTATTATTACTATTACTATTTAACTATTTATTTTAAGTATACTTTATTAAAATACCGAGATACTAACTCGTCGACCCTTAGGGCTTCCTTAATAACTAGAAGTTCGATCCTATAAGTATTATACTAAACGACCCTGAGCTATAAAAAGACTGCTTTAATAAATATTATATCCGTAATATTAACTTATAGAAAACGGATAAATATATTATAATAAGCGTTGCCCTTATTAGCGCCCTTTTAATATAAATATAGTAGAGTAGTATAAATAAGCTTGAATTTAATAATATAATTAAGAGCTTAGAAAGAGCGTAGGCGAGCGTATTAAATAGGAATATTAGGGAGAGGTTATTATTAAATAAGATAAGGAGAGAAAGTAAAGGGTAGTATTTAGCTATTAAAAAGGTAATTAATATACTATAGTAGCGGGGTTATTAATATCTTAAGTTTAGTTAGTATTAATAATTAGTAACGGCTACGGCCGGCTATAGTTAGTTATAAAGTTTTATTAAAGTACGTAATAAAAATACTCGATATTAACCCTAATAAACTAGCTTATTTATAAAGGTAAAGGTGGCCCCTAACAAGGCGGACCGGACCCTAAAGGGATAATCTTATATATAAACCGATTTATTTTATAATTCTTTTTAAAAATAAATTTTTATATATTAATATATAGTTTTTATTTTAAATAGACCTTTTAATAATAATATAAGTAATTAAGTACGCTTTCTTTTAAATATAAATTTATTTAGGGGGGTATATCGTAATAGTTTTAACTATTTATAGCCTTATTATATATTATATAACCTTAGTTATATAATTACTAAGGCTTATTTTACTTATATTCTTTATATTAAAGCGAGCTTTGTACCTATTTCCTATTTCTAATAAATAACCGTTCTCTTATTTATGTCGATGCTCCTATTATAACTATACGACACATAGAATGTGATTTAAGTACCCAATACAGCTTACTTGATTGATATATAGATAGAGTGCTTTTTTCTACTTCTGCCGAAATCACCGTTTACTAGGTCAACACATTCTACGGTTCCAATAGAGAACCGCGTTCTGGGGCGGGCACCCAAAGCGTCTTAATAGACTTGGATAAAGCTGTTAGTACTCCCTTGGCTACGTAGTAGGTGGAGGCATTGCTTGAAAGCTCAGCTCGTAAAAGCAAATGCCGTCGGTCTAAACTTGGAAAGGAGTCCACATCCATGAGCAGCCGACTTGTCGTTAACATAGCATGCGTGTTGAGGAGGGGGCTATTTGACGCATTGACTTCTAAGTTCTTTGAATTTTGCTATAGTTGGTTCGAATTATGAGCTTTCTCTAGTTTGTTTGGAGCTATTACCTCTTAACAGAGTATCAAGATCCTTATACCTACAATATTGGCAGAATGAAAGGAAGCACGTGTTAGGGGACAGGCGACATTTTTGGCGTGGCAGAATCAAAGACACAGCTGTTGTATCTGAAGCTAGGTTCCAGGACTGAAATCTTCCTTTTCTCAATTTAGAACGTGGAGTTCAGTCCTTTATCATCTTTCCCTTGTTGTGTCCTTTATACTCATCCAATACTAGACTTCGCTGATCCTCGCTGTCCACTAATCAATAGTAGAAGTTGAGAACTTGACACGTGCATTGACAGGTTCTACACCCCACGGCAGCTGTCTGTGGGAATGCTCACATATTCAAACCTGTAGAGGAATGAATTGATCCGGCGTGGTACGAGGCAACATCTAGGAAGCGATGAGAAGGAAGTTAAATCAGGTACGTTACCCTATTATTGGGTGGCGTCTAGCTCTCATGCTCTTCGGACATTAGGCCTATCTCCATATCGACATCCGACCTCCGAAATGTCCGGGACCAAGTTGTACATCTTCCTTCACAGGCCGTAAAGTTCTTCGCTCTTCGCGTTTATGTTTCTAGATGAAGAGCGCGAAGTATAGAAATGAGCGCGTCTTCCTATTTGGCAGGGTTTACGGCAGACTGCAAGAGGCACTCCGCCAAAACCGTTCTTTCTAATAGACCTACGGCCACCGTAAATTTTAAGCATCAATAGCGCGACTTTCTCGTACGTATAAATAAATATTATAATAAATCCCGTATATTATTATAAAAAATTACTTATAACCGTAGGCGGTAGTGGTTATATAAGGGCGGTTATGCTGCCTAGTAAAAGTAGGGTAACTAGGGGGTATATCCTCCTTACTAATTTCTATTACTAATTAATCTCCCTTTCCTCTTAACTAACCTAATATTCCTTAAGTAAGGTAAGTAATCTACCTATACCCCTATAATTACTTATTAGCGACTATATTTCGCCTTATTATACTTTATACCCTTTTCTACTTTACTTTTATTATTATTACTTAATTATATACGCAATTATAAGTATAATATTCGCAATTTACTAATTAGAAATATTAATTAAGTATAATTAGGTAATTTTTTGCGCAATTACTAGTGCAATTTTTACTAATTAGTAATTGTGCTTTTTCTTAGGCTAATATACGCGTAATTATAAGTATAATTACGCGTATATACCTATTTATAATTTAATTTTTTTTATTTACTTTTTTCTTTAGCATTAACTATTTATATATATATACTAATAATTTCGTATAGGACACTTCCTTTCTTAATAATCGTGTACGCTATATAACACTTATAATAAGCGTTTAATATAGCGTTCCGGCCCGTATCGAGGGTATATAGCTCCCGATAGCCCCCGTATACTAGCCTACGCTATACCCTAATGACCTTACGTCTTATAAAATAACCTCTTACCTCCTTATTAGTACGTATACCTTTATATAATAGCTTCTTTATTATACGGATTTTTATATTATTTATAGACTCTTTATCTTCTTTTTTAAAAACTTTTTATTAAATCTATAACCTTAGTATTATATAAGTTAGTATATACTACCCTATACTATCTAATATCGCTATACTAACCCGTATAATTTAGCCTTAGTATTAGATTAAGCTTAACCCTAAGATTACTAAGAATAGCCGTATTATACCCCCGGATATTATTATAACTCGTACTTAGGCTACTAATACTATTTAGACAACTATATATAATAATACTAAGACTAGTACTAAGTCGTGCGCCCGTTATAAGGCTAGTAAAGGTATGTTCGCTAACTACGTTACTTTTATAAGTAAGGACTACTCTAGTTATAACTATATATTTAATATATATAAGTATACGCTCGTTATGCCTCCTATTATTATTCGTACGTTATCTTATACTACTTTATATTTAATTTATAATTTACTAACGGTTCGTACTAACTTATAATATACTTACTAAAGTCGTTAAGTACGGTTATAACTATAAGGGTCGTAATAAAGTCCGTATTAACGCTCTACTTAAGTCTCTAGGTACTATCCCCGCTATATACCTCTATATAATAGTAGACGCCCTTAAATAAGTAGCTAAGTAGGTTAAAAATAACGAAGAGGGTATATATAATAATATATAAGATTATAAAGAGAGTTACTAACTTATATAAACTCTAAGTAAAGAGTAATTAATTCGATATTTTTATATAGTATAATATAAGAGTTTATATAAGTATATATTAAGATATAGTATAGTTAGGCTTAATACCTAGGTAGTAAGGCCCCTACGGAGTTATAAGGTACTTACTAACTATGAGCTAGAGTATATACGCTTAGTTTAGCTTATAAAAGGCTATAACTAACTGTATAAAAGCTCCCTCTAAAATTCAACGTTTCTAGTAAAATTATAGAACTTTTATTTATTATATATTATTATTATATACTTTTCTATTCCTTTTTAGTATTATAAAACTATTATAAGCGTTTATATTTTTGTATATATACTTATAAGACCTTATAAATAAAAGGATACCCCTATATACCTCTATAATTATATATAAATATTTACCTCTTACTTAAAATTTCTTTTTTAGTTTCTTACTTTATATATTACTACTTTTTTAGAATAGTACGACTACGTATTAATCTTTTACTATATCGAACGATAATTATTATAAAGTTAGAGAGTAATTGGACTTATAATATAATTATTATATATATTTTTATAGTTTCTAGTACTAGAATTATAAAACGAACTTTCGAACGTTAACTTATAAAATAGGACTTATAACGAGAAGAGCGTACGGTCTTTTCTAAGGATTTATTAATTCGTATTTAAGAATTATTTTTCTAATAATACTTAAATAATAAAAATATCCTTTTTTAACTCTAGTCTAAAGGATTTATAATTACGGCTATAGGATTATTAATGCTTTGTTAATAGAATTAGCTTTAGTAATAATAAATACTAAAATAGCTTGTAATTATACAATAATGATTAAAAGAGTTCTTTTTTAGTATACTAGAGGTTACTTACTGTACTAAAGGGTATAGTAGAGAGTATCTTTATATATAGGTTCGTTAATAAGCTTATATTATTAGCTAAGATAAACTTTACTTTATATATTATAAAACCTTTTTATAATAAGTTTAGGATTAGTTAAGTAAGATAAGGTACTATTATAAAGGGTTTACGACTCTTAGACTAAATTATATTTAGTTTTTAAATACGTATAATAAGCTTTTACTATTTAGGTTTAAGATCTATACTAGTATTAATACTTATTTACGGTTTATTATATAGTTCTATATAGGGGTTTTTATTTATATGTCCTAGAATATACTTATATAATATCTTATTATTATTTAATAATAGGGATTTACGCTATTACGAGTTTATTTAGACCGAGGGAAAGAAACCGTTCTTACGTCTAGTGTTTATTACTACTTTTTATAATACCGTTTAATAATAAAAAGTCTAATTATATTCTATAATTACTAAATCTTTAGTAAAAATATCTATAACGTTAAGATTAAGAGTTAGTAAAATCGTTTTTATTAAAGTAGATTAGTATATTAGCGGGTAAGTAATATATATCTTAATATATATAAGTATACTTATATTTATAAGAATACTTCTAACTACTTAAGTTCTAAGGGCTGTTTTATATAAATATACTCTCTAACTAGATTATATTTCTATTTACGTATATACTACTAATTCGTTCTAATTTTATTAACTTTATATAAATTTAGAACTCTTATCGAATTTATTATTAAAAAAGTCGCCCTTACGTTATTTCTAGTTAGCTATAGTAACTATATTATTAACCTACGTTACGAACCATATAAGACTTTATATAGCTAATTAACTAAGACTAAGTTTAATAATTATTAAACGCTATTTAGAATAGTAATAATCTAAACGTATATCTTCTTTAGGCTACCTTATAGATTTGTACCTTAATTATTAAGGGCTCCCTAACTGTATTAACTAAAAGTACGAAGTTTAGCGAGGCTAATTATTTTTATTTTAAAGCGTATTAATATTTTCGTATTTATTTAAAGTAGTATATATATAATAAGCTCTAATTAGAAGTTACTTTATTTAGTAAACTATAGGGTAGTATTATATAGGTTAAGTAGAGATTAGAAGACTCTAAAATTAATCTTAGAGTATTAAATAGCTTCGTAATTACGAGCGATACTAAGAACGAAAAAGAATTATAAATATAATTATAGTTTATTCTAAACTATTTACTAACGAGAATGCTCGTTTCTATCCTTATAATATACTAGGTTATTTACTATTATAAACTTTATTTTCTTATTAAACTATTATAATCTCGTCTTTCTTATCGTTTTTATCCTTTTTAACCTTTTTCTTAGCCTTTACTTCCTTCTTAACGATCTTTTTTTTTTACTAAACTAATAATTCCTCTTTAATTTTTATCGTTAGTTTAATACTAATACCTATCGAAAGCCGTATTTTCGGAATATTTTTATACGTCGTTTTGCCTAAAGTTTTAGTTATAATTAGCTTTGTACAACCTTTTCCCTTCTTTACTAGTTATAGTTTAATAATTAGCGACTTAATTCTAGTTTAAGAAATAATAAAAAGTTAGTAATTGTTTTTTTTATATAAGATCGTAGCTTTAGAGAGGAATCTCTCTAAACTTATAGCTTCGTATATTATTTTACGGTACTCTAAAATATTATAAGGATTCTTTATATTAATTAGAAATACTATCTACTCTATTAAAAGAATTTGCTAATTTATTATAAAATATAAAATAATAAATCGTATTATATTTTAATATAAAATAAACGCTAAGAAGCGATTAAACTAAACTTTCTTAATAAACTTCTTAATAACTTAGACGTTAATATAAATCGTTACTTAGAAACCGTTAAGTTCGTTTTTAAAAAAGGATATATTATATAATATAATAGAGATATTAATTATTAATAATTATTTTAGCTCTTTTTTTATTTATTAAATGCTTTATTCCCGCTTCTTTAAGCTTATAAAAAGAGATTTTATTAATATCGAGGTTTATATATTTATACGTTCTTATTATATAAAAAGAGTAGAGCTTATATAAGTATTATTATTGATCGGTCGTTTTAAAATAGCTTTATAAAGAGGTGTTATAAGGTCGATTAGTTCGGTAACGTTTTATATAGAGATTAGAAGTTATTATAGATCTATATTATAATATTTATAAGCGAGCTATTAGTTTAATAACTTAAGTAAAGAGTGATTTTTATTTATAAAAGGGTAAAAAGTAGTAGTTACTTTTATAATAAAGTTATAAGAGGAAGAAAAGTTTTTATATTAGGGTACGATATTATGCGATTTTATATACTATTATACGGTATAATATTTTATAAAATTAAAATATTTCTTAAGCCGTAAATCTCTATAACCGCTATTTATAAGTTACTATACTAGTCTAGACCCTATCCTGGGTAGTGGGGTGACTGTAAAATACGATTTCTGCTTTGATATATGAAAAAGGTGTTTTGGCGGAGTGCCTCTTGTAGTCTGCCGTAGGGTTTCTCGTCTTAGCGCGACAACAATGGACTCAAGAAACTCTCCGTCGTGCCTCTAATTATGTCACGTAATCCGCATCTCACGAAGTGCCCGTCACGTGCTGTATCACGTGTCTATCTCAGATATCGTGTATATAGACCTTTTCCTTTTGTCTATTTCCACTTTGATAGTTAAGCCACTTTTACCACACTCCGTATGCCCATTGCTGTGTGCCATAACTCGTGACAAATTACCCTCCGGATACGGCCGTTGGGAAAGGCCATAAGTAACCACAGGGTGACTCAGACATCACGATACGGCAGCTACCTTCGCTTCGCTGCATACCTTCCTATCAAAAAAACAAAACCATGACCGTCTCGCCAACCAAGATTTTGTTGAAGAATGGCGTGCTTCTTATCCATGGAGAGGATGGCAGAGTAAAACCTCGGCGGTCGGATATATCCATCGAGGGAGACACGATTTCACAAATCAGCCCAAATGTCAGGACAGCCGGCGAGGAGGTCAAAGTCTTTGACTGCGAGGGCAAGATCGTGTCTCCAGGCTTTATAAGCACACATCATCATGTATGGCAAACCGCGTTGAAGGGTCGCCATGTCGACCACACTCTACTTGAGTACTTGCCGCGAGGAAACTTCATTGGGTCATTATTCTCTACCGAAGACGCATTTTGGGGTGAACTTGGTGGCGCACTTGAAGCTATTGATGGCGGGACCACGACCATTGTGGACCACTCCAGTCTGAATGTTGGCCCAGAATTCCGTAAGACCGTTCCTTGCTCGATATAATTATGGCCAGTACTTGACATTGGAAACCAGCCCCTACGTTAATTCAGGCGCTTATAGCCTCCGGGCTTCGTTCTATCTACTGCTACTGCGTTCCCAGAACGACCGGCTGGAGCCCGTTTTCTACAGCAGATGACTATACATCTTCACATGTTCTCGAAGAATGGAAGTCGCTGGCGACAAAGGGCCCATATGGGGACGGGCGAGTGCAGATCGGTTTCGCGGTAGATAACTTATATCAATCACCCGACCAAATGAAGTTTCTCTACTCGGAGCTTCGCGCTGCAAAAGCTAAGATTATAACATCACACGGTGCCGGCGGTCTAGCTTTCGGCAATGGTCCCTCTGTCGTCCAGATCCTGAACAACCACAACCTGCTAGGCTCAGATATACTCATCTCTCACGCCAACTTCCCAAAGGATGGCGATGCAGAGCTTATCAAGAAGCATAACGTCTGCATCTCTGCAACTCCCAACACAGAGCTTCAGATGGGATGGCCGCCAGTCGCCCTTCACCCAGAGTTTGAAGCAAACTCCAGCCTCGGGGTTGACTGCCACAGCTGTGGCAGCAGCTTTATGCCCAATCAGATGCGACTCGGCTTGCAGTATGCCCGACTCGAACGACAAGAGAATCTTCGGAGACAGGGCAAGTGGAGCCGGCATGTCGGTCCGTCAGCTGAGCAAGCCTTCAATCTCGCTACAATTGGCGGGGCAAAGGCGATTGGCATGGAGGGTGAGGTTGGTCAGATCCGCGTTGGAGCAAAGGCAGACCTAGTAGTCTTCAGCACCGACAGCCCCGCCATGCTTCCTGCTGCTGAAGAAGACCCCATTGCAGCGGTGGTTCTGCATTCGAGTGAGAGAGACGTGGAAGCTGTCATCGTTGGAGGCGTCATTCGGAAGGAGAATGGAAAGTTGCTACCTGTGTCATTTACCGGTCAAGTTGAGGGGGCGAGTGACCTCGGTCTTCACGGGAAAACCATTACGTGGAAGGATGTTGCGGTGAATTTGATTCAGAGCCGGAGTAGATTGAACAAAAAGGCAGAAGGCATCGACATGACGGTGGTGGAAGAGACGATTATGGACAATTTCTACATGAACCGGAAGGATATGCTTGAGCAGTCATGAATATGTTTAGTGCATACAGTTGACGATCCGCAGCTACTTAGTTATTCTGCGGTCAAGGATTCAGTATCTGGCCAACTCTGACTTTCAGATTTCCGTTCACCCAAAATGAAGCACGGAATGTCTACTCCGCCTTAGAGGAGTCAATAATACAGTTGGGCGCGCTGAGTAATCCGAGTGACTTTGAGCATGTCGCGAATCATGATGAACCCATACTTAAGGTAGCTGATAGAGGTGTTCAAGACCACCACCAGCCATCGACGTAACGCGGCAACTCGAACATCATCGTGAGTGAGGTCGACTTCTGGATATTCGGCTCCCGGCTCAGGCATGACTTGAACCATGGAGCAGTACATCGTGACGGAGTTAGTTGCCACTAAACGGAGTTATCACGCAAGATGCGGGGGAGCTGTCAGCCAACCCCACTTCGGCTGATCTCCGCCGCATCTAAGAGCGCCCGTGTCTATGCCGGTTGCCTTGATGCTGAGTTATCTTCGTGGAGGTATTTGCTTGCGTCTAGAGGCGGATAAGGCCATTTCATTCATCTTATTTTCGGTGCAGCTCAGATTGAGTTCTGCACTGAACATCAGATCAAAGACCTCGCATGATGCCCTCAGTTCCACTTGCCATGGGATATCAACATAGCGGAGACTTAATGGCGTGATTATAACTACCGCACCCACCGCCAGTCTGAAGCAGAAACCTCCTCATCTTTGATCTTCCAGCATCAACCTAAAGCAACGAGATCCCACCAAACAACCTCCAACATGCCAGAGTCCAAGGTCATTCCGGCCTCGGCCACGCCAGTAGCAAAGCCAACGGCTACTTTCACCGGCGATGTCTACATGGAACTGATCAACCGCGACGAAAGCGCGGTCATCGCAAACGTTACCTTCACCCCATGCGCTCGGACGCATTGGCACACCCACGTTGGAGGACAGATGATTAGAGTGCTGGCCGGTAGCGGATGGGTCTGCGACAAGGGCGGCGAGGCGAAGCGAATCAACGCTGGAGATACTGTTTGGGCTCCTCCGGGCACGACTCACTGGCACGGCGCCGATGATGGAAGCATTATGACGCACTTTGTTGTTGGCATTGGAGAAACGAAGTGGCATGAGGCTGTCACCGATGAGGATTACAAGAAGCGGTCCGAATGAGTTCAGCATTTGTGAGTTTTGAAAGACTCCATCTTGAGAGCTCTCTGGAGAGTTTCTGACAGCTGGATATCTAGGGTGACGGTTGTGTCTCAGATAGGACCCATCCTCACCAGCAGCCTGCATGTAGCGTCTCAAAACAACTCATCTACCAAGCTTCGCCTATCCTCGTCTCTCGTATTTTCCAGTGACTTGAATCTGCGGTGTCTGGAAAACATCCCAGTTATCAGCAGCCGCAGGGTTCCCGAAAGGTTTCAGTGTGGCGAATCGCATGCTGTTTGGAAATTTTGTTAGCCAACCCTCGGCAAAGATAACAGGGTTCATCATGACTTACGTGTAGTTTCCGAGCTCAATCTGGCTTCCGTTGCCAAGTTTTCCGAACCACCAGAACTCATGGTACGACTCCTGGGTCTGAGCATTGCGGTACAGGTCAACCTGAGGGTAGGTCCAGGTGTCATCTGGGTCATAACGACTGGGGTCAAAGTATGACACGCTGCCAGCTACAACGTGGCTGGTGGCTGGGCCAATGTAGCCGTTCTGACCGGGGACGGGCGGATATTCCCATTGTCTATCGGTCCAACCAGCTTCGTAAATCTTAGTACGAGTCAGCCGCCATTCACACGTTCAACCGGATTTGGCAGTAAAACTCACGTCCCATCGGACTTCTTTGCTGCCCCAAATGAGCTTTGAGTAGATGATGGGGAAATCGGCGACGGATGGGTCGAGATTGAAAGAGTAGACACTGGCTAAGGTTAGCTGGTACTTGTCCCGAGACCTGGACACATCGACTCACTAGTCTCTTTGTGTGGTGAAGGGGTACGAGGGACGATAGATCGGGCTAATCTCTGCCTTCAGGTTCGCACCGAGGCCTTCATTGGAGTTAGTTAAGTCATCGGATTGTTGACATCACCGCACAATCTCACCTAGGTAGGGCACGGAAAGTTGTTCTCCGCTGTTGCCAGAAACTATGACCTTTCCGCTGTAAATAGGCAGAGCAGACGAGTTCCAGCCAAGGCCGTCTGGGTTGGGAAAGTTGACACTTTACGCCATTAGCTCTTTGCAACATAGAACGTCCTTTTACAATGTGCATCTCACCTGACAGTTTTGCTCTCGCCTGGCTTCAAAGTGAAGTCTCTTGGCAAAGACACCTCAACAGGAAGACTCTTGGGCGTCAACTCTGTAAAGCTCTTGAGTCTTTTCTCGCCACCCCAGGGTGCGACGAATGGGTACCAGCCAAGGATTTCCACCCCAGCGGCAGCTTCATACGAGAGCTTGTAGCTCACATCCTTGGCGCCATTATTGGTTACGGTCACGTCGTGGTAACGACTGAAGTAATGGGTATCATTGAGCGCGATTTTCTCAAAGGCGATGTCGGTGGTGTAGTTGACAATCTTGAAGGCGTTGATGAGACCGTTTCCAACTTGGGCAACCGATGCCGAGAAGCCGTAGTCGGTTGCGGTTCCATCGGACCAGGGGAGAGAGGTTCCGCTGGCGATGATTCTTTGGTGCAGTGTCTTGGCGAAGCCCTTGCCTGGAAAATACAATCATCAGTTACAATCCAGTCATTCAGACCGATTGAGAGGACTTACCATGTACAGATCGGCCGCCGTGGGCACTGATAAAGAGTGCAGCTACGCCAGCTACGTAAGGTGTGGCCATCGAGGTCCCGGACAGCAGCGCATAGGTATCATCAAGATAGGTACTAAAGATCTAAGGCAATGTTAGTATGTCTTGCAGGGAGGTGCTTAAGACTGGTAAGACTGACTTGACCACCAGGAGCAGCAATATCGGGCTTAATGTCGAGGTCGTTTGAAGCACCCCAGGAAGTGAAAGTGTTTGGTCGACCACCGGCGGGGTATTCTAAGCTAACAACCTGCTCGGGGTTGAGAGAAAAGTCCGCGGTAACATTGCCGCCGGCTTGAACCGTCTCAATGATGGCCTTACCAGCTGCAGCGGTGATGAGGGCAATCAGACCAACATCATCATCGGTTGCGGGTGTGGTGATGGGGTTTTCGTTGTTGTAAAACAAGATGTACTCGGCACCAAGGGCAACTAGGTTTGCTTGCTTAGTTGCGAAAGTGCAAGTCCCTCTTCTTACCAAGGGAATAACGCCCTTGAGGCTACGCGTGCCGTTAGGGTAGGGTTCGCAGCCGTCCGCAGGATCAGTGATGTCTAAGTTCAGAGGAACAACCGGCCAATCAACGATATCGGATGAGAAATAGTAAGTTGAAGGCAAGTATCCAGCCTGTTTGATGTTAGATATCATGGCATAAGATCCACGAACGAAGGCCGCACCTTGACGGTCTCAGTGTTGCCGTCGAGAACCGATGTCAACTCGAATGGCGAGGCAGGATACTTCTCGGTCTCCACAGAGGCCACGGCGAGAACATTCTTGCCAGAGGAACCACTGCTTCCGAAGAAAGCACCGGCAGCACCCGAGTTGCCATTGGCAGTCGTGACTACGACTCCTTCGTCGACCAAGCGAGAAGCGATCTCAGCCCACGCGTTTGTAGACCAGCCACCTGGACCACCAATACTGGCAGTGATAATGTCAACCTGCTTCGATGTCAGTACTTGCGTGATTTTTCTCAAGGTCTAAAGAATCCTTACGCCGTCGGAGTAGGCTCGGAGGAAAGCCTCAATGAGGGTAGCATCATCCGTAGCATCCTGCCGCAAGTCAGAAAACAACAGCAAGTGTGCAGGGGCACAGATGTCAAGCTCACCAGTTGAGCGAAGACCTTGTATGAGTAAAGCGACGCCTCAGGGGCAACACCACTCCAGCTGTAAAGGGGAATCGTTAGTCTCTTATGCAAAGAAATTTCCTGGTGGCCTTACAAGTCATTCTTGCCAGCAATGATTCCTGCAACATGGGTCCCTGTGCGGAGGTCAGATTCGGCCCTGGTACGAAGGGTCAAACGTCTTCATACCATGGCCAAGCTGATCCAACGGATCATCATCTGGGGTCTTGTCTTCGTAGGGCCAGACTACGCATGTTTGTCAGAATGCTCGCGTCTCGCACCTGACTCGGAGACTTACTGCCGTTGCCGACGAGATCGTAACCACCAGCGACCTTGAAACCCGGGCCGAAGCCACCTCCCAGCTGTGTGATGTTTAGCACTCGAAAAAATGAAGCGGATGATAAGAGCAAGTAACTCACGGCGGGGTGCGTGTACCAAGTTCCAGAGTCAACAACACCGACTTTGACTCCCTGCCCAAAAATGCCCTTGTTGTGAAGCTTGCTCACGCCGGTGGTGTTGTGCGGGCTGTAGTCACTAGCAGCAGCCTCCTCGATCGACTCGAGGCCCTCAACAGGAGACAAACTGACACGGGTGTTTTGCCAGACGCGAGCGACACCAGCTAGGTTCTGGAGACTGTCAATATTGTGGGTGTCGGTCTCAATGCTGGCGCCGGAGAAGATGTCGCTCTCAAAGTTTTTGACGACCTTAATATCGGCCTCGAGGGCAACGTCGCGACGGGCTTTGGCTGATCCCTAATTCTAACATTAGTCCAGGCTTCTGAGTTCCCGAGTCAACATTGCATTGACATACCGAGGCATACTCGATGATGTAGCTCTTGGCAATAGGGACAGTAGCGTTGTTAGTCTCATCTGCACCCTCTGGAGCTTGACGAGTAGCGAAAGACTGTGCACTCCCCAGAACGGGAAGCGCAAGGAGACTGGCAATGCTTAGCAGATGCATTATGAGTGTTCACTCAAGATAATTCGCCGCTTGAAGCTCTGTCTCTTGAATAGCAAAAGTCACACCGGTGGGATGAAGCTCTTATAGTCGCGACTTATTGACGGCCCTGGTGACATTCACATCGCCTCAACCGAAATCCGGCTGCGACTCTTTGTTGCAGCGTTACATTGCCGATACGGCCATGGGCAGAGAGATTCCTGGCGATATCGCCATTGTTGTTGGAATGAGCTTCCTTCTTGGGATGGCTAATATGCCGGGGTTGCACGCGGTATCGGACGATGGTGCAGCGCTGACATTGACAATCATACCGTCTTTTTTAAACATGGCGGACATAAACAATGTTCCGGTTGTAGGAAGATCTCATGATAGGCATTGAGAAACACATTGACCCCCGAAAGTGCGTAGCATCTCGTATCCAAAGGCAGCTATAAGCATGCCCTTCGAAGCGTATTTTACGAACGTCGATCATGAGCTTTCATTGCGTTGAACAGCAAACAAGAGAGATGTGCTGTGAGATCAATTGAGGGGTAAACTCGTTCTGTAGTGCTCGATGCTACCCAAGGAATGTTGCCAAGACACTACCCCTGAAGAACAAGGTGCGTTTGATGGCAAATTGCAAGTCGAAATCTCGCAAATCTCGTGTTGCGCTCTCTTCGATAACGACCAACTACGTGACTCGGAAAACGCGCTGTTCGGTCGCTGATTACGCGAGATGGCACCATTCCTACTTCATAGTGCGATTAGGCTCATGACAAGTGGTGTAGCTGGGGGTTAGATGAACTGCAGAGACCCATGGCTGCTAACATGTCACAGCGAAGGGCTGAAAGTGAGCTCAGGCTTGATAAGTATCCGTCGTCAGGCGCCTGCGAGCTGCAGGTTCCTGCATATTATTCTGTTAATCACCTCGTATTCGACATGCGCATGCAATCCAACCCTTTAAATGGTATCTTGGCCGAAGAAACGGGATCGGATGCAGCGGCCGAACCCTCATCCGGAAAAAGAGCAATCGCATTAAAGTCGGCTAAGCGGCCTCGCGATTTCTTGGCCTTTTCCGAGAGCCGTCAGAGTATACAAGTAAGATGAGCACCAATACGGTGAGTACATGTAGAGCATCCAACGCGGATAAGTATTTATGTCATCAATGAGAATTCGGCGAAATGGCCGGACTTTGGCCCACTTTACCGGGGTTGAAGCCGGGAAAGCCCCCGGGCGAGAGATTCGCGCCACACCCGCAGCTGGAGTAAATCTAGACGAGCCGGTCCGATTGCGACGAACTCAAATGTTTCTAGTTGACACTCTAAGATCGCAGTCTCATCTCAGGCGAGCAAATCTCACTGACCGTGAGGTACGAGACGGAGTTTATCAAGATAATGGATTCCCAATGATATGAGAAGTTATCAACGGTGTATGCTTTCGAAGGCTCTGATTTAGTGCGGGATTGAATCATTGGATTATCTCAACTAGAATTTGAGCTACGCCGTGACTTTATGCTGTGGATTGAGCTTATTCCCGGTGAGTAGCCGACTTCTCCTGGTGTCCCAATTCCTCATCACTGTGCGCAAGGTGACCGGTTCGGCCCTCGCGATTGTGAAGCTCATCCTGCATCATCTCATCCCCAGCAACCTCTCTCATATCCGAATCATCAGCCACATCAAAGCTCCGTCGCAGATGTTCAGGGCCGATAAAGGTCAGCAACAACACGTACGCAAACACACAGCCCATGAAGATGCAGATAACCTTGCCATAATCGTAGCGCTTCGTCGTGCCCTTCGGTGCGAGAGGAAAGTTCTCGCCAAGGCGTGACTCAATGGTGGAGCTGGCCGACGAAACGAGGTTACCCAGCTGGTACGATGTGCCGACTACAAACGTGCGGAATGCACCAGGGCTGAGTTCCATGAGGTGGATGGGAATGACGCCCCACGCGCCCTGCACGCAGAACTGCTCAAAGAAGGCGGCAGCCATGACTGCCTCGGTCGTGACGAACGTGTAAGGGTACAGCAAGGCACCGCCCACGACACAGCAAACCATGATGCTGAAACGCCGACCGAAAATCTGACTGCAGTAACCGACAGTCGTGCCACCTAGCATAGCGCCCAGGTTCGCGACAACCTGCGTGACGGTGACCATGTCGGCATTGAAGTTGAATTGGTTCGTCAGCATGGTGGGATAGAGATCCTGGCTGCCGTGCGACATGAAGTTGAACCCGGCCATGAGGAGGACCAGGTAAGTCAACAGCAACCAGTGTCTCCGCAGAGCCACTTTACCTTCCTTCAAAAAGGTCGAGGTCACGCTCGTGTGTCCAGCCTCCTCAGCGCGTCGGCCGGCCGCCTCGCGGATGCGTTTGTGCTCGATGAAGGTATCGGTCTCGGGCAGCATCAGACGGAACGCGATGAAGAGGACTGGCGGACCGGCTCCGAACCAGAAGAGTGGGCGCCAGCCATGCGGGGTCGTGTTGACCAGCCCTCGGGCAAAGGCCGCGGCCAACAGGTATCCAAAAGCGTACTGATCGGCAGAATCAAAGGTCAGTCTTGTGATGCGACCAACTGAAGGATTCGGGAGAGCGTTGGTGGCTTGGGGGGTGATGGTTTGTTGGCCTGGTTTCGGGGATTAAGACTTACACCTTGTTGTAAGACGCCGGACATCATTCCGCGGGTCTCTGCTGGAAGGTCTTCAAGGGCAGTCGCTGCCGCGTTGCCGTACAGACCGCCCATGGCGATTCCGAAGAGAGCGCGACATGCTAGGAATTGCTCGTAGGTTTGGCAGAAGCCAGTACCCTGCGGAAATCGGCTTGTTAGCTTGGATCACCAAAACAACAAAGGTGGCACAGAACAAAGAGCGGACGCTGATGTCACCACTGCCACGCATGACACTAGCATCCAGGTGACTGAACAACATCAACCAAGAGAGAAAAGCCTGGGGGAAACGAACGGGTTTGCGGAGGGGGGCCAGGGATTCCCCAACGGCGCAGCCAAGACGGGAGAGGGGAGAGGGGAAAGCTTGTCTGGCGCCGGCCAGGCTCGGCACATAATTGCCGGTTGAAGCCAATCAAAGTAGCGCAGTTAGAGAGAAGAGATGACGAGTAATTTTTCTTACCAGCTCAAGGATGATGAAGAGGAGGTTGTTCACAATGAAAGGCCATTTTCTGCCGTAGCGATCTGCTGCAATACCGAAGAGGATGGATCCGACGGATCGGAACATCAGCACCAGTGTGATGCCCCAAGTGATGTCTGTCTTGGACTTGTCGAATGTCTCGGAAAGTTCGGTGATGGTGAGGGAGACGGTGAAGAAGTCGAAGGCATCCCAGGTCTATTGAGAAGCGTAAGCAAAGTTGCAATGTGGTGAGCATGACATAGATAAAGACGGAGGCATACCCAGGCAGCGAAGGCGACAGCGAAGAATGCCCATTGCCTTCTGTTGATCATCTTGACGAGCCTCAGCGGGTTCGGCGCGCTCAGCATAGGCGGTTTGAGGGTGGTGAAGCGTGTCCCCAGATAGCGGCCAACGGACATGCCGTGCCATGGCTCTTGGTCCCCATGGTGCTCAATGTGAGGTCTCTCAGGCTCAACGTGTGTTTTATCGTCCATGATGAGCTGTTGATTCCAGTCGCAAACGCAGGCTGAACAGTTGAAGATCAGGACTCCTACACCCGGCGTGAATTCGTACGGCACCGCGACGGTCTTATACGAATAACGAGACTTGTCGACGGCATAACCCCGTGAGCACTAACTCAGGAGCGGGGTTATCCGTGAGTCAAATACACCTAGAATGATGTAGGGCCGACGAGGGCTGCTACCAGTCCGGGGAGGGTGGACGCCGTCCTTCATGTTGGGGGACACATGGGAGGGCTGGAGAGTTTGGCCAATACATGGGGATAGCACGGTGTTTGAATTGGGGATACACAGCTGGGAACCAAAAAGCCCGCTAATTAAGCTGCCAGAAAGTATCCTCACTCATTGGCAATCTTCTGGAAGTCACTGGTCAACAACGTTTCTTCTTACCCTGAAACCAGCATACTAGATATCTGACAAAAGCCTATCGCGAGCTTCTGAATACGCCAAAGTCTGGCCGCATAATTGACCTACTGAGTGACAGCTTCCCCAACCGAGCGTCGTCACCCCCAAATGAGACGAACCCTGAGCAGCAAAACGATGGGATATCAGAGACTGTGCGTCTCGTTGTGACCGTGACATCACATCGAAAAAGGCCAAGACGGCAATGGCAAGCGTGCAGCACATCCTTAGGGGGGACATCAATCCACACACCCTTCACTCTCGATCCCCGGCTGCCGCTGCTAGCCACACAGAACACAAATGATTCTCCTCAATGACCCAACGCACTAACAGGCACTGGATCCTTCCCCATGGACGAACCCCAGCCGCCATTGGCTTGGAATTAGCTCATCAGCTCTTAGCAGCAGCCCCAAAGTACCCAAGCTCCACTCGCTCATGGACCGGACGATCGCTACTAAGAGTACGGCTATTCCGCACCCACACGAAGGCTATCCCGCACCCATACTAGGCCTACTTAAGTAAATAATAGGCTACACGTAACAGCACCGCCGCGGTAGCTATAAATAACCCGGAATCTATCTTATTCTAGCAGTTTCTTAAGAAAGCGTAGCCTCCACTACTATACCTTTTACTTTACCCTCTTTTATAGCGCGCTTTTTAAAATTAAAACCACGACTTTAAAAACTAGTCTTTGCTCAGGGGAAATACCTCTCTTAAGCCTATATTTTAATACTTAAAAAAGTATTTTTCCTATTTTAAAAATAATTAAAAAAGGGGGTATTAGATAGAAAAGACGTGTTAAGATAGAAACAATAAGAAGGCGCGCGCCCAATATAGCTACTACGGCGGTGCTGTCACGTATAGCCCACTATTTACTTAAGTAGGCCTAGTATAGGTGCGGGATAGCCTTCGTGTAGGTGCGGAATAGCCGTACTCGCTACTAATGCGCACAACAACGGGCGTCAGTTTGCCTTCGCCGGGCCGTAAGCACCACGACAATTTGTGTTTCTGCTCTCGTATTACGTGAAGAAAGGCAGATTGACATGATTCCGTGGCCGATCTCATACTAGTAAGAAGCTACTCTCTCCAGTTGTTCTGGAAGCACTCAGAGTTGCCCCGCGCCATCGGCGCCGAGATCGGCAGCGACATATCGGGGTTGAGTGGGGCTGGCTGCCGGGCTGTGGGATTTCGGTCTTCCTTCCTGTCCAAGCTCTTTGCAATCCGAGCAAGGTTCCATGCCCGTTAGCGAAGCTGTTGGTGTTCCATTTGGAGTCGCATAGCCGCGGAGCCGCGTTTGCGGCTCGGACGACCGGCCGGGAGGTGGCCGTCCATTGCTAACCTGTCTTCGGGAGAATCCCGATCATCAGTAGCCGATGAGCCCAGATCAGAGAAGCACACGCGGCAGTGCTACGGTACCATCTCTAAACCCTTGAGCTCTCCGAATATAGGATCAATCAGTCAGATCATGCCAAAAACGAGGTTCTCGATTAGATTGGATTAATAACCATGAACTAGGACAAACTGCCAGCGTTTGTTGGCCATATTTAGGTCACGGGAATTTTGACCCCAGTCTCCTCCTCGAGCAATCTCAACAACTGGTCTTGTCTCTTCTCCTCCTTCGTGAAAGAGACTGGAGTATCTTCCTGTCCGGGAGGCTTGAAGTACTTTCCAGTAACATCTCCACTACCAGTTCCCTCCGCCAGCAAAACATAGCTTGCCACTCCATCCTCTGCCTTTTCAGGTGCGTTAGAACCTCCCATCTTGGTGGGAACCCAGCCAGGATCGACCGAGTTGCTCTTCACATCCGGCCACAGACGAGCGACGGCGTTGGCCAACGTCGTGACGTGCAGCTTCGAGTCGCAATACGCCTGATTCTCATTCCAGCTTCCCTCACCGCGCTCACGCCACGTAGGGTCAGTGAAGCTAGTATCGCCGCTCTTGTGCAGGCCGGAAGAGATGTACACAATCCTCTTGGGCTTGTGTATCAAGGACGTGAGGATGTAGGGCGCAAAGACGTTGACTGCAGTCAAGCTTGGCAGTCCGAGATCGGTCTTGCGATACGGCCCGCGGTAGAGACCTGCATTGTGGATGACGACGTCGAATGTTCCCAGTTTGTTGGCGTCTTCGGCAAGTTTCTTGATCTCTGCAATCTTGGAGAGATCGCCGATGAGAACTGTCTCGGCGCCTGGCACGGCGGTCTTCGCATCTTCAGCTCGCTGCGCGTTGCGGGCGTGAATGACGACTTGATGGCCGTTTTTGAGGAGGGTGCGGGCGGCGACTGCACCTAGGCCGTCAGAAGAGCCCGTGATGAGGATTCGTGCCATTTTGCCGATGATTGATAAAATGATTCGTCTTTCGAGATGGCTATGGTTGATATGATCTTGAGTAGGACGCAGTTGTAAAGTCTCAGAAGGCGTTTGAGCAGCTGAGTAATAGGGAAGCGGACTGGAAGGTTAAATCCGCGTATCATCAATAATCGCGAGTCGCGAGCGGGGTCCGGGTTCGGGCGTAAACTGTGGGGTTAGGATTTCGAAGATGATCGAAGGATGTGAGACTCGATCACGTCATCCCGTTATTGAAATAACTACCGACTTCACCAAAGATTCCAATAGATCTAAATTTTCCTGCTTAGGTAAAGTACTTTGAAGTGACCTAGATCCTTAAAAAAAGAGGTGGCAAACGAATAAAATGCTCAATTCTTTCATTGAAGCTTGAGATATACGAGCTATTGGATTTTATTAGTACCAAAGTATAGCGACTATCCCTTCTGTGTATATGAATTACTTTCATTGCCGAACTTCCTTTCCTGAATATGGGATAACGGAACTTTGCAGGTGTCGCAATTTTCGAGGAGCTTCAAAAATACTCTAGGCGTTATGCAATCAATCCTCAACTTTCAGCTGCTGGGAGCAAATGATGCTTCCTATGAAGACGAAAAAAAATACACAACGCCCGGGGAAATGGCAAATACTCAGGAAGAGAACGTCTCTATGTTATGAAGTACCATGGACAACACTGGTTCAAGCAATACTAACCTTGTTCTTAGTAAGACTGTTCGATTATCTCGAGCGCGCACCAGCTACTGCCTCAGGAAACGATCCTCCCCAGCACAGTATCTAGAGTTTGAGAATGCTACTTGGAAAGTGTCGGATTAGAAGTCTAATTCGACCTCGGCTTACGGCAGCCAGCGCAGGGACTAACTACGGCCCCTATTTACGATTACCGCAGACTGCCTAACCTACGGTTAGAACCTCCCTTTTCTATATATATAGAAATTTATATAGTTTAATTAATCTCTTTATTAACCTACGGTTCGAACTAATTAACTAATATCCCTATAATAAAGATACTAATACTAATTAATAATTAAATTTTATTATTATAGATTAGTAAGGTATCTTATTATATAAAAAAGACGACTTCTTAATATCGCACGGGATAGGAGATTCGTACTAATTAACTTTATAAAAATAAATAAAAAAGGGGCGATATTCGAATACTATATAGAATTAAATAATCGTAGCTTTTTATTACTTATAAGAAGTTAACGTTTATTATTTTAAAATACGTTAATTAATAGAACCGCTTATATAGCTATTATTTTATTATTACTTTAAGTAGCTTTTTTATTAATATAACCTCTATACGGCCGGCCCGCAAGTTAAATTAATAAAATAAAATACTTATATAATAACTATTTACTTAATTAATTAGCGCAACGAACGAGCTCGAGAGTACGATATAAAAAAGTACTATATAATTAAAGAAAGGGATCCCTAAGCGTAGATATTCTTAGTAA
The DNA here is from genome assembly GCA_030869315.1 of Colletotrichum cuscutae. Taxonomy (NCBI): domain Eukaryota; kingdom Fungi; phylum Ascomycota; class Sordariomycetes; order Glomerellales; family Glomerellaceae; genus Colletotrichum; species Colletotrichum cuscutae. Next base: position 492,145 of record MPDP01000046.1, on the reverse strand, counting down.
ATATAATAAGAACTTATATAAGAATTATAAAACTAAGAGTCTATAGTATATAAAAAGGTCTATTATAACGAAAATCTTATAGATATAAAAAAGCCCGCGATTTAAATAATCTCCCCGTAACCTTATTAACTACCCCCTAGGTATTATTTAGAAATATAGTATAAGGGACGGTTTAATAAAAGAGGAGGGGATTTAGAGGTCTTAATAACCTTAAGTTATGAGTATTATAAGTATTAGAAGTTAGCTTAGAGAAAAAGGCGGCTACTTAAAAAAGGTAAAAAAAGTTACTAATCTAAAGAGGCTAAGTAACCTCTTACTAAAGTTAAGCTAAGGAAAAAAAAAGAATTTTTTAAAAGGCTATTAAAAAGTTTTTTTATATACCGCTAGCTCTTAGTACGGAATTACTAATTTTAAAAAATTAATTAAATAATAAAAGGGATTATTAGTAAGTAATAATTATTAAATTAGTATAATTAAATTATAAAAAAGACTACCTAGGAAACTATAAAAAAAAAGGGCACCGAGAGGCTATAAAAAAAAAGATCTCTAAAATATTTAACCCTAATAAGTACGAGTAATAAGTAGTATTTTTAATAAGTCCTTAAAATCTATAAAGTCCGTAAAGTCCGCGATCTTATAAAAAAGAAGGCTTAACTTTACTAACTATACTTAATAACTTATTAAACTCCTCTATAAGCCGCTTAGTATTTATTTTTAACTATTTTTATAAAATACTACCCTAAAGGGAGTAAGATAAAAAAAAAAGTAATTTAGAGATTACGTAGAGTACGAGGCTTAGGAAATTAGAAATATATAGAATAGTAAAAATCGATAACTAACAAAGACCCCGAGACTAATTACTTCGTTTTTTTATAATAATATAAATATTTACCGCTATTATTAAAAAAAGGGATTATTAAAATCGACCCTTTTATATTAAATAAGAAAAGTAGCCTTAGTAAGTACGATATTTAGTAATCTAGAGGGTTAGTAATAGTTATTAAAAATAGTAAAAACGAGGGTAGTAATAAGACGGCAAGAGGAAGCGGGAATTACTTAGACCTTAATAAATTTATTAAAAAGTAAAAATACTAATTTATTATAGCTAGCGCGCAGATTAAATACATTTTTATTAAGATTAAATACGCTAGTAACTACTAATATAAGCATAAGCTAGGGCACGACCCTTAGCGAGTTAGAGTAAAAAAAAAAAAAAAAAACTTAATTTTAAATAAAATCCCGATCTTTTATAAATAAGTAAATATTAACCCGGACTATTAGGGGATATAAATATATAAAATTATAAATTAACTTAACGGTAAGTAAATTAACGCGATATTAATCTATTTAACTAAGGTTTATAAAAAAAAGGGGCTATAGGAGTAACCCCTATTTTATAAAATTATAAACGACCTTAGCTATTAGCTAGATAAATAGTTTATAAACATAAGCCTAGGAATTATAAAAGTAGTTAATAAATTCCTTTATAAGTAAGGGGTATTATTAGCATAATTATAATCGTGAGAACCCTATGAAATCCTAATAATAACGATTATAAAGGAGGAATTCGTACTATAGACCTAGGTATAAGTTAATAGGGCGTATAATCGCTTTGATAAATTTAAAAAAAAGGTAAACGACCTAGATTTCTTTTTAGTAATTACTAATAATAATCTATTATTATAAAAGGATATATAAAAATAAAATATAGTACTAAAAGTATAATAATTAATAATTCTACTTATTTCGATCTATAGTTCGTTACTATTACTAATGCGAAATTCGGTACTAATTAGTTAATAAAAAAGGAAATAGACGACCCGAAGTTATTAATAATACGTAGTAACGTAAGGATCGTATATAAATACTAAAAATATAATAATAAATACGAAATAATTTATAAATTTTAAAAAGATCTTTTTAAAAGAGAAATTATACTCTAGGGGAAAGTACGAGGTCTTATAAAAAACCCTAATAATATTTTATAATTATTATAAAAAAGTTAGGATTAGGGAATATTAATATTATTTAGTAATTAATATCGTCCTCGTAAGTAAAACCTCTAATTATTATTATAAAGTAGTACGTAATCTCGATCGGAACGACTTTTTTAATATTATTAACATAATCCGAAGCTACTTCGAAACCTATAATAAGAATCTAGAGCTCTTATTTAAACTATAGGTAATTTTTTTTATATTTATAACTAGGATAATAAAAGGTAAATTATGAGTAGAAATTCTTAAAGAGCTTATTAATTAAATTAATAAGCTAATAAAGACCTAGCTAAATAAGAGGATTAATAAATAAAAAGTTAAATATTTATATACCGTAGTTTAACGCGTATTAAAAATAAAAATAACCCTATATTAAATACCTAAAGACTACGAGACGCTCTATTTAAAGCTAAGATCTAGTTTTAATATTAAAATAAGAATATTATACTAAACCTACCTCTAGGCGTATAACGGCCCTTATTAATAATATTAAGTCGATTAGATATATAATAAAAAAAAAAAAAGCTAAGTATAGTAATTACTAATAAAAAGGCTTAGATTTATTAAATAAGTAAAGATTTAACTCGTAAGTAAAGTAATAGAAAAAGTAGTACTTTATTTATAAAAAAAATAGAAATTAGTTAAGTAATTACTTTAAAAAAGAGCGTATTAAATTATATAAAAAGTATAGAAAGTTGAGGGTAGTAAATAATAAAACTAATCCTTATCGATTTAACTAATTCTTTATTATATATAAAGGTAAATCCGGGGGTATAGAGCTTAGTAAAAGTAATTAACTTAGCGGCCTAAAGTATCCGTACTTTATAAGAAATTCGGAAGATAAAAAAGATCTTACCCTCTATATTAATAAATTAGATTATAACAAAATTAACGAGATTAATAACTCTTTTTTCGCCCCGTTAGCCTCGGGAGGATATACGAGGCTAAATAAATAAAAAGTAATAAAAGCTTTTAATAAGTAGGCTTTTATTTACGGATAGTAAGAGAAAGTCCTTTAAATAATAGATATAAAAGTAGATAAAAGGACGAATTTAATAGCGTTTTTATATCACTTAGATTACTTAAACGCTAAGCTCGTATAAGTATTCTACGTAAGTAAAAAGTACGGCCTAAATAATTTCTATAAGATTATTCTAAATACTAGGGTATTATAATAGTTAATAAGAGAAAAAGGGTAATTCTAAGCGCTATAGAAAATCGTATTAATAACGCTTAATACGTTAATAATAGGTATTATAAAAATTAGTTTTAGCCTAGGTAAGGAAATCGTCGCCCTAGGTATAGTAAAAGTTAAGATATACTTCGGAATAATAACTTTTTATATTTTACTTATTAATACCTTATTCCTCCTATATTTAAAAAATATAGACCGACTAGGTATTATATTCGATAATACGAGGAATAGAATCTCTAATAATAAATACTTTAAAATAGTCGAACGATAATAGGGGTACGCGTTTATAAAGCTTATTAATAATACGAAGTTAATTAATTACTTAACGGAAAATAAGCTTAGATAATTATATTAAAGGTTTAGCTACTCGTTAGTTATAAAGTTATATAACCTCTTAAAGTAATTAAGTAATAATAATATTAAAATAGGAGCGCTAGAGTAATTAATTAAAATATACTACTAATACTAAATAAATACGTAGGGCCTACGCAAATTTAAATTTAAATTGCGTAATAAGCTTAATTTTAATTAGAAAATCGTTATTAATATTTTTTACTTAAATAGTCGACCGGTTTTATATATAATTAATAAAGCAATATTATTTTAAATAGAGTAATTCTTATAGGATCTATAAATAAAAATAGTATAAATAACTTTATAAAAAAGCTAGATCGATATATACTAAGGACCGCTAGATAGTATTAGGACTAACGCTAGTACTAGTTTTAAATTAATAAAATTTAAGGAAAATACGATAGCTTATGGTATATAGCTAAAAGTTATACTTATTAAAGCGTACTATAGTATTAAAAAAGTAAAAAGGGTATACTAGTAACTAAAAAGGGCGTTTAGAATTATTAAAAAGGAAAATCCCGATTTTACTACCGAAGAATACCTCTAAATAGTACTTAAATACTATAATAATACTATAGGGCCTAATGGGCTTATACTAATACTTTTAGTATTTAGAGTATATTTAAGAACGACCTTAGCCTCGTTACTATTACTAGACATAAGCTAACGAGCCTAAGTAATTAAAAAAATAATACGAGTGTTATATAAGATAAGCGTAAGAAGGTAAGTTAACGAGATAATTACTATACGTCATAGGCCTAATATAAGAGCTAATTTAAATATATTATTAAATTTAGATATATAAGTATAGTACGAAATTACTTAGTAATAAGCTAGGTTATATAAATTAATTTTTATTAATAAGCGTTCTTACGTAGTTATAAAAGATTGCGACTAATTATTCGAAATATTAATTATAGTAATTAGATTATATTATATAGATCTTAACGAAGTAATTTCTAACTTATAAGAGGAAGAAGAGCTAGGGAAACTATATAACCCGTAGTAAAGGTATAGGAAATTACTCTTAATAAAATTATCGTAATAGTACTAATAAATAATAAAAAAGAGGAGATTATTAAAAGGGTACTAATACTACTAGCGAGACGTTATAAAAGATTATAATAATAAGCTATAACGTAGTAATTTATTACTAGTAACGAGGTAATTAATACTTTTTATATAAAAAAAAAAAACTAATTTCGAGCTAGTAGTTAAACTACGTAAGGAAGGCGTAATTATAATTATTAAAAAGCTATATAAAGAATTAAACCTTATTAAAGTAAATACTTTTTATGATCGAGGGGTTTATTAATTTATTTTTTATAACTTAGAAAAGTATATAAACCTCTATATATTTAAATTACGAATAGTTTTAAAATTAAAAAAAAAGAATACCCTAACTATATAAGAAATCTAAGTACGTAATTTAGGGGTATAGCGATGTTAAAAAAGCGACGCTACTTACGTAATTACTTATAGTATAGCGCTATAGTTAACGATTAATAATAGTACTAATAGTATTATTATAAAAGAAGGGATACGAGATTTAGAGCCGTAATATTACCTAGGCCTATACTTAATCGGCCATAGGGCTTATAAAAAAAATCCTAGCCTATTTATTAAAAGAAATAGCTAATAAGTACTTAGAATATACGATTATTAAAGAACTTAAGCTACTATATAGGCTCGTAAAATTAGGTACTTATTAATAAGCTATATATTACGATTTTTATATTAACTAATTATTAATAGTTATATTTACGTATAATCCGTACTTACTAATCTCTAAATACGTAAATGACTAATTTAAAATCATTAAACTATAGATTAATAATATATTAAGCCTATTCGATATTAACTTTATAAAAAAAGAGGATAAGGAGCTCTAAAAAGTAAGCTTCGTAGCGAAGCTAAAAGAGGTCCTTATAATAAATAACTTATTAATATTTAATAATAGGATTTTTATAATTAAAAAAGAAACCGTCGTTTTTTAATAAAAAGAGTAAAATAAAAAAATTAGTTTTATAAATCCGAACGTAATCGATATTAAAAAGCGATATGAGGCTAAGCTTATACGAGGGGTATATATTACGAGTATATACTAACCCGAGGCGACTTTTAATTATATTAACGTAGCGTAGGCTATAAAGCTAAGTAAACGAGACGTCGAAGTACTTAATAAGCGGCTTAAGTAATAATAATTAAATCTCGATTAAAACTTCGTTTATTACTTAATCGACCTTATAATTAGTAAGCTCTATGTCTTTATAAATAGGTTATTTATAAATAATAACGATTTTATTTCGTAATTAGGGTATATTATTATCCTAGTTAACGAGAGTATAAGTAAAAGTAATTTTATAATATAAAATAATATAATTTACTATTTATTAACTAAAAATAAAAGGGTAATACGAAGTATATTTATATTAGAAGTTTATAGTATAGTTAACAGTATTAACCTCGCTTATGCAATTTTAATAATACTAAGGAAGATTACTAATTAACTTAACTTTTTACTAATCCTAACGGTTATTTATACTAATTCCTACTCACTATATAAATACTTTATTAAATTAGGGATTATAAAAGAAAAGAGGTTTATAATTAATATTATAGCCCTTAGGTAATTATATAAAAGGCACAAGATCTTTAAAATCTATTAAATTAATAATAATAATAACCTCGCTAACGCTTTTATAAAAATAGTACTTAATAAGAGGTTAAAATAATTCATAAGTAATAGTTAAGTTAATATATAAATAGAGGGATAGGTTATATAAAAAAAATAAAGAAAAGGGGAAAGAGGAGACGACTTAGTAAATAAGCCTAAGGTCGAATTATATTTCTAACTATAATAATTAAAATTAATAAAAAAAAGAGAAAGTTAGTATTAGATTAGAAATCTAATTCGACCTCGGCTTATGGTAACTAGTATAGGGACTAACTACGGCCCCTATTTATAATTACTATAAACTACCTAACCTACGGTTAGAACCTCCCTTTTCTATATACGTAGAAATTCATATAGTTTAATTGATCTCTTTGTTAACCCACGGTTCGAACTAATCGACTAATATCCCTGTAATAGGGATACTAATAGAAAGAGATAACAGGGATTACTTGCCTGACCACAAGCCCGAACGATGTGGACACTTCACGCTATGCAATCCTTTGTACTGCCCAGGCATTTCTGCCTGGGGATGAATGAATTCTTGGAGATTCTCAAAAGGGAAGGTGCATATCATACGTTAGTAGTATTCAAGTAGCTCATAGCGCGTACTTGTGGCCAGTCATAATGAGCACATGAAAGGCAAATATAGCTGAAGCATTTGGGCACGAACACTCGGTCAATTCCTTTCGCTGTCTCGCGCTCCTGCAGATATACTTCCGGCATATCTGTTGGTTTCCCTATTACAAGGTAACTAGTTCGAACCGTGGGTTAACGAAGAGATTAATTAAACTATATAAACTTTTATATAGGTATAAAAAGGAAGTTCTAACCGTAGGTTAAGCTAGCTATAATAATCGTAAATAGGGCCCCTAATTAGCCCCTATATAATCGACTATATACTATAGTTAAATTAAACTTCTAATCTAATACTAACTTTCTTTTTTTTTTATCGATTTAATTATTATAGTTAGAAATATAATTTAACCTCGGGCCTATTTACTAAGTTATCTCTTTTTCCTCCTTTTCTCTATTCTTTTTATATAACTTATCTTTTTATTTATATATTAACTTTTTTATTACTTACGAATTATTCTAACCCCTTATTAAGTACTATTTTTATAAAAGCGTTAGCGAGGTTATTATTATTATTAATTTAACGGATCTTAAGGATTTTGTGCTTTTTATATAATTACTTAAGGGCTATAATATCGATTATAAGCCTCTTTTTTTTTATAATTCTTAATTTAATAAGATATTTATATAGCGAGTAAGAATCTATATAAACGACTATTAGGATTAATAAAAAGCTAAGTTAATTAGTAATTCTCCTTAGTATTATTAAAATTATATAAGCGAGGTTAATACTATTAATTATATTATAAACTTCTAACGCTAGTATACTTCTCGTTACTTATTTATTTTTAGTTAACGAGTAGTAAATTATATTATTATATATTATAAATTCGCTCTCGCTTATACTCTCGTTAATAAGAATAATAATATACTTTAATTATAAAATAAGGTCCTTATTATTTATAAATAAGCTATTTATAAATACGTAGAGCTTATTAATTATAAAGTCGATTGGGTATTAAATAAGACCTTAATTAAGATTTAAGTATTATTACTTAAGCTATTTATTAAGTACCTCGATATTTTATTTATTTAGTTCTATAGCCTGCGCTACTTTAATATAGTTAAAAGTCGCCTCGGGCTAATATATACTCATAACATATACCCCTCGTATAAGCTTAGCTTTATATTACTTTTTAATATTAATTACGTTCGGATTAATAAGGCTAATTTTCTTACCCTACCCTTTTTATTAAAAAACGACGGTTTCTTTTTTAATAATAAGAATCTTATTATTAAATACTAAAAAGGTATAGGGTATAAAGGACTTTCGCGGTACGGTACTTAAGAAGAACTACTAATACCTATAAAAGTAATATAAAATACCTCCTTCGATCGGGTTAATACGGCCTTAATTAACAGAGTTATGATTAAAAAAAGGGAGTAATATTAACTAGATTAGAAGGGTAAACTTCCTAATTATCTTATATTATCGTATTTAAAAATAAATTATTAAAAAGGCTCTAGTTCGATCTTAAAAAAGTATATATATAATTAAAATAAAGATCTATACTACTAAGCTCCTCTCCCTAATTAGGGGCCTTTTTCCTTATATCTTCCTCTAATTAGCTCTTTTGCAGGTCCCTATACTTAATCGTTTTTAAAGAAAAGAAAGACTAGGACTAATCGCCCCACCCTATTCTAATACTAAGGGGGTGTTTATTATAAGGACCTTTTTTAGTTTTATTACAAAGCCCGTTTTTTAAAGCTCCTTATCCTCTTTTTTTATAAAATTAATATTAAATAGGCTTAATATATCGTTAGTTTATATTCTAATAATCCTAAATTAGTTGCCTTCATACTTAAAAACTAGTAGGTATAAGTCGTACGTAGATATAATTATTAATAATTAATTAATATAAAAGTCGTAGTAGGTAGCTTACTAATAAGTACCCGATTTTACGAGCCTATATAATAACTTAAGTACTTTAATAATCGTGCTTTTTAAGTACTTATTAGCTATTTCTTTTAGTAAATAGGCTAGGATTCTTCTTATAAGCCCTATAACCGATTAGGTATATGCCTAAGTAATATTATAGCTCTAAATCTCGTACCCTTTTTTTTATAATAATACTATTAGTACTATTATTAATTATTAGCTATAGCGCTATATAATAAGTAATTATATAAGTAGCGTCGCTTTTTTAACGTTACCGTACCCCTAAATTACGTATCTAGACTTTTCGTATAGTTAGGGTATTTTTTTCTTTTTAATTTTACGAACTATTTACGATTTAAATATATAGAGGTTTATATACTTTTCTAAGTCGTAAAGGATAAATTAATAAACCCCTCGATCGTAAAAAGTATCTATTTTAATAAAATTTAATTCCTTATATAGCTTTTTAATAGTTATAATTACGCTTTCTTTATATAGTTTAACTACTAGCTTAAAATCGGCTTTTTTTTTACTATATAAAAAGTATTAATTACCTTATTATTAGTAATAAATTACTACGTTAGTACTTACTATTATAGTCTTTTATAACGTCTTATTAGTAGTATTAGTACCCTTTTAGTAATTTCCTTTTTTTTGTTATTTATTAGTATTATTATAATGATTTTATTAAGGATAATTTCCTATACCTTTACTATAGGTTATATAGTTTCCCCTAGCTCTTTTTCTTTTTATAAGTTAGAAATTACCTCGCTAAGATTTATATAATATAGTCTTATTATTATAATTAATACTTCGAGGGGTTAGTTACGATCCCTCGTAACTATATAAGATCGCTTATTAATAAAGATTAATTTATATAGCCTAGCTTATTATTAAGTAATTTTATACTATACTCGTATATTTAAATTTAGTAATATATCTAAATTACCCCTTATATCAGGCTTATTATATATAGTAATTACTTCTTTAACTTACCTTTTTATACTTACTTCGTACAGTACTTATATTACTTTTTTAACTACTCGGGCTCGTTAGTTTATATTTAGCGATAGTAGCGAGGCTAAGGTTATTTTTAAATATACTCTAAATATGAGAAGCGTTACTATAAGCCCGTTAAGCCCTATAATATTATTATAATATTTAAGTACTATTTAGAAGTATTTATTATTAATAGAATCTAAATTTTCTTTTTTAATAATTTTAAATACCCTTTTTAACTATTAGTATACCTTTTTTACTTTTTTAATACTATAGTACGCTTTAATAGGCACGATTTTTAGCTATATACTATAGGCCGTCGCATTCTTCCTAAATTCTACTAACTTAAAACTAGTACTAGCGTTAGTTCTAATACTATTTAGTAGTCCTTAGTATATATTAATCTAGCTTTTTTATAAAGCTACTTATACTATTTTTATTTATAGATCCTAGAGGAATTACCCTACTTAAAAGGATATAGTTATATTAATTACGTATAGGACTAACTAATTCTTTAAATAAAAGATATTAACGATAATTTCTTAATTAAAGTTAAGCTTATTACGTAATTTAAATTTAAACTTACGTAGGCTCTACGTATTTATTTAGTATTAGTAATATACTTTTATTAACTACTCTAGAGCCCCTATTTTAATATTATCGTTACTTAATTACTTTAAGAGGTTATATAACCTCGTAACCAATAGGTAGCTAAATCTTTAGTATAATTATCTAAGCTTATTTTCCGTTAAGTAATTAATTAACTTCGTATTATTAATAAGCTTTATAAATACGTACCCCTATCGTTATTTAACTATTTTAAAGTACCTACTACTAGAGATTCTATTCTTTATATTATTAAATATAATACTTAGTTAATCTATATTTTTTAAATATAATAAAAATAGGGTATTAACGAGTAAAATATAAAAAGTTATCGTTCTAAAGTACGTCTTTACTTTTACCGTACTTAATATAACGATTTCTTTACTTAGGCCGAAGCTAATTCTTATAATACCCGCCGTTAATATATAAAGTATTATTAGTACGATTTTTTATAACGCCTAGAATTACCCTTTTCCTCTTATTAATTATTACGATACCCTAGTATTTAAGATAATCCCTTAGAAATTATCTAGGCCGTACCTTTCGCTCGTATAAAATACTTATATAAGCTTAGTATTTAAGTAATCTAAGTAATATAAAAAGGACCCCTTTAGTTACCCCTAGATTTACTTAGTATTTTATTTTTTCTCTTTATATATTAAAAAAAGTAGCGTCTTCTCTTTAAGTATTAAGAGGATAGACTTTAGCCCTATTAAATTTACCCTTTTAACTACCTCTATATCTATTATTTAAAAGACCTTTTTTTACTATCCGTAGATAAAAGCCTACTTATTAAGAGCTTTTATTACTTTTTATTTATTTAGCCTCGTATATCCTCCCGAGGTTAATAATATAAAAAAAGAGTAGTTAATATCGTTAATTTTATTATAATTTAATTTATTAGTATAAGGGGTAAGATCTTCCTTATTTTCTAAATCTCTTATAAGGTACGGATACTTTAGGACGCTAAACTAGCTACTTTTATTAAGTTTTATACCCCCGGATCTACTTTTATATATAATAGGGAATTAGTTAAATTAATAAGGGCTAGTTTTACTATTTATTACCGTCGACTTTTTATATTATTTATACGATTTAATACGCTCTTTTTCTAAATAGTTACTTAACTAATATCTATCTTTTTTATAAATAAAGTACTATTTCTTATATTACCCTACTTATAAGTTAAATCTTTACTTATTTAATAAATTTAGGCCTCCTTATTAATAATTACTATACTTAGCTTTTTTCCTTTTTTTATTATATGTTCGATCGACTTAGTACTATTAATAAGGGCCGTTATACGCTTAGAGGTAGGTTTAGTATAGTATTCTTATTTTAATATTAAAACTAGATCTTAGCCTCGAGTAGAGCGTCTCGTAATCTTCGGGTACTTAGTATAAAGTTATTTTTATTTTTAATATACGTTAAACTATAGTATAAAGATATCTAACTTTCTATTTATTAATTCCCTTATTTAGCTAGGTTTTTACTAACTTATTAATTTAATTAATAAGCTCTTTAAAAATTTCTACTCGTAATTTATTTTTTATTATCCTAGCTATAGATATAAAAGAAATTACTTATAGTTTAAATAAGAGCTTTAGATTCTTATCGAAGGTCTCGAAGCGGCTTTAGATTATATTAATAATACTAAAAAAGTTATTTTAATTAAAATTACGTACCGTTTTATAATAATAATTAGAGGCTTTATTTATAAGTATAATATTAATTACTAAATAGTACTAGTGTTCCCTAATCCCGACCTTTTTATAATAATTATAAAATATTATTAGGGTTTTTTTATAAAACCTTATACTTCCCCCCAGAGTATAATTTCTTTTTTAAAAAGATCTTTTTAAGGTTTATAAATTACCTCGTATTTACCGCTAGATTTTTAGTATTTATAAGCGATCCCTATGTTACTACGTACTATTAATAACTTCGGGTCGTCTACCTCCTTTCTTATTAACTAATCGGTACTAAATTTCGTATTAATAATAGTAACGAGCTATAGATTAAAATAGGCAGAATTACTAATTATCGTACTTTTAATACTATATTTTACCTCTATATATCCTTCTATAATAACAAATTATTATTAGTAATTATAGGGAGGAAATCTATGTTATTTACCCTTTTTTTAAATTTATTAAAGCGATTATACGCCCTATTAACTTATACTTAGTTCTATAGCATAAATTCCTTTTTTATAATTATTATTATTAGGATTTTATATAGTTCTTATAATTATAATTACGCTAGTAATACCTCTTATTTATAAAAAAATCTATTAACTACTTTTGTAATTCTTAAACTTACGCTTATAAACTATTTATTTAGTTAATAACTAAGGTCGTTTATAATTTTATAAAATAAGGGTTATTCTTATAGCCCCTTCTTTTTATAAACCTTAGTTAAATAGATTAATACTACATTAATTTACTTATTATTAAGCTAATTTACGATCTTATATATCTACGTCCCCTAATAGTCCGGGTTTATATTTACTTATTTATAAAAAATCGGGATTCTATTTAAGATCGGGTTTTTTCCTCTTTTTTTTTACCCTAATTTACTAAGGGTCGTACTCTAGTTTATACTCGTATTAATAATTACTAACGTATTTAATTTTAATAAAAATATATTTAATCTGCGCATTAGCTATAATAAACCCGTACTTTTATTACTTAACGAATTTATTAAAGTCTAAGAGATTCTTACTTCTTCTTATTATCTTACTACTACTCTCGTTTTTATTATTTTTAGTAACTATTACTACCTTTCTAAATTATTAACTATCGTACTTACTAAGACCTCTTTTTTATTTAATATAAAAAGGTAGGTTTTAGTAACCCCTTTTTAATAATAATAGTAAACGTTTATATTATTATAAGAAAATATAGTAATTAGTCTTAGGATCTTTATTAGTTATTAATTTCTATTATTCCGTATATTTCTAGCTTCTTAAGCCTCGTACTCTCTATAATTTCTAAATAGCTTCTTTTTTTAATTTACCTCCTTTAGGATAGTATTCTATAAGAATAATTAAATATAAATACTAAGTAGCTTATAAAAGAGCTATATAGGCTATTAAGTATAATTAGCGAAGTTAAGCCCCCCTTTTTTTATAAAATCGCGGGCCTTAAAAACTTATTAAAAATACTACTTATTACTCGTACTTAATAGGGATAGATACCTTAGAGATTTTCTTTTTATAGCTCCTTAGTACCCTATTTTATATTTTTTTAAATAGTCTTTTTTATAGCTTAATTATAGTTAGGTAATTACTACTTTTCTAGCGGTCCCTTTTATTACTTAGTTAATTTTTAATTACGGGCCGGCTATAAAAAAGTTATTTAGTAAAAAAGCTATTTAAAATAATAGTAAAAAGCTAGTTATTTAAGTAGTTTTATTAATTAATATAGTTTAATATAGTAAACGTTAACCTCTCGTAAGTAATAAAAGGCTACGATTACTCGATTCTATATAGTATTTAAAAATTACCTCCTTTTTTATTTATTTTTATAAGGTTAATTAGTGCGAATCTCTTATCTTATATAGTATTAAGAGGTCGTTTTTTTTATATAGCGAGATACTTTACTAATTTACGATAGTAAAATTTAATTACTAATTAGTATTAGTTTCTTTATTATAGGGTAACTAGTTTAAACTATAAGTTAACGAAGAGATTAATTAAATTATATAAACTTTTGCGTAGGTATAAAAAAGAGGTTCTAACCGCAGGTTAGGCTGGCTATGATAATTATAAATAGGGCCCCTAATTGGCCCCTGCGCAATTAACTATATGCCGCGGTCGAATTAGACTTCCAATCTGACAATATCCTCTTATCCATGATATCCCGGGTTAAAACTTTCGGATCTATTACGATAGGAAGCTATCAGTATGTTTGAAGGCATTACGATGTTCAGCACATCATCTTGTGGAAGATTGGGCTTGGCGTTTAATCTTGGTTTGTTCCTGGATGTTACTGCGAGTACGAATGAGCACGACACACTTACATGTGTTTGTTGGGCTCTGGTTTTTTTCTTCTCGCGAATCCTGGCATTTGTAGTTCAGAGCATAACCATCTGTTATACAGTCGTTAAATGACAGAGTGAGCGCAAATATAAACCGCTGTTTCCATTTGACCGAACAATGTCGGCATGGCTGTGTAAAAGTTCAAAGGTTTTCTAGACCAGCAAGATCACCACTAGAGGTATGTACTTCTTGTACGTTGATGAGCTTCATGCCGGGCAATTCCCAGCGTCGTACTGTCTTCAATGCCTGTGCTGGTCGCACGAAGATTCGGCTTCGCGACATCAAGTCGAAAATCCGGGATTTTGCTTCAATTAGTGATTTCTTCCAGAGGAGCGATACTTACATGATGTAAGAACGTTCATATATACCTATGGTAGTGCTTGATGTGGGGTTTGTTCTTTGGGTTCCATGAACCTGAAAAATACATGACTATTCACTGCCACTCTTTCTTTCCTACGAATGCGCTCAGTAAGAGGACCGCAGTAGCAAAAATACTACCCTCCAATCACCGCCGATGGCGAATACCACGACTTGCAAGTTGCAGGTACATGCTAGCACAGTTTACTCTTACAAGGCCGGTCAGCGATATGAAGAATCTTTTTATCTGGCGCCGCAGGGTCGTCTGTCTTTGTACAAGTGCCCCATCACCACTCTTCACCGAAATACGCTGCGGCCTGATCGCGACGAAGAGTCGCGTTGCCTTGCGATGCCTTTCATTTATAATTGAATTTTCCATTCCGTCGTGTGACTGTGAATTGCTCGGGCTGCCCCATTCACGACCCAACCAATCGAGTTCGAGAAGAACGTGAAAAGCTTTCGTCTAGCAGAGCACACGAGGCAAAGTGCCATGCCTCCCTTGCTAGGAACATGAGCAGAAGATCGATTAGAGATTGACCATGAACATGTTATGTGATTCGAAAGAAGGTCGCGTAAGTCAAGGGGGACATCGCAGCAGCGTGCCAGTAGCAAACTTCGAAGGATACGGTCGCGGGGGCGGCTTTGCCTCAGCTCGAGCTGCGAATGTGATGAATCGGGAAAGCTGTCCGACGCGTCTGCGTCTAGAGGAACGCCCGATGCCTAGAGCCCCGAAAGAGTAAATAAAGTAGATGAACCCTTCGATCTTGTTATCGGACATGGGGACAAAACGAGCTAGCTTGGCTCTTAGAGAACTGTAGATGTAGGACTACGTAAATCGTAAAAAGTGGCAGATTTATAATCCATGGCTGGGCCGTGGTTGGTGGTGAGTGCAAGCGTTCGCCGGCAGAGTTGTTCGAAACAACAACTGAACAAACCTCATCATATATCGCGCATGTCCAATACCATTCTAGCCTTGATCGGATTTAAAGTTGGAGAAACATTCGGTACTTTCTAGCTTCGTGAAGTCCTGCGAATTGAATCCCTTAGAGTCTTGCCCCCAGAATGGGCTCATGTTTCTTTGTTGGACCAGCCGCCTGGTTAGGTTTTACCCAAGTCTCACCAAGCATGTCAACTCGGACTCCTTTGAGGCCTGTGTTTCCAGCTGCCAAGGGTATTTTGCCCCCAGTGGGCTTAGCTCTGCCTTGCTTGACGCCTTGCCTAACTACTTATGCTGCATGCTAGTGACGGCCCTGGATGTGATTATTGTGATAACGCTCGAACTATCGCCCGCAACTGCACTACACGGAAGTTTTGAGCTGGGGCCACTTCCCTATACAAACCCTTCCGACACTATGATCACGTACTACTTGACAGCGCCATTCACGGCAGTTGTAGTCGTGGTTGCCCACGGCCAATCTTTCCTACCCACGGTCGCAGTCGCCCACCACGATCGCAACAGTTTATAATTATCACAGGGAACAGACATCTGCGCCTGGAACTCATTACAGACAAGAACAGACTGCCTTAATCATTATTGACCAACTACGGATACAGCCTTAGCAATTGATCGCCGTGCCTGCGCTATAAGTGCCGTGCGGGCTGTGGGTGAGTGCGCTATGTGACTCGTGCGCATCTCTACCAGGGGGAAGTTTAGAGTTGTGGCTGAAGCCTCTTATTGGGTAGAAGTGTCGTCTTTGCCAGCTATCCAAAGTTTGCACGGGCCGCTCTATTAAGTAAGTCAAAGCACCCACTTATGGGCCCCCCCCCTTTTGGGCCCCCCAACAAACATGGCATCAAAACATCGCTACCAACTACACTTAATTAATTGACTATCTTCTACTACTATAATAATACAGTTATTATTCTTCTTAAGTAATTTAACCCCTATAAGTTAATTAGGATTAATTATATAGTTACTATGACGAAGATAAATTTATTTACCTTATTGTTCGCCTTATTATCAATGTTACGTAAGCAAACTATATACTATAATAATCTACGTTTTTTATAGATTATTATAAGTATTGATTATGTAAGCAATACTACTTACATAAACTTACATAAGTAGCGAAAAGTACTAGAGGGAAACTATATAAGCTAGAATCCTCTCGAGACGGAATTACGTATTACGATTACGTATTCACTTACGTATACGTATTTACTTGTATATACAATTACGTATTCACTCACGTAAACACTTATTAATTATATTATAATTAATAAGCTATAGAATACACTAGTAAGAGGTTTTTATATCTATATATAGGCGTATATTTACCTACTTAGACCTTTCGTTAAGTAAGTAACTTCTTATATAGTAATTTAACTATATTACTCTTTTTACTATAAAAACCTCTTTTATATACGCTTATTACCCCTATATTTATATATTCTTGCTTTTATATAAATATTTACTTTTTATATTCTTTTACAAGAATATCCCATATTACCTTATTATAGCTATACGTACTAGAGTTACTAAAGTCCTCCTAAGCTTTTTAATTATTCTAAATATTAATAAACTCAATATTTAAGTTTATTAAGATAGTCTTCCTTTTCTTAAGCCTTATATACTTTATTTTTATTTTTAGAATTCGAACTTAGTACTAAGATATAGTTAAGTAATAAGCCTACTCCCTAAAAGCCTCTTTTTTTTTTTAATAATAGTTATTAAGTATTATTATCTAAACTAAGCTTTATAAATAGTTTTAAGTAGTTATAGAGCTTACTAGCCTTTTTAAAAGTTAACTAGTTAATAATAAACGTCGCTAATACCTAGTTAAGTACTTTTTTAATTTTTTTAATTATTTACTTAGTATTTATACCCTTTTTAAACAGTATAACTTAGGTAATAGAACTATTAGGCTAGTAAGTAGCTTAGATATATTAAGTAATTATAATCCAGTTACTTTCTACTCACTTTGTATATTTAATAATATTAAACTAGTTAAATAAGCTTTTTAATAATAGCTTAAAAAGTACCGCTTTTTAATAATAATAGAATTATTTATTATATCCTCCCTACTAAGCTCCTTTTTATAATAAGACTTAATAAGTTTAAAAATAGCTATAATTAATAACTAGAGGATATAAGAAGTATATAATAATAAAAAGTAGTCTAGCGAGACAGTGTGAGTATCCACTGATACCGTGTATTAATACTGTGTAAATGATACCGAGAACCGCCCGAGCAGCCAGCAAAGGCAGAATATATAAATAAATAATAATAAAAATAATAAATAAACGTTATTTTTATAGTACTTTTATATAAGTTCTATTATTATATAACTCTTATACTTATTCAGTACTAATAATTAAGGCTAGTTTAGTTTACTAAGCCCCTTAATAAGGGGGGTCTTAGTTTATAATAAGAATACTATTTTTAATTAGTAAAGAGTAGTATCGTCGGTCGTTTAGCTATTATGTATTATCATCAACTTCTAACTAGTATATAAGTTAAGTTTAAGTAAAAACTATTACTATTAGACCGACTTTCCCTTATATATAACTAGTAACTTAATAGCTTTATTATTAGTAAAAATATACTCGATAATTAATACTTAGGTACGTAAACTAGACTCTTGTTTTTATATTATTATAGCCTCTACTATACCTAAGACTTATAAGAGATTAGGCTATAAGTACTTAACTAGCGAGGCTATAATATAAGTATAAGTATATTATAAGACTAAAGCTTATAGAGTCCTTTATATAAGCTCTGCTTTGTAAAAAGTTCTTTTATAGTATAATCCGTACACTAGTCGCTGACTTATTAGCGTTCTATCGCCGTGCGCATTCCGAATTTAATATAAAACTAGCCTATTAGCTCTCTTACCCTCTATAATACTAATCTTATTTATATTATACTTATTAGCTTATTAAATATCCCTAATCTTTAATATATTAAGTAATTTAAACTATTATTTAATAATATTAATAATAGCTTTATTAATACGTTATAAATTAATTCAATAACTTTTCTAAACCCTTATTAATAAGTTCTTTTTAATAAAAGCATTAATATATCTTTTATTAAATAGTGTATTATTCTCTTAAGATCTTAGAACTTGCTTAGTAAATTCCCTAACTTATTCATATATTAATATAATACTTAGGTAATACTAAATTCGAACTTATTGTATTAACTAATTTTTTTATTATAAAAAGAGCTTTTGTCTATCAAGACAGTGAGGGTATCCATTGATACTGTGTATTAATACTGTGTAATCGATATCGAGAACCGCGCGAGCAACTAGCAAAGGCAGAAAACATAAACAAATAAAAAGAGCTTTTAAAGCTTTATAAATACTCTTACTCTTATCTAATAACCTCTCTTTCGATTTTAAAGTATTACCCTAGGAATTCCGAACTTAACTAAGGCCCTTTTAATAAAAAGACCGTTTTTAATAGTATTAAGAGCCCATTAGAGCTTATTTTTAATATATAAGATTATTATATATTAATTAATAATTATACTACAAAAATACATTTGGACGATTTTTGTAATTGTTATAGTAGTTTGTACATTGAGAGTAGAATTTTAATGCGGTAGCTGGGCGGGATTTTGGGGGGGCCCAAAAGGGGGGGGGGGGGGGCCAAAGGGTGGGGGTTTTGTCTTATGAGGCGAGAAGACAAACACACACGGAGAGGGGTGTGGAAGTGAGGGTGGGGATAGGGGGGCGGTGGGGGTGGGGTAGGGGGGGGGGGGGGGGGGGGGGCCATAAGTGGGTGCTTTGACTTATACAAGACGTAGAAATAGGCTAGCGCGACGACGGTGGAAAACTCAAAATCCAAGGTGTAGATGTAGCCTTCTCCAGGGGAGTTCGTTCATCCCCTTCCAGAACGACCTGCATTCCCAAGTTTCTTTGGCTCGGAAACGCGTTCCGATAACACGACTGGTCGCCTGGTTGACGGAACTGAGACAAACGGAACTGAGTGGATTGCAGTGCTGTCACGTCACGGGACCAGGCTGTAAAATCTTCGCCATGATCATGACCATCATCGTCATCACCATCAAGCAATTTGACTTTTTCTTGAGATACTATCAAAAGTCCCTTGTTTCAAGTACTAAGGTTCGCTTGGCGACCTGAAAGCTCGCCTGGGTTATGAAACGCTCCTCTAATTATTTGATTGATCCTCAAAATACTTGGATGATCATTTGGACTTGGAGCTCTTGGCCGTCGAGCCGACTAGATCATCCATCCCATGCTCCTAACATGGACCGTGCTGATCAGGGGTCGATTCTTGGGACCTGTCACATCCAGACTGAGATCTCTCAGACGCTCGTTCACTCATCCCATCGGCCGGGCGTTTTGTGGCGTTCGTGTCTCGGTGACTAGTGCTGAGTACATGGTTCGATCGCTACGGCGCTAACCTAGGGGCTTCGACAAAGGCATCCCGCGTTCGTCTGGTGTTTTCCCAATTCAAACCCCTGACCCTGGCTCCGATACAAGATGTTGACGTGCCCGGCCTTGGTTTGCGATTTTCTAGAGAGTGGGAAAGAGAGAGGGGCGGTCTCCGATTATCCACCACGCCGGGTGAAACGCTTCAGTGCCTATCCTTCATCACGAAGATGAAACGAATCATGAGGGTCGGCATTCTGCTGCTCGTGGCCGCAGTGGCACAGGCAGCGTCCACATCCGGCTTGAACTCGTCTTCTCTGACAGCCCTCATGGCCAGAGTCCCACATTGCGCAGTGAGTTCACCCAGGTATCACTGCAAGAAAACATGTTCTAACCCTCCTGTTAAATCACAGATAGGATGCTTACTCGATGGATACCACTCCGCCCACTGCCCCATTGACAAGATAACAGACTGCGTCTGCACCGACATCCCGTTGCAGGCCCGCAGTTCTCAGTGTGTACAGCAGTCATGCGACTTCAACGACCAAATTGGTATGTCAGAATTAGACGCTGAAGCTCTGTCTCACGCGGTTATCGCTGACTAGATCACATGAAGCCACCGTCAACGTCTCTCAAGAGTTGTGCAAGGACTACCCCATTGAAGAGCAATCACGACCTGCCAAGTTCTTCTCCGTTGCCCTTCCTACCATGACTCTCGTGGTTGTGCTACTTCGATGTCTTGCCCGCATACAGGTCGCCAGTCAATTATGGTGGGACGACGGTGCGGCCCTGATGGCTATGGTAAGTTTTTGATCTTGGTTTGGAATATAGAAGAGAACAACCAGGCTGATAAGGTGCTTGCAGGCAATTTTGATAGTAATATCCGGTCTCGGCTACGCAAGTACATACTGCTCCTTCCCCATGCTGTATCAACGAGAGGTATACATACTTACTTGAATAATTATCTAGATGGAGACTTGGGGTTCGGACATCACTATTGGAATATCGACCCTGCAAATAGCAAGACGATCCAGCAGGTATGAGATTGTGCAACTTACTTTACACTTGCGGTTGCTTTTTGCTCACAACAATTTGCAGATCATTTACGTCTTGCAGATGCTCTACATCTTCGTGCAGTACGTCAAAGGCTCGCTGTCAAGCAAGGGGAGAGACAGTAACTAATCGATTTCTTGTGCAGAGGATTTGCCAAAATTTCCATTGCCTGCTTCTATTATCGTGTCTTCACCGGGAAGACCTTCCGCCTCAAGATCAACATCTTCTTGATTTTCCTCACCACACGCAGTCTCATGTTTCTACTTCTCGTCATTTTCCAGTGTACTCCGATCCAGTCCATCTGGAACCGGGCTATTCCGAGTCAATGTCTCAACCTCTCCGCTATCAGCTCAGGCGGCGCGGCCTGCAGCATTCTTGAAGATATTGTCCTTATCATTCTCCCCGTTCCGGAGCTTATGAGACTCCAGCTAGATAAGAAAAAGAAGGTCGCTTTGTTCGGCATGTTCGCCCTGGGATCCTTGTGAGTATTCGTCGTCCATGATAACGCCTGTAATGAAACGGAAGCTGACGCGCCGGCGAACCAGTGCGTGTGTTGCCAGCATGATCCGACTCAAACAACTGGTCTATTTTGCTCATACGTTCGATCCTACGTGTACGTCATTCACGGGCATTTCCATGAAATCAACATCAGACTAACATGCTAACTGGTGCCAAATATAAAGGGGACTACGTCGGCGTCATAGACTGGTCCTGCGCCGAGCTCAACGCCGCCGTGACGTGCAGTAGCCTCCCAGCCCTACGACCGCTCTTCGTCAAAGCCCTGGTTCTCGTTTCTTCACGGACATGGAGCGGTCGGGCCACATCCGCCGGTGACAAGTCTCACCAGCACCAACAACGGCATGGTTTCGCAATGGCCAACATCGGCTCGCACCCTTCGAGGTCCCACCAAGCAAGCGCCCAATCGTGGCCCAAGGATGTGGCACAGAAGCCTATCAGGCTGGATTCGCTTGAAATAGAGTCCTCGGCGCCGAGTGAGGGGAAGTCATCCCCCTATTGTTTGGAGGCAGCCATCGAGCGGAACGGTAGCGACTTGGACAGCGGGCCTTGGTCCGCGAGTGCCGCCTCAACGACGTTGATTGAGGAGCAGATGAAGAACTCGAGTATCAGAAAGTAGCTCCCAAAAGTCATTAAATAAACTTTACGTTCGTACCTAAGTACTAAGAAGCCTTGTTTAATAGTCCATCAGCATTATCCAGACAACCTAACATACGTAACCAGCTAGGGGCCTGTCCTATAGTCTGGCAACAACTAAGGTACCTTATCCGTTGGGTCATCCTCAGGACAGAATACTAAGAAATGAATGTTCAGTGAATTATTCATAAATTATGATTGGAATGAAATCACACTTGTTGATTTGGGTTGTAAAACAGTTACTTCGAATAGAAACTTACCTATCTTACCTGTCAACACTTTTGCAGTATCATCGACTGAGGCGCGACTTTATAATTGCGAAAGGGCAATGAAGTCGCGTAAGCCACCAAGCTGGCTGGGCTTTCCTTTGCTCTCACAATTTCTCACATATTACAGATAGTTTGATCGTTACCGATATGGTCATTTTGTATCACGCCTGGCTGAGTGATCCCATGGGCTGAGCAGAGGATGCTGCGTACAACTCACCTACCGAATGTGTACCTAGGTAAATGAAAGCCCGTACCCTGGATACATGACCGTTTACAAGTTACTATTTCGCCAAAAAATGTCAGAGTGGAAAAGGTTTGTTGCCCTATTCCATCTGGGATTAAGCAGTGTGACTGCCCGACATAAATTTGTCCCAGAACTCTGAGTAAGATATTACTTGACCTTTCCACAGTCCGTCCTCCGCTCAGGTGCTCTTGCTAAGCAAACGAACATTTCGAGCAATTACTTCACTCCGGTGTCTGAATAGCTGAAAGTCTGACGTAAGTTGGTATTGAATACTATCCTACGTGGGCCTAAAATGACATGAAATCAATTTATCTAGGTACTTCTGCCTTCGGCTTTTTCCTGGCCAAATTTTGAGTTCTCGTTCGAGTCCAGTAGAGCCAGAGAAAGGCTGTGGTGGTCATTGGGAACGCAACGGCGACCCAGATCCAGACTTTACTAGCATTTGGCCAGTCCGAGCCATCATAGTCAAAGAATGGCATGCTGAAGAAGCCCTGCGATTCGTGAGCAAACCTTTGACGTCGAAGTGAGAGGGAGAAAGTGATAACGTAATTCACACTGATGAAGGTTCCCGGCAAGAACAGCACCGAGGCATATCCGACTGCTTTAGTCACGTCCTTCCCATCCATCTTGTTCTCGGTCAGAAGCTCTTCGACCTTGTCGAGTTGCTTCAAATTGTTGATGTGTAGTGCCTTCATCGCAGGTCAGTCAAGTCGTAGAACACAGCTTGGCAATTACGGTGGTGGCTGCTTACCAATGATATCTCATTGTTCAGTCTTTCGACAAACGCAGCCGCTCGGAACCTCAAGTTCTTGATGAATAACTCGCTGAACCGGGATATTTCTCCCGCTCTCTTTTCGACTAGAAGAGGCTCTTGACTCCCTATAATGGCCTTGAGTGTGGTTTCAGCGGCAGATAGTGTCTCCTGCGAGTGGATGAGGTGTCGCGATAATTCATGCATGTCGAAGTAGTTCTGCCGGCGACGATCGCTTTCATCTTTTTCTTCTGCATCATTCCGCTTGGGCATATGCTGACCCCGCAGCTAAACACCGAGTCTGATCAGCCGATTGCAGTGGTATGATGCTGGATGAACATGAGATTTTACCTTTTCGACATCACGAACCGGCGTTCGAAATCCCCAGAGAGCGTCATCGTACATGTGTACAATCTCTTCAATTACTTGAGGCAGCAAACTTCGAGGGTGTTGCTCGCCAAGAAACGCCTTCATCTTCTGCTTCATCCGGCTTCCGGATGCATTGTCGAAGCAAAGAATTACCTCTCTGGTCTGTTTTGACATCTCATCGTTGCTCTTCGCCGCATTATCCGGGTAGAGAAAAACAGACCAGAATGAGAGAAAAAGCCAGTGATAATTGCGTTTTGCGGGCCTTTTGTCGTTGCTCGAGGACTGTTTCTCGTTGCTTGAGGGTGTGCCTGCTTTGGTCTGGACTGGCAGGTGGCCCTTCTCAGTATCAGCGAGCCGTGGTTTTCCGTCTATGATTGAGCCAAGAGTCCTTCTAAATATTCCATTGGGCTGCTCTTGAACTTCGAAGCTTGCCGAATCACCCTCATATTGTTTTGAAGCCTGAGGGGTGGCTGATTTGATCTGTTCCCCCTTTTCAACTTCGCAAATGCAACCCAGGTCATGGTAGGTACGATGCAGAATGTTGACAATGAGCTGATACAGATCCTTTGTGTGAGAGCTCTTATCGTCTTGCTGCTGTTTCTTGTATTCTTTAACCACCCTCTCGAAGTCCTCTCGTAGCCATCTGTCGAGGTCATCCCTGAAGGCCGAAGGATTTGGCCGCGTGATTGCGCCAGGCCCAGGCTTTTGCTTTGGAACATCCTTAATCGGCAGACCAGGTGCAATCATGTGAACTTGGTATTGAAGCTTCCCAATTAAGGTATCGACTGAATCGTCATCTAGTGAGATGATGTCGGCCGAGCTTGATCTGGGTTGCTTGGATGACTGATCAGATACCTGCAGTTCGGCTTTTGACATCATCTTATACACAAACTCCACGATGTCTTCTAGTTTCTCGGCGTCTAGAACCAAGGAAAGTTCCTTTACCAAGAACCTGCAGCCATATACAGTCACTAAGTAGATAGTTTATTAGAATAGGTCCATCGAGATTATCGCTATATTAACTTTACTTGGCTCTTTGACATTATCTTCCACTTGTTTAGTTCTTTCAAAGAAGAAACCATTAGAATCTATCGGATTAGAAGTCTAATTCGACCTTAGTATACGGCCGAGGCTACGCAGGGGCCAACGAGGGGCCCTATTACGATTATTACAAACTACCTAACCTACGGTTAGAACCTCCTTTTTATACTTTATATAGTAATATAAGTTTATAGTTAATTAACTTACTTCGTTAACCTACGGTTTAAACTAATTAACTAATATCTTTATAATAAAAATACTAATACTAATTAGTAATTAATTTTTATTATTATAAATTAGTAAAGTATTTAGTATAAAAGAGACGACCTCTTTAAATAGAACGTAATAAGAGAATTATATTACTTAATTTTATAAAACATAAGTAATAAAACGTAGAATCTTTATAATAGAACGAAGTAAAAGGATCGTAGCCCTTAACTATTTATAAAAAGCTAACGTTTATTATATTAAAATAACCCCTAATAATTAATAGAAAT
Organism: Colletotrichum cuscutae; assembly: GCA_030869315.1. Classification (NCBI taxonomy): domain Eukaryota; kingdom Fungi; phylum Ascomycota; class Sordariomycetes; order Glomerellales; family Glomerellaceae; genus Colletotrichum; species Colletotrichum cuscutae. Next base: position 466,688 of record MPDP01000046.1, on the reverse strand, counting down.
ATTAAAGCGACCGAGTTACTATCGTTAACCTTATATAATCTTTCTTTATTAATTAACTTACCTATAGCCGGCCTATAATTAGAAATTAATTAATAAAAAGGACTACTTATATAACCGCTTACCTAATTAATTAGTACGACGAACGAGCTCGAGAAGTACGATATAAAAGAGCACTATGTAATTAAAGAAAAAGGATCCTTAAGTATAGTATATTTATTAAAAATAATAAAAAGTAGAAGTATTATAAAACTAAAAGATTTATAGTATATAAAAGAACTACTTCTAAAAAGTTTACGAATATAATCTTTAAAACTTAAATAATCTCTTTATAACCCTCTTAACTATCCTCTAGGTATTACTTAAGAATATAGTATAAAGGACGGTACGATAAAAAAAGAAGAGATTTAGAGATTATAATAGTTATAATCTACAAATTATAAATATTATAAGTATTAGAGGTTAGCTTAGTAAAAAAGCTACTATTCCTAAGAAGATCCTCTCGCGGCCTCTTACTAAAATTATAATTATTATAATAAAAAAAATATTTTAAAAGGCCGTAAAGAAGCTCTTTTTTTATATTACTAGCTCTTAATATAAGAATTACTAATTTTAAAAAAATAAAAAATAAATTACTAACTAGTAGTAATTTATTTAACGAATATATACGCCTCTCAGGTTTTAATTTAAAAAAAATACTACGTAATTAAGACGTCGTTAGGCTACTTACAAATTTATTTTTAATATTAATTAATTAAGTAACTAGAAAAAGATTATTAAAATAGTATTTAATTAGGAGGACTAAGAGTAAATAATAACGAGGCTTAGTATAAAAGAATAAGAAAAAATAAAAAAGTCCTAGACCCTAATAAATCTAGTAATTAATAATAGTACGCTATTATTAAGGCTAATAAGTAGCTCTAAAACGACCTTATTAAGATTAAATACGCTAATTATTATAAATTAAAATACGAGTTAGGGAATAATAAGGAGTAAGTTAGTATACGGCTAGAGAGGAGGAATTCTTATATTATATAAGTAAATAGAGATTAAACTAAAATATTAAAAAGAATAAGTATATAAAGATTTTAATAATCTTAATAATAAATAAATCGATATAATATTAATCTATTTTATAAAAATCTACGCTTAAAAGGGGCTCGAGGGGCAACCCCTATTCTATAAGATTACTAATAACTTAAGTAATTAAAACGATAAGTAGTTCGCAAACGCTAATCCGAACGTAATAAAAAGGGTTATTAAATTCCTCTATTATCGAAGTATTTTATTATTCTAAGTAATAAGATAAAAAGCTTATAAAACGCTCGCTATAATAATCGCTACTAATAAATTTACGCTATAAAATTAAGATTAAATTAACTAAGTAATAGTAAAATACGACGACTTTAATAAAAAAGTAAACTAACTAAACTTTTTACTAAAAATCACTAATAGTAATATATTAGCGCCCGCTATAATAAGGGCTACGGAGATTACTTAAAAAGAACGGCTATTAATAATCTTACTAATCTTAATAACTAACTTAGTAACGCTACTAATATATAGCTTATTACTTATTAATTAGGGAAGTATATAATTAATTACGTAAAGTTAATATAACTATTTTAATACGTAAGGGATATATAAAAAAACTAACCTAACGGTCGCTATTATAAAGTAATTTACCGACTTTATAAAGATCTTTTTTAAAAAGAAATTATATTTAAAAAAGAAAATACGAGGTTTTATAAAAACCTTTATAGTTTTTTATAAGTATTATAAAAAAGTTAAAATTTAAGAGTAATAATACTACTTAGTAATTAATATCGTATTAATTAGTAAAGCTATGGATTATTATTACTAAGTAATACGTACTATCGATCGAACTAACTTTTTAAGTATAATTAACGTAATTCGAAGTCGCTTTAAAACCTAAAATAAGAGTTTAGAGCTCTTATCTAAGCTAAGGGTACTATTATTTAAGTCTATAGCTAGAATAATAAAAAGAAAGTCGAGGCTAAAGATCTTTAAAAAACTTATCGATTATATTAATAAGCTAATAAAAACGTAGCTAAATAAGAAAACGAATAAGTAAAAAGTAAGGTATTTTTATATTATTATATAAAGAGTCCTAGAGGTGAGGATAATTTTATACTAACCTCTTAAGTATTACGAGACCTTTTAGTTAAAGCTAAGGTCTAGCTTTAATATTAAAACTAGGATACCCCGCTAAGCGTACTTATAATTATATAACGGCCCTTATTAGTAGTACTAAATTAACTATATATATAAAAATAAAAAAAGAAATATAAAGTACGGTAACTACTAAATTAGAAAAATAAACTCCTTAACTAGCTACTAGTTAGATTTAAAACAGAGGTAATAAAAGGGTAAGTATTTTATATATAAAAAAGACGGCTATTAGTTAAGTAATTATTCTAAAAAAAACGTACTAAATCGTACGAGTAGTATAAAAAATCAAAAGTAATAAATAGTAAAACTAGCACTTATTAATTTAACTAGTTCCTCGTTATTTATAAAGGTAGATCTAGAGGTATAGAACTTAGTAAAAGTATAATTAGTAACTTAGAGGATCCGTATACAATGAGAAATTCGGAAAATAAGAAAGAACTTACCCCCTATACTAATAAATTAGATTATAATAAAATTAACGAGATTAACTACTCTTTTTTCGCCCCGTTAGCCCCTAGAGAATATATAAAGCTAAATAAATAAAGAGTAATAAAAGCTCTTAATAAATAAGCTTTTATATATAAATAGTAAAAAAAGATCCCCTAGATAATAAATATAAATAAATAGATAGACCCAATAGCGCCGAATCTTATTTTATTAATATTTAAAAAAGAATTAGTACCTTTCTTAATACTTAAAGAGAAATATAATACTAAGTAATTCTAGAGGTATTTAAAGAGGTCCTTTTTATACTCTCTAAATTACTTAAACGCTAAGCTTATATAAGTATTCTACGCTAGTAAATAATATAGCTTAAATATTTTCTAAGAGATTATCTTAGATATAGGGGTATTATAATAGTTAACTAGAGATAAGGGGTAATTTTATATACTCTAAAAAATATCCCTAGTTATATTAAATACGTTAATAATAAGTATTATAAAGATTAGCTTCGGCCTAAATAAAAAAATATACGCCTTAAGTATAATAAAATTTAATACACGCTTAGGTACGATAGTTTTCTATATCCTACTTATCAATATACTATTTTTACTATACTTAAAAAATATAAACTAATTAAGTATCGTATTTAATAATATAAAGGATAGATTATTAAGTAGTAAGTAGTTTATACTTACTAAAAAATAAGAAGAATATATATTTATAAGGCTTAAATTTAATATTAAATTTATTAACTATTTTATAAAGAGAGAGCTTAAATAATTATATAAGTACTTTAGTTACTTATTAATTATAAAGCTTTATAACTTCTTTAAATAATTAAAGAATAATATAAAAATAAGAGCTCTAAAGTACTTAATAAAAATATATTACTAATACTAAATAAACGCCCAGAGCCTATATAAATTTAAGTTTAAATTATATAACGAGCTTAACTTTAATTAAGAAATCGTTATTAATATCTTTTATTTAAATAATTACTTAGTACTATATATTATTAATAAGGCTAGATTATTTTAAAAAGGCTAATTCCTTAGGGATCTACTTACTAAGACTATTTAGTTAATACTTAAGAGAGCATAGATCGATATATACTAAGGGCTACTAAACGGGATTAGGACTAATATAAATATTAGTTTTAAGTTAGTAGAGTTTAGGAATAATACTACTACGTATAGTATATAGCTAAAAATCGTACTTATTAAAATATATTATAGTATTAGTAAAGTAAAAATAGCTTATTAATAGTTAAAAAGAGCGTTTAAAATTATTTATAATAAGTAACCCAATACTATAGATAAAGAGTATTTTTAAATAGTATTTAAGTATTATAATAATACTATAAGCTTAAAAAAACTAGTTCTAACGCTTTTCGTATTTAGAGCATACTTAAGGACGATAATAGCCTCGCTACTATTACTAAATATAACTTAGCGAGCTTAAGTAATTAATAAAAGAATAAAAGCACTCTAGGAGATAAATATAAAATACTAGATTAATAAGGCTATTACTATTTAAAATAGGCTAAACATAAGCCCTAACCTTAATATATTACTAAATTTAAATATTAAGGTTTAAAAATAAACTACTAAGTAATAGTTAGGCCTATATAAATTAATCTTAGTTAATAAACGTTTATATATTAATACTAAAGATCGAGACTAACTATTTAAAATATTAATTATAGTAGTACGACCGTACTATATTAATCCTAGTAAAGAGATATCGGCTTAATAAGAAAGAAAAAAGCTAAGAGAATCCCCTTAGTAATATAAAAAAGAGTAAAAGATTATCCTTAATAAAATTATTATAATAGAATAAAGAGATAATAATAATAAAAAAGAGGTAATACTTATATTATAAAAACGTATAAAAAGACCTTAAAAAAGGGCACTGCTTTAATAATTTATTACTAACGACGCTATAATTAACACATTCTATATAATAAAAAAAAAGCTAATTTCGTACTCGTAACCTAACTATAAAAAATAGTATAATTATAACGACTAGGAGACCTTTTAAAAAATTAGTTCTAGTAGAGGTAAAGATATTACGTAATCGAGAGGTTTATTAATTTATCTTTAATAATTTAGTTAAATATATAAATTTACGTATTTTTAAATTATATATAGTTTAAAAAATAAAAAAGAAGAGTACTCTATAGCTATACGAAAAACCGAGGCACGTTATATAAAAGTATAGTAACGTTAAAAAAGCGACGCTACTTACTTAATTACTTACGGTTTAATACTATAATTAGCGCCTTATAATAGTACTAATAGTATTATTATAAAAAAGAAGATACTAGATCTAAAGTCGTAATATTATATAAGCATATATCTAATTAGTAACTAAGCTTATAAAAAAGATCCTTATTTACTCTTTAAAAAAAATAACTAGTAAGTACTCAAAAAGTACGATTATTAAAGTACTTAAGCCGTTATATAACCTCGCTAAATTAAGTACTTATTAATAAGTAACGTACTATAACTTTTATATTAACTAATTATTAATAATTACGTTAACTTACGATCCTTATTTCCTAATCTTTACGTATATAAATAACCCCTTTAGTATCGTTAGAATATAAATAGATAATACTCTAAGTTTATTAAATATTAAGTTTAAAAAGAAAAAAGAATAAAAAGCTCTATAAAGCTAAATTTATAACTAAACTAAAAGAAATCCTAATACTAAAATCCTTATTAGCGTTTAATAAAGGGATTTTAATAATTAAGGGGGATAATATAGTATTTTAATAAAAAGGATAAAATAAAAAGATTACCCTTATTAACCTAAAGTCCCTTAATTATAAAAAATAATATAGAGCTAAGCTCGCCCGAGGGGTATATATTACGAGTATTTATTAACCTAAGGCTACTTTTAACTATACTAAAGCTACGTAAGTTATAAAGCTTACGGAGAGCGACTTTAATACTCTTAATTAATAACTATAATAATAATAAAAATACTATAACCAAAGTCTTATTTACTAGCTTATTAAGCTTATTTTAATAAGGCTCTACGTATTTATTAATAAATTATTTATAAATAATAATAACCTAACCTTATAATTAAAATATATTATTATTCTTATTAACAAGAAGCTTAATAAAAATAAATTTACGATCTAGGGTAATATTATTTACTATTCGTTAATAAAAAGTAAGTAAATAATATATAATATACTTATATCTAAGGTCTATAGTATAATTAATAATATTAACTTTACTTACGTAATTTTAACTATACTTAAGAAAATTATAAATCGACTTAACTTTTTTATAATCCTTACGATCGTTTATACTAATTCGTACTTACTATATAAGTACCTTATTAAACTAAGTATTATAAAGAAAAAGAGGCTTATAATAAATATTATAGCCCTTAAGTAGTCGTACGAATAACGAGAGATTCTTAAGATTTATTAAATTAATAATAATAATAATCTCGCCGATATTTTTATAAAAATAGTACTTAATAAGGGATTAGAGTAATTCGTTAGTAAAAAAAAGGTAATAATATAAATAGAAGGATAAGTTATATAAAAAGAGTAAAAAAAAGGGATAAAAAAAGATAACTTAGTAAACGGGCCTGAGGTTAAATTAAACCTCTAATTGTAGTAATAGTAATAGTAATAAAAGTAATAGTTAGATTAATAAAAAAAAAAGTTAGTATTAAATTAGAAGTCTAATTTGACCTTAGTATATGGCTAAGGCTACGTAAAGGCTAACGAGGGGCCCTATTTATAATTATTATAAACTACCTAACTTATAGTTAGAACCTCTTTTTTATACCTTACGTGGTAATATAGATTTATAATTAATTAACTTACTTTATTAACCCACGGTTCGAACTAATTAACTAATATCCCTATAATAGGGATACTAATAGAATTATATGCGGTGTTAGTAAGAAAGAAGCGATCTATAGCAAATTTGGCAGCTAGCCCGGTTCGAAATGTCTCGGGCATCTTAAGGATTTCAGTGATGCGCGGCATGAATCTAAGGATGTTAGTTGACGGCATCCCGTTTACATGTCAAGGCATGGGTGTTTCACATGGCAGTTGCGCCAACTTTGTCGCCAACCTAAAGTACAGAGTTTAAGTCAGAATACATTCCTCACAGTAATTAAGAGAAGCATGCTCACATTGAACTTAAGAAGCTCTTCCTCCGTTATCCATTTCTCAACAATTTTCTGGTTGCCTTTTTCATCGGTGGGGCTAAAGAAGTAAAGAAGTAGGGTCAGCCAACATCCTGTAGATTCGCTGGTCATTGATCATTCAGAATATATGAACTAACCCGATGGTGATGGTGTGGAATTGTTTGCGTTCTGGCAGCCATGCGTCAGGGGTGCCAGCACAAGCTCTTTGCGACTGATTAGGCAGCTCTGAACGGTCATTTGCATCTATAACCGGGCCTCCAAGACTGCTATTTGTGTGTGGGATGCCAATAGCATCATGGCTTGTGGTCGATGTGGGAACGTCGCCTGAAATGGTGGTACTGGCGGTAACTGTATCACCTGGTGTGTTTGTACTGCTCTGTGCAGAGTTTGCCTCCCCAAGAAGAGTGCCTTTGTTCTCATCGTGCTGGGATCCGTCAACAGGAATGCTGTCCCCATTCAAGGAACCTGGTATTGGCAATGCCTGTGGTGTCGCTTGGCCCTGGGAGCCCTCAAGGGTAAAGTTTTGTTTTTCCATTGATTTGAATAGCAGTTCAATTGGGGATTTACCCAGGTTTGTGCTTACCGCCACCCCTATTCAATTGATGAATGGCCGAGTACCTCGAGACAAACGTAAAAAGAAAAATATGTTGCTATTGTTCTTGAAGTCCTAATGCAGTGACGCACAGCAGTCGAAGGCGCAGCATGCGGCGGTCCTCAAGTTACTGTTGTAGGCTGAAAACGCAAAGTGGCTGGGCAGGAGGTGAAGTAGAAATAACACAAAGGATGTTGGTGTCGGATCGGAAGTCCAATTCGACCGCGGCATACAGTCGATCGACGCAGGGGCCAATTAGGGGCCCTATTTAGGATTATCATAGTCAGCCCAACCTGCGGTTAGAACCTCCTTTTTATACCTAGCACGCAGAAATTTATATAGTTAAATTAATCTCTTCGTTAACCCACGGTTCGAACTAATTCCCCTATAAGAAGGAAACCTATACTAATTAGTAATTAAATTTTATTATTATAGATCGGTAAGATATCTCGTTACGTAGAAAAAACGACCTCCTAATACTATATAGGATAGGAAATTCGTACTAATTAACCTTATAAAAGTAATAAAAAAAGAGGTAATTCTCGAATACTATATAGAATTAAGTAATCGTAGTCCTTTATTACTTATAAGAGGTCGACGTCTACTATATTAAACTATATTAATTAATAAAACTGCTTAAATAATTAGTATTTTGCTATTACTTTAAGTAGCTTTTTTATTAAATAACTTTACTATAGCCGGCCCGTAATTAGAAATTAACTAGCCGAATTAGTAAAAGGAATTATTAGCGAGCGATAATTACTAAATTAGTATAATTAAACTACGAAAAATACTACTTAGGAAATTATAAAATAAGGTACCGAGAGGTTATAAAAGAAAAGATCCCTAAGGTATTTAACCCTATTAAGTACGAGTAATAAGTAGTATTTTTAATAAGTCCTTAAGGCCTACGATCTCCTAAGAAAGGGGGAGCTTAACTTTACTAACTATACTTAATAGCTTATACGGATCTTTTACGAGCTACTTAGTATTTATATTTAACTATTCTTATAAAATATTACTCTAGAAGAGGTAGGTTAAAGAAGGAAGCTATTTAGAGGTTATAAAGAGTACGAGGCTTAGGAAGCTAGAAATATATAGAATAATAAAAATTAATAACTAGTAAAGATTATAAGACTAATTACTATATCTTCTTATAGTAATATAAATATTTATTATTATTATAAAAAAAGGGGGCTATTAAAACCTACCTTTTTATACTAAATAAAAAGGAGGCCTTAGTAAGTACGATAGTTAGCGATTTAGAAAAGTAATAATAATTACTAAAAATAATAAAAACGAGAGTAGTAGCGAGATAGTAAGAGGAAGTAGAAATCTCTTAGACCTTAATAAATTCGTTAAGTAGTAAAAGTACGGGCTTATTATAGCTAACGCGCGGATTAAATATATTTTTATTAAGATTAAATATACTAACGACCGCTAATACGGGCATAAGCTAGAGTACGACCCTTAGTAAGTTAGTATAAAAAAAAAAAAAAAACCCGATCTTAAATAAAATCCCGATCTTTTATAAATAGGTAAATATTAACCCGGATTATTAGGGAACGTAAATATATAAGATGGTAAATTAGCTTAATAATAAGTAAATTAACGTAGTATTAATTTATTTAACTAAGGTTTATAAGAAAAAGGGGCTATAGGGGTAACCCCTATTTTATAAAATCGTAAACGACCTTAGCTACTAACTAAATAAATAATTTATAAAAGTAAGCCTCGGAATTATAAAAGTAGTTAATAAATTCCTCTATGGGCGAGGGGTATTACTAACGTAATTATAATTATAAAAGCTATATAAAATCCTAATAGTAATAATTATAAAAAAGGAATTTATACTATAAAACTAAGTATAAGTTAATAGGGCGTATAATCGCTTTAATAAATTTAAAAAAAGGGTAAACGACGCAGATTTCCTCCCTATAATTACTAATAATAATCTATTATTATAAAAGGATATATAAAAATAAAATATAGTACTAAAAGTCCGATAATTAATAATTCTATTTATTTTAATCTATAGCTCGTCGCTATTACTAATACAAAATTTAGCGCTAATTAGCTAATAAAAAAAGAGGTAGACGACCTAAAGTTATTAATAGTACGTAGCGACGTAGGGATTATATATAAATACTAAGAATCTAACGGTAAATATAAAGTAATTTATAAACCTTAAAAAGATCTTTTTAAAAGAGAAATTATACTCTAAAGGGAAGTATAAGGTCTTATAAAAAACCCTAATAATATTTTATAATTATTATAAAAAGGTCGGGATTAAAGAATATTAGTACTATTTAGTAATTAATATCGTACTTATAAGCAAAGCCTCTAATTATTACTACGAGGTAGTACGTAATCTCGATTAAAACGACTTTTTTAATATTATTAATATAATCCGAAGCCGCTTCGAGACTTATAATAAAAATCTAGAGCTCCTATCCGAGCTATAGGTAATTTTTTTTATATCTATAGCTAGGATAATAGAGGGTAAATTACAAGTAAAAATCCTTAAAAAGCTTATTAATTAAATTAATAAGTTAGCAAAAACCTAGCTAAATAAGGGGATTAACGAGCGAAAAGTTAAATATTTTTATACCGTAATTTAATACGTATTAGAAATAAAAATAACCTTATACTAAGTACTTAAAGACTACGAGACGCTCTACTCGAGGCTAAGATCTAGTTTTAATATTAAAATAAGAATACTATACTAAATCTACTTCTAAGCGTACGACGGCCCTTATTAATAGTACTAAGTTAATTAAATATATAATAAAAAAGGGAAAAAAGTTAAGTATAGTAATTACTAATAAGGAGGCCTAGATTTATTAAATAAGTAAAGATTTAATTCGTAAGTAGGGTAACGTAAGAAGTAGTACTTTATTTATAAAAAGGATAAATATTAGTTAAGTAACTACTCTAAAAAAGAACGTACTAAATCGTACGAATAGTATTAAAAGTTGAGGGTAGTAAAAGGCAAAACTAGCTCTAATCGATTTAATTAATTCCTTATTATATATAAGGGTATATTTAGAGGTATAGAACTTAGTATAGGTAACTAAATTAACGGCCTAAAGTATCCGCTAAGAAACTTAAAAAATAAAGAAGACCTTATACCCTATACTAACGAATTAAATTATAACGAAATTAATAATATTAACTACTCTTTTTTTACCCCGTTAGCCTCCGGAAGATATACGAAAATAAATGGGTAAAAGGTAGTAGAAGCCCTTAATAAGTAGGTTTTTATTTACGAATAATAAGAAAAAGTCCCCTAGATAATAGGTATAGAGAGAGGCAAAGGGGGTAAATTATACTCTAACTCGCTAAATTTAATAATACTAGATTTACCTCTCTTAATGCCTAAAGAAAAATTAAGTACTAAGTAATTATAATAGTAGCTAGGGGGGTCCTTTTTATACTACTTAAACTACTTAAACGCTAAGCTCGTATAAGTATTCTATATAAGTAAAAGGTATAGCTTAGAAACTTTCTAAAGGATTATTTTAAATACTAAGGTATTATAATAGTTAATAAGAGGAAAAGGGTAATTTTAAGTACTATAGAGGATCGTATTAATAATACTTAATATATTAATAGCGGGTATTATAAAGATTAGTTTTAGCCTAGGTAAGGAAATCGTCGCCCTAAGTACGGTAAAAATAGAGACGTACTTTAAAATAATAACTTTCTATATTTTACCTATTAATACTCCATTTTTATTATGTTTAAAAAACATAGATCGACTAGGTATTATATTTAATAATACGAGGAATAGAATCTTTAGTAATAGGTACTTCGAAATAGTTAAATGACAATAGGAGTACGCGTTTATAAGGCTTATTAACGATACGAAGTTAATTAATTACTTAATAGAAAGTAAGCTTTAATAATTATACTAAAGATTTAGCTACTTATTAGTTATAAAACTATATAACCTCTTAAAGCGATTAGGTAACGATAATATTAAAATAGGGGCGCTAGAATAATTAATAAAAGTATATTACTAATACTAAATAAATACGCAGAGCCTACGTAAATTTAAATTTAAATTACGTAATAAGCTTAACTTTAATTAAGAAATTATCGTCGATATTTTCTATTTAAATAGTCGGCTAGTCTTATACGTAATTAATAAAGCTATATCCTTTTAAGTAGGGTAATTCCTCTAGGATTTATAAATAAAAATAGTATAGGCCGCCCTATAAAAAAGCTAGATTAATATATACTAAGGTCCGCTAAATAGTATTAGAACCGACGCTAGTACTAGCTTTAAGTTAGTAAAATTTAGGAAAAATACGACAATCTATAGTATATAGCTAAAAATCGTACCCATTAAGGCGTACTATAGTATTAAAAAAGTAAAAAGGCCATATTAGTAACTAAAAAGGGTATTTAGAATTATTAAAAAAAAAAAAATCTAAATTCTACTAATAACGAATACCTTTAGATAGTACTTAAATATTATAATAATACTATAGGGCCTAACGGGCTTATATTAACGCTTTTTATATTTAAAGTATATTTAAAAACGACTTTAGCCTCGCTACTATCGCTAGACATAAGCTAACGAGCCTAAGTAATTAAAAAAGTAATATAGGTATTACGTAAGGTAAACGTAAAAAAGTAAGTTAATAAGGTAATTACTACGCATAATAGGCCTAATATAGGGGGTAATTTAAATATATTACTAAATTTAGATATACGAGTATAGTACGAAATTACTTAATAATAGGCTAGGCTATATAAATTAATCTTTATTAACGAGCGATTTTACGTAGTTACGAGGGATTATAACTAACCCCTCGAGGTATTAATTATAATAATAAAACTATATTATATAAATCCTAGCAAGATAATTTCTAACTTATAAAAAAAAAAAGAGCTAGGGGAAACTATATAACCTATAGTAGAGGTATAAGAAATTATTTTTAATAAAATCGTTATAATAATATTAATAGATAACGAGGAAGAGGAAATCGTTAAAAGGGTACTAATACTACTAGTAAGACTTTATTAAAAACCACGATAGTAAGTACTAACATAGTAATTTATTATTAATAACGAGGTAATTAACACTTTTTATATAATAAAAAAAAAAGCCGATTTCGAGCTAGTAATTAAACTATATAAAGAAGGCGTAATTATAATTATTAAAAAGCCGTATAAAGAATTAGATCTAATTAAAATAAACACTTTTTATAATTAAGGGGTCTATCGATTTATCCTCTATAACCTAGAGAAGTATATAAACCTCCGTATATTAGAATTATAAATAGTTTATAAGATTAAAGAGAAAAGAATACCCTAACCGTATAAGAAGTCTAAATACGTAATTCAAGAGTACGGTAACGTTAAAAAGGCGACGCTACTTATATAATCGCCTATAATATAGCGCTATAACTAACGATTAATAATAGTACTAATAGTATTATTATAAAAAAAGGAATACGAGATTTAGAGCTATAATATTACTTAGGCCTATACTTAATTAGCTATAGGGCTTATAAAGAAAATCCTAACTTACTTACTAAAAAAAATAGCTAGTAAGTACCTAGAAGGTACGATTATCGAAGTACTTAAACTACTATATAGGCTCGTAGAATTAGGTACTTATTAATAAGCTATATATTACGGTTTTTATATTAATTAATTATTAATAATTATTTTTACGTACGACCTGTGCTTACTAGTCTCTAAGTATATAAGTAACTAATTTAGAATTATTAAAATATAGACTAATAATATATTAAGCCTATTTAATATTAACTTTATAAAAAAAGAGGATAAGGAGCTCTAAAAAACGGGCTTTATAGTAAAACTAAAAGAGGTCTTTATAATAAATACCCCCCTAGTATTTAACAGCGGGATTTTTATAATCGAGGGGGAAACTGTCGTTTTTTAATAAAAGGGGTAAAGCGAGAAAATTAGCCTCGTTAATCCGAACGTAATTAATATTAAAAAGCGATATAAGGCTAAGCTTATACGAGGGATATATATTATGAATATATATTAGCCCGAGGCGATTTTTAATTATACTAAAATAGTATAGGCTATAGAGCTAAATAAATAAGATATTAAAGTACTTAATAAGCGGCTTAAGTAGTAGTACTTAAATCTTAATCGAGGTCTTATTTATTACTTAATTAACCTCGTAGCTAATAAGCTCTACGTATTTATAAATAGCTTATTTATAAATAATAAGGACCTTATTTTATAATTAGGGTATATTATTATTTTTATTAACGAGAGTATAAATAAGAGCGAATTTATAATATATAATAATATAATCTACTACTTATTAATTAAAAATAAGTAAGTAATAAGAAGTATATTAGCGTTAGAAGTCTATAGTATAATTAATAGCGTTAATTTTACTTACGTAATTTTAATAATACTAAGGAGAATTACTAATCGACTTAGCTTTTTACTAATCCTAACGGTCGTTTATATAGATTTTTACTCGCTATATAAATATTTTATTAAATTAGGAACTATAAAAGAAAAAAAGCTTATAATCGATATTATAGCCCTTAGGTAATTATATAAAAGGCGTAAGATCCTTAAGATCTATTAGATTAATAATAATAATAACCTTATTAATACTTTTATAAAAGTAGTACTTAATAAAGAGTTAGAGTAATTCGTAAGTAGTAAAAAAGTTAATATATAAATAAAAAAATAAGTTATATAAAAAGAATAGAGAAAAAGGAGAAAAGGAGACGACTTAGTAAACGGGCCCGAGGTCGAATTATACCTCTAATTATAGTAATTAAATCGATAAAAAAAAGAGAAAGTTAGTATTAGATCGGAAGTCTAATTTAACCGTGGTATATAGTCGATTAACGTAGGGGCTAATTAGGGGCCCTATTTAGGATTATCGTAGTTAGCCTAACCTGCGGTTAGAACCTCCTTTTTATACCTAGTACGCAGAAATTTATATAGTTAAATTAATCTCTTCGTTAACCTACGGTTCGAACTAATTCCCCTGTAAGAGGGAAACCTACAGTTGGTTTTGGAATCGGGCATTGAAAGGATGGGGACAGCTGGAGGTACTTAACAACAACGGCAGAACACTTTCACAACCAACATCAGACACTATTATCAGGCGGCCCCAAGCTGCCGATCAAAGCACCTTTCTTGCCCCTGCCTGATGTGCCTGCCAACACGAGTGTCACAGTGCATGGCCGTCGGCCGCAGCTTGCATACCCCTCGGCAAATCTTTCATCACAATTGGTCAGAATCTTACTATAATCCACTTTTGGACAGCTGCTTTGAAGTAAGGCAGACAAGGAATTCTGAATAGTGAAGCTGAGCATAGGGAAGGTGTGGGAGTGTCATGTATGTAGCCGTCTTGGGCGGTGCTAGAAAATGCAGCCAATGAAAAGCTGCCTTGGCATGCCCAGCTCAAGGCATTCGTGGTCTCATGGTTAAAATGACTCAATCGCCATTTCAACGTGTCTGCATGGCAGCAAACGCAATGGAGATTTTCACTCATACCCCAGAAGAGCACACCATGGGTGAATCCTTACGAAAGTACGTCTACCAAAGGATTCATCAGGATATCAAACAACCAATTTGGCAGAAGATTAGACTCACTGGCTCACTTCAAAGAGACCCCCCAGCGACTAGATCTCTGTGGGAGACTGAAAAGAAACCCAAGCCGTTCAACTTCCAGCGACCAACAGCAACAGTTATCGATGATTCTACGTTAGAACTTCATTGCTTTCCCTGCCCAGCATTCATTCAACATTACTACAGTGTAATAGCGACATACCTACAATTCGAAAAGCGAGATGTCGAAATCGAATTGATTTTGCCCGCAATGTTGGAAGCCGAGAGAATTCTCCGGCAATCAAATCTTCAGCAGCTTGGGCCAACTGACGCTGTGATCTTCGGCGAAGTGCACAACCTTACTCAACTCGTTCCCGATATTCGATGGGGCTCGCAACACCTAGAAGGCCTTTTTGACTGGTACACCTATCGATCTGCCCAAGGCAAAAGCATTACCCTATTGGGATGCAGAGAGGGACTCTGGGGCGAGGCGGCAGGTTCCCTGATTCGCGTACTGCAAGAAGTGTCGAACACACAATATGTCTTCTACATTGGCAAGGTCGGGTCGTTGGTTGAGGAATTTACCGCTAATGAGTGGGTTGCCACGGGAAACGAATCGTTTTTGGGGGGTGCAAGTCTATCTTGGAATAACCCTCTACAAGAGGCTGCAGAATTCTCGAATATGGTGGTGCAAGGAACCCACGTTTCGGTTCCATCACCGTTGTGCGAGACTAAAGAATGGTTACAACAACAGCAAAGAATGTGTTCCTGGGTTGACTGCGAATCGTGGCATATGGCAAAGGCAGCCTCAGAGGTTGGCGTCAAGTTTGGGTATCTCCACATTGTCTCTGACAACCTCGTTGATGAGGATAACGAGAATCTGTCAAATGAGGACTGTGACAATACTCAAAACAAGAGAGAGATTCTGTATAGAGCCATCGAGAAAGTTCTACGAAAGTTCGTGGAAAATTGGGGCCCATAAACCACTGGGTTCAAGTCTGCGTAGTACTTACGTATACGTAGAATCGCATGTGTTATCCATACTCTAGTATTTTGAGGCCAAAACAGATTTAGATGACAAAAGTTAGATCGAATTGGCTATGTTCAATTGAGATTAAAAATAGATAGATAGGTTTTGTATGCAATATCATCATCAGCCCCCCATAAAAACTTGCAACTTTCCGGTAAGTCACTCGGTTTCTCTGTACGCTAGCTCTTGTTTACACGTCGATGAGGTTCGCTTGCATGTATGGACGCGTGTTTATTGAGAGAGGCCGTGACGGACATCTGTTAGAAGCCCGAGCCAGTGAAATAACTGTCTGTACGGATTCTGGCCGCATGCCACAACGGCGCTTGAATATTTAGATTGATAAAATGACAGCTATAGACCCACACACTATGAGCAGTCTCTCTGCCAGACAGGGGCGAATGGGTCGTGGCACTATTTTTACACGGCGATATTAAGAAGGAGTTTCAAAGTCACTGACTCGAGCACCAGCCTTACCTCCTGCCAAGCACATGACACCCATAGCATTGCGCCGCGCTTGGCCGGATGGGTTCTAGACGCAATGTTACCGCGTTTATTAATCGGGTTTAGGCCATAATAGCTCTCGGCGGCCGCGGAAGCGGAAAGCGGACTGGTCACGCTCGGCGACTAACACGAACCGAAGGTTCCGTGAATCAGGGGCTCTGCCGCCATTGCCGCTCCGTCCAAGAAAAATGTCTTGATGCCGAGCCACCTCTGTGGGTTCAGGTGGATTTGAGCACTCTATTGACATCTCAGCCCTGTATTAAGCCTCTTGATATGGAAGGTACTAAGGCCATAGTATGGAAATACAAAAGGGCGAAGTTGGCCCTTTGATCAGTGACTCGTGATGTCTTGGCATGCTCAACTCTCACACTCGTTCGTATTTTTTATAGTCACTCCTTTGTTTGCTGGTATTCTTGCAGAATGCAAATATTCACTCTTTTGACATTTCTCATCGCGGCACTCTCTGTGCAAGCTAGACACCATGACGGGGCGGCAGCGGCTCATGAGTTGGTAGAGAGAGCCGAACACTACAAACATACCGCCCACCGGCACAATGGCCTGATGCCGCGTCAAACAGGTCCCCTGGATCCCACCGTTACTCCCCCACCGTCTTTCAACTCGACGGGCCCCAGCACATTTTCAACTCATTTCTTCACCAACACCACAACAACACACCGCAATACAACATCATCTAGATCGTCCTCAACGTCTTCAAGTTCGAAGAGCTCAAGCAAGCGATCTTCTAGCTCTAGCAAGTCTTCGAGCAGAAGCTCAACGTCCTCTAGTTCCAGCACCGCCTCGTCCTCTGGTAGCAGTAGCTCCCGTGCGTCTTCGTCTTCGAGTTCTCAGGCTAGCAGCTCTCAGAGCTCCTCCACGCTTAGCTCCAGCATTAGCTCCAGCCTCAGTTCTAGCGCACCTACGTCCTCAACACTCACTTCTGGTACATCTTTATCTAGTACCCCGGTTTCCACTTCCTCGGTAACTACTTCCTCAGGAACATCTTCCGATTCGGTATCTAGTACAGGTTCAAGGCCCACTGAATCGAGTGCCAGAAGTACTTGGAGCAGGAGAGAATCTACACAAACATCTGTCTCGTCCGAAACCTTTTCCTTGACCATATCCTCCGGCGTCTCATGGTCTACGAGCTACACAACAGCTACCTATACCACTGTAGATGCTAATGGAAATCCGTATGTCCCTGTGGCTCCGATCGCTATTCCTGTGGTTGGTGGTGTGCCCGTGGTTCCTCCTGTTGGTGGCGGTCGTGGAGGTGGAGGCGGGGCAGGAGCGGACTCAACGACCACGACGACGAGCTCTAGTCCTAGCTCTAGCACCAGTCCGCCAACGCCAACTAGCTCGATACCAGCAAGCCCCTCTTCTAGCTCGGTTGGTCCAATCACATCATCTGTGGAGTTATCTTCAGGGTCATCTATCGTGGAAGTTGTGACGGTAACATCTCCTGAGACCATAATTGAGGTCATTGAGACCGCTACGTCTGCCGCGCCGGCTTAACTAGTGCGGCGCCATCTCCGGTTCCGTGCTATGTGAGTGCACCTTCTCTCTTTCTATTCAGGCGACGTAATCAGGATACACCTTTGCGGTCGTATCTATGGGCAATCTACTGACAACTACCATTGTAGAACGACGATTGGAAATCATACGGCTGGTGCTGCCCTGGCCCAGACTCTCCTTGCCAAAATGACCTGGGCACCTGCTACTTTGACGGCACAGGGGCTACTAATGTGTTGCCAAACACGGCTGCTTGTCCGCCTGGAGAGGGTGCGAGAAGTTGAATAGATCAGATTGAGCGTGGGATATTTGCTATGATGTGCGTGGAGAAAGCGGAGTTAGATCACTCATGACTGCGGGAAAATTGTTGTGGTATATTCTGGGTATAAGTAACGACTGAGTGTGAGACATTTAGAAAGAAAAGATGGACTCAACGAAAGGATTCTTGGCACAATAAGATCTTTCTGAATTTCTGATTTAATTATTCGGGGAACCAAGACCCCGCCTCCCTAAGTAATAGACTACTTACGATGAGTCAGACTATAAGGTTTGTGATGGGCAAATTACTAAAGGATCTATCGGATTAGAAGTCTAATTCGACCTCAGCATACGGCCGAGGCTGCGCAGGGGCTAACGAGGGGCCCTATTTATAATTACTATAAACTACCTAACCTATACTTAGAACCTCCTTTTTATACCTTACGTAATATATTAAAATTATTAAATTAACTTATTTTATTAACTTATAGTTTAAACTAATTAAGTAATAAAAAGGTATAGGGTATAAAGGACTTTCGTAGTGCGGTGCTTAGGAAGAACTACTAATATTTATAAAAGTAATATAAAATACCTCTTTTAATCGGGTTAATACGGCCTTAATTAACGGAGTTATAACTAAGAAAAGAGAGTAATTTTAACTAGATTAGAAAAGTAGAGTTTTTAATTATTTTATATTATCGTATTTAAAAATAAATTATTAAAAAGGCTCTAGTTCGATTTTAAAAAGGTATATATATAATTAAAATTAAAATCCGCGCTACTAAGCTCCTCTCCCTAATTAGGGGCCTTTTTCCTTATATTTTTCTCTAATTAGCTCTTTTATAAGTCCCTATACTTAATTAGCTTTAAAAAAAAAAATACTAAGACTAATTACCTTACCCTATTTTAATCGTCCTCTAATTTTTTTTTTTTATTTTTTATAAAAAGAAATTATTTTAAATTAGTCCTAGTTATTATATATAATTAATCGTATTAAGCCTTCTAGTTACTTTTTTTTTATAATTACTTTTTTTACCTCCTTTACTTTTATTACTTTCTCTATTAACTTTATTTAGTTTTTATTTTAATCCTTTTTAATAATCTCCCGATCCTAACCTTTACTAGCCTAATTCTCTCTAAATTTTTTTATTAATAATAGTATTTAAAGAATATAAGTTAGAGTTATATATATAGCTTTTATAATTAGGTCGTCGTACTAATTAACTTATTATTCCCTCGTACTCTTATTAATATTAGCTTTACTTATATATATACTACGATATTATAAAAAATCCTAATAAAACTTAGCTAACTCTTAACATTAGCGTTTACTATTCTTTTATATAGCCCGATTATACTTAAAGAGCGTGCGCTTAATAACCTCTTATTTTAACTAAACCCTTAATATTTTAATAGGGATAGCTTTTTAAAAATAATAAGTTCTTATTTAAGGTTTTTAATTATTTTATATATTTTTTTAAAATATATAAAATTAATAAGAGTATAATAATTATAATCGTAGGGGTTATAAATTCTTAGATCTTAGTTAGTAAACTTAAGGTTAGGTAAATAAGAACCGGATTTCTAAGGAGTTAGCACCTTAAGAGCGTTAGTTATAGCGTAGTTAGAGTTATTTAAATTAGTATAGGGCCTATTTTTAAAGTCCTAATTATTTATTATTTTATTAAAGGACCTTTTTAAAGGAGGTCTTATTATATTAAAAAAGTAATAATTATTATATTAGAACTCGTAGTTAATTTATTAAATCTAAGATGCACAGAGTTTATTACTAAATAATTTAAAGTATTTATAAATTATTTAATATATATTATAAGTTAGGTTAAGCTAGCCGTATTAAACTACGTTATAAAATTATTTAAGTATATATAGACTATATTTTTATTTACTTAGTTATTATATTATAAGGACTATATAAGCGCTTATATTAATTAGTTATTAAATATAAAGAGGTATATCGATCTAGTTATAAAAGGCTTTTAGTACTTAAATATTATTAATAAATATCCTCTCTAAATACCTAAAAGCTTATTTTAAATCGTATTAATAAACTATATTATCTTACTAATTAATAATTATTTTTATAAAATAGCCTAGATCGTTAATATAAAAAAAAAAGATTACTAAGTATACTAAAGTCCTAATTGTTTATATAGTTTCTTAGTTTTAAAAGATTAGGGTAAGAATTTTATTTAGTTCGAAAGTACTCTCTTATTCCTCTTTAATTATAATTATATTACGTACTAGAGCGAGGTCCCGTATTATAACTTTTATTATAAATCTAATCTTATATTTTCAAATTTAATTTTTATATAATAAGTGTTTTTAAAGGTTATAATAATTAGTTAGAATCTTTATTATTTTATAATAGGTCTAACCTATCTAAATTTTTAAGTTTTTTAAACCCTCAAAAGCCTCGGAGCGCTAATTAAAAAAAAGAAATACGTCCCCTATACTAAACTAATTAAAAAAGTCGATTTTACGAGGGGTTAGGATTATTTAAAAGAAACTAGTTCGTTTAGGTACTAGGTTTAGGTAATAATTAGTATACGTTTTATATTAGTAGTTTATATTAAAATTAATAAACTAAGAGTCCTTAGTATTTATTATAGTCTTAGGGTTAGTCTTATTAAAAGTAATATATTTATTTAAATTCTATTTTCTTAGTTAGTATTTAGTATCGTGTTTAAGGTTTTTTATTATAATTAGGCCCTAAATTCGTACTATATCCTTTTTATTATCTAGTTTAAAAAGGGAAATAGGAAGTGAGGAAGCTATTATAAATCGCTAGGTTAGTATTTATATAATAAATTAAAAAATAAAAATTAGAAGAAGTTTAATTAGTAATAGTTATAAAAAAGTAGTTAAAAAGAGAAAAAAAAAAAGTTAAATAGCTAAGTAAAAAGCTACCCTTTTATACTAATCGCGAGGGTAGTTTTTATTAATTAAAAAAGAAAGCGCTATATTATAAATAATAAAAAAGCCCTGATCTTATAATTTACTCTTTCCTTTCTTTATATAATAGCTATAATTTAGCGCTAATTAGCTAAGAGGCCTATAGCACTTTCCTCTTTAATACCCCGGATCTAGGGGGGGGGTATATAAAGGCCCTTTTTTAATTCCTCTATTACTTTTTATTTCTTCTTCTAAATAATAGCTTCTTAATTATAATTATCCTTTTTTACTTAGTCTCTTTTTTTTTTAATAATATAATCTACTTACTTATTATATTTAATACTTTAATTATTAATAATACGTATTAAATTACTAAAACTACTCGTTACGACGTCCGGCCTTAGTAATATTTCTCCTCCGCTCTTAAAAAAGTTTATTTTTAAAAAACTTAGGGCTATAAGTTTTAAGAAGTTAGTAAAAAGTAGATTATAATAAGCGCTACCCTATTCGATCTTTTTAATTCTTATTTTAATTTAATATTACCCTTTTTTAAATCCTTAAGACTACTAATTAGTTAACTCTTTTTAAATTAGCTAAAGAGCTTTATACCGAATTCTATATTATAAATCCTTAGGTTAATAAGTATATTAAAAAAGGAATAGCTTAGAAGTTTTAGTAATTAATTATAAATTAAAACGTTATTAAGAAGTACGTCTATAATCCGGGTATTATAAGTAGATTATTTTTATAAAGCCGTTAGGTTTTTATTAGTTATAATTATATTATTTACTTTAGCTTTTTATTTTAATAATTAAGTAAACGAACCCCTATTATTAATTCTTTACTTATTTAAGCTTATAGTATTTAGAATACTATATTTTATAACTATTATACGTAGTCTTTTTAAAAATATATTAGTTCTAATACTAAGGAGCTAGTTAAAAAAATAGTCCCCTATTTCGAATACGTTTCTTTTCTAGATTATTTTAATAATTAATATAATAATTATATATATTTTAAAAATAAAAAATACTATTTTAAAAAGCGTAACGACTAGTAAGCTATTAGTTAGTTTAGAGCCGACTTTAAGTAAGGTTATTATTATTATTATTATATAATAAGTAGTAATAGGGTAGCGTTTTTAATCTTAATTAATATTAAAAAAGTTAAGACTTTAGTTTATATAATCTTTAATTAAATTAATATTACTAAGACCGAGGAGGATAAGTACGATTCCGTTCTTAAGAACGCCCTATTTACGTACCTTATTAAAAACTATATATTTATAACTTATAAAAGTTATTAATATATTAAAATAAAATAAGTAAAATAAGAGGTTATATAAGCTAAGCTAAATACTAAACGGGCTCGATTAAATAGGGAACTAAGCTTAGATATTTAAAAAGAAGAGT
Source organism: Colletotrichum cuscutae (assembly GCA_030869315.1). Taxonomy (NCBI): domain Eukaryota; kingdom Fungi; phylum Ascomycota; class Sordariomycetes; order Glomerellales; family Glomerellaceae; genus Colletotrichum; species Colletotrichum cuscutae. The sequence goes on along the minus strand of MPDP01000046.1, from coordinate 444,088 downwards.
AGGGTTTTTTAATACGATTATATAGTTAGTAAATAAAGTCGTTAAGTTTTTAATTATAATAATTAAAAAATAACTCCTCTCTTTTTATTATCCCCTTATATCTTTATCCTAGATTTAAATAAAAAAATAACTAAAGAATTAATAAGGTTTAATAATATTTTTATAAAATAATATTTAATAAATAAAAAGAACTTATAGTTTATATTAAGGATTAGTAATAATAAGGGGTAATCTAGCTCTCTTAAAAGGCCCTCGCTTATAATTAGGTTTACTTAGTAACTAGTTAAGTATCCTTATCCCTAAAGTCTATTATATTATTATTATAATCGAGAAATAAAATCGTAATATTAATTATATTATTTTATAAAAATAAAAAGTTAGTTAAGTTAGAAATAAAGTCTTTATAAAAATTAGACTTATTAAGTAATAAGTAGAGGCTTTTTAAAGACTTTAAGAACTTCTTAAGTTAATTATTAATATAAATAGCCCTTATAATTAGTTTACTAATAAGCGTTTCTAATTAATATAACGATCTGTTTAGAGTAAGTAAGTAAATATAAAAAGGTTTTTATTAATAATAATCGAGTTTTTTAAAAATTAATATATCGTTCTTTTATTAAATATTAAAAACGAGAACTAAATTACTAATTTATAACTTTACTAATTAGAGGGTATATAAGGAGTTAAACTAGTTATAAGTTTAGGCTTAGTATTAAGTAATTTTATTAACTATAGTTCCCTAGTTATTTATTAAGGAAATAAAAGCTCGTAATCGGGCTTAAACTTCTTAATCCGTTGTATATATATTTTTTTAATTGAGTACTCTTTAAGTTACTATTTTTTTTTTAATTAAAGTCGTTATATAACGACTATAAATAAAATAGAACGGTATATAACTTAACAATACTTTAATAGTTATCCTATTTATAAAAAGGGCTATAGCTAGTATTAGTTTAATATCTTTCTTTTTTTAATCTAATTAAATACGAAGTATATATATAATAAGTTAGTAACCCTTTTTAAAGAGCCCGTTAGTGCGAGGGATATAAGCTAATATAACCTTTTACTAAGTACTATATTATTAATTAAACTACGTTATAGTACCTATATTTTCTCGTTCCCTATTAATAATTAGAGTACTATAGATCTTATAATAATAAATAATATCTTCTTAAATAAACTTTATAATATTTTTTAATATAGCGTTCGTTATAATCCGTATTCTTAAGTATTTTATAAACTTATAATACGCTTTAATAACCTTTTATTTATTTATATACTAAACGTCTAAATAGACTCTAAAAAAAGGTTTATAAATCGGAACTATAAATATATAGGGGTTATTAAAGCGTTGTAATTTAGTTTTTTAATAAGCCTCGTAAGTTATAATTAGCTCCCGAGTCTAAGTATATATTCTTAGTTAGTAATATTATTTTATAAAATAAAAATATATAACCTCTCGTTCCCTATACCTAGACTTATTATATACTTCGCTAATTAAGTTTACTTAGCGGCGCTTATTATTAATTATTTAAGTAGGTTAAGGACGAGTTTTTATCCCTTATTAAAATGAAAGTTTATTTTATATAATAAATTGTATTACTATTTACTTAAAATATCTAAACTAATTAAAAAGTATACTAGTTAGCCTTTTTAAAATAAAAAAGAAATAAGTAATTTATTTTAAGAGGTCTGACTATTATTTATTTAGTACTAGTATATTGGCCGGAATATCTATTTTTTATATTTAATTAATAATAATATTATCGCGACTATATATTATAATAAAAAAGTTCTTTACGACTCGTATTTATAGGACTTGTGCGTTAATAAAGTCCTTAATATCCTTATTAAGCTTTACTTTAACTAAGTTAGATTAACTAAGGGTTTTTTTTAAAAAGCTATTTACTATAGTATTCTTTTTCTTATTAATATACTTAATCTTAAAATTAAAAAGTCTAATTTAAGAGAGCTAGCGTATTATTATTATTAATAATAAGTTATTTATTATATTTTTATTTTAAATAACTAGGACTCGGGCGTCGGTTTTTAATAAAAAGTTAATCCTAAATAAATAATTATAAAAACGCTTTAAGCTTATTAAAACGCCTCGTATTTCGAGCTTTTTAAAGTTATAATTAAGCTCTAGCCTACGCTATATTTTGCTCTCGTATTAAATAATAATACGCTTATTATTAACGATCTAACTAAGCGTACTACCCTATTTTTTAATACTAGCGTTTATTATAAAAATAATCCGTCCGGCCTCGGTACTATAGTTTAGTATAATTAAAATAAGAGCTATAGTAATTACCTCTTTAAGTATTTTTATAACTTCGATTTATAATACTCCCTATTTAAAAAATTAGTTCTTACTAAATAAGGAGTATAATAAGGCTATTTTAAAAAAGAATTACTTAATTTAGTAATAATAAAAAGTAATAATACTAAAAAACGATCTAATTTTTAAAACGTTTAAGTATTTTATTTATTCGAAGATCTTAAGAACTTTAGTTTAATTAGGCCGTCTTTTTTCTATATTATAAAAGTAGCTTATAATAACTATAAATAGCTAATACTATTATAACTTTATTTTAAAAATAGTATAGTTAGCTAGCTCGATATTAACTAAGATTTAATTAATATTTTAAAAATATTTATAAATAAATCGCCGGATTTTAAAATAGTTAGTTAAGTACTTATTATTATAATAGAATCGCAGGCCTTTAATTACGATATTATTAATAAAAGTATTATAGTATTTTAGAATTAAGTTATAGAGAATATAGGTTATAATTTAATAGAATTAAGCTATTAAATTTATTACTCTTATTAAGAAGCTATAATATTTATATAGCCTAAGTAAAGTTAAGAAGGTCGTTAAATTATAGCTCTTTTTATTTAAAAAAATCTAATCGTAGTTAAAAAAAAAATTTAAAAAAGAGATAAGTTAATCCGTAATAAGTTTTTTTAAGAACTCGTTAATATTAAGTAGTTACTAAGCGTTTTAAAAAATAATAGCGTTAACCTTAGTTATTAAATTAATTAGCTAAAGACTACCGTCCTTTTTTATTATTAAGAACTAGGGGTTTTTATACGTAGTATAGCTTTTTTTAATAATACCTTAAGTAATACGTTCTTAAATTACTTTAAAAGTTTTTAATAATAGAGCTTTTAGGATTAGAATACTTTTTATTTACTAAGCTTTATAAAGTATAGTTTTAATTAATTATAGCGGCGTAATTATAAAATTAAAACGGCCGTATTTAAAAAAGTCCTATACTAATATTTTTTTTTAATTAAGGAGTATTTACTTAAGGAGATCTTATTTATAAAATAAGAGATAGTTATAATTTTTAAAAATAACTTAGAGATAGTCGTTTGTTAATTTAAAACCTAGTTTTATATTTAAGAACTTAGGTATAATAATATCCTTATAGGGGCCCGATTAGTTTCGTAGCTTATTTCTAACCTCGTTAAGTTTTTTAAGCTTTTAATAAGGATTACTATTAAGTATCGATTTATTAGAGGGCGCGTTATTAACTAATTAAACCTTTTAGTCCTTTTTTTTATATATTATATTAACTTTTATAGCGCGGGGAATCTTATAAAAGGCTTTTTTAGCCGTCTCGTACTATTTTAATACCTTTTATTCTAGTTTTATAATTTATTATTTAATATATAACTCCTCTTATTAAGAAGTAAGTATTTTTATTAAAAAATATAAATTATTTTAATTAGCTAATCCGTTCGGTCTATTTTTAGACTTATCCTAAGCGGCTGCTATTACTCTCCTAATTTATATAATTTAAGACTAGATTATATAAAGCGCGATTATAGTTATAATATAATTAGCTTAGTCTTAGTTTAAAACTACTATAATATACTCGTCTTTTTTTAGCTTAAATTCTAAGTAGGGGTTATTAGAACTAGTAATATTTCTAGTTATATTATTAATATTTAGTTTTTTAATTTAAAAACTTCCTTTACGTATTATTTAAACTAGGGTAAAATATCCTTTACGTCCTAAAAACCGTTCGTTTTAATTATCCTTACGGGGATCCTTAGTTCCGCGTTTTTAATATAGATTAGAGCGGTAATTATTAACTTATTATATCTAAAGAATAGCTTAGTATTTTATATAAATAAAAAACTTAGTAATAACAGATCGGAGGTCTCTCGCTCGTTCTTAATAAAAAAATAAGTAGTTATTTTAAACTTATTAATTTATATATTTATAAAATAAAAGCTATTAAAAGTTATTTAGTTAGTTAGATCGTACTTAAACGTTTATATCTAAAACTTCGTTATTATAGAAAAAATACTAGCTTTTTCAACGTATTATTTTAAGAAGATATTAACTTACGCCCTAGTATCTAAGATAATAACGATTATTAAACTTTTATTATCCTAATTTATACTAAATATTTAAACTTCTAACTAGAAGTAAGCGTTTAAGATTATAGAAATTAGGAGTTTAGAAATCGGATTAGCGCTTTTAACTCTACTAATTTTAGTTATATAACTCGGTTTTAAAAAGAGGTTTTAATTATACTTATTAAAAAGATCCTTAATATCTTTTTACTATTACCTATTCTCTATTAGATTTACTAAGGATTTTAGAATTTTTAATAAAATTTCGTTAGTATTAGAGTACTCTTAATTACGTATTAAAATTATTATTATTATAATATATTTTAGTATAATCTTTTATAAGAGGTTTATAAGAAGCGAGATCGGGGCCTCGAGCTTTTTTTTTATTAATTTTTTTACCTCGGCCTTAAGGTTAAAATTATAGGTCTAATTTATAATTATTATTTTTTAAATTTTATAAAAAAGAGGTTCTTAAGTTCTTTAAGTACTAGTATTAAGGGTACTAATTAGGACTTTAGTAAGCTAGGACCTAGAGATAAATATAGAGGTTATATTTTTTATTATTTTAAAAACCTCGTTATTATTATTAATTTTTATAATTTCTTTTTTTTAATTAAAAAAAGAAACCGTTTTCTTTTTAAGTTATAAAAACTAGCTCGGGCTATCGATCTTATATATTTTTATAGAGTATAACGTAGTTACTAAGGTACGGTTTTTAAATAGTTTTTTTTTATAGATAGTATTGAAAAGGTATAGGGTATAAAGGACTCTCGTAGTGCGGTACTTAGGAAGAACTACTAATACTTATAAAAATAATATAAGATACCTCCTTCGATCGGGTTAATACGGCCTTAATTAACGGAGTTATAACTAAAAAAAAAGAGTAATATTAATTAAATTAAAAGGGTAGAGTTCTTAATTATTTTATATTATCGTATTTAAAAATAAATTATTAAAAAGGCTCTAGTTCGATTCTAAAAGAGTATATATATAATTAAAATAAAAATCTATATTACTAAGTTATTCTTCCTAATTAGGGGCCCTTCTCTTTATATCTTCCTCTAATTAGCTCTCTTATAGGTCCCTATACTTAATTAGTTTTAGAAAAAAGAAATACTAGGACTGATCGCCCTATTTTATTCTAGTATAAACGTCTACTTAGCTATAATAGCCTAAGTTAGGTCGTACTATATAAATATATTTAATTATACTCGTAGGATTAGCTAAGGGAAATATAAGTATAATTTACTAAGGTAATCCGATTTAATAGTTTAAAATCTACTTAGTTAAAAGCTTAGTATCTTCCTTAGTTAATATACTTACTATATAAAAAAAAAGGGTAATATGATTAGTAATTATACGTTTTTTTTTATTTTTAATTATAGTAAAGGGGATATTTTTTATAAGCTTATAACCGTTATGCTTTTTATAATACTAAGCTCCCTAAGCTAAAATAATAAAATAAGCGTCCTTATTAAAAGTATATTAATTATAATTCTTAATAATCTAGTAGTATAGACTTTAGTAATACTAATAGCGGTCTTTAGGTCCTATAATCAGGGGCTAATTAGGACGCGTAGCGCTTATATTAAATATATAAATAAGACTTTAAAAATAAATACTATTTTAATAAATCTTTAGCTTATTTATTTCGTTAACTAGGTTAGAATTAGTAATATTATTAATAACTACCTAGGTAACCTAGGCCCCTATCGTTAGTTAGTAATATTATTAATAGTTTAGATATTAGTACTAAGTATTTTTATATATTTATAAAATAGGGGATCGAGGTAAGGTTTTAAATTAATTTTAATTATTTATAAAAAGTAGGTTATAATCTTTTTTATACGCGATCGTATTAAGAAGTCCTATTTTAAACCTCGCGTACTTTATTAATTTAATAAAGCTATTTAAAATAACCCTAACTTTTTTTATTACTTTTCTTATAATATTAGTATAGAACTACTTATATACGGCCTTAATTAGGCTCTTATTAGTTATAATATAAAGGTCTTATTATTTACTAAAAGTAATTATATTATTAATCTTAATAAATAGTACCTAAGTAAAGTTTAAGTTAGAAAATAAAATAAGTAGTTTTTTAATAACTTTTTTAATTTACTTTTTTTTATTTAAAAAGTAGTTAGTATCCTATTTTCTATACTTTTTTAAAAAGAAATCCTTAGCTTAGGCCTAGGGTAGTTTTTTAATTACGTCCTTAATTAGAGTTTAATAATCTTTTTTTATAATATATATAATAAGTTTATTTTTAAATCGGTCCGGGACCCTATCGATCTCGTACTAGTCCTCGAACTTTTTTAAGAAGTTTATAATATTATTATTTTTAAAAACTATAGTCCTCTCTTAATTAGGAAATAGTATTTTATAAAACCTTATATTCTTTATTAAATTAAGCTAAGGAATCGTAGGGTCCTTAGTTTAAGGTATAATTACTTAGATCTAAGTAGTAATAGTACTTAAGAAGGTATTAATTAAAGTATTTATCCTAACCTAAGCTATAACTAGCCTTTTTTAATTAAATTAGTAAGTAGATCTATTACTAAAGATAGGCTTTTTATTATTAAATAACTCCGTAATTTATAAGTTTTAATAAATCGTAAAAGTTAGTTTAGTAAACGGTCTATTTAAAATAAAAGGGTTAGGTTCGTACGATTAAACATCCTAAGGGGCGCTAATAGTAATAAAAATAACGTATTAGTTATTTATATTTACGGTCCGAGGTTATTAAAAATATAGTTCGTTAATTTTATTTATAATTTTAATAATCTTATATTAGTTTATTTATTTTAAATAGAGTTTAAAAAGAGAGGAGAAGAGCCGTTTTAATAACTAGAGCGTAGTTATTATTTTAATTAGTATAATTTAGGCCGTCTTTTTTAGCTCTTACTAAGTATATAATTAAAGTTTTAATCGGACTTCGTATTAAGCCTATAGTAATACTAATCGAAATTACTAATAGGTCTAGTTAAAAGCTAGTTTTGCGAGCGCCCTTAGTCCGACGTATCCGTATTTTTAAATAGGTTTATTATTAAATCTCCGGGCTATATTAATTAATAAAGAATAGTTTAGTTAAATAATTAGTTATACTTATTAAAGTATTTTATTACTTTTAATCTTAATTTATTATTTATCTTATTATATTATTATAACGTTCGTATTTAGGCCCGATCCGGTCCTAAGTATTTGCGTATTTCTCTACTTATTTATTTTATTTATTTATTAAGGTTTATTATATCCCCTTCTTATTAAATAAGAAGCCCTTTTTTATATATCTTTGTTTTTATATTTTAATTATTTAGTTTTTCTTTTAATTAGAGTCCTACTACTCGTATTTATTTTAATTATTATACTACTTTTTTTTATTTATTTATTTAAACTATTTCTAATTAAGTCGGGCTTTTTTTTATTTATTTTCTTATTTAAAAAGGAAAGGGATTTTTAAAAAGGGAGATTATTAAAAAGGTATAGAGTATAAAAGACTTTCGTAGTATAGTACTTAAGAAGAATTATTAATATTTATAAAAATAATATAAAATACCTCTTTTAATCGGGTTAATATAGCCTTAATTAACGGAGTTATAACTAAAAAAAAAGGGTAGTTTTAATTAGATTAAAAGGGTAGAGTTCCTAATTATTTTATATTATCGTATTTAAAAATAAATTATTAAAAAGGCTCTAGTTTAATTTTAAAAAGGTATATATATAATTAAAATTAAAATCTACGTTACTAAGCTCCTCTCCCTAATCGGGGGCCCTTCTCCTTATATCTTCCTCTAATTAGCTTTTTTATAGGTCCCTATACTTAATTAGCTTTAAAAAAAAGAAATACTAGGACTAATCGCCCTACTCTATTTTAATAATATCCTTATAATAAAGATATTAATACTAATTAGTAGTTAATTTTTATTATTATAGATTAGTAAGGATCCGTGGTTGTGAACTTTGCAGGAGGGAAAGTTGAAAAGTTAGAAAATCTAAAAAAATAGTCTAGCGAGACAGTGTGAGTATCCACTAATACCGTGTATTAATACTGTGTAAATAATACCGAGAACCGCCCGAGCAGCCAGCAAAGGCAGAATATATAAATAAATAGATTAGTAAAGTATTTAATATAAATGAAATAACCTCTTTAAATAGAACGTAATAAGAGAATCGTACTACTTAACTTTATAAAAAGTAAGTAATAAGATATAGAATCTTTATAATAAAATAAAATAGAGAAATCATAGCCCTTAACTACTTATAAAAGGCCGACGTTTATTACGCTAAAATAACCCTTAATAATTAATAGAAATATCGAGGTAACCGAGCTATTATTATGGACCTTATATAATCCTTCTTTATTAATTAACTTACTTATAGCTAGCCCGCGACTAAAAATAATTAAATTAATTAATTAATTAGTAAAAGGGACTACTTACGTAATTACCTACCTAATCGATTAGTATAATAAATAAAATTAAGGAGTATAATATAAAAAAGTACTACGTAATTAAAAAAAAGGATTTTTAAATATAGTATACCTAGAGGACGTAATAAGAGGCGTAAGTATTATAAAACTAAGAGATTTTTAGTATATAAAAGAACTACCCCCGAGGAGCTTATAAATACGACCTTAAGGACCTCAATAATCTCCTTATAGCCTTCTTAACTATTTTTTAAACATTACTTAGGAATATAGTATAAAGGGTAATATAATAAAAAAAGAAGAGATTTAGAAATTATAATAGTTATAATCCGTAAATCGTAAGTATTAAAAAGGTATAGAGTATAAAGGACTTTTGCGGTACGGTACTTAGAAAGAACTACTAATACCTATAAAAATAATATAAAATACCTCCTTCGATCGGGTTAATACGGCCTTAATTAACGGAGTTATAATTAAGAAAAGGGGGTAGTATTAATTAGATTAGAAGGGTAGACTTCTTAATCGTTTTATATTATTATATTTAAAAATAAATTATTAAAAAGGCTCTAGTTCGATTTTAAAAAAGTATATATATAATTAAAATAAAGATCCGTATTACTAAGCTCCTCTCCCTAATCGGGGGCCCTTTTTTTTATATTTTTTTCTAATTAGCTCTCTTATAGGTCCCTATACTTAATTATTTTTTTTAAAAAAAAAGACTAGGACTAATTACCTTACCCTATTTTAATCGTCCCCTAATTTCTTTTTCCTTAATTTTTTATAAAAAGAAATTATTTTAAATTAGTTCTAGTTACTATATATAGTTAATTATATTAAGCTTTTTACTTACTTTTCTTTTTTATAATCGCCTTCTTTATTTCCTCTATTTTTATTATTTTTTTTATTAGTTTTATTTAGTTCTTATTTTAATCCTTCTTAGTAATTTCCTAATCTTAACCTTTACTAGCCTAATTCTCTTTAGATTTTTTTATTAATAATAGTATCTAAGGAGTATAGGCTAGAGTTATATATATAACTTTTATAATTAGGTTATTATACTAATTAACTTATTATTCCCTCGTACTCTTATTAATATTAACTTTACTTATATATATATTACGATATTATAAAAAATCTTAATAAAACTTAGCTAGTTCTTAATACTAGTGTTTATTATTTTTTTATATAGCCTAATTATATTTAGAGAGTATGTACTTAATAACTTCTTATTTTAACTAAACTCTTAGTATTTTAATTAGAGTTTTTATAATAGGACTATCCCCGCCCCTAACTAGAGTATTTAAAGGATTATTTCCCTAGTTACTTAGATTAGTTTTACTAAGAGCCGGGCTAAGGCGTAGTAGCGACTTAGGTAGTAATATATTTAATAAAAACTTTATAACTTAACGGGTTTTAAAAGTATTAATTAGGTATATAAGTTAATTACTAATAACGGTATTTAAATACTAGTTAGTAGCTTTTATTAGTTTAATTACTTATAAAATCTAATTAGGGTCGCTATTTATTACGGATCCTCGGGTACTTTTTAGTATTTTTAAAGATTAAAATAATAAAGATAACTTTTTAAAAACGGTAAGTTCTTACTTAAGGTTTTTAATTATTTTATACGTTTTTTTAAAATACGTAAGATCGATAGGAGTATAATAGTTATAATTACGGGGGTTATAAATTCTCGGATCCTAGTTAGTAAACTTAAGTTTAGGTAGGTAAGAACCGGATTTATGAGGAGTTAGTGCCTTAGGGGCGTTGATTATAGCGTAATAGAATAGGGTAGGGCGATTAGTCCTAGTCTTTCTTTTTTTTAAAAACGATTAAATATAAGGACCTATAAGAGAGCTAATTAGAGAAAGATATAAAAAAAAGGGCCCCTAATTAAAGAGAAGAGCTTAGTAATATAGATTTTTACTTTAATTATATATATACTTTTTTAAGATTAAACTAGAGCTTTTTTAATAATTTATTTTTAAATATAATAATATAAGATAATTAAGAAGTCTACCCTTTTAATCTAATTAAATACTATCCCTTTTCCTCGATCGTAACTTTATTAATTAAGGCCGTATTAACCTAATTAAAGGAGGCATCTTGTATTACTTTTATAAGTATTAATAATTCTTCCTAAGCACCGTACTATAAAAGTCCTTTATACCCTATACCTTTTTAATAGTTAGAGTTATCTAAGTTAGTATAGGGCCTATTTTTAGAGTCCTAATTATTTATTACTTTGTTAAAGGACCTTTCTAAGGGAGGTCTTATTATATTAAAAAGGTAATAACTATTATATTAGAACTCGTAACTAATTTACTAGATCTAAGCTGTGCGGAGTTTATTATTAAACGATCTAAGGTATTTATAAGTTATTTAATATATATTATAAGTTAGGTTAAGTTAGTTATATTAGACTATATTATAAAACTATTTAAGTACGTATAGACCGTATTTTTATTTACTTAGTTATTATACTATAAGGACTACGTAAGTACTTATATTAATTAGTTCTTAAATATAAAGAAGTATATTAATCTAGTTATAAAAAGCCTTTAGTATTTAGATATTATTAATAAATATCCTTTTTAAATACCTAAGAGCTTATTTTAGATCGTACTAATAAACTATACTATCCCGCTAGTTAATAATTATTCTTACGAAATAGCCCGGATTATTAATATAGAGAGGGAAGATTACTAAGTATACTAAAGTCCTAATTTTTTATATAATTTTTTAGGTTTATAAAATTAGAGTAGGGGTCTTATTTAGTTTAAAAGTACTCTCTTATCCCTCTTTAATTATAATTATATTACGTACTAGAGCGAGGTCCCGTATTATAACCTCTATTATAAATCTAATCTCGTATTATTAAATCTAATCTTTATATAATAAGCGTCCTTAAAAGTTATAGTAATTAATTAAGATCTTTATTACTTTATAATAGTTCTAACCTATCTAAGTTTTTTAGTTTTTTAAACCTTTAAAAACCTCGGGGCGCTAATTAAGGAAAGGAAGTACGTCCCCTATGCTAAGCTAATTAGAAAAGTCGATTTTACGAGGGGTTAGGATTATTTAGAAAAAACTAGTTTATTTAGATACTAAGTTCGGGTAATAGTTAGTATGCGCTTTATATTAGTAGTTCGTATTAAAATTAACGAACTAAGAGTTCTTAGTATTTATTATAGCCCCGGGGTTAGTTTTATTAAAAGTAATATATTTATTTAGATTTTATTTTTTTAGTTAGTATTTAGTATTATTTTTAAAGTTCTTTATCGTAATCGGGCCCTAAATTCGCGCTATATTCTTTTTATTATCTAGTTTAAAAAGGGAAATAGGAGGTAAGGAGGCTATTATAAATTACTAAGTTAGTATTTATATAGTAAATTAGAAAGTAAAAATTAGAAAAAGTTTAATTAGTAATAGTTATAGAGAAGTAGTTAAGGAGAGAAAAAGGAAAAGTTAAGTAGCTAAGTAAAAAGCTACTTTTTTATACTAATTACGAGGGTAGCCTCCGCTAATCGAGAAGGAAGGTACTATATTACGAATAATAAGAAGGCCCCGATCCTATAATTTACTCCTTCCTTTCTTTATATAGTAACTATAATTTAGTACTAATTAGCTAAGAGGCCTATAGTACTTTCCTCTTTAATACCCTGGATTTAGGGGGGTATATAGAGGCCTTTTTTCAATTCTTTTATTACTTTTTATTTCTTTCCCTAAATAATAGCTTTTTAATCGTAATTATTCTTTTTTTTTTAGTAATATAATCTACTTACTTATTATATTTAATACTTCGGTTACTAATAGTACGTATTAAATTATTAAAACTACTTATTATAACGTCCGGCCTTAGTAATATTCCTCTTCTACTCTTAAGAAGGTTTATTTTTAAAAAACTTAGGGCTATAAATTTCGAGAGGTTAGTAAAAGGTAGACTATAATAAGCGCTACCCTATTTAATTTTTTTAATTCTTATCCTAATTTAATATTACTCTTTTTTAGATTCTTAAGATTATTAATTAGTTAACTCTTTTTAAATTAGCTAGAGAGTTTTATACTAAATTTTATATTATAAATCCTTAGGTTAATAAGTATACTAAAAGAGAAATAGCTTAGAAGTTTTAGTAGTTAACTACGAATTAGAACGTCGTTAAGAAGTACGTTTATAATCTAGGTATTATAAGCGGATTATTTTTATAGAGCTATTGGGTTTTTATTAGTTATAATTATACTAGTTACTTTAGCCCTCTATCTTAGTAATTAGGCAAACGAACCCTTATTATTAATTTTTTACTTATTTAAGCTTATAGCGTTCGGAATACTATATTTTATAACTATTATATACGGTCTTTTTAAAAATATATTAGTTTTAATACTAAGGAGCTAGTTAAAAAGATAGTCCCCTACTTTAAGTACGTTTTTTTTTTAAATTATTTTAATAATTAATATAGTAATTATATATATTTTAAAAATAAGAAATTCTACTTTAAAAAGAGTAACGACTAGTGGGCTATTAGTTAGTCTAGAGCTAACTCTAAGTAAGGTTATTATTATTATTGTACAATAAGTAGTAGTAAGGTAGCGTTTTTAATTCTAATTAATATTAAGAGAGTTAAGATTTTAGTTTATATAGTTTTTAATTAGATCGATATTACTAAGACTAAGGAAAATAAGTACGATTCCGTTTTTAAAAACGCCCTTTTTACGTACCTTATTAAAAACTATATATTTATAACTTACGAGGGTTATTAACGTATTAAAATAAAATAAATAGAATAGGAGGTTATATAAGCTAAGCTAGATACTAAACAGGCTCGATTAAATAGGGAACTAGGCTTAGATATTTAAAAAAAAGAATAGGGTTTTTTAATATAATTATATAGTTAGTAAGTAAGGCCGTTAGGTTTTTAATTATAATAACAAAAAAATAATTCTTTTTTTTTTATTATCCCCTTATATTTTTATCCTAGATCTAAATAAAAAGATAACTAAAGAATTAGTAAGATTTAATAATATCCTCGTAAAATAATATTTAATAAATAAAAGAACTCGTAGCTTATACTAAGGATTAGTAATAGTAAGGGGTAATCTAGCCTTTTTAAGAGGCCCTTGCTTACGATCGGGTTTGCTTAGTAACTAGCTAAGTATTCTCGTCCTCTAAGTTTATTATATTATTATTATAATTAAAAAGTAGAATTATAGCGTTAATTATATTATTTTATAAGAATAAAAAGTTAGTTAAGTTAAAAATAAAGTCCTTATAAAAATTAGACTTAGTAAGCGATAAGTAAAAGCCTTTTAAAAATTTTAAAAACTTTTTAAGTTAATTATTAGTATAAGTAGCCCCTGTAATTAGTTTATTAATAAGCGTTTTTAATTAATATAACGATCTATTTAGAGTAGCTAAGTAAATATAGAAAGGTCCTTATTAATAATAATTAAGTTTTTTAGAAATTAATATATTATTTTTTTATTAGATGTTAAAAACGAGAACTAAATCGCTAGTTTATAACTTTATTAATTAAAAAGTATACGAAGAGTTAAACTAGTTATAGGTTTAGGCTCGGTATTAAATAATTTTATTAATTATAGCTTTTTAATTATTTATTAGGGAAATAAAAACTCGTAATCGGGCTTAGATTTCCTAATTTATTATATATATATTTTCTTAATCGAGTACTCTCTAAGTTACCGTTTTTTTTTTAATTAGAGTCGTTATATAATAACTATAAATAAGATAAAACGGTATATAACTTAACAATACTCTAATAATTATCCTATTTATAAAAAGGGCTATAGTTAGTATTAGTTTAATATCTTTCTTTTTTTAATTTAACTAAATACGAAGTATATATGCGATAGGTTAGTGACCCTTTTTAAGGAGCTTGTTAGTACGAGGGTTATAAGTTAATATAACCTTTTACTAAGTGCTATATTATTAATTAAGCTACGTTATAGTACTTATATTTTCTTATCCCCCGTTAATAATTAGAGTATTATAGATCCTATAGTAATAAATAATATTTTTTTAGATAAACTTTATAATATTTTTTAATATAGCGTTCGTTATAATCCGTACTTTTAAGTATTTTATAAACTTATAATACGCTTTAATAACTTTTTATTTATTTATATACTAAACGTTTAAATAGACCCTAAAGAAAGGTTTATAAATTAGAACTATAAATATATAGAGGTTATTAAAGCGTTATAATCTAGCTTTTTAATAAGCTTTATAAGTCGTAATTAGCTCCCGAGTCTAAGCATATATTTTTAGTTAGTAGTATTATTTTATAAAGTAAAAATATATAGCCTCTCGTCCCCTATACCCGGACTTATTATATACTTTACTAATTAGGTCTACTTAGCGGCGCTTATTATTAATTACTTAAGTAGGTTAGGGACGAGCTTTTATTCCTTATTAAAATAAAAGTTTATTTTATATAATAAATCGTATCGCTATTTATTTAAAATATTTAAACTAATTAAAGGGTATACTAGCTAGCCTCTTTAGAATAAGAAAGAAATAGGTAATTTATTTTAAGAAGTTTAATTATTATTCGTTTAGTACTAGTATATTAACTAGAATATCTATTTCCTATGTCTAATTAATAATAGCGTTATTATAGCTATATACTATAATAAAAAAGTTCTTTATAACTTATATTCGTAAGACTTATATATTAATAAAGTCCTTAATATCCTCGTTAAGCTCTACTTCGACTAAGTTAAATTAGCTAAGGGTTTTTTTTAAAAGGCTATCTGCCGTAGTATTTTTTTTCTTATTAATATACTTAATTTTAAAATCGAAAAGTCTAATCTAAAAGAGCTAGCGTATTATTATTATTAATAATAAGTTATTTACTATACTATTAATCTAAGTAACTAGGACTTAGGCATTAGTTTTTAATAAGAAGTTAATTTTAAATAAATAATTACGAAGACGCTTTAGGCTTATTAAAACGCCTCGTATTTTAAGCTTTTTAGAGTTATAATTAAGCTCTAGCCCGTACTATATCCCGCTCTCGTATTAAGTAATAGTACGCTCGTTATTAATAACTTAACTAAGCGTACTATTCTATTTTTTAATACTAGTGTCCGTTATAAAAATAATCCGTCTAGTTTTAGTACTATAGTTTAGTAAAACTAGAATAGGAGCTATAATAATTACTTTTTTAAGTATTTTTATAGCTTCGATTTATAGCGCTCCCTATTTAAAAAATTAGTTCTTACTAAGTAAAGAGTATAATAGGGCTATTTTAAAAAAGAATTACTCGATTTAGTAGTAATAAAAGGTAATAATACTAAGAAACGATTTAATTTTTAAGACGTTCGAGTATTTTATTTATTTAAGGATCTTAAGGACTTTAGCTTAATTAGGCCGTCTCCCTTCTATACTATAGAAGTAGTTTATAATAACTACGAATAGCTAGTATTATTATAACTTTACTCCGGAGATAGTATAGCTAGTTAGTTTAATATTAACTAAGACTTAATTAATATTCTAAAGGTATTTATAAACGAATTACTAGATCCTAGGATAGTTAGTTAAGTACTTATTATTATAGCGGGATCGCAGGCCTTTAATTATAATATTATTAACAAAAGTACTAAGTATTTTAGAATTAAGTTATAAAGAATACGGGTTATAATTTAATAGAATTAGGCTACTAAATTTATCGCTCTTATTAAGAGGGTATAGTATTTATATAACTTAAGTAAAGTTAAGAAAGTCGTTAGATCGTAGCTCTTTTTATTTAAAGAGATCTAATTATAATTAAAAAAGAAATCTAAGAGGGAAATAAGTTAATTTATAATAAATTCCTTTAAGAACTCGTTAATATTAAGTAGTTACTAAGCGTTTTAAAAAGTAATAGTATTAACTTTAGTTACTAAGTTAATTAGCTAAAGACTGCCGTCCTTTTTTATTATTAAGAACTAGGGGTTTTAATACGTAGTATAGTTTTTTTTAATAATATTCTAAGTAATACGTTCTCGGATTACTTTAAAAGCTTTTAGTAATAGAGCTTTTAGAATCGGGATATCCTTTATTTACTAAGCTTTATAAAGTATAGTTTTAATTAATTAAGGCGGTGTAATTATAAGGTTAAGACGGCTATATTTAGAAAAGTCCTATATTAGTACTTTCTCTTAATTAAGGAGTATTTATTTAAAAAGATTTTATTTATAAAGTAAGAAATAGTTATAATTTTTAAGAATAGTTTAGAAGTAGTTATTTATTAATCTAGAGCTTAGTTCTATATTTAAGAACTTAGGTATAATAATATCTTTATAGGGGCCCGATTAGTCTTATAGCTTATCTCTAACCTCTTTAAGTTTTTTAAGCTTTTAATAAGGATCGCTATTAGGTATTAATTTATTAGAGGGCGTATTATTAATTAGCTAAACCTTTTAGTCCTTTTTTTTATATATTATATTAGTTTTTATAGTATAGGGAATTTTATAAAAGGCTTTTTTAGCCGTTTTATATTATTTTAATGCTTTTTACTCTAGCTTTATAATTTATTATTTAATACGTAACTCCTCTTATTAAGAAATAGGTATTTTTATTAAGAGATATAAATCGTTTTAGTTAGCTAATCCGTTCGGTCTATTTCTAGCCTTACCCTAAGCGGCTACTATTACTCTCTTAATCTATATAATCTGAGATTAGATTGTATAGAGCGTGACTATAGTTATAATCTAATTAGCTTAGTTTTAGTCTAAAACCGTTATAATACGCTCGTTTTTTTTTAACTTAAATTCTAAGTAGGGGTTATTAAAATTAGTAATATCTCTAGTTATATTATTAATATTTAGTTTTTTAATCTAAAAACTTCTTTTATATACTACTTAAGCTAGGGTAAGATGTTTTTTACGTTCTAAAAACTATTCGTTCTAATTATTTCTACGGGGATCCTTAGCCTCTCGTTCTTAATATAAATTAGAGCGGTAATTATTAACTTATTATATTTAAAAAATAGCTTAGTATTTTATATAAATAGAAGACCTAGTAATAACGGATCGGAGGTCTTTTACTCGTCCTTAATAAAGAAATAAGTAGTTATTTTAAATTTATTAATTTATACGTCCGTAAAGTAGAAGCTATTAAAAGTTATTTAGCTAATTAGATTATATTTAAATGTTTATATTTAAAACTTTGTTACTATATAAAAAATACTAGCTTTTTTAACGTATTATTTTAAGAGGATATTAACTTACGCCTTAGTATTTAAAATAGTAATAATTATTAAACCCTTATTATCCTAATTTATATTAAATATTTAGATTTTTAACTAGAAGTAAGCGTTCGAGATTATAAAAGTTAGGAGCTTAGAATTTATATTAGCGCTTTTAACTTTACTAATCTTAGCTATATAACTCGGCCTTAAAAAGAGGTTCTAGTTATATTTATTAAAAAGATTTTTAATATCTTTTTATTATTATTTATTTTCTATTAAATTTACTAAGGACTTCGGAGTTTTTAATAAGATTTTATTAATATTAGAGTACTCCTAATTACGTATTAAAGTTATTATTATTATAATATATTTTAGTATAATCTTTTATAAGAAGTTTATAAGAAGTAAGATCGGGGCCTCGAGCTTTTTTTTTATTAGCTTTTTTACCTCGGCCCTAAGGTTAAAGTTATAAGTTTAATTAGTAATTATTATTTTTTAAGTTTTATAAAAAAGAGGTTCTTAAGTTCTTTAAGTACTAGTATTAGGAGTATTAATTAGGACTTTAGTAAGCTAGGGCTTAAAAATAAATATAGAGGTTACGTTCTCTATTATTTTAAAAACCTCGTTATTATTATCGATTTTTATAATTTCCTTTTTTTAATTAGAAAAAGAAACCGTTTTCTTTTTAAGTTATAAAGGCTAGTTTAGGCTATCGATTTTATATATTTTTTTAAAGTATAACGTAGTTACTAAAGTATAGTTCTTAAGCGGTCTTTCCTTACGGATAGTATAAATATCTACTTAGTTATAATAGCTTAAGTTAGGTCGTACTACGTAGACGTATTTAACTATGCTCATAAAATTAGCTAAGGGAAATATAGGCATAGTTTATTAGGGTAGTCCGATTTAATAGTTTAAAATCTACTTAGTTAAAAGCTTAGTATTTTCCTCGGTTAATATATTTATTATATAAGAAAAAAGGGTAATATAATTAGCAATCGTACGCTTTTTTCTATCTTTAATTATAATAAAAGGGATATTTTTTATAGGCTCTTAACTATTGCGCTTTTTATAATACTAAGCTTTTTAAACTAAAATAATAAGATAAGCGTCCTTATTAAGAGTATATTAATTATAATTCTTAATAATTTAGTAGTATAGACTTTAGTAATATTAGTAGCGGTCTCTAAGTCCTATAATTAGGGGCTAATTAGGATGCGTAGCGTTTATATTAAATATATAGGTAGGACCTCGAGAGTAAATACTATTCTAATAGATCTTTAGCTTACTTATTTTATTAGCTAGGTTAGAATTAGTAATATTATTAGTAGCTACCTAGGTAACCTGGGCTCTTATCGTTAGTTAGCGATATTATTAATAGTTCGGATACTAATATTAAGTATTTTTATATACTTACGAAGTAGGGGATTATAATAAGGTTTTAGGTTAACTCTAATTATTTATAAAGAGTAGGTTATATTCCTTTTTATACGTAATCGTATTAAGAAGTCCTACTTTAAACCTTATGTACTTTATCAATTTAATAAAGCTATTTAAAATAACCCCGACTTCTTCTACTACTTTTTTTATAATATTAGTATAGAACTACTTATATACGGCCTTAATTAGGCTCTTATTAGTTATAATATAGAGGTCTTATTATTTAGTAAAAGTAATTATATTATTAATCTTAATAAATAGTACTTAAATAGAGTTTAAGTTAGAAAACGAGATAAGTAGTCCTTTAGTAACTTTTTTAATTTACTTTTTTTTATTTAAAAAGTAGTTAATATCTTATTTTTTATACTTTTTTAAAAAGAAATCCTTAGCTTAGGCCTAGGGTAGTCCTCTAATTACGTCCTTAATTAGAGTTTAATAGTCTCTTCTTATAATATACGTAATAAGTTTACTCCTAAATCGGTCCGGGACCTTATTAATCTCGTACTAGTCCTCGAACTTTTTTAAAAAGTTTACGATATTATTATTTTTAAAAACTATAGTCCCCTCTTAACTAGGAAATAATATTTTATAAAACCCTATATTCTCTATTAAATTAGGCTAAGGAATCGTAGGGTCCTTAGTCTAAGGTGCGGTTATTTAGATCTAGGTAGTAATAGTACTTAAAAAGGTATTAATCGAAGTATTTATTTTAACCTAAGCTATAACTAGCCTTTTTTAATTAAATTAATAAGTAAATCCGTTACTAAGGGTAAGCTTATTATTATTAAATAACTCTATGGTCTATAGGTTTTAATAAATTATAAAAGCTAGTCTAGTAAACGGTCTATCCGAGGTAAAAGGGTTAGGTTTATATAATTAAACGTCCTAAGGGTCGCTAATAATAGTAAAAATAACGTATTAATTATTTATATTTACGGTCCGAGATTATTTAAAATATAGTTTATTAGTTTTATTTATAATTTTAATAGTTTTATATTAGTCTATTTATTTTAAATAGAGTTTAAAAAAAGAGGAGAGGAGCCGTTTTAATAACTAGAGCGTAGTTATTATTCTAATTAATATAATCTAGGCCGTCCTTTTTAGCCCTTACTAAGTATATAATTAGAGTTTTAATTAGACTTTATATTAAGCTTATAGTAATACTAATCGAAATTACTAATAAGTCTAGTTAATAACTAGTTTCCCGAGCGTTCTTAGTCTAACGTATCCGTACCTCTAAATAGGTTTATTATTAAATCTCCGGGTTATATTAATTAATAAAGAATAGTTTAATTAAATAACTAACTATACTTATTAAGGTATTTTATTAGTTCTAATCCTAACTCGTTGTTCGTTTTATTATACTATCGTAGTATCCGTATTTAGGCCCGATCCGGTCCTAAGTATTTACGTATTTTTCTATTTATCTATTTTACTTACTTATTAAGGTTTATTATATCCCCCTTTTATTAAATAAAAAGCCCTTTTTTATACGTCTTCGTTTTCGTATTTTAATTATTTAGTCTTTTTTTTAATTAGAGTCCTATTACTTGTATTTATTTTAATTATTACGCCGCTTTCTTTTACTTATTTATTTAAATTATTTCTAATTAAGTCGGGCTCTTTTTTACTTATTCTCTTATTTAAAAAAGAAAGGGATTTTTAGAAGGGGAGATTATTAAAAAGGTATAGGGTATAAAGGACTTTCGTAGTATAGTGCTTAAAAAGAACTATTAATACTTATAAAAGTAATATAAAATACCTTTTTTAATCGGGTTAATACGGCCTTAATTAACGGAGTTATAATCGAGGAAAGGGGGTAATATTAACCGGATTAGAAGGGTAGACTTCTTAATCTTCTTATATTATTATATTTAAAAGTAAATTATTAAAAAAGCTCTAGTTCGATCCTAAAAAGGTATATATATAATTAAAATAAAGATCTATATTACTAAGCTCCTCTCCCTAATCGGGGGCCCTTTTCTTTATATCTTTTTTTAATTAGCTCTTTTATAAGTCCTTATACTTAATCGTTTTTAAAAAAAAAAAAGACTAGGACTAATCGCCCTACCCTATTCTAGTATTATAAGTATTAGAGATTAGCTTAACGAGGAGGCTATTATTTTTAAAAAGATCCTCTCGTAGCCTCTTATTAAAATTATAGTTATTATAATAAAAAAAAAACCCCTTTAGAAAATTATTAAGAAGCTCCTTTTTATATTACTAGCTTCTAATATAAGATTATTAATTTTAAAAAAGTAAGAAGTAAATTACTAATTAGTAATAATTTATTTAACAAACGTATACGCCTCTCGGGTTTTAATTTAAAGAAAAACGTTATATAATTAAGACGTTATTAAGTTACTCGCAAATCTATTTCTAATATTAATTAATTAAGTTACTAAAAAAAAACTACTAAAATAGTTTTTAACTAAGAGAACTAAAAATAAATAATAATAAAGCTTAGTATAAGAAAATAAAAAGAAATAAAAAGGTCCCAAGCCTTAATAAATCTAGCGACTAATAATAGTACGTTATTACTAAGGTTAGTAAGTAGCTCTAAAACGATCTTATTAAAATTAAATACGCTAGTTGTTATAAATTAAAGCATAAGTTAAGGAATAATAAAGAGTAAGTTAGTATATAGCTAAAAAGAGGGAATTCTTATACTATATAAATAAATAAAAATTAAATTAGAATACTAAAAAAAGTAGGTATATAGAGATTTTAGTAATCTTAATAGCGAGTAAATCGACGTATTATTAGTCTATTTTATAAAAATATATACTTAAAAAGGGCTCGAGGAGTAACCCCTATTTTATAAAATCGCTAATAACCTAGGTAATTAAAAAGACGAGTGGTTTATAAGCGCTAATTCGAACGTTATAAAGAGGGTTATTAAATTCCTTTATTATTAAAGTATTTTACTAGCCTAGGTAGTGGGACGAAGAGCTTATAAAACGCTCGCTATAATAGTCGTTACTAACGAATTTATATTATAAGATTAAAATTAAATCGATTAAATAATATTAAAATATAATAAATTTAATAACAAAGTAAACTAACCGGAGTTTTTATTAAAAATTACTAATAGTAATATATTAGCGCCCGCTATAATAATAACTACGGGGACTACTCTTAAGGGACGGCTATTAATAATTTTACTAATTTTAATAACTAGCTTAGTAACGCTACTAATACGTAGCTTACTACTTATTAACTAGAAAAGTATATAATTAACTACGCAAAGTTAATATAACTATTCTAATATATAAGAGATATATAAAGAGACCGACCTAATAGTTATTATTATAAAGTAATTTACTAACTTTAAAAAAATCTTTCCTAAAGAGAAACTATACTTAGGAAAGAAATACGAGGTTTTATAAAAAACCCTTACGATATTTTATAACTATTATAAAAAAGTTAGAATTTAAAAATAATAATACTACTTAGTAATTAACGTCGTACTAATTAATAAGGCTATAGATTACTATTACTAAGTAATATATATTATTAATTAAACCGACTTTTTAAGTATAATTAAGGTAATTTAAAGTTAATTTAAGACCTAAAATGGGAGTCTAGAGCTCTTGTCCGAGCTAAGGGTATTATTATTTAGATCTATAACTAAAACGATAAAAAAAAAAGACGAGCTTAGAAATTTTTAAAGAACTTATTAATTATATTAATGAGTTAATAAAAGTATTACTAAATAAGAAAATAAATAAGTAAAAAGTTAGATATTTATATACTACTATTGAAAAAGTTTTAGAAATAAAAGTAACTTTATATTAATTACTTAAGTATTATAAGACCCTCTACTCGAGGCTAAGGTCTAGCTTTAATATTAAAACTAGGATACCTTACTAAACGTACTTATAATCGTATAACGGCCCTTATTAATAGTACTAAGTTAACTATACGTATAAAAATAAGGGGAGAGATATTAAATATAGTAATTACTAAGCTAAAAAAACAGACTCCTTAACTAGTTACTAGTTAGATTTAAAATAAAAATAATAAAAAGAGAAGTGTTTTATATATAAAAAGGACGGCTATTAGTTAAGTAATTACTTAGAAAAAAAACGTACTAAACCGTATAAGTAATATAAAAAATCGAGAGTAATAAATAGTAAAACTAGTCCTTAGTAATTTAACTAATTCCTCGTTATATATAAGGGTACATCTAAAGGTATAGAACTTAGTAAAAGTATAATTAGCGGCCTAAAAGATCCGTATATAATAAGAAATTTAGAAAATAAAAAAGATCTTATTTCTTATATTAACGAAGTAGATTTCGATAAAATTAACGAGATTAACTACTCCTTTTTCGCCCTATTAGCCTTTAAAACATATACGAGGCTAAATAAATAAAAAGTAATAGAGGCTCTTAATAAGTAAGTTTTTATATACGGATAGTAAGGGAAGATCCCTTAGATAATAAATATAAATAAACGGACGGATTTAATAGTACCGAATTTTATTTTATTAATATATAAAGAAAAATTAGTACCTCTCTCGATACTTAAAAAGAAATAGGGTACTAAGTAATTCTAAAAGTACTTAGAAAGGTCCCTTTTATATTTTCTAAATTACTTAAATAAAAAGCTTATATAAATATTTTACGCTAACGAATAATACGGCCTAGATATTTTCTAGGGGATTATTTTAGATATAAGAGTATCGTAATAGTTAATTAAAAATAAGGGGTAATTCTATATATTCTAAAGAATATCTATAGTTATATTAAATACGTTAATAATAAGTATTATAAGGATTAGCTTTGGCCTAGGTAATAAAATATACGCCCTAAGTATAATAAAAATTAATATACGCTTAAGCACGATAGTTTTTTATATTCTACTTATTAATATACTATTTTTACTATACTTAAGTATACGTTTATATAGTAGTTTTTTTTCCGGCTTTATAGGTATAAAAGATCGACCTTAACGGGATTACGCTTTTAAAAAAAATCACACGATATAATACACTTTTTAACTATATAATATACATAATATATCCTAAGTACGTGCTTAACGTAATATAGTAATTTCGATACGAAAGCCGCTATTTAATTCGGGATAGGTAAGCTGCCCTCTTTGTTATGCAGCGGCGCTAGCTAAAAAGGTTAATAGTAGAGGTCGGCTGTAATAGTCGGCCGCAATAGTCGGCCGTAATAGTTAGAGGCAGCCCTTAACCGCAAAGGTTCTAAACTTTAATAATAACGTAGAGGTTTTTAGAGAAAGGGCTAAATAAGCTAATATTTACTACTCTTCGTACTAGAGCTCGTAAAGATTTTTTTTATCCTTATTACTTTTAATATTACCTAAAGCTACTCTCTATTTAAACTAAATAAATTTATTAAATATATTTACTAAATAAATCTACTAAATAAACTTATTAATATATAAACTATTACTTTAATAAGAACCTACTCTACTCTTAGTATATAATTAGTAATTAGTAAACTAGAACTCTCTAAAGATGCTTATTAATAAGTCTACCCCTCTCGGGCTAGGCGCTCTCTTTAACTAGCTCGACGCTATAGCTATTATAGTTAATATAAGTACGCCCGAGGAGTAGCGAAGTACTTTTTAATAGTACGGAATTTAGCTAAGTAATATTATAAGTACTATAAATAGCTAGATTAATATAAATATTAAGATCTAATATATTAATACTAACCTAGTTATAATAGTTATAATAAATAGGCTAGAGGTATATATAGTTAAGGTAATAAGCTAGTACTTTAAATAGCTCTTATAGGACCCCCTGGGCGGGAATAATATCTATATAAAAAAAGAGATTATATTAAACTTAGTTATTTACGCGGGCTAGTACTAAGAGGTCCTATATGCGTTAGAGTGGGTAAAGCTCGCCCTATAAGTGGGCGGCAAAAGGTTAGGAGCTGTTTTAATTAGTAATTAGGTATAGAGCGCAATATACCTAGTTTTCCCCAATACGTAATACACAGTACGGCCCCGGCGGATTACTCCGTCGGAGGGAAGTATACGTTTATAAAGCTTAAATTAGATATTAGATTTATTAATTATTTTATAAAGGGCGAGCTTAAGTAATTATATAAGTACTTTAGCTACTTATTAGTTATTAGATTATATAACTTCCTTAAGTAATTAAAAAATAATATAAAAATAAGAGCTCTAGAGTACTTAATAAAAATATATTATTAATACTAAATAAACGCCTAGAGCCTATATAAATTTAAGTTTAAATTATATAACGAGCTTAACTTTAATTAAAAAATCGTTATTAATATTTTCTATTTAAATAATTACCTAGTACTATATATTATTAACGAGGCTATATTATTTTAAAAAAGCTAATTCCTTAGGGATCTACTTACTAAGACTATTTAGTTAATACTTAAGAGAGCGTAGATCGATATATACTAAGAGCTACTAAACGGGATTAGGACTAATATAAGTACTAGTTTTAAGTTAGTAGAGTTTAGGAATAATATTATTATATATAGTATATAGCTAAAAGTCGTACTTATTAAAGTATATTATAATATTAGTAAAGTAAAAAGAGCTTATTAATGATTAAAAAGAGTATTTAAAATTATTTATAACGAGTACTTTAATATTATAGATAAAGAGTATTTTTAAATAGCTTTTAAGTAGTATAATAATACTATAGGCTTAAAGGGGCTAGTTCTAATACTTCTTATATTTAGGGTATACCTAAGGATAATAATAGCCTCGCTACTATTATTAAACGTAGCCTAACGAGCTTAAGTAATTAATAAAGTAATAAAAGTACTTCGGGAGACGAATATAAAGCGTTATATTAATAAAGCTATTACTACTCGTAATATGCTAAATATAAGCCCTAACCTCAATATATTATTAAATTTAAATATTAAAGTTTAGAAAAAGATTACTAAATAGTAATTAGGCCTATATAAATTAATCTTAGTTAACGAACGTTTATATATGGTTATTAAAAATTAATACTAACTATTTAAAGTATTAATTACGGTAGTACGACTATATTATACTAATCTAAGTAAATAGATATTAGCTTAATAAGAAAAAAAAGAGCTAGGGAAATTCCCTTAGTAATATAAAAAGGAACAAAAGATTATTTTTAATAAAATTATTATAATAAAATAAATAGACAATAATAATAAGAAAGAGATAATACCTATACTACTAAAACGTATAAAAGACCTAGATAAAAAGTACTACTACGATAATTTATTATTAATAATATTATAATTAATATATTCTATATAGTAAAAAAAAAAAGCCGATTTCGTACTTATAACCTAATTATAAAAGGATAGTATAATTATAATAGCTAGGAGACTTTTTAAAAGAATAGACTTAGTAAAAGTAGAAATATTACGCGATCGAGGGGTTTATTAATTTATCTTTTATAATCTAGTTAAATACGCAAATTTATATATTTTTAAATTACGTATAGTTCGGGAAATAAAAAGAAAGGGTACCCTATAGCTCTATAAAAAATCGAGGTACGTTATATAAGGGTACGATAACGTTAAAAAAGTAACGCTACTTATTTAGTTATTTATAGTTTAACGCTATAGCTAGCGCTTTATAATAGTACTAATAGTATTATTATAATAAAAAAGATACTAAATCTAGAGTCGTAATATTATATAAGCGTATACTTAATTAGTAACTAGGCTTATAAGGAAAATCCTTACTTACTTCCTAAAGGAGATAATTAGTGAGTACTTAGAAAGTACGATTATTAAAGTACTTAAGCTATTATATAGCCTTACTAAATTAGGTACTTATTAATAAGTAACGTACTACGATTTCTATATTAACTAATTATTAATAGTTACGTTAATATACGATCCTTATTTTTTAATTTTTATATATATAAATAACCCCTTTAGTATTATAAAAATATAAATAAATAATACCCTAAGTTTATTAAATACTAAGTTTATAAAAAAAGAAAATAAGGAGCTCTATAAGGCTAAATTTATAACTAAACTAAAAGAGATCTTTATACTAAAGTCCTCATTAGTATTTAATAAAGGGATTTTAATAATTAAAAAGGATAATATAATATTTTAATAAAAAGGATAAGATAAAAGAATTACCCTCGTTAACTTAAAATCCCCTAATTATAAAAAGTAATATAGGGCTAAGCTCGCCTAAGGAGCCTATATTATAAGTATTTATTAGCTCGAGGCTATTTTTAATTACGCTAGAGCTACGTAAGCTATAGAGCTTATAAAGAGCGACTTTAACGCTCTTAATTAATAATTATAATAATAATAAGAATATTACGACCGAGGTCTCGTTTATTAGCCTATTAAGCTCACTTTAATAAGGCTCTATATATTTATTAATAAGTTATTTATAAATAATAACGACCTAATTTTATAATTAGGGTATATTATTATTTTTATTAACGAGAACCTTAGTAAGGACGAACTTATAATTTAAAATAATATTATTTACTATTTATTAATAAAAAATAAGTAAGTAATACGTAACGTACTCGTATTAGAAGTTTATAGTATAATTAATAGCGTTAACCTCGCTTATATAATTTTAATTACGTTTAAAAAATTATAAATCGACTTAACCTTTTTATAATCCTTACGATCGTTTATACTAATTCGTACTCGTTATATAAGTACCTTATTAAACTAAGTACTATAAAAAAAAGAGGCTTATAATAAATATTATAGCCCTTAAGTAGTTATATAAATAATAAAAAATCCTTAAGATTTAGTAAATTAATAATAATAATAACCTCGCTAACGCTTTTATAAAAATAGTACTTAATAACGGGTTAGAGTAATTCGTTAGTATAAGAAAAGTAATAATATAAATAAAAAGATAAGTTATATAAAAAGAATAGAAAAAAGGGGTAAAAAGAAACGACTTAATAAAAGGGCCCGAGGTCGAATTAAACCTTTAATTATAGTAATAGTAGTAGTTAAATCGATAAAAAAGAGAAAGTTAGTATCGGATTAGAAGTCTAATTTAACCTTAGTATACGGCTAAGGTTACGTAAGAGTTAACAAGGGGCCTTATTTATAATTATTATAAACTACTTAACTTATAATTAGAACCTCCTTTTTATACCTTATATAGTATATTAAAATAGTTTAATTAACCTACTTCGTTAACTTATAGTTCGAACTAATTAACTAATATCCCTATAATAAGGATACTAATAGGATCCGATGTAAGTAGAAATTTCCTCGGCTATGCTTATATACATGACAATGCAACACTTCTTCCTTGCTTACGATATATGAAAATGTAACGGCTTGGCTCTGCTGACGGTGCGTGAGAATGTAAGGGCGGATTATAAGCGCTAGTTAATCATAGTCTCGGGCGAAGGTTATATTCGTACGAGACAGGATGGTCGGTTCCGATTTCTATCGACGCTTTACCATTTATGCATCAATCTCCGAAGAACTCTCACTATTTGTAGAACTCAAGAAATAAGCGAAGTTTGCGGAATGCTGTGGGATTTATTGAATCGCATGTTCATCAAAAGACGGACGAGAAGAACCAACGAGAGCCATGTTCATGCGGTAACTATCCTCACACCTAGTTCAGTCCTGATTGTGAACTCGCCATGTATAAGAGGGATACGACACCGCTATCATCAAACCTCAGCAACAGATGCTTCACCTCTCCGACATTAGTGGCTCCTTCGTCTTTTCCACTGGGCTGTGAGTTGCGTGAGGCGATTTAAGCATGCGCCGATCACATCCAATCCTCTGTCTTGCTTCTTTGAGCTGTCTTGTTGCGGCTGATTCTTGGTCACCGCCGGACGGCCCCTCTCTGTATGGAAATGGCTCCTACGCCACGGACGTTCTTATGCTGGCGGGCAATGAGACGTGGACGAACTACCCAGACAACGAGGGATCTTCTGGCAATAGCACCCACACTTTCAAGAAGCGTGCGGAGGATTTCTACTTGCGGATCCTTCCTCTCGGTGCATCAATCACTAGGGGCGTCTTCTCGAGCGACAACAATGGCTATCGTAAGGCTTTGCGCGAACAACTAAGGTTTGAGGGCTGGAGAGTCAACATGGTTGGGTCCAAGCAGGATGGCACTATGGCAGGTAACGTGAGCTGCAAAGCGTTCTGAGAAAGGGACATCTCATGGCTGAATACGCCTCTCTAGGACAACGAAGGCCATCCGGGCGCCTGGGTGCACCAAGTGAATGAGAAATTTCGCCTTTCGTCCAACCAGAAACCCAATCTCGTACTGGTCAACGCTGGAACGTGAGTCCTTGTTTTAGAGTCACAGAAATCCGTCCATACTGAACCCTAGGCAGGAATGACTGCGAGAACCGCCAGGACCCAGAGACTACAATCAAGAATATGAGGACAATGATCGATGAGATATTCAAGACATTGCCGGACACAACGGTCATCCTCTCGTCTCTGGTCAAAAGTGGAAAGGACGATGGCATCAAGGCCTGCGCTGCAGCTGTGAGCCAAGGATATCGCAACCTGGTCTACACGACGTATCGTGGCTACAGGATTTCTTATGCCAACATTCACGATGCCATAAGTCTCAATCAGATTGGTGATGGAACGCATCCGACTGATGAGGGCTATAGGCTCTTTGCTTCTGTGTGGGTGGCTGCCATCAATCGAATAGCGAAGAAGATCAAGCCGCCACCTAACGTCGAGACGGTCAATGATGCCGAGGTCACCAAAACGACCAAATGCCAGAAAGTTCCCGGAACTGCTCGACGAGTTCAAACTCAACGAGGTAGCGGACACGATGATGGGAACTATGTTCACGATCGCGTTGAGCGAGGAATTATCGAATCAGGAAAGATCATCAAGTACACGAGGACATCTGCCCCTGGATCCCCCACCGATTATATGTTCTTTGCGAATATCGTCAAGGGTGACCCGAACTCACCACGTAGTGCATCACTCGATGACCTTGTCTACGCGACCATCGATGAAAGTCAGGAGCTTACATGGATGTATCGTCGAAACTTGGGAGCAGGGGGCTCATTTGGGCCAACAGTGGAGTTTAAAACGGACCTCAACTGTGGCGTAGATGATAGTAAGTTACTTGACTACTAGTATGCGCCTAGGAGTCAAAAGAGTCGGCTTAGTTAGAATTATTCGCTAACATCCTTCTTTTGTGTAGCTTATGCCTTCGGAGACTTTAATAACGATGGCCTGGATGACTTCTTCTGTATCAAGCCCGGGGCTGTAGTGTGGGCTTTATTGAATAAGGGTGGCATACTACCGGCCTTCCGATCTATCGGCTAGGTAAGTCGTATTATCATTTGACTTATATCCGCTTAGCTACTAAGGATTGCGCTCTGTAGATCATCGGCCCTAGCGACAGAACGTAAAGAGAGGTTTGTATGGCGGATATTGACGGCGACGGGAGAGTCGACTTCTGCCTAGTTAGCGATGATGATGTTAAGTGTTCCCGAAACGGCGGAAAGGGAGATGAGCATTTCTGGCAAGGGTTCTAGACTGCAAGTGGTATTAGGGAAACTGTGTTTAACGCCAGGAGTGGGCCGTTGTTGGGCGTTGAAATTGCTGACCTGAATGGCGAGTAAGTCAACCGACGTCTAATATCTTGTCTGTGTCCTTGTTGCTGACGCAGATAATCTCCCCAGCTACCGAGCGGACTTCCTGTACGTTGGAGATAACAGTAACGTGGATACATATATTAACTAGCGCGGATCGGGGAAGGGTATTGTCCCTGACTGGCGAAAGGCCGGAGTCACGCATCCCGGTCAAGCGGCGACGGGTGTCCGTGGCAATATCAAGTTTGGCCGCATCTACGGATCCGGCAGGCTTGATTATATTTACATGAAAGAGGAAGAAGAATGGTTTGATATGATTGTCTTCGAAAACTAGGGATCGGGGGGCACAAGACGTAAAGGTGACGGCAACTTTTACTGCGATATGCGCGGTACTGGCGCTGATGATCTCGTTTGGATCTACTACGACGGCCGAGTGAATGAGATCAATACTAACATCCATTCCCCACCGAATTGGGGCCATGATACCTCGATCACGCTGACAGTGCCCGGGCCCAGGACGGGCATTCACTTTGCTGATTGGACCGGAAACGGAAGATGCGATGTGCTTGTCTAAAACAAAGCTACCGGGGTTCTGACATTATATGAGAATAATTACGATGCTGGCGCAAAGGCACTCACGTTCAGCAATCGGGGCGTGGTCGCAAACACTGGCTGCACAGAAGGCTGGGGAGTGGGTATATTTGATAGGGGCATGCGCTTGGTAGACATTGAGTGAGTGCTTCCCCAGTATCGTCACTTAGCAGGCTGGACTCGACGCTAGCATACTTTCTTACAGTGGCGATGGGCAAGCCGATCCTATTTGTATTGAGATAAGTGGCCGCATGACTGCCTGGCTCAATAGACAGAGTGGCCTTCTCGATGCTGGCTAGATCAAATTTGTAGAATCATGGGATCGCGCTAATATACGCTTTGCTGACGTGGAGAACTCTGGGAGGGCTGACATTATCTGGATGAACAAATACACTGGAGCCAGCACAGTCTTTAAGAACAATGGCTACTAGAGTGGTGATGCCGCTGGAGGTTCTTCTTTCTCTTGGACAAACCGCGGCGTCCTCTATAGCGGCGTTGACCGCGGAGAATGTTTGGTAAGGCTTTGGCACTCTCGATTAACATAACTAAGGGTATATTAGGGATGAAACCTGCTGACGCTTGTGACTTTAGCACTTTGCGAACCTTGGCGGGCTAGGACGAGCTGATCTCATCGAAGTCGACCCTGTAACAAATACAGCATATACTAACTTTAACGAATGTATCGGAAGCGGCGGCGATGATGGCGCCGCTAGTAACCCTGGATTGCTATTATACTTAACCAATGATCTGCTCATCCTCTGGGATTATGCTCCTGTGTATGCCTAAGACAGCAACCCACCATACCTACCTCTCAAGAATGATGATGAGTCCGACATTGCTATTGAAAACTTGCGCGAGACTCGTCTCTTTGGATTTTATTAGTGCGATACTGAGACGTTTAGGAACATTAGAAACGGCTGGCGTGACTTCAACCGCCTCAGTTTGATGGACCGCCTGTCGAGTAACATCGATTGGAATAGCCAGGGCATTAATGAGTTCTTTGGTCAAGACGACCAGAAGATACTGTCTGACGACAAGAAGAGGCAGATCCAGAACATCTTCTACTACACCTCACAGATGTGGACCCATTGGTGGACAGACTGGGGTCCTCCCAACTACATTGACTCGTGGCAGTACCTGTGGATTGAGGTCTTATGTAGCCTCGGCGATGGTTCCGGGGACCCCGAAAACTACTGCGGAGACAAGGAAAATCCTTCTGAAGGAGGTCCCGCTGCCTTGATAACGTGGAAATGGGACGAGAACCGCTATACGCCGGCGCTTGTCTGTAGGAAGTATACCACCCTGGGGAAGGATCTGGATGATCTAATAAGATATATGAACACAGAGAAAACTGTAGAAGACCGTCTGAACTTGGCGAATTGGGAGCACGCTAGGGGAGGCTATTGACTGCACGAGGCGACGCATATGGATTATTTCATGAACACACCATCTTCGGGGTCGGGACCAGTCGTTAGAGACCTCCTTGTCGACTATAGCGACGGTCGCGGAGAAAACAAAGCCTATGGTATTGACAATGCTAAGAAATTAGCTAATTACGATCGTCACTTCATACCCGGCGAGTATACGTAACAAAACTGTAAGGTTCAATCTTCCTCGGTCGAGAATGGCTGGCACCTTAGTAACTAATAATCTACCTATACTTGATAGCTGATAACTACAGATTTTACGCCATGTCTAAATGGGTGGAGGCTAATTCTGTCGAGGGGACTTATCCCTATAAGCCGAGCGTTAATCCTTTTGCGATGCCTGTGTTCCCGCCTAAAGTTCCCGATGAAGGGTAGTGGTCTTAGGGTGGGTTAGATCTAATTCGGGATGCAATTGAGATTGGTAGATTGTGAAAGAACTCACTAGTCACAGGCAACACTGGTAACCTAGCTCTTTTACTATGCTACTTTATACTTCCCGCGGCATGAACCATAACATCTTTTTGACATGATAATCCTTGGTGTACCACTGAGTGAATAGCCTTACTGTCTAAGGTACGTTTTCGATTTATTGGTGGTTCATCTGTCAATGAAAAGGTCCTACGCCTTCGTGCAAACCAGCCAGAATCCAAAGGAACCTGCAATCGTCCTCATACTTGCAGGAGGGTTTTTTCACCACAATAACACATTCACGTCAACTGCTGTATCAGACCAAGCAAAGGCAGTTCAGGAATGGCACCACCTGTTTAGCGACATCAGCACCGATCTATAGGAAAGCCACTGTTGAACGAATATTCGAACACACACATATATGCAGTACCATGTCTTATCAAGACGAGAAATACGCAGGACCCTATGTGACAATTCTCTTAATGCACAAGATATTAAGTACTAAGCAAGGCTTTCTATGCGAGTGAATAATTAACAAGCAATGGTCTATGTAGTCTAAAAGTCTTTACGGAATTTCGGGCTCCGTCTAATCCTTTCCCCGAAAGTATACAATATCCATGGCACTGGCGCAGCAGCGAGTGTCAGCAGTCCTAGCAGGGTGTTTCCCCATCCAAGGCCCAATTTGTTGTACAACTGCAAGCCTCCGAGAGGTAGCAGAGCGCCCAGCAGACTCCTCAAAACGGCGTTTGCGGCAGTGACAGAAGCAGCATAGAGCGTGAATGCGTCGACCAAGTAAGTGTTGATCGTCATAAGAATACCAATTGAGCCGAAACCCATGATACCGGTACCAATCATCGGCAGGATCCAGTGAAGCTGCTTGTCAGCCGTCCAGCCGTACATCATGAGACCGATAGGGATCGTGAGTGAAGAGGGCACCGTGAGGATGAGATGCAGGCGGTCCTCGGGCTTGGGGTCCTTGCCCTCGGCTTGCCGTCTCTGGATAATCTTATCCGACAAGCTTCCGACGTAGGCGAGTCCGAGAATGTTTCCGACACCACCTCCGATGAAAGAGAGGCCGGCTCCGACGGAGCCAAAACCATAGGTGTCGCGGTAAACAAAGGTGAAGGTGGTGAAGAGGATGTACAGGAAGCCGTAGAGCGTCGCGACGTAAAGGCACAAGATCATAACGACTGCCGAGCGGAAGAACATGCGGCCAGGAC
The DNA here is from genome assembly GCA_030869315.1 of Colletotrichum cuscutae. Classification (NCBI taxonomy): domain Eukaryota; kingdom Fungi; phylum Ascomycota; class Sordariomycetes; order Glomerellales; family Glomerellaceae; genus Colletotrichum; species Colletotrichum cuscutae. The sequence goes on along the minus strand of MPDP01000046.1, from coordinate 409,464 downwards.
GGATGATGGCAGTGAGAAAGATCTGGCGTGGAGTTCCCTTCTTCTTCATCCTTGATTGGTACTTCTCATTGCCGGTCTCCTTGCGCAAGCGGGCGGCTTTTCTCTCCAAGAGTACGGGTGTGTAAGACTCGCGAAGGACAAAGAAGGAGGCTAAAGTCACCGCACCGGACTAAGGTGGAAGGTTAGTTGGCGGACTCGTGGCATTGGAGTAGTCAAGAAGAGGCACTCACGGTGATGGTAATAATCCAGAAGACCCATCTCCATCCTTTCGCCTCTACAAGGAAGCCAGCACAGACAGGTCCTACGACGGGGCCGAGAAGAGGTCCAAGACTCCAGATACTGATGTAGAAGCCTCTCTTTTCAACGGGCATCATATCCGCAATCGATCCAGCGCCACAAGTTATCACGGCGACACCAGAAAAGCCAGCCAGGAAGCGAAAGGCGATGAGCATGTCGATGTTGGTCGCAAGTCCACAAGTAGCGGAGAAAACGACGAAAAGGGCGTTGCAGACGTGGTATATGTAGACGCGGCCGTACAACTCGCTGAGCGGCGAGATAATGAGAGGACCCAGGGCAAAGCCGAGGACAAAGACGGAGACAACGAATGTCGCGATCGAATCATCGGATTCGCCAAATTCAGCCATGACTTGCGGGATGCCAGGCGCAAACATCGACGACGCCAGGGGTCTAAAGTAGGATTAGTAATCATACAAAGGAGATGGATCATTCTTCGGAAAGCTCTTCGTACGTGAGGAAGGTGATGAAGGAAAGTGTCGCGATGATGCCCAGTTTGCGACTTTTTGACCAATTCATGGGATTCTCTGGATCTTGGTCGTCCGCCCACCATACAGAGAACTCGTTTTCAGGCTCGGCAGCATCATCGACGACTGTGTTGACGCTATTCGCATTTGGCTCGGCGATTGTAGCTTCTTCGTCGTCTCCACGTAGGTTCGGTGAAGCAGCGCTTGAACTGGTCTCGGTGATGGGAAGTTTCTCTGCCTCTGGAGGCGGCGACTCGTTGACTGGTGACTTCATGCTGATTTTTGATCTCTCTTGCTCTGGTGTGTTGGGGGGTAAGAGATGGGAGTTGGTGAGTGTTGTTGGCAACAAAACAGAGTTGGACTCTTCCAGCACAGTTGAGAAGAGGCGGTCGTGTAGTTGTATATAAATACTGTCGGATTGGAAGTCCAATTCGACCTCGGCATACGGCCGAGGCTGCGCAGGGGCCAACGGGGGGCCCTATTTACGATTACCACAGACTGCCCAACCTACAGTTAGAACCTCCTTTTTATACTTCACATAGTATATTAGAATAGTTTAATTAACTTACTTCGTTAACCTACGGTTCGAACTAATCGACTAATATCCCTATAATAAGAATACTAATATTAATTAATAATTAATTTTTATTATTATAAATTAATAAGGTATTTAGTATAAAAGAGATAACCTCTTTAAATAGAACGTAATAAGAGAATTATATTACTTAACTTTACGAAAAATAAGTAATAAGATATAAAATCTCTAAAATAAAACGAAGTAAAAAAATCGTAGCCCTTAATTATTTATAAAAAGCCGACGTTTATTATATTAAAATAACCTTTAATAATTAATAAAAATATTAAAATAACCGAGCTACTATCGTCGACCTTATATAATCCTTTTTTATTAATTAACTTACCCACGGCTAGCCTACGATTAAAAATTAATAAAATTAATTAATTAATTAATAAAAAAAACTACTTACGTAACTACTTACTTAATTAATTAGTATAACGAACGAGCTCGAGAAGTACGATATAAAAAAGTACTACGTAATTAAAAAAGAAAGATCTTTAAGTATAATATACTTATTAGAGGTACTAAGAAACGTAAGTATTATAGGACTAAGAAATTTATAGTATATAGAGGGACTACTCCCAAGGGGCTTATAGATACGATCTTAAAGCTTACGATTTAAATAATCTCCTTATAGCCCTCTTAACTATCTCTTTAAATATTACTTAGGAATATAATAAAGAAAATAGTATAATAAAAAAGAAAGAGATTTAAAATTATAATAATTATAATCTATAAATTATAAATAATATAAGTACTAGAGGTTAGCTTAGTAAAAAGGCTACTATTTTTAAAAAAATCCTCTCGCAGCCTCTTACTAAAATTACGATTATTATAATAAAAAAAGAACACTTTAAAAAGCCGCTAAAAAGCTCCCTTTTTATACTACTAGCTCTTAATATAAAAATTACTAATTTTAAAAAAGTAAAAAGCAGATTACTAATTAGTAATAATTTATTTAATAAATATATATACCTCTCGGGTTTTTAACTTAAAAAAAAACGCTACGTAATCGAAACGTCGTTAAGCTATTTATAAATTTATTTCTAACCTTAATTAATTAAATAACTAAAAAAAGACCGCTAAAATAGTATCTAATTAAGAGGATTAAAAGTAAATAATAATAAGGCTTAGTATAAAGAGATAAAAAAAAATAAAAAGGTCCTAGACCTTAATAAATCTAGCGACTAATAATAATACGCTATTACCGAGGTTAGTAAGTAGCTCTAAAACGACCTTATTAAAATTAAATACGCTAATTACTATAGATCGAAGTACGAGTTAAGGAACGATAAGGAGCGAGTTAGTTTATAATTAAAAAAAAGGAATTCCTATATTATATAAATAAATAAAGATCTAACTAGAATACTAAAAGAGTAGGTATATAAAAATTCTAATAATCTTAATAATAAATAAATTAATATAATATTAGTCTATTTTATAAAAATCTACGCTTAAAAGGGGCTCGAGGGGCAACCCCTATTCTATAAAATTATTAATAACCTAGGTAATTAAAAAGACGAGTAGTTCATAAGCGCCTATCTAAACGTAATAAAAAGGGTTATTAAATTCCTTTATTATTAAAATATTTTACTAACCTAGGTAGTAAGATAAAGAGCTTACGAAACGCTCGCTATTATAGTTATTACTAACGAATTTACGCTATAGGATTAAAATTAAGTTAACTAAGTAGTAGTAAAATACGATAACTTTAGTAAAAAGGTAAACTAATTAAAATTTCTATTAAAAGTTATTAATAATAATATATTAGCGCCCGCTATAATAAGGGTTATAGAAACTATATAAAAAGAGCGACTATTAATAATTTTACTAATCTTAATAACTAGCTTAATAACGCTACTAATATATAACTTATTACTTATTAATTAGAGAAGTATATAATAAACTACGTAAAGTCGATATAACTACGTTAATATATAAAGGATATATAAAAAGACCGACTTAATAATTATTATTATAAAGTAATTTACCGACCTTATAAAAATCTTTTTTAAAGAAAAGTTATACTTAAAATAGAAATACGAGGTTTTATAAAAAACCCTTATAGTCTTTTATAAATACTATAAAAAAGTTAGAATCTAAGAATAATAATACTACTTAGTAATTAATATTATACTAATTAATAAGGCTACGGATTATTATTATAAAATAATACGTACTATTAACCGAACCGACTTTCTAAGCGTAGTTAACGTAATTCGAAATCGCTTTAAGACTTAAAATAGGAGTCTAGAGCTCTTATCCGAGCTAAGAGTATTACTATTTAGGTCTATAGCTAAAATAATAAAAAATAAGTCGAGGCTAGAGATCCTTAAGGAACTTATTAATCGAATTAATAAGTTAGTAAAAACGTTACTAAATAAGAGGATAAATAAGTAAAAAGTTAGGTATTTTTATATTACTATTTAAAAAGTCTTAAAAACGAGGGTAACTTTATACTAACTACCTAAGTATTATAAGACCCTCTACTCGAGGCTAAGGTCTAGTTTTAATATTAAATTAGAAATATTTTAATAAACGTACTTATAATCGTATAACGGCCCTTATTAATAATATTAAATTAACCGTATATATAGAGGTAAAAGGAAAGACGCTAAGTATAGTAACCGCTAAGCTAAAAAAACAGACTCCTTAACTAGCTACTAGTTAGAGTTAAGATAGGGGTAATAAAAAAAGAAGTATTTTATATATAAAAAGGATAGTTATTAACTAAGTAATTATTTAGAAAAAGAGCGTATTAAATTATATAGTAATATAAAAAGTTAAGAATAGTAAATAATAAAACTAGCCCTTGTTAATTTAACTAATTCCTTATAATATATAAGGGTAGATCTAAAAGTATAATTAGTAACCTAGAGGATCTATAAATAATAAGAAATTTAGAAAATAAGGAAGGTCTTACCCTATATACTAACGAAACAGATTTTAATAAAACTAACGAGATTAACCACTCCTTTTTTACCCTATTAGCCTCTAAAAAATATATAAAACTAAATAAATAAAAAGTAATAAAAGCTCTTAATAAGTAAGTTTTTATTTATAAATAATAAGAGAAGATCTCTTAGATAATAAATATAAATAAATAAATAAATCTAATAGTACCGAACTCTATTTTATTAATATTTAAAAATAAATTAGAACCTTTTTTAATACTTAAGAAAAAATAAGGTACTAAGCGATTCTAGAGGTACTTAGAGAGGTCTTTTTTATACCCCCTAAATTACTTAAACGCTAAGCTTATATAAGTATTTTATATTAGCGAACGATACGGCCTAGATATTTTCTAAGGGATTATTTTAAATATAGGGGTATTATAATGATTAACTAAAAGTAAAGGGCAATTCTACGTATTCTAAAAAATATCCTTAGTTATATTAAATACGTTAATAATAAGTATTATAAAAATTAGCTTCGGCTTAAGTAAAAAAATATACGCTCTAAATATAGTAAAAGTTAATATATACTTAAGTACGATAGTCTTCTATATCCTACTTATTAATATACTATTTTTATTATACTTAAAAAATATAAACTAGTTAAGTATCCTATTTAATAATATAAAAAATAGATTATTAAATAGTAAGTTATTTATACTTATTAAAAAGTAATAGGGGTATACGTTTATAAGGCTCGAACTAAATATTAAATTTATTAACTATTTTATAAAAAGAGAACTAAAGTAATTATATAAGCGCTTTAGTTACTTATCGGTTATAAAACTATATAACCTCCTTAAATAATTAAAGAATAATATAAAAATAAGAGCTCTAAAGTACTTAATAAAAGTATATTACTAATATTAAATAAATACCTAAAGCCCGCGTAGATTTAAATTCAAATTATATAACGAGCTTAACTTTAACTAAGAGATCGTTATTAATATCTTTTACTTTAATAATTACTTAGTACTATATATTATTAACGAGGCTATATTATTCTAAAAAAGCTAATTCTTTAGGTACCTATTTATTAAAACTATTTAGTTAATACTAAAGAGAGTATAGATTAATATATACTAAGAGTTATTAAATAAAATTAAAACCGATATAAGAACGAGCTTTAAATTAATAGAGTTTAAAAATAATATTACTATATATAGTATATAGCTAAAAATCGTACTTATTAAAGTATATTATAATATTAATAAGGTAAAAAGAGCTTACTAGTAGTTAAAAAGAGCGTTTAAAATTATCTATAATAAGTACCCCGATACTACGGATAAAGAGTATTTTTAAATAGTATTTAAGTACTATAATAATACTATGGGCCCGAAGGGACTAGTTCTAACGCTTCTTATATTTAGAGTATACCTAAAGATAATAATAGCCTCGCTACTATTACTAAACGTAACCTAGCGAGCTTAAGTAATTAATAAAATAATAAAAGTACTCTAAAAAACGAATATAAAGCGCTAAATTAATAAGGCTATTATTACCCGTAATAAGCTAAATATAAGCCCTAACCTCGATATACTACTAAATTCGAACGTTAAAATATAAAAAGAAGTTATTAAATAGTAATTAGGCTTATATAAATTAATCTTAGTTAATAAATATTTATATATTATTATTAGAGACCGAGACTAATTACTTAAAATATTAATTACGGTAATACGGCTATACTATACTAATCTTAGTAAAAAGATATTAGCTTAATAAAAAAAAAGGAGCTAAGGGAATCCCCTTAGTAATATAAAGAAAAACAAGAGATTATCCTTAATAAAATTATTATAGTAAAATAAATAAATAATAATAGTAAAGAAGAGGTAATACTTATACTACTAAGACGTATAAAAAGACCTAAATAAAGGGTACTACTTTACTAATTTATTACTAACGACGCTATAATTAGTATATTCTATATAATAAAAAAGAAGGCCGATTTCGTACTTATAACCTAACTATAAAAAAATATTATAATTATAATAGCTAAGAAACCCTTTGAAAGATTAAACCTAGTAGAAGTAGAGATACTATATAATCGAGGGGTTTATTAATTTATCCTTTACGATCTAATTAAATACGTAAATTTACGTATTTTTAAATCGTATATAGTTTAAGAAATAAAAGAGAAGAGCACCCTATAACTATATAAAAAATCGAAGTGCGTTATATAAAAGTACGGCGACGTTAAAAAAGCGACGCTACTTACCTAATCGCTTATAATTTAATACTATAGCTAGCGCTTTATAATAATACTAATAATATCACTATAGTAAAAAGGATATTAAATCTAGAGTTATAATATTATATAAGTATATACCTAATTAATAACTAGGCTTATGAAAAAGATCCTCGCTTATTTTTTAAAAGAGATAACTAGTAAGTACTTAAAAAGTACGATTATTAAAATACTTAAGCCGTTATACGGCCTTACTAGATTGGGTACTTATTAATAAGTAACGTACTACGACTTTTATATTAACTAATTATTAATAATTACGTTAATATACGATCCCTACTTCCTAATTTTTACGTACGCAAACGACCCCTTTAGTATTATTAGGATATAAATAGATAATACCCTAAGTTTATTAAATATTAAGTTTATAAAAAAGGAAAATAAAGAGCTTTATAAAACTAAATTCATAGCTAAACTAAAAAAAATCCTAATATTAAAATCCCTATTAGCGTTTAATAAAGGGATTTTAATAATTAAAGGGGATAATATAATATTTTAATAAAAGGGGTAAAGTAAGAAGATTACCCTTATTAACTAAAAATCCCTTAATTATAAAAATTAATATAGGGCTAAGCTTACCTAAGGGGTATATATTATAAGTATTTATTAGCCCGAGGCTACTTTTAACTATACTAAAGCTATATAAGTTATAAAGCTTATAGAGAACGATTTTAATACTCTTAATTAACGACTATAGTAATAATAAGAATACTATAACCGAGGTCTTATTTACTAGCTTATTAAGCTTACTTTAATAAGGCTCTATATATTTATTAATAGATTATTTATAAATAATAATAACCTAACTTTATAGTTAAGATATATTATTATCCTCGCTAATAAAAAACTTAATAAGAATAAATTTACGATTTAAAAGAATATTATTTACTATTTATTAATAAAGAGTAAGTAAGTAATACGTAGCGTACTCGTATTTAAAGTTTATAATATAATTAATAGTATTAACTTTACTTATATAATTTTAATTATATTTAAAAAGATTATAAATTAACTTAACCTTCTTACGATCCTTATAATTATTTATACTAATTCGTACTCGTTATATAAGTACCTCGTTAAGCTAAGTATTATAAAAAAAAAGAGGCTTATAATAAATATTATAACCCTTAAGTAGTTATATAAATAACGAGAGATCCTCGAGATCCGTTAGATTAATAATAATAATAACCTCGCCGACGCTTTTATAAAAGTAGTACTTAATAAAAAATTAGAATAATTCGTTAATAAGGGAAAAGTAATAGTACGAATAAAAGGATAGGTTATATAAAAAAAATAGAGAAAAGGGGTAAAAAGAAACGACTTAGTAAACGGGCCTAAGGTCGAATTAAGTTTCTAATTATAATAGTAATAATAATAATAAAAGTAGTAATTAGATTAATAAAAAAAAAGTTAATATTAAATTAGAAGTTTAATTTAACCTTAGTATACGGCCGAGGCTACGCAGGGGCTAACGGGGGGCCCTATTTATAATTATTATAAACTACTTAACTTATAATTAGAACCTCCCTTTTATACCTTATGTAGTATATTAAAATAGTTTAATTAACCTACTTCGTTAACCCACGGTTCGAACTAATCGACTAATATCCCTATGATAGGGATATTAATAAATACTAAAGGACCTAGTAGTTTAGTAAGAGAAAAGGTGGAATACGTCGGGTTCGGGTTGGTAGATCTATCCGCTGTCTCGTTAGGCGTTTCTGAAATTCATGAAAGCGAGTAAAACGAATCACATATGCCCCGTCAGCTGTCGTGTGCTGTGTTTTTGATAAGTGAGGACGTGGAAAAGGAAATACTTGGCTGCATGCTATTATCAAAGACGGACTGGAAGTCGCACAAGTTAGAATGATCTTCCTCGGTGGGCCAGGCAGTGCAGGTGGCCAGTGAGCCTTGAAAGCGAGACCGAAGGCCGGGGTCTGGTGGTAGGCCCATAAGCTACCAGAGGCCTCGTTTTGAGGAATAACTTGAGTCTAGATTGGCGTCTAGTGACGGCTCTGCTGATCAGCTGGTGAGCTAAAAACGCGCTAAAATTCTTGGGAAAGGTATTCTGCACGTTTGTGCTTGCGGTACTCGACATTAATGGCTATGGAGGGTTGTTAGTTAAGAGTGAGAACTAACATACTAGAGGTGAAGGTTGTGCTTTGTATTATCGATGATCTTGAATATTCGCAAAGTGATATATATGGAGAAATTCAGAAGCTGAAACTCAGCGTAGAGCAGAATTCCTAGCCGCGTGGATGAGTAAGAGCCAAGTTCGTCTCAAAGAAGCCCTGTTAATCGGCCGTCAGTTCTCCTCACTAACCTCTGCTATCTTTATAAAGTTACGATGGCGAATGAGGGGATGAAAGTGAGCATAGTCCTTTTTGGTAAGTTGAGACTGATGATTGGGGGAGATCCTTGGAGCTGTCGTGTCTCTGTGCTCGGTTTCGGTAACGGGCATGGAGGGGGAAATAGGAAAAGAAAAGCGTGAAATGTGATAGGGGCTAGCTTGGCTGTGTACCCATACTAATTCTCCGAGGACGCCTAGCTGGACCATATCTTGTTGTTCGAGCTTAGAAAAAGCTTAAAGGCTGTTTAGAACCCTATACCGAGCGGTACGGGAGATCCTTGACATTTCCGTATTTTCCGTATTCTCTTTAATCGTATTTCGGACTTAGTACGTGAGATTCTGCGCCAAGAGTCGATGTTATACCACGCAACCGGGCCATTTAGGTGCCAAGGGCTGATAGACTAGGATCTGAATGAAAGTGAACTGGTCTTTGAGTCTATTTCTAATCTCTTAGTATTCTACTCTCGCTTTTGCAAACTTGCTGACCATCGGATGCCCTGCAAAGTCTTTATATTAAACTAGCAGGCTCGTAGGATATTTCTAACTGGAATCCTTAGCCGATTTTGCCTATAGGTAGAAAGTTAAGGAACATGTCCTCTACTATAAGATCTGTAAGGCAGTGAGAAACTTGCCTATTGACCAACACTTCTTACTAATTATCGCCATCATTTGACTTCATATCTAGGTGGGAACGTGTTGCACTATTGGATGGTAATTCTAGCCCTGAGGAGAGTAACACAGACCGGCTCTACCAAAATTACTCCTATCCGGACCTTTGTATGATAGAGCCGCTAGAAGAGAGGTATTCTCGTATAACACCCAGAGCTCTATGCTCTACTATAGGATTGGAACTTGTTTCTAGTTTGCATTAGCTCAGGAGATCTGGAGTTTAGTGACAGGTCTATTTTAGCAGCCGGTCTTAAGATCAAATGACTAGTCCGAACCCCCGAATCTGGAAGCGTGAAATATACTTCTAAACATAAGAAAGCGAAGACGAGCTTCTTATTTCCCCCACTTGACGTTAGAGTGTTGATTGGGACGGCGAGTACGCAGAGGCTTAGGATATTGTGTTAAAACGTAGACTCATTAGTAGCGAAGATCTAATAGTTCGCTTCTGAGTATTCGGAAAATCTGCTATGCCTAGTTAACATTTGATTATTAGTAAGACTTTTGGTACTCTGGTGAATAGTGTAGCTTGGCTGTTTGAGAGTGAAACAGTGGTCTTGCTCGAATGACCCTAGGTCGTTGATTGAGACCCAAAATTCTATTGGGATTGGTCTAATACTCAATGAAAGCGAGCTCGCTCGCACTTCTGTTATTGAAGACTTGACGCTCGCCTTGTCTGAGTTGCGTCTGCGCGATCTACGTCAGTAATCTAACGTGCATCGTTTATCCTTGCTTTCCACTTACTTATTACGGAAATTCTCATGGCGCGAGGTTATAAACTCAGATAGAAGATTAGAAAACATCTCTTTGGTGTTAGTATAGTAGCTATAAATGTAAAACTTTGATTATATTCTATCTAAAAGTCTTTTGCATAGTTTGCTTATTAAGCTTCGTTTATCTTTAAGCTTTGTGAAGGGCTTAACTTAACTCGGCTCGGACTGAGTTGTATAAGTTCGATCAGATTTTAGTGCAGATAATGATCTTTTGATATTGGGGCTAGTAAATAGCGCTCTGAAGATATTAGCAAGGCTTCAGTGTATTCTAATCCTTCTTGACTCCTTGGTCTGAAAGCGCTTCGGTAACTTGATTGATGGAGGTATGGTTCTAGAATTAGATGCCATTTCACTGTCCAGATAGAGCAGTAGGCTCTAACATCCTTTATTAAATCATTTTGCCCCAGAGACTACAAATCAATCCACCGGTAGTGTTATATTCTACATTTTACTGCCTGCCCGCCACATAGTAATCGGAGATACTCCGTCCGGAAGGGTAGAAACTTGACCCCCCGCATTTCCCCCGCCGGTTTTTGGCGGAGCTTCTCCGCGTATCCACCTTTATCCCAAATAATCCCCCGACCATGCCGGCAAATGACTTCATCGAAGCTTCCCTTACTATTTAGCTGTGAACTTATGAAGTCTTTCTGGTATGACTACCCCGCTTTGACGACCTGGAAAAGTAGTTCCTAGAGACGTAATCAGTACCACGGTTGCTATTAACGTGTTGCCATTTAACCTCGCTACTAACGAGAACGCGGAGTTGTCCATCCGTAAATCTGCTGTGTGAGTGAGAGTACGGAGTAGTCCACTAGTAGAACGCTCTAAGTGTAAAGATCTTGTTGGTGTCATCAAAGAACGCGGAGTAGTCCAGTCTCGGTACTGGCCCGACTTCACGAGGATAGCACCCGTTGTCACTTTGGTGAAGAATGTTTATGAAACGGATGTAAATAATATAACTTCAGCAATGGCTGCCCCTAAACTTTATTCAGGCGAGTCAGAGAGGCTAAGAGCTTTGAAGATGAGACTTTTGGTTTTATAGAGTCTGGCAGCTTTGCCGTTTGCCATCGTTGCGTATTTTACTGACCTCCCGAACGCTTTCAACGACACAATCGCAACATGGGCGTACATGTCATATGGCGACCCTTCTGTGGCTGTTCTATCTGGGTCTTTCAATCGTTCCGCCATGGATGCTGTCTACAAGGGACGCGCCACCGATTCAGAGGTACAGAAGAGGTATACCTCCGCAGACTTATATCTTCCATGACGAGCCTCAGCTAAAGAAACAGGAATGCCTTCCTCAATACCACGAATTTCATAGCCTATGATGAAAGGTTCATGGATCTACTTGGGCCAAAGGCTACAGTTAAGCAAATTCAAAAGTTGGCATCTCAAAGTCACGAGGCACCATGCTTCAACAAGGAAACCAAGGAGCTCTTCTTCGTAGAGTGGGGACCCCCTGGAGGTGACAATGGTACCCACAGCTGGCAGTATCTACTGGATACCAAGAATAATACCCTCAGAAAGATCACAACAAACCCGCCAACCCTCAACGCCCACGGCTGCGCTTACTACAATGGAGCGTATCACGTCGTAACGGACGGTAGCCATAACGAGACCGGAGCACTCATTCGCATTGAACCAATAACCCTAGAGAGAACTGTGTTTTTGAACAACTACTACGAGCAGCCTTTCGCAGGTCTCAATGATCTTGAGATTGACTCTGATGGAAACTTTTGGTTCACAGATTCGAAATCTGGCTGGGTAAGCTGTCAGTTATCATGAAGGGCATATGGTTCAATATTCAATCCCGCATGTATGACTAACAATACCTATCTCAGGGCCGGGACTTGACGGACTTCACTCCCCCAACAAACCCAACCGTCTACATGGTGAACAGTACAACCATGCGACCGAGAGTTGTGCACATTACAACAGGAAACGCCAACGGAGTTGCTGTCTCGCCGCGCCACGACGGCCGTCATGTGTTGTATCTTCCTGACACCGGTGTCTCCGAAGCCAAGCCGGTGAATTGGAAGAATCCGTACGGCAACCGTGCCCTCTTTGCATACGATGTCGCAGCCGGGGGCGTTCTCACGAATGCACGCTTCTTGAACAACCCGATTTCGTATTTCTATGACGGTATTCGGGTTTCGAGAAATGGTTGGATCTTTGTCGGGGCTGGCGACGGGGTGGATGTCATTGATCCCGTGTCTGGACTCGCACTTGGCACTATACGTGTGGGTGGAGGAAGCAATCTGGCTGTGAACATGGCATTTGGCGTGCATGAGCTATGGGTCGTAGGTAGAGGCGGGGTTTGGCATGTGAGCGATATTGCAGAGAAATTGGATCGGGACTGGTAGCTACACGCGAAGCTTTGGTGTATCGGGATGCATGGATCACTTGAAACTTGGAGGCCGAAGACTTGAAGATGGAAACATTCTAAGCAGGATGCAAAAACGCCTTGTCAATGATCAACTACCAGGTATTTTGAAACGCTCTAAGCACTATCCCTATAGCTTTTTGTCTTAATAGACGTACACAAACTCATCATTCTGGCGATCAGTCAAATCCATGAATGCGTTATCTCCCAACTGAGCACCAGCCTCATCATTCTGTGCGCTAACATAGTGGTGCTCCATGCTAAGATCCTTGATCTTTCTCGGCTTGCCGTTCGCCACTCTCTTGCGCTCCTGCATCTTATTGGAGACGAAGAGGTTGATGACCTGCAGTCCGATGACGGCGAGCAAGGCACAGGTGATACCCATGACTTTGGTGAGACCAGGCTTGTACTCGGGCGCATCCTTGGAGTTGAAGAGAAGGGGGCCGATGATGTTGCCGGCGGAAGATCCAGCATTGTACAGGGACATGATGACGGACTTCTTGGTGGTACCCGCAATGTTGGAGATCATCCAAGAGACGATGAGGGGGTTGCCGCCGAAGAGGAAGGCAAGCATGTAGTACGCGGCGAGGAGAGGGGGGATGCTGTTCCTAGGAAGAACATAGAGCATGACCGCGCCAGTAAGGACAGGGGCGAGGACGGCCGCGAGGAAGGCTGACTTAATGCGAAATCGGTGGGCGAGGTAGGAAGCCGGGAAGATGACAATAAGCTGCACGAAACCAAAGGGGATGTTGAGGAGGGAGCTCTTCATGCTGTCGAAGCCGAAGCCAGAAATGACAATGGGGCCGAAAGTGTTTGTCACAGCTGCGGTGACATTGAGGCACACGGCCATACCAACGAACAGCCAGCTCTTGGGCTCGTAGAGGGCCTCCCAGACTTGGCTCCACTTGAACTCGTTCCCTCCCGTGCCGGTCTGGTTGGCGCGAAGACGCTCGATGGCCTGCAGCTTCTCGTGCTCGGTAAGGAATCGGGCAGAGGGAATATCGCTATCGAGGAAGTACCAGACGACGGGGGCGGTGAGGACGGTGATGAGACCGACAAAGATGAAGAGAATCTGCCACGAGTGGATGGACCCGTTGATCTGACCCAAGCCGTACGAGACAGAGGCGGCAAACATGGTTGCAAGACCGTTGGTGCCGTACCAGCATGCCACACGCATGGGCTGCTCAGCGCGACGGTACCACTGCGAAGTGATGACAGAGAAAAGAGGAAGGCAGCCGGCCTCGAACAAGCCCAGCAGGAAGCGGGTCGCCAAGAGACCTGCGTAGTTGTGGCATGCAGCCATGCACACCTGCGCGATACCCCAACCCAAGACCAAGGAGGGCATCAGGATGCGGTGTGGCACCTTGACGATAAGCCAAGAGGAGAAAGGCTGCCATGCGAGCTGAGCGATGGCAGCGATGGAGCTAACCATGGAGTATTCATTTCCGGTCAAGTTGCAGTCGGTTCTGAGGCCATGGATGGCGCCGTATCCGAGGACGGACTTGTCGAGAATCTGGAGGAAGTAGACCCAGATGAGGATCGAGAGGATTCGCTTATCGGTCTTTCGGCGGATGCGTTTGTTCTATAGTAGCTGAGTCAGCTCCTCTTCAATTTGATAAGAACCTGAAAATTAGGTCGACTTACATCTTCCTCTGTGACCTCGATTTGTTGATCACCAATAAGGTTCGCCGCGCGGTCGGCACCCTTGGCAATGTTTTGGCCCTGATGCTTGAGCTGTTCGACGTCCTCGGTGTTGCGATGCTCAAGCTGAGACACACCGTCTCCAGTCTTTGATGCGGTGTCCATGTTGTTTATTGGCGGTAAGCTGCTCTCTTGATGAAAGGCTGACTAAGAAAGAAGACAGGAATTCAAGAAGAGAGAACCGGCTTCTCCCTTGATGGTCCAAACATCCAGGCAGCCAAGATGGGCGGCGATCTCCTACCATCTTATACCTAGACCCTGTTTATCGTCGTATCGCCGGCCGCGTCGTAGGCCGCTCAGATGTTCGGCGAAAAGCTCGAGCCAAGTTCGTCATGAGCAACATTTGACCGTACGAGGTGCATCTAACCCATACCATCTCATCCAATAATTGCTTTAGATAGGCGGATGTGAGAGGATCCCCCCATGGGGACCTACCCGTTCCCCTCAGCCCAGCACCGCGCTGAGCAAGTTTGTAGGTTGGCATGGCACGCATGGCTGGCACCGCGTGGAGAGACCAGACGAAAATGGCACTAATTCCCCTCACGAACCACACGTTGCCCACCTTCGGGAGGTGGGGACGGAATGTTGGGGATGGAGAGAAGTCCGCGTGCGGTGAAAGGCAGGCTACCTGACTAGCCGTGCATAAAACCGTACACAAGTGGGATAATTATGACCTAGTGCGGCCTCGCCTGGACAGACCTCGGCGGTGTCTTGCAAGTTGGAGGTGCGAGAGAGGACTGACAGCTTGATGCCCCCACGCAGAGGCTGAGGATTAACTTTGGCACCAAATAAGGATGACCATGGTGTCTGTCAACTGACCCGAGACTGTGGACGTGTTCAGCTTTGCTATACTCTTTTCAGATGAGATTATCTAGTGCCCGGACTCCCTGAGAAGACGAAGGTTTGTGCCCGTCAAAATCACATAGATGGTGTCTAGCGTTGGGGTAGCTATCCCTAGTTCCTTTCCCTTTCGGTAGGGGTAACCGAGGATAATATCCACTTCCATCGGCCGACCGGCTTTGAAGTCGTTTTGCATGCTGCTGCCGATGGGGTGCATAGCCAGGATCTTGTTGATCAGCTTGTCGACCAGGTCGTAATCGATAGGCACCTCGCATGCCTTAGCAACATCGATAACTTCTCTCATCAATCGTTGGGTCATTGGGGTAGCGTCCTGCGAGGAGCTAAGCCATGAATGCGTGTCGAGTAGTGTTAGTGTCGTGAGCGAGTTCCACGCTGCATTCCAAACAACCTTTTCCCAGCGCTGTACTTGGATATTGGGCACCACCTGAAATACTGTCTTGCCCTCTGTCAATAGAGATGCAAATTCGTCCAGTCGCTGCTTCTCCACTACCTGGTCGGGATCATTCGGGTACAATCCTATTTGCATGTCCTCGGACTTTGTGTGTTTGATGTGCCCAGGCTGCGGCTGAGCGGCTCCGGTCCAGGTCTGTCCCATTAGTATAAGCTCATCCCAGGTTCTTGGAGACTCTTCCCCCGCGACTCACCACGCATGAGATAATTGTTGTGTGGGGGAATGCTTTGCGGAATGGCACTTCGTTACCGACACCATTCTGAATAATGACAATCGTGGATTTCTCCGCATCTACTGCCGGAGCAATTTCCGCGGGGACTGCATCCTGGGTGATGGCTTTGTGAGCGCAGACAATGTATTCAAACTTCGCTTCTGCCTCTGCGGCATTCCTTACAACTTGGGGGTATTAGCTTTGAACAGCTGGATGAACAGGGTTAAGGCCATGATTTCGCTCCCCATCGGCTACCCCGGATTTCATGTGCATACTTCTGTAAGGACAAACGTTATGCTCTCCATGGTTTTCGCTCGCAATAACGATTCCATTTTCCTTCACTGCGTTATAATTTGACCTAGCAACAACCGTTAATCTAACACGCGGTACTCTGCTTAGAATAAAGGCGTAGAATGATCCAATGCTGAACAGATGGTGTCAGCTTCTCATCCGAATAGGAATTCAGGGTGAGTGACCCACGCCCCCAACCCGTAGAGGAGGACCTCGATCTGCTGGCCTTGTGCAGTCATTATCGAAGTCTTGGTGCTCGTTGGACCTTGTTTCGGCGCAAAGACTTCGGTTGGCGTTCAGCTGTGCTCTGTAGCATGCACTGCTGGTATGGTCCCCTCACTCGACCTAGTATTTGTACACTAATCCGTCAGATTCCTGTTGCGAATACCGGCCGGCAACTGACTTCAGCCCCCGATGTTCGGTGCGGAGGCGGAGAAGCCACCAGGGCACCTACCCCAGAGATTCCTTCGCTGTGACCTTCAGATCGGCGAACCTTGTGTTGTGTGCCCGTGTATCGTGGGGGAACGGGCGAGGAAGACTCCCTGGGGGTTAGATGGGGGTCGCCGGTCGTTGCATCCGGGGCCTGTGACCAGGGGTTCGGAGAGGTGTCCGACGTTGCGCCCCATCACCCCATCTTTCCCCCTCATTTCTCGGCCATCGTCCTGGTCCGACGCGGGGAAGCCGGTACTGAACCTTCTTTTCGTGATTGGAGGCCTCAGTGTGGTGAATCTCGGTCGACCTTCGTCTCGGGTCTGTGGGGTATTCAGGGGGGGCTTCAGCCATTTGTTTGTCCTTTGGAGCATGATATCATCGGTGCGACTGATGGGTTCAAAGCGCGTAGCATCGTGTCTACTCTGCCCCTGGGTGGATTTGCGCTGCAAGACGGCGAGGAAAACGGGCCAGGTAATTGCACGCAGAGAAGAGTTTTCACTCGGCATATGTGACTTTGAATCATGTTAAATTTGACCATAGTCCTAGTAAGCATGGACATGTTGCTTTCAATTATCTAGGTGCTTGACTCGTGATTTTGTGGTTGCGTACTGTCTAACCGCAACTCTCTCCTTCACCGTAGTTGTGAAGAAGACTTCTTCCTCTCCAACTTTTCGCCCCAAATTCTCGCACAATTCGCAATCTGCAACGCTGTCTCTCGGATTCTGGTAGCTTGCCTGACAAGCCTGCTTCTCTCCGAAGGCGTTTTGGGTGTCTTCCCAGGATCTGATTCTTCCTCCTTAATCGTATGACCCCATTCGTCTGCCGACCTCGCTACTAATCGAGCGGCGTCTTCGATTTTCTTCCCCGGTGGCTCTGATCCGTCCTCAGTGAAACATTCTTGGGGTTGCGTTGCGATTACGCCCGCAATGAGGTTCCACACAGCAATCAGATCCTCCTTTGGTATGGATGGTGATATCGTCGCGGAGATGGACCGTCGTTCGGCGGAATAGCTCCGTACCGGCCTCGACGATGATCCTGGCCGATCTGATGTGCGTGCCAGCAGAAAATTGCTGCACGCACCGTTGTAGATGCCCGGCATTTTGACGCACTCTGGTGAGATCCCGTCTCCCCTTCGGCATTTGGAGCATTGATCCTCAGAGCCTTGCAGGTCTCCTCGCTCATGAAGCATAATTGCTCCCAACACAGGCGTCTGTGAGATGTCTGGTGATGCCCGGCCGGGCCTGACCCTCCAGGCCCTCCGCACTGGGAGAGGACCCAGAATCTTCATGGTCTGTGTAGGCGTGATCGATGGTTGTAGGCCTTGATCTCCAGCATCTTGGGCAGTTTCTGGAGCTGCGTCTTTGATGTTTTTGTGTCGTCCTCTGTGCTCGTATGATCCTTGGCGATTCCCTACCCCGCTATGTGCTGGTGCGGTCTTCGAGCTGATCTGACCAACGCTTGCTCCTGCTCCCGTCCGGACTCTCGATGCCAGTGTTGTAGAAGGCATCGTACCCTGTTCTTTTTGTGTAATTTCTCCCGCTCTGGCCAAAAGTTGAAGCGTAATATCTGCGATTTCCCGTTCATCGCCCATCACGCTGAGGCAAATGAGGGCATATCAAGAAGAGTGATGCTGTTTGACCAACCGACCGAACCACCGAACATGAAAGGAAAAATAAACAACCCACCAGGAAAAAAAAAAGAATTCAACCTCGTGATTCGGACCAGGTGGTCCACATACTCCAACGTACGAAAAAGCCACTTATAAGTTCCGGTGAAGAAGCCCGAAGTCTTGCCCCCAGTTACGTAATTCAATTGGTCATCTGTTCTACCGCGGGCGAGCTCGGAGGTGGTGGGTGATTGGCCGTCAGGAATTGCCGTGACTGTCAGATTCATGAGACGTTCTGGACTCTTGGAGATCTGCTGTCTCTGCACTGGGGGAGTCAGGCACTTTTGGTTCTGGGTCTGGCTCCAAGCGAGCCCTTCGTCCACGCCTTGTATGTTCGGGGTCCCCATGGAGGGTATACAGCGGGATACAAAAGCGCAGCATGGCTCCCAAATGAGCCCGGGAGAGAAGGGTGTTCGTCCAATTCAGCAACTATCCCACTAGTCATCATGTGCTATTCCCCGATTGGACCAAGTGGCAATATCGGGCTCGTTTTTCCGTTGCCAGTGTGGGAGGCTCGCCCGAGAAGTCGGGAATGACAACCCATCCCCGCGGAAAGATGCCTCGAGTGTCTCACCCGGTCGCGCATGCAAAGCTGAGAGAGCGGCCCTGGGCCGCCGAGGCGCCTGGGGGTTGGTCGGGAGCACAAGCGGTCACCAAGAAAAGGTTGAGAGGGCCAACGTGGGTTGGGTTACCGAACATGGCCGAGCCAGCGTCGATCCATTTGCAGAGTGTGAGATGAAATCTGACCAGACATACGCCAGGCCGGGTAAGGGTTAGCGGAAGCGCAAGAGAAGCGAGATGGGTTTGTTCTACTTTTGGCTTCGTACCTCGCATGGTCGCGTGCAAACAAGAAACAACAACACCCCCACGGGGAAGAGCAAAGTCTTTGGCATATGCTGGTTTTTCTGCGTCACACAAAACAATGGTCTCCAACCAGCGACAAATTCAGCGAAGTCGCGTGTGTAAGGAAAATAAAACCACGCCGATTTCCACCGCGAATGTCACCATCTCGAATGATCAACACGCTGATTCCGGCCCGGAACAGTTCAGATACATGATCTGCTTGGGCAAACCATTGTGGAGAAGAAACAGTGGAGTTTGATGGGGTTGGTAGGTGGGAAAACCAGAATTATTTGGTACCAGAAACCGCCCCCCGCGGGTTTAGTCTCCGACACTTTCGTTTCCTCCGTTCTGTGGGGGGCAGGGAGGAGGCTTTTCGATGACTTCGGACGACGAAATAGTCTACCATTAGACTCGTCTTGGAAGAGGTGCCGGCGTGGGGGTTCGGACTACGCGGTTACATGGGTCGCTCCTACGGCTTATGTTACCTATTTTCGTGCCTGACTTACACCGACACAAGGGAAGGGGGCGAAAGTCGATCCCATGATCATCCATGTTGCGCTGGCCTGTCTGACTTCCTTGCATTCTGAGTTTGGATGGGTTCTTTGTTACAAAAGCTTTGTTCGCGAGTAAGCTAATCTACCAAAACTCTCCTCACATCCCACCGCTGCACCTGAATCTGCTCCCGCAAACTACTTGCTCCCTCGTGCCACAAACCTGCAGAATCAGTCCACAATGTCTCCCTCAGCAAACGGCGGTCCCGCCAGTCACAATGGCAACGGCACACAGCACGGAGCATGGCCGGCTCTGACTCCCGGCCTCTACGTCCCGACCGTGGCATTCTTCCGCTCCGACGACTCAGTAGACGTCGAAACCACACGCTCCCACGCCGTCCGTCTCGCCAAAGCCGGCGTCGCGGGCCTTGTGACCCACGGCTCCAACGGCGAAGCAGTGCACCTCGACCACGATGAGAGACAACTCATCAACCGCACCACACGAGCCGCGCTCGATTCAGCAGGAAAGACAGAACTACCTCTGATTGTCGGTTGCGGCGCGCAGTCGACAAGGGAAACTATTCAACTCTGCAAAGAGGCTGGTGCATCAGGAGGCGACTATGCGCTCGTCCTCCCACCAGCTTACTACGGTGGCCTCCTCACCACCGACCTCATCCTACAACACTTTCGCGAAGTCGCAGACGCAAGCCCGATTCCTCTTCTCATTTACAACTACCCTGGCGCCTGCAGCGGCCTCGATCTCAACTCGGATACCATCATCAACCTCGCGAGTCACCCCAACATTGTCGGCGTAAAGCTGACCTGCGGTAACACTGGCAAGCTGGCTCGGATAGCTGCTGCTACAGCCCCCAAGAAGGGCGACAACAACACGACACCATTCCGGACATTTGGCGGTAGCGTCGATTTCACTCTGCAAACACTCGTCGTCGGTGGCCATGGCATCATCGGTGGAACCGGAAATATTGCACCTCTTGCTTGTGTGAAGCTGATGCAGCTTTGGGATGAGGGCAAGTTGGCAGAAGCGAGAGAGCTGCAGGCAGTTGTGGCCCGCGGTGACTGGACTGCTATCCAAGGAGGATTTGTCTCAGTCAAGGCAGCATTGCAGGAGTACTACGGCTATGGAGGGCTTCCGAGGAAGCCTTGTACATTGCTCGAGGGAGAGAGCCTGACAAAACAGGTTGACGGATTTTCAGAGTTGATTCAGGCTGAGAAAGCATTGCAAAAATAGATGCTTGTAACAAGGTGGGTTTTGGCTTAGGTTTCAAGAGAATCATAGCGTATTGATCATTGAATGAGCTTTCACCTGAACATACTGGCAAGACAAGTGTTGGAATGAATGACAATGGTCGCGTCCCAATTCCCCGTCGACAGATTGAGCGTCACTTTGTCGCCTACTGCATGCACTTTGGCTGATATTCAGTGTATTGGTTGGGGAATCTCCCAATCTAGAAATGGGTGCTGCACTACTCTGACGATAGGGGGCGCCCTTTCAATCTTTCCGTCTTGATGCCTCTGCATAGATGATGTTGTTCGATCCTCTGATACAGCTTCGACAAAACACTCATTGCGGTTATTCTTGCTTCAAGATCATAAGAGCCCTGTAAACGCGCCCGTTTCCGCCGTATTTGGTATCATCCTGGAGAAACTCTGTTCCGATCACGAAGCCAAGGCGCTTGTAGAGGTCCACCCCGTCTTCCATAGCATGTATGAAGATGTCAAGGCACAATTCTTTGGCTTTTGATATGCCACTTTTGACCAAAGCAGTGCCTATGCCTTTGCCTTGGTTGTCCGGATGAACCGCCAGGTAGTCCAGTCCTACGTGACAAGCATAAGTCAAACCACCCACTTTTGGCCCACCCCCCCTTTTGGCCCACCCCAATTTCCTTCCCAGCTACCAATTAAAAACCCTACCTACGATTTTTAATTCAACATAATAATTATAAAAATCGTCTAAATAAATTTTTTTTTATATACTAATTAATCTATAGTTAATAGTACTATATACCGAAAATAAGGTTTAATAAGCTCTTAAGGCTATTAAAAACGGTCTCTTCCTTAAGAGAGCCTCGATTATATTCGGGGTTCTTAGGTTAATACTTCGGAATCGTAAAAAAGGCTACTAAATAAGGGCGAGGGCATTCGTAAACCTTTAAAAACTTCTTTTATAATAAAAAAACTAACTAGTTTAATAAGTTCGAATTTAGTATATTCTAAGTATTATACTAACTTATTAATAAGTTAGAGAATTTACTAAGCGAGTTCTAATATCTTAAGGGAATACTAAACTACTTAAAATAAAATAGATTAACGCTTTTATTAAGAAGAATCTATTAGTAAGGGTCTAGAGAAGTTATTTAATAGATTCGCACCGTATTAATAGAGCTATTACTAATATAATTAAATTATAGTTTAGATTATTTAATATACTAAAGATTAGTAGTATTAAATAGGCTAATAAGTATAATATAAATAAGACTAGTATAATAGAGGGCAAGGGAGCTAATGGGCTAGTCTTAAGTATAGTAGAGGCTATAGTAGTACGAAAAAAAGAGCTTAGTTCGCGTACTTAAGTAATAATTATTAAATATATTTCTATTAATAATAGATTTATTAAATTACTAGTTATTTATAAAAGAAAGTTAGTATAGTAATAATAATTTCTATTTTAACTTAACCCTTATAATAGTTAGAAGTTTATAGTAATAAATAATAACTAAACGACTAACGAGACTACCCTCTACTAGTTAAAAAAAGTATTCTTATTATAAACTAAGACCCCCCTTATTAGGGGGCTTAGTAAACTAAACTAGCCTCGACTATTAGTACTAGATAGGTATAGGAGTTATACGATAATAAAATTTATATAGGAGTATTATAAAAATAACGTTTACTTATTATTCTTATTACTACACACCTCCTATATCCTCTAACTATTAAATATAGCTATTTTTAGTCTTATTAAATCTTATTATAAAAAGGAGCTTAGTAAAGAGGATATAGTAAATAATTTTATTATTATTAAAGAGCGGTACTTTTTAAGCTATTACTAACTCGCTTATTTAGCTAGTTTAACGTTGTTAAATATATAAAATAAGTAAAAAGTAACTAGACTATAGCTACCTAATATAGCTAAGCTACTTCTTAACCTAATAATCCTACTTATATAAATTATACTATCCAAAAGGGGTATAGAAACTAGGTAAACGATTAGTAATACTAATAAACTACTTAACTAAGTATTAGCAACCTCTATTATTAACTAGTTAACTCTTAAAAAAGCTAGTAAGCTTAGTAACTACTTAAAACTATTTATAAAGCTTAGTCTAGATAATACTACTTAATAACTACTATTTTAAAAAATAAAAAAAGTATTTAGCGAGTAGGCCTATTACTTAGCTATATCTTAGTACTAAATTCGATTTCTAAAAGCAAGGGTTAAGCGCAAAAGGCCTAGGAAAAAGAAGAGTATACTAATAAACCTAAATACTAGGTTCGCGAGTATTTAGGATATATAAAAGGCTTAGGAGGACTCTAGCGACTGTCTAGTTAGTCCTAATTAACTCGTAGGGGTCGAATTACCTAATAATAATTTTAATTATATTATTATAGTAGTAGAAGGTAGTTAATTAATTAACTATAGTTAATACCGATGTTTTAAGACCATGTTGTTGGGGTGGGCCAAAAGGGGGGGTGGGCCAAAAGTGGGTGGTTTGACTTAATAAGCACTTGGGAGATGGAAGACGCAAGTTAGAGGAAAAACACACGCATGTAAGCTCTTCTGCTTAGAATTTCATTCTCCGCCTCCCGGATAGGGACAAGCAAATCGTCCGACTCCTCGTTAGGATCCCAATGAGCTGTCCCGGCAACACGCCGGATCTCCGCTTCTTCCTC
Source organism: Colletotrichum cuscutae (assembly GCA_030869315.1). Taxonomy (NCBI): domain Eukaryota; kingdom Fungi; phylum Ascomycota; class Sordariomycetes; order Glomerellales; family Glomerellaceae; genus Colletotrichum; species Colletotrichum cuscutae. The sequence goes on along the minus strand of MPDP01000046.1, from coordinate 385,893 downwards.
TTGGCTGACAGACGGAACCACGGCATCGGGCCAAGCCGGGGCCCCGCCGATGCTCTTGGCGTGGGATGAGGGCAGAATCCACCGGGCATATCCCACTATTCGCCCGGTGACGGGATCCACGGCCTTTTGATGTCGCTTCGTATCGGGGTCACTGATGAGGTTTCGCGGCGTTCGCTTGGCTATCTGCTTGATATGGTACTCAAGGGTCCGATGGCGCCAGGCGAGCTGCCAGTGGGGATCTGCCCAGAAGGCGGGGATGTTGTTTCTGGTCAGCTCATGGCTGTCGGCCACATTGCAGCCCGTAATGATGATTTTGGATGTAGTTTCCATCGCTTCGACTTGAGAAAACAGCGCAAGACCATGCTGTTTCTTTGGACTGAAGGACCGCAGCAAAGCGATATCTTGGCAGCTGATGACATTTTTGGACAACGTGGTCACTTGGTGGGTTTTCTGCCGTAGCCCGGCTATCGGCATTTTGGAACTGCATACAGCACCACCCCTGCATCCCAGGCCATGAACCAACCTGTCAGCCTGACTGTTATCTAGCTCGGAGTTCAGCCAAGTTTTCGAACGACAATACAGTCCTTTGGAACAATAAAAAGGCGTGTAACAGAATTGAAGAAGCTGTTACGGATCGAAAGACACCTGCTTAGTACACCTTCTATCTCGAAGGGCTACAATGACTCACCATCTGGGATTTGATACTTTCGTTGAATTAATTCATGTATCGAAGCCGAAAGCTGTTCTTCAGAGCCTCAACACTCTGCCTCTTCACCTTAATGCAAGCTGTCGATCCTTCTACAACTATGATGCAGGTTTCTAGCACTCACAGACAGCGACAGGCTGGAGAAGTCCGTCTGCCTTTCCCCGCCTTACCCGAGTCTCCAACGCTCCCAGAACAGTGTCGCGTGACCGTCATTCTCACCTCAACTCGTGAAGATTCATCTCGTTGTCTTGCATAAACCTCCTTCCTTCTCTTCTCACTTGTCGTCAAATGATCACCATGGCAATTCTTGTCATCCATCACCCAATGAATACCGCCTCTTCAAACCCCGCATCAAACCCCGTGCTTCGTGCCCCGACCTAATCGCGACTAAACTCTGACGACGTGCCAACAAGGCCAGGCTATCCCCGGAAGAGGAAACGAGCTGACCCCCACGGAGGGATCTATGTATTTCTGGCTTGTCTGGCGTTTCTGTTCGGGGCCTAGCCCGACGCCCGAGCGGCTCTGCGGGTCCGGATTTGCGGGGCTGACCCCCATCCATCCCGTAATTCATGCGGGGAGCGGGTCGGACGCGAGATCACGAATCCGCGAAGAGGTTGTGTGTACACCTATCCCGGGGTTCCATACGTTAGCGCAGTGAATTGACAGGGAGGGCGGCCAATAAGTACAGGTTCTATCCTTTCTACCCAAATTCTATAGCTAATTCGGAGACAGTACTTTAAACTCCTCACTACCTATCGAACCTTCTACCTATTTCTACCATTTCCCCCTACTTTTTTACCACCATCTTTTAATATAAATTTTTCTTAAAAAAATCTTAAGTAAGTATATCTAAGTACATATCCTAAAATCTCTTTTTATTTTATGTATAAAATGAGAAAAGTGACTTTGCAGGGCTGCTACTAGATTTGGTAAAGTCGGCTACCATTTCACGAGCTAACGTATGGAACCCCGGGACAGGTGTACTTGATCGGAAATGGTCTGATGCGTCTCTGATGGTTGCTCCCCTCCCTTCTCTCAAGGCTTGACATCTCAAGTCAGCTTCCCCGCAGGTACCTCAATTCGCATCCTACCGTACGAGACGGCGCACGAATCACCTGAGTTTGGCTCCATGCAGAAACCCGTTTCGAGCTGACAATCGAATCCAGTGTAGCTGGCGGCAAATCATGCGGGGACGACTGGGCACCGACGTGGGGGTCTATGAACGTGTCGTAGGTAGATGGGGTGGGCTTTTGATCTCCATGAAGCTCATCAGGGTAGTAACTCCAATAAGCATATGAAGAATATCCAGGAGGAAAGAGTGTTGCAAGTTGTTTGGCAACATTTACTCAGACAACCGCAACTATGCCGACTATTCTGGAAAAGCTCTTCTCTCTGGAGGGCCGCACAGCCGTGGTAACGGGAGGTACACGGGGAATTGGCCAGGCCATGGCAGTATCACTTGCAGAAGCAGGATCAGATATCATCCTCATCCAAGTAAGAAAGCATGACCACGTAAATATGTAGCTTGACGTTAACAAAAGGAAAGAGAGACGAAAGCAACACTGAAACGAAAACACAAATCGAGACCCTGGGCAGAAAAACCTTCATCTACACAGCAGACCTTTCAAATCAAGAGGAAGTGGAGAGCTTGTCGAAGCGCATCTTAGCCGATGGCCACGATGTCAGCATTCTAGTCACCTGTGCCGGCATTCAACGCAGACATCCCGCGCACAAGTTTCCCATGGGCGACTGGGACGAGGTCCTCCAAGTCAACCTCAAGACAGTCTGGACTCTTTGCCGAGACTTTGGCGCTTACATGCTCACACGCAGCCCCAACTCTATAAACGGCCACCGTGGTAGCATCGTCAACGTGGCGTCGCTCGTCAGCTTCCAGGGAGGCATCACGGTGCCGGCCTACGCAGCGGCCAAGGGCGGCATAGCACAGCTGACCAAGGCGCTGAGCAACGAGTGGGCGAGCCAGGGTGTCAACGTGAATGCCATTGCGCCTGGGTATGTTGCAACAGATATGAATGAGGCGCTGATCAATAATCCGGAGAGGGCGGCAAGTATTCTGGCCAGGATCCCCGCGGGAAGATGGGGTACCCCGGATGACTTCAAGGGTGCCACAGTGTTCCTCGCGGGGGCGGGGAGTTTGTACGTTTCGGGAGAGCTGCTTACTGTCGATGGGGGCTGGATGGGCCGATGATACTTGAAGCTGTGTTCTTAGTCAAGTAGAGATGTGAGAATACAACATAAAGTAACATCTGTTCCAGAATAGTATCGACATGATCTGCAAACTAAAGCACTGCTCATGGGACGGCATCTTGAGCTGAGTGAACCCCACGTCTTGATGTGTCTGGTATACAACGGCACTTGCTTTCCCCGCTTGGCCATAGGTCTGACTGACGCTCGATTTCACGTGGGCGTGGAGCCAGGGAGAACTCCTCTGCCTGAACATGATGTGATGTGGCGTGGGGGTTCGGAAATTTTCCGATCCTCTGATGGTGTAATGTCATGCGTTTACGCACATCATCCCAAGGTTGGACATGCTCTGACCTCTAGAGTCAAATAATGTCGAGTGGCAAGAGGACCGTAAGCAAAAACCTCCAACAATAGCTCAAAGCATAACTGAACTCGCGGAAATGATTTGGAAACAACTTGATCGGACTGTTGGAAGTGATATACTGGCAGTGATTTGGCAAATAATGCGCTTCCAGATAACTGTCATATATCGAGGGATGCTGACGACAGCAATTGGACTAATTCAGTTGCCATAACTACAGTATAACTTCAACCATTGAGCCATCCAACTACCATTCTCTGATGCTGCCGTCGGGGCCATGAAAAACCTTGCACTGCCACGGCTCTGTCTCTTTGGAGATTTTGTTAACCATCTCCTCATCTATATCAATGCCCAACCCGTAGCCCGTCGGCGCTTTTACATAACCGCCCTCGATATCGAATACCGTGGGATTCTTCAGATATGTCAAGAGATCGATATCCCCAGCCTCAGTATTGTAGTGCATTCCCAGACTCATCTCAAGAATAGAAAAGTTGGGCGCTGATAAGGCGACTTGTACGCTTGCCGCAAAGGCGACGGGACCAAGGGGGCAGTGGGGTGCAATTGCCACATCATAGGCTTCGGCCATTGTAGCGATGCGCTTTGTTTCGGATATACCTCCAGCATGAGCAATATCCGGTTGAAGGATGTCGACGCTGGCGTCCTCTAGGAAGCGTTTGATGTCCCATCTCGTGTAAAGACGCTCACCAAAAGCAATAGGAATCGTCGTCTGATTTGAGAGCTGCTTGATGGCTTCCGGGTGCTCGCAAAGTAGGGGCTCCTCGATGAATAGGGGCTCATATGGTTCTAGAGCTCTGGCCAGCTGCTTTGCCATTGCCTTGTGCAGGCGGCCGTGAAAATCGAGACCAGCGTCGAGACCAAGAGCCTTGACCTGTTTGAGACGCTCCACTGTGTCTTTCAGGACTCTGGGAGAGTCAACCCAGTTCATGTCCTCTGTTGCGTTCATCTTGACGCATGTCAGACCTTGAGCAATGCGCTTTTTCCTGGACGGATTATTAGTATCGTAAATTCCTGCCGATTATCGGGATACCTACGCTGCTGCCTCAACATCTGATGGTCTGTCACCCCCAATCCAGCAGTACACTTGAACCTTGTTGCGGACCTGGCCGCCCAGGAGCTCGTAAATGGGAACTTTCAGGTTGCGACCTATAAATCATGACTAATTAGACATTTTTCTCGGCTATGTGGAGTCTTCGTGTAGAATATTGCACACACCCTTCAGATCCCACAACGCAATGTCAATGCCTGACATTGCTGACATGAAAACGGGGCCTCCTCGATAGAAGCCATGGCGCCAGAATGTTTGCCAAATGTGCTCAATGTTGCTAGGTAGAAGTCAGACAAAGTCTTACGAAAAGTAAGTTGAATACTTTACCCTGCTTCAAGACCGACTATCCTAGGGATCATCTCCTCAAGACAGCCCTCAACAGCCAGATCATGACCCTCGAGCGTTGCCTCGCCCCAACCATACTCGCCATTCTCGTCGGTGATTTTCACCATGAGCCAACGAGGCTTTACGCGGTAATACCGCACGGACGCAATCTTAGCCATGATGTACTAGAGGACGGGAATGGCTCAATAGTGTTCAGATGATTCGAAGCTGGTCGTGATAGAACTCAATACAGTTCAGGCAGTCGTGAAGCACATACAATCATTCATGATTCATCCCATTCTTAACAATGGCCCCCGCATCGTGAAGCTCTGCCATGCAGCGGTACATGTGTAATAATACGATCCACCAGGCCTCAAGGATTGGGGTCACCGGGTATGCCCTCCACGTCTGGCGTTGGTGGTTCATCCCCCACGCCTGGCACGACCCCCACCGAGGCTGGCACAATTGTTCAATACGTGGAGGAATCGTGGAGAATGCATGGGGAAATCCACGATCTCCACCCATTTTACGGGCCGCGGCCCAACGCGGTGTTGTTCCCGTTCCACGTTAGACACAAGTTGTCCGGCTCGTACAATCTAGTCATGCATTTCTTGTTCTCGTGCCTCGTGCTCACCTCATTATCCACACATGAAATTGTGCGCCCTAGCTCGTTCCCAAACATGGTAGTTTCTTTTACGAACCGATTTCGTGGTGTGGGTTTGTCATGACTCGAAGGGATCTAGCTGGCACGGCTGACGCCCGCTGATGTGTTGGGTGCAGCGGAATTGCTCCGAAAGCTCACAAACATGTCTCTAATCACCTTCAACGTCAAGCAACTGTGCTGCCGGGATATGGTTATTTGACTGGCTAGGTAGGCACTGAGGCAATCAACGTACTGAGGCAATCAACTGACTGCGAGGAGTACGGATAGACGGGCATTTGTGGCTGCATTATTCCTTCAGATAACCCAGGTACTCAACTTAGTAGGGTGAGGTACCTTGTTTCTCAGCACGGGGCTGCTGAAGGGCAGCTCATGCCAAGATGTTGAGGATTTTGTGAAGAGCCACATCGGTGTTCATACCGAAGCTGTGTGTGTCGCCGCGCATCCGGGTGGATACTGATTCATTGCCGTTCGAGCAACTCTTCTTACGCTCCCCCGCCAGGCCCGATCGGAGTTGGCCTTCCGCCGACACTTAAGAGGCGACTAACACCGTGAGACAGAAAAGTGGCGTCGTTGTGAAAGCGGCTGATTTGCCCACACTTTGGATCATTTATAGGTGTCCAATCAGCAATGAGTTTTGATAGCCGACGCGTATTCTTACGTTCATCTCCAATCCTCCGTCTATTAGTCTGTCATTTTCACATTAGTCGTGGTCTATTAGTTCGCATTTTATCCCGATCTCATCTTTTCCCTCCGTCTTGCAACGATCATGCAGTCTCATGTCCTCCCGGCTTGTTGCTGCGGTGTGCTGGTGCGCTGTGCCAGAACTTGCTCGTGGCTGTCGTGGTTGCCATCATGTGAGCTTTTCTCACTCGGGTGTCCCATATCTTCATCCCGACTCTCACTGAAGGTGTCATCTGACTTCGCCTCCTCGATCGGATGCAAGCCTCTGTCTTTGATCAACAGACAGCCCACTAAGCACAATCCGATCAGTGGTATCTGAAGAATGAAAACTGCTCGACTTGCCGCCATGTATGCGTCGAGAACCGCGGACTTATCTTGCTCATTCAGTTGCGGTATCGAGTAAGTACTGCTGGCGAGGTCCTTGAAGCCTGGAGGCAAGTTTGCTCGCAAAGTCGCTTGAAGCACTGCCGCGAAGACGGCTAATCCGCAAGCACCACCGGCACATCGAAAAAAGTTGCGATTTGAAGTGATGACTGCCCGGCGAGACTTGATGGAGTGTGCCTGCAGGGCCACCAGCGTTGGCTGGAAGATGAATCCGACACCAATGCCGATGATCAGCAGAGGAATTACGATGATTCCAGGCTTGGTATGTCGGTCGAAAATAAGTGTGAGACCAGCTCCTCTATGTCATTTGTCAGATAGATGCAAACGTAGTAGCCGGGATCGGGAAAGCCCTCGACTCACAGTGTCCAGAGGCCAAAGCCTGCCCAGATCACTTCTCCATACCGCTGAGTTCTCGATATGTACTGTCCCGAGATGATTGAGAATACGGATTGACAAACAACTAAGGAAACATAGATTCCCGCCGAATGAATGACCGAGAATTGATGAGCGTTCTGGAGATACAGCGGGATGTAGTAGAGATATCCTTGGTACGCTGCTCCGAACAGAAATGACTGTGCCAAGAGGACAACAACAACCTTGTTCTTGAAGATGGGAACTGTGTATTGTTAGCTAGCACTCAGGGACATATTTCTTGTGGACGAATATTACCTGGCATCATCGGAAGCTTGGCGAACTTCCACTCCACAATGACAAAAGACACAAGAGCAAGCGCCCCTATTGTCAACATGCTGATAACCATTGCTGAATTCCATGGAAAATATGCGCCACCTGGCAGAGTAAATCAGCTTTTGCTCTATCAACGCACGGGATCGAGCCGAGGAATAACTTACCTCCAGAGATGGGAATAAGCAGCAAAATAACGCCGGCCGACGAGGTGAATGAGCCTGCATAGTCGATCTTTTTGACACTCTTCATAAAGTCGTCATCTGGGGGCTTAGATGGCAGGAAGAAGTATGAGATGATACCGACGATAACACCGAGGGGTGAGAGCATCCAAAAGAACGCTCTCCATGTTGCCCTCTCAACAAAGGCGGCAGCAAGAAAAGGGCCGAGAACATTTCCAAGACCAACCATCGAGCCCAAGATTCCTTGATACTTGCCTCTTTGTTCCAAAGTAACGACATCGGAGACAATGATCATGGCGAGATTTGTGATACCGCCTCCGCCGATGCCCGCAACGCCACGGAAGATGTAAAACATTGTCGCATTCTGTGAAAGCCCACAGAGCAAGTCTGCAATTGACAAAAGACCGATGGCGCTCAGAAATACGGCTTTTCGGCCGAAAATATCTGAGAAACGCCCGTAGAGCATCTGAAATGTCGTGTTGGCGATGAGCGATGACGTACCCGCCCATGATATCGTATCCTCCGCGTTGAGGTCCGCAGCAATCGTTGGCAAAGTGATACTGATGCCATTCTGGTCGATGAATGAGACTAATAAAGTCACTGCAAGGGTTGCAAAGACAACCAGGAGTTTCTTCAAAGGTAAGATGTTTGTCTGGTCGTGGAGAGCCTTTTCGGCCTTGGTTGTTTCCTGATCGCCCCTCATGCTGCAACCCTGGGTAGTCGATCGCTTGGGACAAAGTACAACAATTTCGATGGCAAGAATATCAGCGTAAAGTATGGCCGAGTGATTAAGAAGCTCCAAGAGAATATGCGGCTGAAACTATGAGTAACAGACCAGCGCATGAAAACTTTTCGTGAGACAATCCGACGTTGAGAGCGGATACCAGCGTCTGGAGGAGCCAAGACTCAGATCACCGCCGTCAAAGATTGGTCAATCGGCCTCATCTCGGCTCCGGGTTCGGCAGCGAAAAAATTGGGCTGAAGAGTTGAAGGGGGGCGAATTCAACGTTGACTATTGAAAAAATGGGTGCGTCATGGCTGGGCCAGACCAACAAGGGATTTCGGCAAGTTTTGAAGCGATGGACTCCACAAAAGTCGTTGCTGGTCGGAACATCCGATGCCGTCGGCTGGTCGCCAATGTGGCTCGCTTATCATTCTCGGCGGATGTCCGACGCTATTTATCCCGCATGATTCGCTCACCTGGAGACCATGTTATCAGAAAGCATTCGCTCGTCTGGTCGGTAGAAGGTGCCAATTTGGCAGCTAAGCTACTTCTTATCGAAAGGTCGAGATGGAGATGAGATAGCGGCATCAAGGGAAAGGCAGCTTTCAGTTATAATAAGGAAATACAACCTCAACTTGATAAATAAAGTGATGACGGCGAAAAATCGCAACTTGACATGAAACTTCGTAAGGTGTGTTGATGGTACTGGTTGAAAGGCACAACAAGTGTATCTAGAATTATTTAAACAACTTACACTGAGCGATGATGTTCTTGACGAGGCTCACAAGAGCTTGCTCGTCCCGGCACGAGTTCAAGCAATTCATCCAAACCAAAGAACATCCCGAAGAGGGGACGGCGTACTTCAACGAGGATTTGCTACCTACTCCTTCAGGTCAGTTGTCATTTGAAACCTTTTCGACACGATGAGCAAATAGCTAATTTTTCTCTGAAGAGCATCGAAGTTGGACAGCTTTACACTTCTTCACGTACTACTTGACCCAGACATTTTCTCCAGGCTCTTACAATCTTGGAGCAACTCTCATCTCAATTGGCTTAGTATGTTGAGTCTAGTCTCTACTGTACATTATACTATGAGGAGTCTCTTACAATCAATGCGCAGCAATGGTGGCACGGCATGATTGCAGCCGTGATCGGCTCCGCTAAAAATCCTCAGCGTTGTGGTTATCCTCAACTCCCGCGGTGCAACTTGCTATCATGTTGGATTCCCCGTATACGTTCGCGCTGCTGCCGGTGTTAGCGGTGCAAAACTATTTATAGTCGTACGCGCCTCCGTCGCCGTCATCTACTTCGCAACTCAGTCATTCTATGGCGGTATGCTCACTTCAGTGGCCCTCAGGGCCATATTCGGCTCCGGGTGGGATAATATTACTAACCGCCTCCCGACAAGCGCGGGGATCACTTCCAAGAACTTTTGGCATTCTTCATCTTCTGGATCATGCAGTTTCCGGTGATGTTCATCCATCCGACTATTCTTCGACACCTATTTGTAATAAAGTCCGTGGCTACAACTGCAGGTCTAGTCGGCGTCCTAGGATGGGCAGTACATGCGAATAAAGGGAGCCTGGGTGGTTTTAACTTTTGCCATAGACCTCCGACGCGAGTACGCTACGTATTACTCACTTACTCTTCGTCGACGAATAGTGGATAATATTGCCCTAGATCGTAAATTCGTCCTTACTAAGGTTCTTATTAACGAGGATAATAATATACCTTAACTATGAGGTTAGGTCGGCGTTATTTACGAATAACTTATTAATAAATACGTAAAGCCTTATTAAAACAAGCTTAATAAGTTAATAAACGAGACCTTAGTTTTAGTTCTTTTATTATTATTATAATTATTAATTAAAAATATTAAAATCGCTCTTTATAAGCTTTAGAGCCTACGTAGCTCTAGTATAGTTAAAAATAGCCTTAGGCTAATAAATACTTATAATATATACCCCTCGGGCGAGCTTAGCCCTATATTACTTCTTATAATTAAGGGATTTTAGGTTAATAAAAATAATCTTCTTACCTTACCCTTTTTATTAAAATACTATATTATCCCCCTTAATTATTAAAATCCCTTTATTAAATACTAATAGGGATTTTAATATTAAGATCTTTTTTAATTTAGTTATAAATTTAGCTTTATAAAGCTCCTTATCCTCCTTTTTTATAAACTTAATATTTAATAAACTTAGAGTATTATTAGTTTATATTTTTATAATACTAAAGGGGTCGTTTATATACGTAAAGATTAAGAAATAAAGATCGTATATTAATATAAATATTAATAATTAGTTAATATAAAAGTTATAATACGTTATTTATTAATAAGTACCCGATTTAGTAAGGCTATATAACGGCTTAAGTACTTTAATAATCGTACTTTTTAAGTACTTACTAATTATTTCCTTTAAAAAGTAAGCGAGGATCTTTTTTATAAGCTTAGTTACTAATTAATTATACGCTTATATAATATTATAACTCTAGATCTAGTATCCTCTTTATAATAGTAATATTATTAATACTATTATAAGGCGCTAGTTATAGTATTAAATTATAAATAACTAAGTAAGTAGCGTCGCTTTTTTAATATTACTATACCCTTATATAACGTACCTCGATTTCTTATATAACTATAAAGTACCCTTCCCTTTTATCTCTTAAACTATACGTAATTTAAAAATATATAAATTTACGAATTTAACTAGATTATAAAAAATAAATTAATAAACCCCTCGATTACGTAGTATCTCTATCTTTACTAAGTCTAATTCCTTAAAAAGTCTCTTAGTTATTATAATTATACTATTCTTTTATAATTAAGTTATAAATATAAAATTAGCCTTCTTTTTTATTATATAGAATATACTAATTATAAGGTCGTTAATAATAAATTATTATAGTAGTACTTTTTATTTAGGTCTTTTAATACGTCTTAGTAATATAAGTATTATTTCTTCCGTATTATTATTATTTATTTATTTTATTTCGATAATCTTATTAAGAATAATCTCTTGCTCCTCTTTATATTGCTAAGGGGATTCCCCTAGCTCTTTTTCTTCTTATTAAGCTAAAATTTCCTTATTAAAATCGGTATAATATAGTCGTATTATTATAATTAATATTTTAAGTAATTAGTCTCGATTTCTAATAATAATATATAAACGTTCGTTAACTAAAGTTAATTTATATAAGCCTAACTACTATTTAATAATTTCCCTCTAGACTTTAGTATTTAAATTTAGTAATATATCGAGGTTAGGGCTTATATTCAGCTTATTATAAGTAATAATAGCTTTATTAATCTAGTACTTCGTATTCGTCTCCCGAAATACCTTTATTACCTTATTAATTAGCTAAGCTTACTAAACTATATTTAGTAATAATAATAAGACTATTATCGTCCTTAGGTATACCCTAAACACGAGAAGCGTTAGAACTAGCCCCTTTGGGCCTATAGTATTGTTATAGTACTTAAAAGCTATTAAAAAATACTTTTTATTTATAGTATCGGGGTATTTATTACGGATAATCTTAAACGCTCTTTTTAATTATTAATAAGCTCTTTTTACTTTACTTATACTATAATATACCTTAATAAATACGGTTTTTAACTAAATACTATACGTAATAGTATTATTTTTAAATTCCGCTAATTTAAAACTTATATTTACATTAGTTTTAATCCTATTTAGTAGCCCTTAGTATATATTAATCTACGCTCTTTTAAACGTTAACTAAATAGTCTTAGTAAATAGGTCCCTAAGGAATTAGCCTCTTTAAAATAATATAGCCTCGTTAATAATATATAATACTAAGTAATTATTTAAATAAAAAATATTAATAACGATTTCTTAGTTAAAATTAAGCTCGTTATATAATTTAAATTTAAATTTATACGGGCTTTAAGCGTTTATTTAGTACTAATAATATATTTTTATTAAGTATTTTAGAGCTCTTATTTTTATATTATTCTTTAATTACTTAAGGAGGTTATATAACTTTATAATTAATAAGTAGCTAAAGCGCTTATATAATTACTTAAGCTCGCCCTCTATAAAATAGTAAATAGATTTTATATTTAATTCGAGCCTTATAAACGTATACCCCTATTGCTTTTTAGTAAGTATAAACTACTTACTATTTAATAGTCTATCCCTTATATTATTAAATATAATACTTAATTAGTTTATATCCTTTAGGTATAGTAAAAATAGTATATTAACGGGTAAAATATAAAAAACTATTATACCTAAGCGTATATTAACTTTACTATACTTAAAGTATACCTAGGCCGAAGCTAATCTTTATAATACTTATTATTAACGTATTTAATATAATAAAGGATATTTTTTAGAGTATATAAAATTACCCTCTTTTTTTAGTTAATTATTATAATATTCCTATATCTAAGATAATCCCTTAGAAAATATTTAGGCCGTATCGTTTGCTAGTATAAAATATTTATACGAGCTTAGCGTTTAAGTAATTTAAGTAGTATAAAAAGGACCTCTCTAGGTACCCCTAGAATTACTTAGTACCCTTTTTTTTTTAAATATTAAGAGAGGTACTAATTTTTCTTTAGATATTAATAAAATAGAATTCGGTACTATTAGACCTATTTATTTATTTATATTTATTATCTAAGAGATCTTCCCTTACTATCTATATATAAAAGCCTATTTATTAAGAGTTTTTATTACTTTTTATTCGTTTAGCCTCGTATACTTTTTAAAAACTAACGAGGTAAAAAAGGAGTAATTGATCTTATCAATTTTATTAAAATCTACTTCGTTAGTATAAGGGGTAAGATCTTTTTTATTTTCTAAATTTCTTATTATATACGGATCTTTTAAGCTACCAATTATACCTTTACTAAGTTTTATACTTTCGGATCTACTTTTATATATAATAAAAAATTAGTTAAATCGCTAAGGACTAGTTTTATCGTTTACTACTCTCGATTTTCTATACTACTTATATAATTTAGTACGTTCTTTTTTAAAGTAATTACTTAATTAATAGCCGTCCTTTTTATATATAAAATACTTCCCTTTTCGTTATTTTTATTTTAAATCGAACTAGTAGCTAGCTAAGGAGTTTGTTTTTTTAGTTTAGTAACTACTATACCTAGCGTCTTTTTCTTTATTTTTATACTTATAGTTAACTTAGTACTTTTAATAAGGGCCGTCGTACGATTATAAGTACGTTTAATAGGGTATTCTAGCCTCGATATTAAAACTAAACCTTAGCCTCGAACAGAGGGTTTTATAATACTTAAGTAATTAGTATAGAGTTATTTTTATTTTTAGGACTCTTTAAATAGTAATATATAAATATCTAACTTTTTACTTATTTATCCTCTTATTTAGCTATATTTTTACTAGCTTATTAATACGATTAATAAGTTCTTTAAAAATCTCTAGCCTCGTCTTTTTTTTTATTATTCTAATTATAAATCCGAATAAAAATACCCTTAGCTTAGATAGGAGCTCTAAACTCCTATTTTAGGTCTCGAATTAACTTTAAATTACGTTAACTATATTTAAAAAGTCGGTTTAATTAATAATATATACTATTTAATAATAGTAATTTATAGCCTTATTAATTAGTACGACGTTAATTATTAAGTAGTATTACTATTTTTAAATTCTAACTTTTTTATAATAGTTATAGAATATTATAAGGGTTTTTTATAAAACCTCGTATTTCTTTTTTAAATATAGTTTTTTTTTTAAAAAAGATCTTTATAAAGTTAGTAAATTATTTTATAATAGCGACTATTAGGTCGGTCTCTTTTTATATCCCTCGTATATTAAAATAGTCGTATTAACTTTACGTAATTAATTATATACCTCTTTAGTTAATAAGTAATAAGCTACGTATTAATAACGTTACTAAGCTAGTTACTAAGATTAATAAGATTATTAATAACCGCTCTTTTTATATAATCTCTATAGCCCTTATTATAATAGGCGCTAATATATTACTATTAATAATTTTTAGTAAAAAGTCCGGTTAATTTACTTTTTTACTAAAGTTATTATATTTTATTATTACTTAATTAACTTAATTCTAATTTTATAATATAAATTTATTAATAATAATTATTATTACGAGCGTTTTATAAGCTCTTTATCTTACTACTTAGGATAATAAAATACCTTAATAATAGAGGAATTTAATAACCCTTTTTATAACGTTCGGATTAGTACTTATAAACGATTTATTTTTTTAATTACCTAGGTCGTTAGCGATTCTATAAAATAGGGGTTATTCCTCGAGCTCTTTTTAAATATAGATTTTTATAAAATAAACTAATATTACGTCGATTTACTTACTATTAAGATTATTAAAATCTCTATATACTTATTTTTTTAATATTCTAGTTTAATTTTTATTTATTTATATAGTATAAGAATTTCTTTTTTTTAATTATAAACTAACTCGCTCCTTATCGTTCCTTAACTCGTACTTTAATTTATAATAATTAGCGTATTTAATTTTAATAAGGTTATTTTAGAGCTATTTATTAACTTTAATAATAACATATTATTATTAATTACTAGATTTATTAAGGTTTAGGACCTTTTTATTTCTTTTTATTTCCTCATACTAAGCCTCGTTATTATTTATTTTTAATCCTCTTAGTTAAACGCTATTTTAGTAATCTTTTTTTAGTTACTTAATTAATTAATATTAAAAATAGATTTATAAATAGCCTAATAATATCTCGATTACGTAGCGTTTTTTTTAAGTTAAAACCCGAGAAGTATATACGTTTATTAAACAAATTACTACTAGTTAGTAGTTTATTTTTTATTTTTTTAAAATTAGTATTTTTTATATTAGGAGCTAGTAGTATAAAAAGGGAGCTTTTTAGCGGTCCTTTAAAGTGTTCTTTTTTTATTATAATAATCGTAATTTTAATAAGAAGCTACGAGAGGATCTTCTTAAGAATAGTAGCCTCTTTATTAAGTTAACCTCTAATACTTACGATATTTATAATTTATAAATTACGGCTATTCTAATTTTCAAATCTCTTTTTTTTTTTATACTATCCTTTACGCTATATTCCTAAGTAATATTTAGGGAGTAGTTAAGAGGGCTACGAAGAGATCGTATAAGTCTTTAAAGTTATATTTATAATCTCCTTAAGGGTAGTTTTTTTATATACTAAAGATCTCTTAGTCTTATAATACTAATACTTCTTATTACGTCCTCTAGGTATATTATACTTAAGGATCTTTTTTTTTAATCACACAGTGCTTTTTTATACTATACTTCTTAATCTTATTTATTATACTAATTAATTAAGTAAGTAGTTATATAAGTAGTCCCTTTTATTAATTAATTAATTAATTTAATTAATTTTTAATTATAGGCCGGCCGTAAGTAAGTTAATTAATAGGGAAGGATTATATAAGGTCGATAATAGTAGCTCGGTTACTTCGATATTTTTATTAATTATTAGGGGTTATTTTAATATAATAGACATTAGCTTTTTATAAATAATTAAAGGCTACGGTTCTTTTACTTCGTTTTATTATAAAGATTTTATATTTTATTACTTACTTTTTATAAAGTTAAGTAATACGATTCTCTTATTACGTTTTATTTAAAGAGGTTATCTTTTTTATATTAAATACCTTACTAATTTATAATAATAAAAATTAATTACTAATTAGTATTAGTATCCTTATTATAGGGATATTAGTTAATTAGTTTAAACTATGGGTTAACGAAATAGGTTAATTAACTATAAATCTATATTACTACGTAAGGTATAAAAAGGAGGTTCTAACTATAAGTTGGGCAGTCTACTATAATCGTAAATAGGGCCCCTCGTTAGCCCCTGCGCAGCCTCGGCTATATACCGAGGTCGAATTGGACTTCTAATCCGACACAGTTTAATGTTGACTGCATACATATGATTCATTTGCCCTTCATCCACTTCCTGTTTGGCTCGTATGGAAATTCCGCTCTTATGTATTTGGCGATATCTCGTCTCGTTGTAACCTAAACTCCTTCTTTTTCCGCAATGTACTTTATGAACTTCCTCAAAGCCTCCGATCTGCCTGGTTTGCCAATGATACGTGTATGCAATGGAATGTTCATCAGCTTGCCGCCCTTTCTGTACAAACAATCAAAGGTGTTCTTCAAATACTGCTCATACGTCCCCGCAACAGAGCTGCCAAAGCCGGGCGACATGTGAAATTTTCCATCGTTGCAATCATAATTGTAAGGGATAAGCAGCATTCCTTCTCGCTTCTCATCTGGCAACTCCTTCTCCCATGGCAAGTCGAGCCAGTAAGGAACATCATCGTTGTAGCATTCAGAAGACCAGAGAAACTCTTCTCCAAGACTCTTCCATACTTCCGGGAATAGCGAGGGGGTGTTGGGTGCACCACGGCCAAAGTAAGCGCCGACGGGCATCTCACCTGATACTTCCTTCAGCATCAGGATGTTCTGTTTGATGTATTCCTTGTCCTCCTCGAGTGAATAGTTCCAGATATCCAGCCATCTGAGTCCGTGACAAGCGATTTCGTGCCCGTCTCGGACCAGCGCCTTTGCAAAGGTTGGGTTGCGCTTGAGCGCGTGCGCTACAGCGTAAGTAGTGAAGCTCCAGCCAAACTCTTTGAAGAGACGGATAAGATGCCAAGAGGCTGAGCGACTGCCATACTCAAAGTCTTGCTCAGCATTGAGAGACCTGGCGCCTTCTTTGTAGCCACCGGATGCGCCTTTCTCCCATAAGTAAGGTTCTGAGAAAGGGTCTCCGTCCAATGTGCTTCGTTCTCCGCCTTCCCTAATCATGTTTAGTGACAATATCATCAAGTTGGTGATAACCAAACCTACTCATAGTTGAGGACGAAAGAAACCGCGATACGGGCACCATCTGGCCATTTTGGATCGAAGCCCTCCTCGCCGAAACCTAAGGGTTATCGTATCAGTAACTGCGACTATGCTGAAAGTAACAACAGACTCACCCTCAAAGTCCCGGGGTATCTGCAAGCTTTCTTCGACATGAACCATTCTGTTAAGTGTAAAGATTAATCGGGTTGTTGATGATGAATTCCAGTCACGAGAGAGAATGTGAAACAGTCGCTTTTACTAATTATTTGAACTGGCACATAACATTTTGAAAGAAACATGAATGCATAAAGGCGCACCCATGATATACATCCAGCTCAAGGAAATGCTCTTCGATTAAGGTATATTCACCGAGGCCAATCAGGCGTTATCGCGATATGCTTGATACCAAGCGGGGTAATTATTCCTGATGGTGGGGAGATCCTTCACGAGATAAGGCGATGGCGGGGAATGCCTACCTCAGTAAGCACCTAAGATGCGTTCTACTGCCGGTTCATTACCTCCGATCGCTTGATAACTTGCATGTAATTTCGGACGCCCGAAAACGCTAAGATAAGTCATTTCTAATTAGGCCGATAGAGATAGGCAGGTTGGCCAACGATGCTGACGTGGACTTACCTATCTTGGTACGTTTCCCGCGATTCAAGCCAGGCATAATAACCTACACTTAACGCCTTGATAGATGCACAATCAGCGACAGACCATAACTCATGTGCAAAGTTTATTGCCCGGCTGAGTGTGAAATCTTACAAATCTTCGTTCCCTTGGAACTATATTGACAACATGTCTGTCTTCTCGCTGGAAGTAGAAAAGGCAAACCCAGTGACAGCAGGAGTCCTGGACGACAGCTTGCGAGCACTCGGCGTTACGATCAAACCGGAAGAAAAGGATGAATATCAGAGGCTTCTAGCCGTGTTCCACGAGTCTATAGTGGGTCTTATGTCACTCCCTGGTAGGTTTCGTGTCCCGACCTTAGTTGCAGACATACTAATGACAATTCACGTCGCAGATTATGTGCCTCCAGTAGATGAGGAAAGATTTCCAAGGGAGGAAATTCGGTTTCCGGTTGTCTCGGAGAATCCTTTGGGTGCTTGGGCTTGGAGGTGCCGAGTAGAGGACAAGACCAAAAGCGGGGGGTTGCTGGCAGGTAAAACGATAGCCATCAAAGACAACATCGCAGTCAAGGGCGTTCCGATGCTTCTTGGTACCAACTTTGTTAGAGACTACGTTCCAGTAAGGCAAATCAATATGACTCACCAGTATTCTCATCAATTATACTAACCTAACTAGAACACCGACGCAACGTGTGTGGCAAGGCTGCTAGAATCCGGCGCAATCATTGCTGGAAAGTCCGTGTGCGAGAATATGTGTCATTCCGCTACGAGCAGCTCTTCCTCAACTGGGCATGTACATAACCCCTATGCCAAAGGCTACAGCAGCGGGGGAAGCTCAAGTGGCTCAGGGGCACTCGTAGCCAACGGAGACGTGGATATGGCTCTTGGCGCTGACCAAGGCGGTTCAATACGTGTCCCTGCCGGATGGTGCGGTCTCTATGGGCTGAAGCCGACCTTTGGACTTGTGCCCTACACCGGTTGCGGCTCAAATGAGCCTACCAATGACCATGTCGGCCCCATGACACGAACACTTCTCGACAACGCGTTGATGCTCCAGGTCATTGCGGGCAACGACAACATTGACGACAGATCGTTCGCAGCACCGAATCCAGACAACGTTCCCAAGTACTATGATAACTTGACGAAGCTGAAAACCCCGAAAGATCTGTCCGGTGTCAAGATCGGCATCTTGATAGAAGGTATGAACCAGCCGTCAGTGGAACCTCGCGTCAAGGCACGTGTCGAGGCTGCGATCCAAGGTTTTAAAAATCTTGGGGCGACAGTAGATGAAATTTCAATTCCCTTTCACTCCAAGGGAGCAGCCGTTTGGACTGCTATCAGCAAGAGTGGAGGTTACCTGGCGAAGAGAAATCTTGCATTCGGCAGGAGAGGTTACATCATGACCGGCTTGGCGGACAAGTTTCAGGACCTTACGCAGAAACAGTGGGATAACGCATACGTTTCGTCAAAGAACATCTATCTCAACGGGGTCTACGCGCAAGCAGCGTTCCCAGGGTTGCTTGGAAAGGCGACGAATCTCAGCAGAAAGCTACGAGACGACTATGACAATGCTCTGCGAGAGTTTGATATTTTGGTGACGCCGAACTTACCCTACGTTGCCAATTTCCATACTCCCTATGACGCGTCCCCGCTCGAGAAGATTGGAAAGCAAGTCGGACTCACTGCTAACACCGCCCCTTTCAATCAAACAGGCCATCCGGTCCTCGCTATGCCGATTGGTATGCTTCCGATTGAGGAAGGTCCTCTGAAAGGTTCGGGAACAAAACTGCCGGTGAGCATGCAAATCATTGGCAAGTGGTGGCATGAAGAAGATGTTTACCGCGTCGCATACGCCTGGAGCTTAGAGTACGATTGGAAGACTAGATGAATGCATTCGGCGATCGATAATGACGCCGTAGACTCTAGACGGGTGTATGTACTCGCGAGACTTAGCAGGGGGGACTGCACATGCAGTCGTTAGAGGTTTTAAAGCCAATGCAGTCAGGCAATCTTAAAACCATGGTCTGCAAATTTGCAAAGAAGGTGGCGATTGAATGCATTTAAGAGGATTGACTGATTGAATACAAAAATTAGGCCTGTCAGACAATTGCTTGACTCAGACTTGAAGTGTTAGTTCGGGTCTCATTGCTCCGAAAATCGGAGCTACTGTAGTGCTACTCCTCTAGCGGGCGCAACCACGATGTAGCGATAATACGACAAAATCCCTTACTGCAAATGATCGAGCTGGTGGTCATTCACTTCAGAGACAGGCGGTGTGCAATGCTACTGCAACACTACGTTGTGCGACGTTCCGGCTGTAGACGGACCCGTGTCCGGTCCTCGAACGGCTCTCGGAGGCCTAAAAGCCGGCCGACCTCGGGGGCTGCGATTTCGGCCTTCTTGCCCTGCGCCGGTTCATCGGCGCCGACAGGAGGGGCCAGAAATGCCAGGTGAACCCCCACGCCCCGGCTCCGGCTCATTTCCGTATTTTCCAAGATGGCCCAGACTTTTCCAACCTGGAGAATGATGTTAGATAAGACACTTGCGGCCTTGGTGGAGCTCCAGGTCGTCGCCCTTGTCCAATATCAAAGCCTGATTCCAACCCGAAGTGGAGGTGACAGACGTACACCTATCCCGGGGTCCCATACGTTAGCTCGTGAAATGGTAGCCGACTTTACCAAATCTAGTAGCAGCCCTGCAAAGTCACTTTTCTAATTTTTATATATAAAATAAAAAGAGATTTTAGGATAAGTACTTTAGAATATTCCTTTAAGATTTTTTAAAAAATATTTTATATATATAGTTAAGGTGAAAGTTAGTAGTAAAAAGTAGGGAGAAATAGTAGAAATAGGTAGAAGGTTCGATAGTGAGGAGTTTAAAGTACTGTCTCCGGATTAGCCATAGAATTTAGGTAGAAAGGATAGAACCTGTACTTATTGGCCACCCTCCCTGTCAATTCACTGCGCTAACGTATGGGACCCTGGGATAGGTGTAAAAGGTTGCAGATATTCCCCGCTGCGGAGACGCTCCGCTAGCACATAGGTCCAAAGACCGGGGCCCAATGAAACATTTTTTGCTGATTTTGGGGGCAGTTTTCTCACAAAGACCATGGATGATGTCTTTGAAGGCGTTTCGGCGGTGATAGTCCCAGTGCCCGACTTCGGAATCATGATCCCGAGGTGGGTAAGTATGCAGCCGAGAATTTTCTGACGTTTTTCTGGTGTGGTCTTTGATGCTTTATATACAGCGCTTTGCCCCCCTCAGAAAACGGAACAATTCAGGACTGGTTATTCACGATTTTGGTAGACACATTTCCTTGGCAATCCCTGTCACTCTGTCTTGTCAACTCTTCGCTCTCATCAGCTGCCTAGTTGAACTTCAAGTTGTCAATACAGCTTCCCCACTACTGTTGCTTCTATTCCATGTTCGAATCATCACCGTCATCATGTCCATCATGTCTGAACACACATTGTCAGAGGTCCCCACGAGGAAGGACGAATTACCTCCTGACCTGCTTGCGTTGAGAACCTCCAACGCTGAGAAGGGTGTGAACATTATTGCTCAAACGCCCAGCCGACCATACTCGTACCGTGAAGATGAGACAGTCTACGATCGTTTTACACCCGGTCGTAAGCGGATTATCACAGCCATCGTGTCCTTCGCTGGTTTGGGCATTAACCTAGCTTCACTGCTCGTGCTCTCAGCGTTGCCGGAGGTAGCAGCGGCTTTCAACACAACTGGAACAGTCATCAATTTTACCAATGCTCTTTTCCTACTAATGATGGGCATCGGTGTTCTCTTCTGGGGCCCATTAAGTCAGGTCTACGGTAGAAAATGGGTAAGCAAAACCACCTTTGTACATCCCACCGTCATGTATCATAGTTGCAGTCAGCTCTCAATCGGCCAATTTGGCATATATCTCGCCCTACACTTGAACTAAATGTCCTAGATCTTCGTCATATCGACAGTGTTGTTCTGCACGTTTTCACTGGCTACAGCGGTTTCCCCCAATCTGCCAGCTTTCTTCATCTTCCGATCAATCACTGCATTTGCCGGAACCTCTTTCCTTATCGTTGGGTCTGCCTGTCTCAGTGACATTTATCGTCCGACTGAACGTGGCACGGCATTGGGTTGGTTTCTTGGAGGCACCCTGTGAGTCCAAGCCCCTTCACGCTCCGTTTTCTGGTCGACCGAACATTCATGGCTGATACATGTACTCTTCATAAGTATCGGGCCTGCTCTTGGTCCTTTCATCGGAGGTGTCATCGTTACGTACTCAACCTGGAAATCTCTTTTCTGGTTCCAGGGCGCTCTCGGTGGCGCTGCTATGGTCCTGGCAGTCGCCTTCCTCCCGGAAACAAGTCACGGAAAGTGGTCTGAAGAATTGGAGGGAATGACAACCAAAGAGAAGATTAGCCAGATCTGGGAGTGGGCGAATCCGTTTCGAGTCATCAGTCTATTTCGGTACCCCAAGATCCTCATCGTCGTGAGTTCTCCTCGCCCTTTCGTCATCAACGAGCCTTTGAGGTGTTCACCAGACCGATTACGGTATAACAACGGCCGTCCCAGTGGATGTGTAGCTACAGCCTACGGCGGTAAGGCCCTTCACCAATGTGTATCATCAGCTGACTATGCACCCAGGGTGTTGCGGCATCGTCTGTCCTGTGGAATATGCAGGTTCTCTTGACACCAGTTCGCTACGTTATCAACCCGAGATTCCACCTTACCTCCCCTCTGCAGTCAGGATTCTTCTTCTTGGCACCTGGAGCAGGATATCTCGTTGGTACCTTTTTTGGCGGCCGATATGCCGATTACACCGTGAAGAAGTGGATCGCTAAGAGAGGACGGCGTATTCCGGAAGACCGTCTACGAAGTGCCTTTATCGCGCTAGGGGTTGTCATCCCGGCGACCACCATCATCTATGGATGGGCAATCGACAAGGCTAAGGGCGGAATCCCACTCCCCGTCATCTGCATGTTCTTGCAAGGCGTTGCGCAGATGGTCTGCTTCCCGTGTCTTAACAGTTACTGTTTAGATGTCTTCAGAGAAAGGGCAGCTGAAGTCATGGGTAAGCATGCCCAACCTTCTCCCATTGGCCTAGTGCCAGATAAGCTGACAGTATTTTGCTAGCTGGCAACTACTTCATCAGGTACACTTTTGCTGCCATCGGTACGGCAGTGGTACTTCCAGGTATTCAGGGCATTGGTGTGGGTTGGTTCTCCACAGTGAGTGCTCTCTTCGTTGCGATTTCAAGTGCTGCTGCGTGTGGTATCGTCATCTTTGGTACGAGACAGAAGAACAGGGAGGAAAAGTCGGAACGCGCCTAAGCACATGGGATTGCTGGAGTTTCAATGGGTAACATCAATCAAGCTAAGTCTTCAGTTTCTGTTTCGTCGTTCATCTAGCAAACATTCCCGTAGCTTGTACCTTGAATTCCAATATCATTGAGATTCCTTCATCACTGAATGTTTGAGACTCTGGAAATGTAGACTGAGTCATGATAAAGGTAGGTCAATCGACGTGCGAAAATATCTTTAGCGCCTGAGATTTCTGCTCTGAAACATCAAGTGGAAAAGACTCGGAAGAACTTCCACATAGATACGTCACTTTCGAGAATTGTCCAGAACATCTGGTTCTGTTGATGTGATGGAGACAAATCGAGTGCAGATTTCGGTCATGACCGGTGTCGTGCCAAGGGCGCAGGCCAGATGGAGACTTTTGAGCAGATGCAACCAATCAGTTTGCATCTTGACCTGTGGCTTGACAATAAGGCGCCCTAACAAAGGCGAGACTTTCCTCTAATAGCCGCACAGAGACAACAGCCGACGCGGCTCGACGCGCCCTGTCAGTGGGAATTTAGCGTTTTTAGCGACGTGTCTTCCAGAAGCATCGATTTTGGGAAAGTCTTCTGGCTAGGGTCAAATGAAGATGATAGCAGGTCTGCGATATCTTGGAACCGTACAAAAGGGCATTAGAACCAGATCGCTGGGCTTGAGAAGTAATCCGAACCATCCGATCAGATCTGCCATCCTTGTGGGCCATCAATTACACCAAAAAAGCACGCCACGTAACGCCACGCATATCCCGATTCACTACAATTTATTCTCAACCTGGACTACATCGACCATGACAAAGTCCTCCAAGGTCCAAGAAGGCGTTCGCGTGACGGCCACACTCAGGCCAGCAACTCTTGATGACGCCACAGCAATATCAGAGCTCGCCATCCATGTCTTCACGGTCACATTCGGCCATTCAGTCGAGCCGCATGAGCTCCAGGCGTTCCTAGAGGAGTCCTACAGCCTTGAAGCCATCACAAAAGATCTCGACGACTCAACCAAAGACACACTACTCGCGGTTGATCCTACTGGAGACATCCTGGGTTTCGCCATGCTCACCCGGGGCTCCTCAGAGCCAT
Organism: Colletotrichum cuscutae; assembly: GCA_030869315.1. Lineage (NCBI taxonomy): Eukaryota > Fungi > Ascomycota > Sordariomycetes > Glomerellales > Glomerellaceae > Colletotrichum > Colletotrichum cuscutae. The sequence continues at coordinate 362,003 of MPDP01000046.1, read as the reverse complement.
GTATCTCACATCTTGACGGTACTGTTGAGCTGCAGAGAATTTACATGTATCCAAAGGCACAAGGCACGGGCGCTGCAAAGCTTCTGGCAGACAGGTTAGAAGACATGGCTAGGGAACAAGGGTTTAAGCACATGTGGTTGGGCGTCTGGGAAGAGAATCTTCGGGCGCAAAAGGCGTATGGGAAATGGGGATATGAGGAATGTGGCACCCATGACTTTGCCATTGGATCAGTGATCCAAACTGATAACATTATGGTGAAGAAACTCTGAATGGCCCTGTTACGAACACAATAGAAGTTTGGAGTATATATATTTCAGGTTAGATTTGATTGCGCTGGGGACTTTATCTCAGGTGTTACACCCTTAGACGTTCTAGTAGACTCTATACTTCATTTAAGTACTCATAACTTCATCGACTTTCCTCATGCAGCAATGGTGCGTCCTCTCCGAGTATCATCGAGTAGATCTTTTGTCGATGTTATGCAACCCTAGCGGGAATCTCAGGCGGCAGCTTGCCCCATTGCAACTCTCACGAGGACACTGGTGGCCAAATACGCAATTTGGATCGGTGCAGCTGAGACCTGTATGGCAGTGAGACTGACGAGCGACAGCCCAGAGAACTTGCAACTCTTTCGGGCTCAGCCTGCCTTTGTGCTCGTGCGAACACTTCCCATAAGCTTCCCTATAGGGACATCTACCCAAAAGATGAAGACTGTTGCACAACTTGCGGTTCTTCATCAGAATGAACTCCTGGTGGGTAAAATCGAGTGGTGGATCAATTCGCTGCCCGGCCTTGTTCCGAAGCACCTGCCCTAAAAGAGGCATCCTGGAGTCGACCATGGCTTGTTGACGTACTGGCAGGTCTCCAACGAGAACCGATGGAGATCTGGCAGCGGCTGACGCATAGTTGGGCGACGGAGTCAATGGTGGTGTGATGTTATATGAAACCTTACGCTTGATGTTGTTGAACAGTTTCTGACGCCTGAAAACCCTGTTGAAAGAAGCGACGCGGAACTGGTCTTTAATCTCGGCTAGCTCCTGCGCAAATGGAGGACCCTCAAGAAGGACGACCTTCTTGCGAATCTCATCGTTATCGAGGTACGATCCCAATACGCGAGCGTAACCGCTATCTGCCGAACCACCAAACAAAACATGTCGACAGTGAACATCGGACACACTAGACTCAAAATTTGCTGAGAGATCTTAGTCGTCGCCCTTTGGATGCCTTTGTAAGTTCACTCACCCTTCAACTTTTCATCCGTACACTCCTTGCCATTACCCGCGTCAACAAAGTCGCACATTGCGTTCCACATGTTGAAGCCTCGGACGAAATCATCCAAAACGCTCGGATCAGGAATAATGCCCATTTCGGTGTAAGTCTTGGCCAGACCCTTCAAGTTGGCGTAAACGCGGACGGCAAGTTGCAAGTGATGCGGAAGGCAGGGGTCAATGGCCTTTAGCTCATCAAAAACAGCGAGACGTAAAAGGCTTGCAGCTTTCTTGCCTCCCTCGAGTCCTTGCTCAATAAGATCATCCAGAAACTGATTGTTCGCCAAGTCATCAGAAAACTGAGATATTGGTAGATGGCAAGCAAGAAGTTTGAACAGTTCTGACTTACTGGCATACAGTCGCCGTCAACGAGGACCATTGCAAAACAGTGTTTGTCCTAGCTGGGTCAGTGCCTTTCTGGCTGGTAAAGCGGGTTGTACAACATGCTTTCTCGTTTTGCAACTTTTCGATTTGATATTTGATCCTGTCATCGGTATCGAAAAGAGACCGTACCAGCATCTTTTTTTCCTTTAGCTCCATCTTAACCTCGGAGAGCTTGTCGGAAAGCTCTGCAATGTGAGAGAACAAATCCTGAGTGGGCCGGTCGGTTAGGTATTACTTGGCAAATCATGCATAAACCAGCCAGAGAGTACGAAAATACCTCAATGAGGGAAGCCTTGTGGTCATCCTGAACTTTGCACATTTGCCATCTTTCTTCCAGCGATAGCGGTCCTTGGCTGTCTGCGTTTGACATGTTGAACACCCACCGATTTCTGTGAGACGTGATCGGGAGAAACTTGTATATGACCTCAAGTTCAATCAATAGCCCTTGGAGTGCCAACTGCCTCTATTTAAGTAAAGCTGTTCACACGGTGAAGTCACGCAGCCTTGAAGGCTTCAAGGCGTACGGGTTGGTTGCACTGCTTTGCCATCAGCGAATCAAAGAGGCCGATTCTGTGGCACATGGTTTGGCGCCAGGCCTCTTCCAACAGCACCGCCGCTTTTCAAGATATTGGGGCTGGCCGCATATTGGTTGGCCTGCTGCGGCGAGTGGTTGGCCAGATTTGAGGTGGTGAATCTGCCTTGTGTTGGCGCGGACTTGCACTTTAAGTCTTCAGAGAAGCAAACTGAATGACCAACTGCATAATCAAAGCGGAACCTATCGTTCTTCTCAGGGAAGGCTGTGTTTCAAAAGGGGATCACGACAACGCCTGCACCGCTCGATATCGATGTACAGCTTATGAGTTATATCAACGATAACATCATTTAGAAAAAATTACAACAAGCAGTAATTATTTGGTCACATTGATTACAAAGGCTTATTCAATTATTCCCATTATTAAATTTCAAGCAGGACAACTCCACTGGACTCCAATACCATGCTAGGCAAAACCCAACTACTCAAAACGCCAGCTAAAGGTCCCTTTCCGAGTTCCAGATTTTGATTCGCGTAAATTCCACCCATTCATGCCGTATTACCAAAACCACGAACAGCCACGGTCAGCAACTTTCCTTCTTTTGAACCTTTCGCAAATCCGCTGTCCTGATGAGAGAACTACGACTGGACAGCTTGAGGCGTTCTGCTAAAGCTGAATGAACGCCAAGAAGACCGCTGAGCTGGTTTGTTATGAGTCACCAAGCTAGCCAAGAACGCCGGCGAAATCTCAGAGGCGGATACGGAAATTTCTGCCCTCTTTTTCTTCTTGTCTTGCTTTTTCGATTTTGTTTGCTTTTCAACCTTCGAAATTTCTGTCGGCCTACGGCCACTCAAGCAGGCGTCAACTACAGACCTCTCCGGAAGGACTTCGGCCCCGGCCATTTCCCGCGTAGGCCATGGGAACGTCGCGGCCATCTCCTGAATGGTAACGACATCCATCTTCTCGAGGATCTCCCGGAGCTGCGGTTCGAGGTTGTTAACCTGCTCAAAAGCCCAGTCGGCACGCCTTTGAATGCGGACACCATCACGACGCATCTGACCGACTAGCCACTCCATCGCCACGTGATGCGGGATAAGTCGAGCGTTGCGCATCAGCCAGGCCATCATATCAGGATCGCCGGTCTGCTTGACGATGGGCAAGCTGCGACCGCCGTGCTCCCGCTCTTGGAGCTTTTGTAGAAAGTCGTGATACATCCCCAGCGAAGAGGTCTGAAGACCAACGAATTGGCCGTGGAAGAGAGCACGAGCAACTTCATCGGCCCAAGCAATGCCTGCCTTCATGCCGGAGTTCGCACCTCTCCCAGGCCAGAAGTGCACCGTCATTGCCGCATCCCCAGCCAAGGCACCAGACCGTGGGGTCGGCGCAGGGCTGTAGAGTCGCACTGCGGAACCTGCTCGACGGCTTTGTTGATCCTGCGTACAACAATGGGGATGCGAACAATGTTTTTCAATTCGCACTGCTTGAAACCGTAAAGCTCCAGACCATCAAGTATCGCCTTCCACAACGGGCTGTCAGGTTGCTGAGACGGTGCAAAGACCTGGTTCTCCTCAAAGCCATGAGGCAGGCAGTCGCCGACCTTCAAGCAACTTGGTCGCCCGAATGTGCAAGGATGGCCATCTACGGAGACCATTTGGTGCCATTCAGTCTCGGTCAACTGCATGTTGAGATATCCTGTGCCATCGAAGTCGCTGGCATTGAGGAGGTAGCGAGTTTGGCCCATGGTGAGGAAGATGTTGATGGGCTGTGAGAAAGGAAGACCACGAGGCCGATCAAAAGCAAGCCCTAGGGCATAGCTCTTTCCAACCTCCTCTTCTTGCCCCGGAAAGTAAGCACCGCGAAGCCAAGAACCAGCGCCGTCAGCACCAAGCATTAGGTGAAAGTCGCCGTACTCCGGAAGATTGTCCTGTCTGACCTGTGAGGCATGTAGGAAGATGAGATCGCGGAACTGGCTGTCTTGTGCCCGTCGCAAGAGGCCGTCTTCGAGCTTGCGGATCTGGAGATTGCTGGAACCAGGCCAAACACGCTCTGGATTTCCGCCAAAGACAGCTTGTCTCGTTCTATCGCTCATCAAGTCTGTCACGGTGTCTTGGAGCGTGACTACCTGGTCGCGACGACGGGCACCTGGTGGGTAACTGACGAAAGAGCTACCCGGCTGCTGAATCCATCTGCCTTCGTAAAGATGGACCTCCACTCTGGCCCCAGCCTTCTCGGCCAGAGCAATCGCAGAAGCCAGGCCTGTGGGACCTCCACCAATGATCATGACTTTCAAAGGGGCTGCTGGGTATTGATAGACAACCGGGTCTTGGGGGAGCTGAGGTAGGTTACGAGCTACCGATGGGTCAAAAAAGAAATCGCGAACTGCATTCGTCTTGGTAGAAGTAAGAGCTTGGCTCTTTATGAGCACGAAACGCATCCACTGCAAAAGGGAGGTTGTGTTGAAGGTCGAGTGGCGGTTGCCAAAGACAATTCGCTGGACTGAAGCTGCAAGAGAGACGACATCTCGATGCCTGGGATTTGCTGCGATGGATCGGAGCTCGCTGTTGGTAGAAGCGTCATCTCCACGGTAGAAGAACAGAAAAGCTTGCGCGCGCTCAAAGTTGGCTTGGCCCGCTGCTTCCCAAGCCGCTTCCCAAGAGCGCGGAAATTGAATGTTATCAATCTCAGGTGATTGATTAGGAAGAGGAGTACGGCTGTCAAGCTTAGAGCTGGGCATGGCCGGGGGAGAGCCTGAGCGGCTGCGAATAGACGTGAGCATGGGCATTGTGAATGATTAGAATAAGGAAATGAGATAGTAATAATTTATGCGGAGTATAAGGGTTGAAAGAAATGACTTTGGGGACTGCAAGGAGAAAAGGGAAAGGAATATGATAAAACCAGAGAACAGAATAAAAGAAATATTTGAGATGTGGTATATGATGATTAGTATTGCGAATTCATCTTTGGTGTCGAGAAGCAACTAGTCTTAATATATACTGACTGAGACCGAATTCCGATGCTTTGAGAACAGACAGATAGTCACGATCTCCAGACGAGCCCTAAGCTGCATCGCGCCCGACGTAGGGGCAGTGCCACCTTACCAGCACTGCCCACCGGCCTTGCATCATGTCTGTCCCAAAACATCAGCCCTACGAAGGCGCGCAACTTAGGCTTCCCCACGAGGTTCTGCCGGAGAAAAGGTGCGTGCATATTGTAGGTTGTGGCTGGGCGACAGGTGTCTGCATCTACTGCGTGTCGTCTCAGTGTGGAAGCTGAGGAGTGCGGGCACATCATTCTGGTCCAAGAAAAGCGAGCTAGCACTTGAAGGATCTTAGGTAGCATGGATGGAAGGGCCCCCAGCCTTCCCGCCGCACGTGTGCATCTATTCGCACAAACCGTGACATCCACTCAGAATGATTCTCGGTACCGCGATTATGGCTTGGAGTGCGGGGACGAACAGAGCAAGCATTTACGGTTGACTCCAGTCGGCTCGGCCCTAAATAGATGGGCAAAGCAATTTTCCTGATCGGGAAGAACTGCTGCAGGTCAAGGTGGTAGTATCGTTGAGAGCCACTAATATCTGACCACCCTCGGCTATACCACCTCAATGAGTGCTTCATACCAGACTGCAGTCTTGTGCTTACTTCCATTACTGTGCCGCCGGCCAGATAGCCGTCAAGCTTAGAGCAGCCACCTTTGATGTATCTAACTAAGGGTGATAATAGGATTCGTTGCATAGGGTGATCGATCCGATAGGCCAAGACGCCTGATGAACACATCACGTCGCATATAATTAACTTGGCATGGGGTTGCATCGAGAAGCTACGTGTGTCATTCTCACTGCGTACATGTCCTCCCCACGGCCATTCAGTACTTTCCTTTGTTCGAGTTGGGCACGAGATATGAGAGCTGATGCCTCAGCAACCTCGATATCCATGAGCTCTAGTCTCTTTGCTGTACTCAGCCACCACTAACAAGTCCCGGGAACACAGCCCACACGATCTCGGCATTATCCAGCCGCTCGCTCCAATGATTATATCCGCGGTTGCTGGTCCGCCTTCTTCCCTCAAGGTACAAGACATCTTACTGGTTTCTTTGGCGCAGCCGCTGGAACACTCTCTGCGGCTGAGGGTGCGTCTAAGTTTTCAATGAGCTTTCGATTATGATAATATACGTGTAAATAGTTTGGACAAGTTAATAGGCAAAAGTCGAGATGCGAGCTTCTGCCAGCTAAGACCGGTGTGAGAAAGCTGACTTCAATTCGCGGCACATTAAGCCCGACCATCTGACCATGCCTCGGGCGAAGGATTCCGAGGAAGTATCTATGTTGCTTATTTCTGAACAGACCTCAGCTGTTCTATTTCACAGACGTGAATTCTATAGTAGGAGATCATTTTAGAAGTATTGGGGAACTAACGATCCAGCTAGCTTCCACATCACTCTAGTGATATTCGGAATAGCATTTGGGGACTGGGCATAGCTCTCGAGTTTTAGACGATCCTCCAGCACTGTTCTCACACATTTTAATCCATTATTAGAGGCCCTAATCCTGCTCCAAACCACAGTCGAGTACATAGTCACATCACTATCAAGCCCAGCTGGGCTGGTACAACATCGAGGCGCTCGCAATTCGGCCATGCCATGCCCAAGTTATTCTCAAACCTCACCTTCATGAATTAGCGAGCATATAGAAGCGAGCATATTCTAGGAGTAGCACAGGTAAGAACAAGCGTTCCACTCTCATCCAGCTCGTCATCAACAAACTACGTGAGGCACAGCAGCTTGAACGGGAACTCGTGATCTGACATGCATCAGCCAGAAGCTCGCTTAGACGCTAGGACACTTCGTTGGTCATATCGCAGCGAGATCAACAGGGGTCAGGACCCTCCCGCGCGCCATATCAGACTCAACGCCCAATCAACAAGTGATGAGCTAGTCGACTTCAGGCATGATGCAGAATGAATCATACCGGAGCCACATCAACTGCTCGCCGAACCACGAACGGGCACCCATGTCGTCTCTCGCCTCTAGCGTCTTGTCTGTGCGCGTTGAAGACTTGGACCTATTAAACACGCAGCATCTTGCCCGTAGGCTTACTTGGCACCTTGGTTCATGTTAGAGCTCACTTTATGTCACAGCGAGACACTGCAACATTCGAAACCTCTCACAGCCATTCCTAACGAGAGTCAATAAGAATGTCAGCAACCACAAGCGCTGCGCAACGTTGCAACATCGACGCAACTCGGAGAATATTACCCAACTCACCTTCCACCGGGCCCGTCGTCTCCAAACTCTCAATACTTGATTCAACAGTCGCCCGTTTCACGCCTACGGCTGCGATATGGCTTTACGACAAGCCAGAAACGTCACAGTTGTCACGCACTGAATTCTTTGGGAACCTCAGCCACTCACTCAGTCAAACACTAAACGATTATCCGCACTTTGCAGGGCAACTCCAATGGGCTACACCCGAGCAAGTCAAAGACGACGCAGCGTCGCGACACCTTGGCCGGCTAGTAGTTGCGTATGGCTCGACCGAAGATCCCGGGGTTGAGTTATCCATCGCCACTCATGACTCAAAGCTCAGCGATATAGTCCCTAGCCGGGCTGAGAGGGCGACGAATTTGAAAGAGTGGCACGCCTCGAACTTCCAGCAAAGCGAGTTCTTGCCAAAAACCAAGATTGCGCTCATGTCTTTGAATGCTATCGACGGGCTGCCTGCTATGGCCGTTCAGCTGACGTCGTTCAAGTGTGGAGGCTTTGGGATCAGCGCAATGGTCTCGCATCCTCTCGCAGATGCTGTATGCTTGATGAACTTCATGTACTCTTGGGCAACAAGGTCGAGGGTTCTACTGGGCAACGTTACTGCAATCGATGGTCTGATCATATCCAAACCTGTCTTTGATCCGGCACAGCTTGACCAAGCTGCAGGGCTCACACCCGGAGGTCTCCCGGACGCATCAATAGTTGCAAAGGCTCGAGCATTGCCGATGCACCGGTTTGACTGGTGGGCAGAAGATGCACCAGGATATCCTCCAGGTGTCAGACCAGCTTCACTAGCCACCATGCCACCGCCGGACGAATTAAGAACAACCAAACTCAGTCCGTCAACATATCCTCCGTGGCCGACTTGGGACATGAGTGCTCCAGTTGAGCATGTTCAAATACGTTTCGCGGCAGCCGAGTTGACCCGGCTGAAGGAAGCTGCGCAAGCAAGCCTGCCGGACGACCTGCAATCACTCCGAGTCTCCCGGCTCGATGCAGTTCTGGCCCACATCTGGACTTTGATGAACCGTGCGCGCGGCCATGAAGGAAAATCTGAACAAGCATATCTGAACATCACCTTGGGTCTTCGAAATCGCGTCGATCCACCCTTACCAGACACTTTTGTTGGATCTCCTCTCCTTCTAGGGTATGTTGAGAAAACCGCCAACGAAGCGAGCTCAATCCATCTTGGGCCTATCGCCGGCGCTATCAGGCAGATGATGTCTCGCTTCACGCCAGATGCGGTTGCAGCTTACATCCATGACGCCGCACACGAGGTCAGCCCTCAGCGGTTGTGGCAAGGCTTCTTGGGAACTCATCACACCCTCGTGACATCCTGGGTGAGAGCCAAAACCTACGAGCTTGACTTCCTGGGCACGGGGGAGTTAGCTCGGTATGTCCAGGGCGTCATGCCAAAGATTGATGGCTTGGTTCAGATCATGGATGTTGCCTACACTGGTGACTTTGATGTGAGTGTATGTATGCAGCGAAGTGCCATGGACCGGCTGTTGAAGGACAGTTCGCTGCGTCAATACGAGTAGGCAAGCTGGAGAGCCAATCGCAACGGTAAATTAGCGTCAGCACAGACAGAGATGAAACCTGAAATAGAATATAGTCAAAAAAGAAGTATTTTAGTCAATCGCTGACGGGAATTGAGCCCGACGTGGCTATGAGATGTTAGACATTGAACTTAGATTAGTTCCTGGGTGTCGAGATGGACTTACGGGTCGAACCCACAACCTTGAGATTAAGAGTCTCACGCTCTACCGATTGAGCTAGCCGGGCAGGCTATTGAAGGTGTGTGATCGTTACCAGCGGCTGGAGGTCCAACATGCCGCATCGTGAGTTGTGCGTGGATCATTGAGGGCTAAGCCATGTCAAGACTCCACCCATAATATCACTAGTGGCTTCCACACTTCGACTGAGTATCAGAGTTCATACCGAAGAACCATGACATCAACTCGACTCATCGACAGATAGGCAATAATCATCATGTGGTTTCACCCATGTATTGAGTTGAGACGTGCTTAAGAGAGACGTCTCTTATGAGTCTCGGCAAAAGCTCTTTTGAGGATGACGACGTTACGGCGGCCAATCCCTAAATTTGCTTTTGAATCGATGGTGCAATTATTACATAGAAGAGCCTTGTATGTACAATGGTCCTGGTTGGCAATGCACTGGACCTACTCTAGCTATTATCGTGGTACTTGTGGGCATCTCTTGACCACATGCAGTCCAACCTCCAAACGAGAATCATCCCTCGACTCATACGTAGACGTAGCAAAGAGGAGAACCGCCGATAGTGTTCAAGACCTCGTCGATAGTGCGGTTCTCAGCATTGACGCCAAGGTCAAGGATATCAGTCTTCAGTGCGTCCCTGCTAGCCGGCCTGTTGTTGATGGTAATTGTACCAGCAATGTTGAAAGCGTCCCACAGGTGGAGGGCCTGCCACAGCCAATATACGCGGTCAACCATGGCATGGTGCAGAAAAAAGCTGGGGTCGACGGGTGAGGAGTACAGATCGCTAGCTTCGCCGTTGACGGAGAAGTGGCCGGACGCGTGCATGCCGAGGAAGCCGTCAGAGAAACGGCCCTGAAGCTCGTTCTGGAAAAGCTCTATGCTCTTGGAGGCCGCGCCTACCGTGATGTTGAGCATGTTCTCGTTCGTGAACCAGGTTGAGGCCGTGTAGGTGCTCAGATCGCGACTAAGGCAGCGAGGGTTGTAGCCAAGCTTGCCGGTCGGGCTGGCCCCAAGGCCGTCCATGCCGGGGTTAACCGGACCAAGGTTGACGGTCATGCTAAGTAAATGTTAATCATCAATGCAGCGGTGCGAATATGTACGAGGGAAGAATACTTCTTAAAAGGACCGCTCGTGACACAGCCACCCCCATCGCCAGAAGGCAGGACAATGGCACCTGCACCGCTGACGCTGCCGCTGTGCTGGAGAAAGGCGCCGTCGCCGCTCAAGCTGGTATCGCTGCCATCAAAGACAGGGGATTTTCGGAGATCGTCCTGGTACTTCAACCAGTTCCAGTACTGTAATGTAATTGTCAGACCCATTGGAAGATCTCCCGTTCATGGTAATGCAATCCACTTACTGGCTGGGAGCCCTTGTAGCCGCATTCGTTCCGCAGAGCCTCTTCGTACGCCCAGACAAAGTAGCGGTGCCATGTCAAGAAGTTGCCCTGAATTGCCATGTTAGATCGCGACACAATTTGTCATGAGTGTGGGTATTACTCACAGTTCCGTGGATCTTAGTTGTCTGGTTGATGTGCACGGCAACGAAGTCATCGTAACGGTTGCGAGCACCGGGAGCGAATTCGGGGTCCGACTTGGAAGGCGATGTTAATAGGCACTGGACGGCACTGATGTAGTCTTTCCTCTCTTGGGAAGAAAACGCCTCCCTTGAAGACGGGTCAGCTTTCAATTCGAGATCGACACTGTAATGGTGGGGGAGTGACGAACCAGTCCCGACGGTAACGAGCATTGAAAATGTTGCAGCTACTGCGCTTGTTACCCGCGCTCGATGCGGTCAGAGCACTCATAGCCTTATCCTGGAGTTCGGCGAGAACATCGCCAGTCTCGATGGGCGAGGCCATGACCGGCGCCATCAGCAAGCCCACGGCCGCAGCCGCAACAGTGAGGGGAAGCATTGCTGAAAGTTCTTGTTTGTTCAAGATGGAATAATTAAAATGCAGGGTAGCCGCGTGCGCAAGCAAGGAACTGAGAGAGAGAGAGAGAGAGAGAGAGAGAGAGAGAGAGAGAGAGAGAGAGAGAGAGAGAGAGAGCTGTGGTCCGAGGCACGTCAACACTCAGAGAGAACTGGATAGGATTTCCACTAGAGGTGCGCAAGGTCAAGTGGGAAGTGGGAGCGGACAGGACGGTCCGGAACAGTCACAAGAGAATCAACCACCAGACAGATCTCGTTAGCTATATAGATAGATGCCTGTTCGACGTTGGGAATAAATTAAAAATCCCGTTGTCTGCACTAGTGCCCCCGACCGTGGTGGCCTGCAGGGCTTCGGATCCGCGGGACGGAGATGGTAACCGCACTGGGCAGCGGGAATGTTCCAACAACGCCGCCGCTGTTGGCGGGAAGCATGGTCCTAGTATCCATTGCCAGGGGCAAAGAATCATTGAAGAGAATTATGAAGAGGGGTCACTGGTCGAACGGTTTTTACTACGTATGCTGTGACACTGTGGATAGGGCAGCCAAAAACTGGAAAAGTCCAATGCTCGATAGCCCAGATCCGGGGCCCACGATGCTGGGATGAAGAATGTAACCTTCTTTAGGCCAAGCGCGGAGCCGGTCGGTGGACGGGTGACAGGGGAGATGCGTTGCCGTCGGGGGCCAACTCGCCACAAGTTCAAAGTGGCGGATATTAAACGGCAACTAGCTTCGGGAAGACGGCAAGTTAAAGATAAGATTTGTTAACTCAGAATGGTTTTACGATGATAATGAGCCAAAGACTTAGTACTCGGACTAAGACAAACTGGAATCACCTTGTTCCGTGGGCCGAATCTGTGCGGCATCATACACGCTCGTAGAGCTCCATAAGCTTAAAAGTCCAAAAAAAAAAAAAAAAAAAAAAAAAAAAAAAAAGGTTCGGAAAACAATATGTTCGTCCCAACTGCCCGCATGCAACAACAGTAAATTGTAACAGACAGTGTCCAGCTGGTCGACCACCGTCCGACTCCACAGAGTTCCGCTCGCCACCTCGAGGGTATCCAACCGATCCGGATAGATCGTATGGTGGTTTGTTCAACATCTCTATGTGATTTCCACTGTCCCATTATAATCTTGGCATGCATGCCATGTCTTCCGACTGGCAGGCCACTAGATCCTTTCATGGGTCGGTGACACCCTCCGTGTCTCCCACCCGGTGCCGCCAACAACAATGCCCCGGTGGTTTATTTCTTCCCTTTTTCCTGTGCCGCTAGGTTCTTCAACCGGGCATCATGCAGAGATTCCCTCTTCGGTTCGATGGCCGACACCGAAACCCAGTATTTTCTCCTCTTTTTTTCCCGCGCCGACAGCGCGATACACTTTTCCAGGGTGGCTTGGAGGACTTACGAATTGCTGCTGCCCGATTGGGGTGGCAGGATCAATATCGCTCCTTGATGCCGCTCCTCACCAACAAACAATTTCGGGCAAATCGCTGAAGATATCTGTGCTCAGAAGCTTCTCTGTGTTAATCGTTGTCCGTATTGACAACTTAGGGGCAAGTTCGCGGCGTTTCCCTGCTTGCTGCTGCGTTGAAGCACCTAGTGACGCTCGCGGCACTGCAACAAGGTGGCACGTAATGTGGGAGGCATCCATGTGGCCCCCGGGAGATCCTGAACACTCTTTTCATTCTACATCCTGCCCACCACCTGCTTAGGCGATCCTGCAGGTGCAAACTGTGCAGCACATTAAATCCGTCGACCCACTTCTCTACAAGGAAAACTCCGGTACAGAATTCTCGAAGAAAAGAGTCAATGGTGCGGTCACTTCGCTACCTCGGTGCCAAATTCTAGGCCGAATGGGCTGATAGGGACGGATCAACCTCCCTGCTCTGGAACGCAGTCTAGAAAGGCAAAGCACATCACCTTTCCGAGGCAGACAGGAGTGGCAGCACGAAGACTCCCCCTTTTGACAGAGTCCGATTCCATCATCCAATGATGATTGCTTTTACAGTTACCAGCTCCCCGTTGCGTGATGATTGAGGTCCTTGTATCCATATCCCTCCCGAAAGCCCCGTCCGTACCGCGTGCGTGGTTACTGCAGTGTGGCCCCCGTGGATCGGGTTTCATCTATCCAGTTCCTTTCTTCCTACAGAATAGATTATGAGTCCCCAATATGGAGTACTAAATTGGAACAGCAAGATGCTTAAAAGAGCCCGCTGATCCCCTCGCTACTCAGTGTCCACTTTCTCGACATTTTGTGACTTTCTTCGATTCTCCTCTCACCATCTGTGCGTCTGCTTGACGCCGCGCAGCCGCGTCATCCGCCGCAATGTCTTCGACGTCCAGCACAACGGCCGTCGGCCCGGAGCGTGCCAAGGAAAGCAATACGGCCATGATCCTGGCCGTGACGGGGGCTTTCCACGCGCTCGCTCTCGTCTTCGTCGTCCTCCGAACGTATACCCGCGCCGCTATTGTGAAGACGATAGGTATCGATGATTACATGATGATCATGTCTGCGGTACGATCCAGGATACTAGGTTGCCATAGTACTATGACAAGGGTGGCCATGCTGACTTTGACCAGCTCTGTGCGCTGGGTGGAGGTATGGTGATCTTCATTGTTCAAGCGTTTTACGGACTCGGCAGACACAAAGACACAATCAACAAGCCAGATCAAGTCTTCTTTTCCAAGGTTGGCTTCTTTCAATCAATCATATCCGCCATCGCTGCCCTGGCGTTTCTGAAGATCTCAATCGCACTATCGCTGCTACGTCTAAGCAAGAACAAGTGGTACTCGAGATCACTATGGGCTTTGATTGGTACAATGTCTATCCATACCTACTCAGTGTGGACTGCCTAAATCTTTCTAACATATCATTAGTGTTCGTCGTGCTTTATACAATCATGGCATGGCTTAGCTTCTTCTTGTATTGCAGCCCGATGGAGGGATATTGGGACAAGAGTCTCAAGCCAAAGTGTTACAACATCAAGTTGTTCGTCAATTTCGCGCTGGTCAATACTGGTGAGCCGACATACTCATCCTTTCGCGTTGCTTTAGAAGCTAATTCTGCCCAGCGTTCAACATCTTTACCGATGTCTGTTTCGCATCTCTGCCTATTCCCATCATTTGGGTCTTGCAGATGAAGTTGCGCACACGGGTGTATCTAATTGTCGTACTTAGTCTAGGATACTTGTAAGTTTTGCTCCATTCGACACAAGGGGTGTGTATCGGGGCTAACTCATTCCAGAGCTGTTATCATGGGTATCATCAAGGCCATCTATCAGATTGCGCAACCGAGCAGCAAAGACGGAACCTTGTAAGTCCTCAAAGGTATTGCCGACAAGAAACATTACTGAAGAGTGATTCTAGTCTCCAAAGTATCCAATTCTGGGGCTTGTAAGTTGTCCGAATGTTTCACGGACTGAAACAATGTTAACCTAACGGTCTTTCCTATAGCCTGCAACTCAACCTCGGCATCATCGCCGCCTGCGCACCAGCATTAAAACCCCTCGTCGGCCGCGCCCTCAAGATCTCATCGAGCCGTCACTACAACAGCGGCAACCTCTACGAAAACCGATACCCGACTGGAAGATCCGGTAGAACGGGGAACATCACCACGGGCACCGCTCGAAGGCAGGGCTACAGGGAACAGGGAAGCCAGGGGGCACCAGACTATGAACTCGAGGACGGGCCGTTTTCACCAAGCCCGGAGTTCTACCGTACGACCATAAAAGGTGGAAACAATACCCCGGCGGCAGTGGCTGTGTACCAGAAGAAGAACAGCTTTGGCGACAGGTCGGGGAGTGAAGAGCTGATCCTAGAGACTGGGCATGGTTTTGGGGATAATAAGGGTATCATGAGGACGACGGAAGTGCATATCCAACGTTGAGAACATGCAGGTAGGGCAGCACCGCCGGTGCTAATTCGTTCAGATTCCCAACAAAGGTGGGATGAGAATATACGATTGACTCCATCTGAAGCGACTACGGTTGGCCCCTTTCTTGACTAAAGAAAGTATGCTCAGCCTTGAGGATTTCTTTTTGCTGACAACCTCCAATACTTTTGCTTTAAACATGGGCCTACTCGTGGTCCAACAGGTGGTATCATTGACGTGAAGAGTGAGATCATTTTTGGAAGTATAGTGACCCTCTTGATGCACAATAAGAGCAATTTTATGCGGACTCTGAACTGGTTCGTGTGCTAGGTGGCACTCTAATGAGTGACATTGATATATAGAGTTACCTCTCCACTACCAATTTACATAACTACACCAATATCATCCCCTTCCCCTGGAGTCCTGATTGGGTAGACCCTAAGCAAACCTGGGTAGCATGATTTTCTACCCTCAGGCTAGCCAAACGTCCTTATGTCCCAAAACCAGACTCAAAGCCCCTTCTCGTTGGAGTTGCCCGAATCAAGCTCGGTATTAACGTGTCGCCGCCTCAAATTGCCAGCCTCGTCATGCACCGCATCCCACGCAGCAACTTCGGCCTTGGGAACTCTGACCAGGCGATGCGTGTTGGCGCCGTTGGAATCGACCTCGACAATCTCCGTGCGGATCTCGTATCCCAACCAGCGAGGGAGGACATACATCCAGAAGACGTAGTACAGGATGCAGAGAAGGATGCTAGCAGAACGCAGAACAAGTCAGCGGGTTTCCTTGTACTTTGATTTCACATTTGGATAAAGGGTTTACTCACATTCCAATACCCACGACACAGTATGTGGCGTACCAAAAGCTGACGCTTCCCGCGTACGGGCCACCTTTTGGCGGCCACCACGGCATCGCCAAGACAAAGACTTGGATGGCGAGGAAGAAGAGGACGACAAAGTCCCAGGCGCGGAACTCGGAGCGACTGATGCCGGAGCGCTGACGACGTCGTCTAAGGACGAAGACGCCAAAGGTCATGGCGAAGTTGAAGATTGCGCTGGGGTAGCTAGCCAGATCGACGACTGCATCTGATGTTAGTGGTGGGTTCAAAGCATGGATCAGCGGATCCCGGGGGATGAGGTCATACCGAAAGAGAAGGCATCGCCAGCAGGGGGCGCGACGATCATGATGAAGGTCATTGTCCACTTCAACATGTACGGACCCAATGGAGTTCCAAAGGGCTTAGTCGAGACCCAAAAGTTGGTGAATGGAAGAACACCTTGTCTACGTCCTGAAGTCAGCAAAAGTTCCATCAAATCGAGACGAGGATCTACTAACCGGCCAATCTCACGAATCATACGCGAAGATCCAATCAACACAGCCAACAAGTTCCCAAAAGCACTCAACAGGACCAAGAAATTCAACACATTCGCAGCAGCCTTGCTCCCGCCAAACAACTTTGAAAAGAACACCGCGGCCGCAATCTCGCTCGCGCCCTTGAACTCGGCCTTCGGCACGGCCGCGAAATAGGCAATGTTGCAGAGCATGTAGAGGATGGCGACCGTCAGCAACGAAATGATGCCGTTCTTCTTGAGCGTGGGGATCGGGTTCTTGATCTCGTTGGTCATGTTGAAGGCGTTGTAGTAGCCAGCGTACGAGAAGATGATGCTGACGAGGGCGTTGGAGAGATCGTTCCCGTTGCTGGTTGTGCCTTCGAAGGCGTTGCGGAAGTTTGCTTTTGGGTCGGGTATGTGTTTGACGTTGCCGCCTAGGACTACCAGGCCTGCTATGGAGATGCTAGAGGATGAGCGTTAGTTGTGATGGGAAGTTTGGTTTAGGTCGGGTAGGTAACTAACAAGACAAGGGTGAGAAGCTTCAGAACGCCGATGAAGTTCACAAGCCAGAGGGAATATCTGTTGTGTGCGAGGACGCAGATGACGGCCAGGGTGTAAGCTGCGATAGCGACGCCTCGCATCTGCCATTCCGATGGCGTAATATCAGCCATTCTCCACAGGTATCGAGACAGAACTGCCACACGTGTTAGCGATTTCCTCCAGCCCTGACGTGGATGCTCTCTTTCACTAACCGACTGCATTACTGCTGCTGAACGACAGAATCACCGACTGGACCGCGAAAGCAACGGGGAAGAAGTGCTTCGGGCGGGGGTACTGCTGCTCCAAGTAGACGACTTCCGAACCGCTGCGGTTGGGGAAGTAACTGGCCAGCTCAAGATAGACACTGAAACCGGCCGAGGCCATGAGGAAGCCAATCACCCAGTACATCAAGGCGAGCCCAATTGACCCCGTTCTGTTGAGGATACTCGCAGCTACACCGGGATTATATTAGTATCTAGTACTTCTTGAGAAGCCATAGTCTGGCCTTGACCACCTTGCCACACAAGCAATGGAGAGTTTGGGCCAACTTACGAGTAGAAAAGACACCAGTCCCAACCATCATATTGATATTCAGGAAAATAATGGCCACCCAATTGACATGGTACCCCAACGGAGAATCAGCTTCGACAGGAGCACCGACAGCCTCCTGGTACGACGGCTTGGAGCCGTTGCCTCCCTTGACCCTGGTGTACGCGAGATCACCATCGTGGATGATGGACGGCTCAGAGTCGCTGGCCTCGGGGTCAGCGCGGACAGTCGAATCCGCGCCGCCCGACTTCTCGCTCGGGAAGAGCCTCGAGAAGACCATTTTCTAGGTGGTCGTTCCTTATGTTCTGCGGGGAGTAGGTTTGACCGGCCGGTCAGGTTTGAGGGGCCACAGGTGGCACGTGGATGGGGACCCGGGTGAGTTCGAAGAGGCCAAAGCGGTGACGGCACGATCTTGAGTTCTAGATGAACGCCATGGTCGCGTGAGGATACATATATACAGATACGCGCTCCCACGTCGTTCTTCAAGACTGCAATTGAAACCCTCCCACTATCCGTCCCCGACTCATGTTCGTAGGCGACAGGCACTATAACGGGGGTTACCAAATCACACAATCGATTATCTCTTGGCTCAATATCCCTTACCCATGCCTTCAAGCTAGCTCGAGTTGCTTGACAAGTCAACACCAACCATCTTGGCACTCGATAACCTTTCCACAGTAAGAGGCACAGAAGCACGCAATGGAGGGTCAGCTCAGCTCCCTTGAACCCAATTGAACGACATCCAGCCGGCTAGGCCGACCTGAACACACAATTGGACCACAGCTGAAGTTGGCACGAGTTTACAACCGTCGCAACCCCCGTCCTACACTACATGCCGAGACGCGCGATTGTAACGTCCCAGCAGCAATGGAGAAAAAACTTGGGACGGAAAGAGGAACGGACAGGTTCCAGGGACCACCGCGGAGAGTGCGTCTCCACCGCGGCTTGACCCTAGTCTCTTTCTCTCCCTTCTCTTACTTGTACATAGCGTACTCGAACGTCCGTGGATTCGCTCAAATCGGATGCGCGAGGGACGTGGTATCACTCGCGCCGAGTCCACCCCCGCGCGGGCGTGGTCCCACTGATTTTGTGGATGTTGTTGATAGGCTGGCGATGGAGTAACACCGAGGGTAAATGACGACATCCGGTAGCCGGTACCAAACGTTCTAGAACGGCAATTGAGGAGAGCTGGATGTCCGCGCCTTGAAGTGCTCTACAGTGTTTAGTGAGTCGTAACTCAGCTATAGCATGCGAAACTACGGATATTATAGTAGGAAGATAGGATTCTCCAGGTGAGAGATTGGTCCACGATTGTTTCGTGCGAGGTTCTCGCGATATTTAAGGAGATGTCGGTCCTGCCGGCGTAACCTGACGACTCTGCTTTCGATCTCAAACATGCCCTAATTGATAAAATGTTTCAAACCTGGTCTGGTACGAACGTGTCACTACATTCGTCTCTCGGTGTCCCTTCCATCGGATTATGGTCCCAATATAGGATAGCCAAGACACGAACACAGGAAGACCGTTGCGGGAAACAAGACTTGGCTGGATATCCCCTTGATATAGCACCTCTAAACGGCCTTACCAAGAAATCACGTAATCCATGGCGCTATCCATTCAATCATCCCATCCCATGGCACCTGCGACGAGCAGAACGCTGTCATTTCATCGCGTCAAGGAGAAGCTTGGCAAGGGCAACAAAAGAGTGCGTTACCGTTGAGCTTGAACGCCATTAAACCCAAGGGCATTAAGTGGGGCAAACCATCCAGATGCTAACCGCGAGAGAGAAAAAAGACGCGTGAGATTATTCGGTCTCCCTGCCGGCTTGGGGGTGGGATTTCATGTCGACATCGGGCCGCTCGATAGCGCCATCGAACAATCCCGGGCAACACACGCCTTGGCCAACGCCCCGCCAAGCATTCAATCAAAACTTTGAAGATCATCTAATCGGCCTAGACCACATGAGAAAGCAGAGACGTTTACACAGTTGAGGGAGATTCTTGCAGTGAGGCTGCGACTGGGGAGGGGCTTGAAACCCATCAAGCGGTCAAATATATGTCCGGCATGCCCGCGTTATGGCTCTGCCCCATGGTTATAAGCTCATAGACACCGTACTAATCGAGCCGACTACCACCGATACCGAGTCAAGGTCTTCTTCGAATGTGGGAGAGTCAGCGGCAATTAGGCATGGGGAAGCGTACACCGCAATAGACGAGTGCCAGATTTCAGCAGATGTTAGCAAGCAGACAAGTTCTCCTTCTCCCGCCTTGACCCTCATTCACTCAAGACATTGCAGTGTCCTCTTCAACACTCAAACACAGTCACCAGACTTCGGAGCCAACTCCTTCAAGGTATCCAGTCTCATTACGTTACGCAGCAGACGTACACAAACTCGTACACCCAGTCTCCTACTTATATCCCAAAAGAGTACATCAAGCACTCGTCCCAACTAATCGAGGAGCGGTGATGCAAACCCAGACCCAACAGCATCCCACTACCAACGCCGGACTCGACAATCCAAACCCAACCTTACCCAGCCCAGCCCAGCCCAGCCCGTGATATACCCATGATGCGTCCCATCCATAATCTATCCAGTGCACCCTAAATACACCAATCAACAACCCCCTAAAAGTCAAACGGTGTAAAGATATCCGTAAACCACCGATTATCCATCAAATCCAATCCAAACTGCCCCAACTCAACCTCCCCAACTCCAGCACCGCCACCCATCCCAGCCCCAAGGACACCCGTCCCGTCAACCCCCGTTGCAGCAGGCGCATCAACCTTGGCCAACGGCGCCATAGAAGCCTCCCACGTTCCCCTGAGCCCCTTGATAGTCTTAACAGCTTTCGCAAACGCATTCCCCTCCTCAACGTCAACATTCAATCCAGCCTCGCTGCAAACTCTCATAAACCGGTCGCCGATCTCGTCGAGCGTAGCAATGAGATCAATCGTTGACCGCACGCTGGCCCGGTCCCAGACGGGGTCCTCGAGCACCGAGAGGCGATAGAGCGCGATTATGCAGTGGGAGAGCTGCGAGAAGCTGAGGAAGGGGGTCGTGTAGTAGGCCGCGGGCGGGAGGGTCAGGAAGTGGTCGAACCAGGCTTTCACCGCGTGCAGGCAGGCGTAGTAGATGTCGAGGCGGGCTACGTCGGGGAGGTTGGCGGGCACGCAGGTGCCTGTCTTGTTGGAGAGGGCGATTTCTTGGATGGAAAGTTCTGTGCAGTGAAGTTGAGCGATGATCGTGTCTGATAAAAGGTTAGAGACGAGTTGCCGAGATATGAAAGGCAGAAGTGCGGTAGGAGAAAGAAGGACAAGACTCACCTGTGCTCTGGAGCTCTGACGGCAAGCTCTGAATATGCTGCTGAAGCTGCCTCTGTAGCAGCTTGACATACATGGCAGGCGGCGTCCTGTGCGAATCGACGATGTCGAACGTGGTTTCGGGACGCCATGCCGCCGACATCTTCCCGGCCTCCTCCTTGAGTAGCTGCATCCTGACTAGTGCTACGAGGGTGCGGTCTGAGGGCGACTCGGGCTGCTCGTCGAGAACTTGCAGACATTCATCCATGTGTGGTGTCCAACGCAAGGGGTCCATCTTGCCCAAGAAACTCGCGACGCTACACAGGTATTAACATTGTTATCTCAGCCAGTGCCACTGCCTGGAATTGACAAGTTGGTTGAGTAGATCGAGGGTACTCACGCCGACGAGATGAGGTAGCACGCAACCACAGCTCTCCTCTGCTCCATCGTCCGCGGCATCTGCGACTTGACATACAGAGTCTGCCCCACAGTCCCAGTCTTCTCCCGGTCAGCCCTCTCCTGAGCAGCCTTCCAGCAGAGGAAAGGGTTCAGGCTGTCCAAGGGGTCGCGGGACATTCCTAAGTCAAAGATGAGACCGATAGCAATCTGACAGAATAAGCACATGAACGGCTTGTTACCAAGCTGGTGGTTTGCCCTAAAAAGACACCTAGAATGTCAGCGACACTGGCCAAACGTGCAAACAAGTCTACTAAGAGAAGAAAGAGCAGAAACACGAACGTGACTTGTACTGACCATCCCAAAATCACCAACAACCCGAGAAGGTAATCGATACTCCTCTCATTCTCGACAAGCAGCTTGTGGCTCACAATCTGCCGCACACGCTGCCCGAGCGCAAGCTGTTGACTTGATACCCTCGACGCGACTGTCATGATGCAGATCCACAAAAACGGCCTCTCGCCGCGCAGCTCCTCGGCCGTCATCGTAGCCTTGAAGTTCAGAAACGGGAAGTATTTGAGATTCTGACCACGAAACGCCTCAAAGAGTGCCTCCGCCTCGTCTGGCGATGGTAACTCGTCGCCGTACCCGGGTTCTTCGGGGCTAGCCGTCTGCGTCGGCGTCGGCAACGACGCCCCACGGTCTCTGCGATCACCTTTGCCGAAATGCTGCGCCGAGTCAAATCCTCCACCACCCTCGCCGCCAGCGCCATGCACATCTCCCATCTCAGATGACTGCCTCCTCGCCGCCTCCGCAGCAGCAGCAGCAGCAGCAGCAGCAGCAGCCGTCGTCGACGAAGAGGAAACAGACCCCCCAGACAAGTGAATATCAACACCCAAATCAGCCGGCAAGTTCGGCCTTCCCGACTGCCTCAGCAGCGTAACAAGTCCATCAAGCTTCTCCTCCAGCTGCGCGGTCCGGCTGGACGGCGGCTTCTTGGATCGTTTCCGGATGGGGTTGCTCGGCTGGCACGACTTGCCGAGCCGGTGACACCGCTCGCAGGCCCCACCGACGGGGCGGAGGATGCATTTGCACTTTGCGCGGGAGCAGTTGGTGCAGGCCCGGCCGTAGGGTGCGGCGATGCCGCCGTTGACCGACTCGGCGGCCCCCGAGTCGCGGGTTTCGATCCCCGTCGGCATCCGGGATTTAAACTTGGAAGCGAATGCCCCTGTCGTTTAAGTTTGAAGAACAGGAAGAAAAAGGTGGTAGAAAGGTACAATCCGTCAGTGGGCAAGGCTTTGCTTTCTTTGGTAAGCGGGCCGAGAATCCGGAAGTCCACCTTTCCCCGGGGTTGTGGGCGGCGAGCGGACTTGGTTGAGCAGCGGCGTGTGTGTTGCGTGATGGTTACGGTGGTGCCAGGTCCCGGAGTTGGTGGCGGGCCAAAATTTGCCCTGCTAAGCTTTTTGGCTGCAGGCGATCAATCTCCCTCTCTTCCTCCGTCTCTTGTGTGTAGGTATCTCTCTGTCTGTACTTTGTCTCACGATATTCGCAGCCAACGAAACACCCGCCAGCTTTGAACGGGCTTCAGATGTCCGTTTGGTATCGCAAATGCCGTTTGGATGGAGTGCAGGAAGTGTGAGACCAACGAGAAGGGGAACTCAGGAAGTGGGAAGGGGAACAATGGGCGATGGAGTGAGCAGGAGGAGGATTGGCTTCGAAACGCACCGGGTTTGGGTCGTGGGTGGTGTGGGCGATGTCGAGGACCTTGCGGCAAATGTACGTCGAGAGGCGGAGTTGAAGTCGAAAATGTTGAAATCCGGCCGGTCCTGCTGGCAACAGCCTCAGATGTGGTCATGGCTGACGGAGTCTTACATGTGGCTTGCGTGTGGCGTGTGGGCGGGGCCAGGGATGTGTGTTGCGCCGAATGCCGAAATCCGCTCCCACTGCCGGCCCCGCCCCTAGTCTCATCCACTAACAAACACAGGGCCGCCCACTAGGAATACTTTAACCGTTCGCATACTGCGTAGAACATCTGACATCAGCCTGGATCCTCTGACATGATTGGAGGATTGTAAGTTTTGATCTCTGCCTCATTAGGCATGGAGCACGAACTCTGGAGACATCATAGGTGTCAACAACCCGAGACGAACATATTGATCATGAGGTACATCCGGGAAGAGGTTTATCCTGGGCCCGGCTGGTGTCGAGATTAGGCAGTCCGCTTACCTGACCCAATTCTCTGGCCTTCTTCCAAACCATGCAAGACAAATGTCACAAAGAAAAGAAGGTTCACAGCGACAGCTACAATGCACGCTGCAGACGTCAGATGGCCAGTAGTAGAGAAAGGAGCACATGTTCACATGGGTTGAAAGACAAAGTGATGAAGTGTGCCATGGGTATTCGATTAAAAGTTACCATGCAACTTGGGACCTAACGCCTTAATGGCTGCTTTTTGCTAACGCAGCATGGCCTCAAATGAGGCAATCAAGAAGTCCTCGAATGTTGCCTTATCGCAGGACAAACACATAAAGATCAACGACTCCGTAGAGCTGGCCGCAGCCTACCGTTGACGAACCACCTCCAACGCCGAAATGAGAACTCATTACTTCCCTTCCCACAGGAGAAGCACATCCATTTACTCCCTATGTAAGGGTGCTCGTGAAAGTGGTCCTCCTAAATACCATAGTGCCCAAGACGTCGCGTACTCACGACAGCCTCCGCAACACCCACTCCGCCTAGATGTCAAAGCACAATTATCCCATACTGGAACCGGTTCGAGAGACTGGCCGACGCAAGATCAAAAAAAAAGCATCCGCAGGGTATTTTTGTCGTACTGTACAATATGTCGGTCTGAAACTGTGCCGAGGCCTTGCAGTGTTTCGTTAAAAGAATTGGAAGTCTCTCCATGAAGGTCAAGTTTGATCAAGAGGTGAGTCAAACTCCGCCACCCATGAAGGCAGCGAGGTCGTCAAGCTCGAGTAGCTGGCGCTCGAATGCGGAGCAGAGTTCGCTAGCCGTCATGTCCTGGGGCACAGGAGCAGAAGGTTCGGCAGACGCCACGCCGTTGCCAATGGGAGGTTGAGGAAGCATCTCGGTAGACTGCTTGATCTCGGCCGGCTGGGGAGGAGGAGGGCTGACGGAAGCCGGGGTACCAACACCGCCGGAACCACCGTTGATAGTAGTGACACCGGGGCGACGCGGCAGAGGCGCAGGAGGCTCACTGTCGCGGCCGCTCTCTCGGCCACTCTCGCTCACAGAGGCAGTGTGGTTATTGGCAGGAGCCGGGGGGACGGGGGCACCAGTGCCGGCGTTGGAGTTGGAGGTCTGGTCGTAGTCCATTGCGTCGGGGTTGGTGTCTGGGTTCGAGGCGGCTTCGTCCTTAACAGAGGCCTGGTCGGCGGGCGGGGCGCTGGTAGGAGGGACAGAGGTGCCTGCAACACTGGGGCTACCAGCGACAGCATCGTTGCCGAGCACTCTATGCATAACGGCAAGGTGACGCAGCCAGGAGCTGATCAGAGGCCAGGTGTCAACGCCATCCTGCATGAAGTGGAGACCGTCGCGCACAATATGCCCGGCAGTCTCGACCGCGTTAGGGGGAGTCAGGCCTTTGAGAGACAGGTACGCAACGGTGGCACTGGCAGTGAAGGACGAGAACAGCATGAAGATGGGGAAGCAGATGATGCCCTCCTTGTCAAAGCCAGTCTCGAGAGCAGTGAGCATGGCGATGGTGCTGTGGCACGACGTAAAGAGCCTATCGATAATATCGTGGCACTGGGGGGTCAGGCGCCAGCTCTCCAGGTTGAAGCCAGGTGCAGTGACATACTGCAGCAGGCGGCGGCGGTTGATGAAGATGGACGCGCAATGGAGCATGCAGTGCAGCATGGCATATGTGAAGCCAGAGCCCATGGTGATGTGAAGATTAATCTGGCCCGGCTTGTCGACGTACTGCATCGACAGGGAAGCACGGAGGCGCTCGATTTCGCCCATGAGACCAGTGCAGACATTATCGTTGAAGGTCTCAGTGGTCGTGGTCATCAACATTTGGACAACGTCGCGCCAGATGCGAGTGGCCATGACAATTTGGCCAAACTCACCAACCTCGTCGGTACGGGAGCCAGAAGGCATCCGAGAGGGATCGCTGAGGTTGATGGTCTGAACGTAGACAGCATTGCCGAAGGCAAAGTTCATGTCGGAGCAGGGCAGAGAGACGTCAGCCGTGTCGTTGGCAGACAAAGCCGGCTGACGGCCGGGCGTGCTGGTCAGCAGGCAATCGAGGATGTACAACAGCCACAGCACACGGCGGAACGACTCGTCCTGGAGGAACCTATCGGCATCACTGACGGCCGCATGGTGGCTGTGGAGAATGCGGTACATCTGGACCATGCGACTGGCCTGGCCCAGGTAGATGTAGGCGCGAACAGCATTGCGGGAACCCCACTCGTGGATGATGATCAGGCAGATGGCCTGAATCTCAGCGAGGCTGGGAGTGTCGAGGTTCTGGTTAATGATGCCCATGGCCTTGGCTGCAAAGTGCTCAGCAGCACCAGTCGCACCGGACTGCCCGCCATAGCGTCTAATCAAGGTGGGGGAGCTTCTGCGGAAGGACAATGAAGTTAGCTGAGTGTGTTCGTCCACTTAAGTTCACCATTGTGCAGAGCCAGCCCGCAAGGCGGCGAGTGAGTCAGGCCTCAGAGACAATGACCACAATAGAGACAAAGTAAAGTGGTGACACTTTTTCGGCCCAAGTCCGGACATTTGTGGCTAAGCGAGCCGACACGAGACTTCCGAACGGAAGGCCGCGCCACCCACAAAAAAAAGCCGGACATTGCCGGGGGGGGGGGGGGGGGGGGGGGGAAAAAAAAAAAAAAAGGGGGGGAAGGGGGGGGGGGGGGGGGGAGCAAAGGGCGGGGAGGAGGGGGGGGGGAGGGGGGGGGGGGGGGGGGGGGGGGGGGGGGACGTAGTGAAACACAAAATCAGGAGGGAAATTGGGATCGGGGATCGGAAGACCCGAAAGGCAGAGGTACGTACCGAGCGGCGCAGGTGAGCAGCGCGTAGATGAGGGCCGGGTCCAGCGAGGCGTTCTTGAGCTGCTGGATGAACGAAGGCTTGTGGAAAGCAACACAGGCCGGGTACGTCTTGGAAATGACGCGTTCGCATTCTTGGATCAGCTCCGGTGTGAGTCTGGCGGGGATGAGGTCAGCATTCGTGTTTCTTTTTGCGCCCGTGTTTGCGTTCGGGGGGCGTGGAAAGACATATCCATCCCGGCGACTGGCCCGGGTGGGAAGAAGTGGAGTGAAAGGTGGCGGAGACGGGGATGTGACTCGGGAAATGAGTATGGGGGGCAGAGCGAGTACGGGTACACCAAAATGGATATTGGAAAGCTTGTGGGATCCAAGGGAAAGCCCGCCGTCAGATGGCGGCTCCGAGGGTTAGGCTAGCGGCGGTGGGAGATGCCGTCGGTTGGAGACGAAACGCCGTCTTCGGGAGATCGAAGCAATGGCAGCCAAATCTTGGGGAAAAAAGAAACAAGGGGGAGGGCACTTGGGCAGACAGAACAGAAGGGGGGGGGGGGGGGGGAAACGAAGAACAAGAGATGACCGCGCGTGTGTGATGAGAAGGGGAACAAGCCACCGCGCCCAGGCCGCATGCAGTAGGGGGCCGAGCTCCCCTCCCTGGTCGGCGGCGGTGGGCGGCGACACAGCCGAAAGACGAGAATAGCACACCCGGCACACGGCGCGCGCGCGCGCGCAAAAGGCAACTGAGTGCCAAGCGCAAAAAGTGTGCGTCGCGCAAGGTTCGGGGCAAGGCGGCGGAGGCAGTGAAGGGGAAGAAGATGAAAATGCTTGGAATACGAATAACAAACTGTAAAACTTACTTCTCGGGAGTCTGAACGTGACGAGACGTGGTAGAAGCCGGGTTGGCGGCGCGCACATCGCCGGCCGGGACCGAGGCAGGAAGACTCTCACGCGCAGGGCGATGAGCGGCGGTATGACGGGCAGGCGACTGGCCATGGTGATGGGCCATGGACTCGGAGGGCAGATAGCACTCGTGCATGCCCTTGGCACAGTTCTTGCAAGGAGCGCGGCCGTTTTCGTAGACGCACTTGGTTTTGCCCTTGCGACAGCGCACGCAGGCGCCGCCAGCTCGGAGGGCGGTAGACCGCACAACGCTGGCCGACATGGTGCGGTTGTGTGTGTGAGGTTGGGTTTTGGTGTGAAGTGGATGAGATGCGAACCAGTGTTGGTCAGTAGCGGCGTGTCGCTGGATGATGGAACTTTTCTCTTTTTTCCCTTCTGCAGAGCAGAGAGTGCGCCGACGAGAAGATGAGGGCGGTAGGTAGGGTTTGTGTGGTGAAACCCGGATGCGCGTGTGTTCAGCCGGAGGTGGATGAAAAGACGCGACGCGATGAGCTTCTTGATCCACCCAAGGTAGGTAGGAGTAGAAGAGTCTTGCTTGGTTTGTGGGATGATGTCGTGATCCCAGTGAGGCGACTTGTGCACGGCGATGGTCGGCGTCAGAGAGCCGGAGAGTCGACGAGGTGAAGTTGAAGAAAGGAGGAAAAAGAAGGGAGAGTTCGGGGGCGTCAAGGTCGCGGGAGGAGGAGTGTTTTGTTGAGGGGGCCTCCGGAAGAGAAGAGAGTTTTGGGGCCGGGTGACGCAGAGAAAAGACGACCCGTCGCGCCGAGATTATGGAGAAGGGTGGCTCCAGAAAGGCGAGACCCCCAGGCAGGAGGTAGCGGGCGAGGGCGGGCGGCGGCGTCAAGGCCCAGGAAGGGGGGCAGAACGCGACGGGGGGAGTTTGCGGAACGATGCCCACGGCGGCCGAAGAGGCGACGGGATAAAAGGGGTCGGACTTGGTTGGATTTGATGCCGGGACGGTGTCGGAGGCGGTTGGCGATGTTTGTTTCTTTTGTGTTGAAAGTTGTGAGAGATGCGGTGATGTTGAGCGTTGGAAGTTGTGCTGTACGCGGTGGACAGTGGAAGACGAAAAAAGAGCAGAATCGGAGGGCACGGGTCGGCCGCGATTTCTCGGTGGTGGGCGAAAAATCCGGGCGGTGGTCCTCAGGTTTCGGTGGTTGGAAGAGGAGGAAGGAAGGAGTGGAGTACGAGGGAGGGGAGGGGTGTGGAGAGGATGGGGGGAGGGGGTGTGACCTGTACAGTATGTATTTCTGTAGTCTACCTTACCTACCTCAAGGCAGGTACCTACTCCGTAGACACTACGAGGACGGGAGGAGGGCACGCCGCACGGAGGGCAAGCGGGGGAAGGAAGCGTCCGTACCTTACCTTTCAGTCGCCTCACGTGAAGAGTAGAGGATAAATCAGAGTGGGAAAGAGGGAATATTAGGTACACTGGACATTCACTTGAGACAGCAGGAGCAATGTCAGAAAGAGACCACCTCAGGCGAAAAGCACAAAGTGGTGGACGTGAAAAGGCAGGCGGAGGTGGACGACCTGGGGAAAGAGCAAGAGGGAACCGGCACACGGGTTACGGGACGTGGACACGGGGGAAGGAGGCACACACGGCGTGCCCAAGGTAAGGTAGGCGGGCGGGCCTCGGCCTCGCATTCATTGCAACAGCGCACTCAAGTCCCTAACTTCCATCCTTCCTCTCTCTCTCTCTCTCTGCCTACCTCCTTACTCTGGCCGCACCTTTGATTATTATATCATCCCGTCGCAACGGCTCCTTCTATCGACTGCAATCCGAACGAAAGTGGAGGGAGGAGACGGCACAGAAACTGAAGGAAGACAGAGGTCTTGCCCCCGAACGAAACGGACGGATGTCGCCAGATGGTCGTCCCCACTGAGGGTTGGCCAAGCTCGGTGCGGGTTAGGAAGTCACGGCCTGCGGAAGCGGGAGCAGTCGGCGGACTTTTTTGGGGGGAGGGACAGGGTGGTGGAAAGTGCCAAAATGAAAAAAAGTGAAAGACTAAGGTAAAGAGTGAGGAGGGCTGAGAATTGGGGGGGGGGGGGGTGCGTATAGAACAATCCGAGGGGAAATGGAACAGTACGGGGACACAGGTACCTGGCATTTCCACAACCCTCGGTGACAGGCGCGAAAAAATAGCATTCGGGAAAGAGGCAGAGGCAGAGGCAGAGGCAGAGTGACAAGACACCGCTCAATGAACAGGCAAGAAGGGAGGGGAGGACAGGACAGGACAGAAAACGAAAAAGCAGGAGCTGCCTGGGCCACCTGCCTCGCCCACACACGGGCGGGCCTGAGGTCCCTCCTTTGCTGAGGTTTTACGGGCGGATCGGCTGGTGGTGCCGGAGCTGAATGAGGAGAGACGGAAGGAAACCAGGAGCGAGGGGACCCACTGTGCCCATTCTGCCTTCCGCGTCAATGTCCGTCGCACATCACCTCAGGGAGGTACATGTCCGGTACTCACCAGCCTAGACACTCACTCCCCAAAACTCAAGTACCGCCCTCTGCCCTCTCTTCGGGTCTCTCCTTCCAGGTTCCAGGTTGCCCGTGTCTGCCTTCCCTCCAACTTCCGTCGAATCGGTACCTGCCTCAGCGTCTGCGCGCTTGCGTTGCCTGACACGCATCGCTGCCCTGCCGACACCTGCACTCCCGCGGCAGGCACTTACCTCGAGCCTCCCCTGTGCTTCCATTCTTCCATTCGATCTTGATGAGAAGGAGCGACAATGAATGTGTAATTGTGATCCTCCCTTCTTTGATATCCATTGTTTGCCTCTGTTTTCTGTCTCTTCTCAAACTTCTGAAAAGCTTCACTCAAAGGTCATGACATTTCCAATACTTCTGCCCAATCCACAGAGGCGCAAATGAAGTCCCCCCCAACCCAACCCCAGCCCGGATGCCGCCCGAAAGCCAAAACGATGCGCATACTTCGTACAGTCTCGACACAGTGCCTGCGGCATACTTCCCCGACACATTTCGCGTCTCGCATCCATCCGTCCTCTGCCTCCGCCGCCGACCGGTCGCAATCCCGTTTGTTTGCAAGCCTAGCGAATTTCACCGTCCGTCTTGTGGGCAGACCGTTCCTCCGTCTCACCATGTTCCCCTGCGACCTGCGCCGCCAATTCTACGACAGGCAATGCGCCCATCTCCCGCAAGCTTAGTCGAATACCCTCAAAAGACGACTCTACTCCTGTACTGATACCACTATCAACGCGAGAATAGTCTTGGCTGACACTGCAACCCCTCCTCCGAGCTTGCCTTTCGGACCCGACCAGTCCCAACGAGCCTTCATCACCCTGCCCTGCGATACAGCCGGGCCCGCCGATTGCTACAGCGCTTTCGCCTCGGCAGCATAGAGTCACAAACCCTGCCAGACCCGCGGCACGCCGGGCATTGGCCCACACCGCAATGAGAAGGGACGGCCAGCGCAATCGGGCCATGTCCACCTGGCCTGACTTGCACCTTTCAGCGACAGAGAGAGCCATAGCCTAAGGTACGGAGTACAGGCCACAGGGCAAGAGAGGACCGCGGACGAGAACGACGGCGAGGCACAGAATGCCATGGTCCATGGCCCACGGGGGTGTGGACGACAAACACCGCCGGGCGGGCCTGGAATCGCCGCGCCCCCCTGGTCCTAGAGTCGGTATCGCACCCTCTTCCAAGTACTCCGTACCTTTCTTCCTCTCCTTGGTGCTTGTCCCCAAATTCCACGGAGCGCCAAAAACCAACCGGCGGCTACAGAGCCACGCCAGCTTGTCCGTCCCTGACCATGATCATCGCGCCGCCAACTTCCAACGGAAGATTGACCCCATCCCGAATTTGATCTTCGCAGACACGGCGTGACGGCGCGGCAGGGCGCTTTCGTTGGACGCTGCGCTCGTGCCTTTGGACACTTCTTTGACGGCACGGCCTCTAGCGATCGAGATGAAGAGGGGCCGGGAATGCAGCAGCAAAACTGTAATTTGCTCAATGGGCTTCTGACTGTGCCGACGCTATACGCTCTGCTACGCGGAGCCGATGCGCTTCTCATTATGAATTAGGGGGCACATAGGCGCGGTCCCCCCAACTATAGAAGTTCTCCAGGGGCACATTTTCCGGTTGAGTCTCTCCCATGCCAACTCGACCGCGGCGTCGTCGACACTCTGCCGATTTGCAAGTCCGGACACCATACCTCTGCACATCATCAAGATAATGCTGCTGGATGTCTCTGGTATGAGGGATAGCCAGTCCACGGCTCGTCCCGGCCATCGGGCTGGTCTGGAACACACGACTGGCACGCTGGCCGAGGGTCGACACGGCTGTTGCTTCTGTGCAATGTGCACGAAAGACAGTGCCGGCAAAAGCTGCCGCCTCGTCCGGGTCTGCTACGTTTGCAAGCTGTTCCGTCTTCGCTCCGGTGGCATCCCACCCAGCACGCCCTCGCCCCCAGTTTTCACCATGGAGCAGCAATCCCGAGAAAGTCCAGCGCCATCTCGTTCCGGCGACGCGCCAAATCTCTGTTTAATCAAACTCGACCTGCCCGGGCCTGAACCTGGGCCCTTTCCCTCGCTCGTTCCCCGTGCTGAAGCGAACTTGCACAGTCAACGCCCCACCCCACCCGGCCGTTTCTTCGTTTCTGTCCGTATCACCAAACATTTTCTGCAGTAAAGGCATACTGCGGCATGCCACTGTGTCTTACATCAGGTTTCCACTGCGTCAAGGAATGGATATCAAGATGTGCTCGGCACAAAACCGACGTTGGCTACCGTACGTCTGGGAGCCACCGAGCCAGGCACAGAGTGTCATTAAGTTGGCAATACCTCTTCCTGTGACATCAGGTAGGGATACAATGCCCTTGTGCACTGTCACCATGCCGACTACGCGGCCAAGCCGGATCTCTGATGCCTTTTTCACATACTTTAGGTATACGTCGTACAAACACGCGACATCTGCTTCCTCGCTGTTGTAGGGGGCGCAAAAATCAAAGAACACAGTATGGCATAGCCGGTGGGCGGGCCGAGAAACCTTTCCCAGTGCACGCTCTCGTTTATGGGGGGCCTCTCTTCAGGGCTGGTCAGGCTCTGCAGCACTCTACGCGCAAAAGGAAACAGCCTGATGTCTCTAGAACGCTGCATCGGATTTTGCTACGTTCGCTACGTTCATCCTTTTCGTCCGGGGAAGCGCGTTATGTCGCATTTGTTCTGCGGAGCGTCTGAACACTCTCTCCCGGTGACCGAAGAAAAGCCTAATCCAGACTTCTCGGCAGATATCCAGACGGGGCTGGCGGCTGCCATCGATATCCACACTTTCGCTCGTCTTGTTCCGACTTATTCCTCGGTTGACGAAAATCGCGACATTGGATACCGGTTCTTGATTGCATTCTCTGGAGCATCTGCATCCCCCCGTTCCTTGGCGAGATGCTTCATTCATGCGACCTCGGACTTGGTTCTGTGAGCTCGCGGCCGAACTTCTGGGGATGGTCTTCCTCTCTGGCGCCCGACTCGCCGTAGTGTTGCCGGCAAACCTGCCCAGTGCGGATGGTTCCCTCTCTATACACCCCCAACCCGGCGCGTGCCAGTACATTTCAGCCCAGCGTGCTGGTCCGCGGCACAAACAAATCGAATTTTGAACACTTGCAGAAGCAGCCTGGTCTGAAACCCAACATCCGACACACTGCACGCAATTGTGTGACCTCAAATTCTCTCTTCAGAAACAGACGAACGTTTGCTGCAGCGTAGCACTGTCTTATTGACGGTCTGCTGATTTTATCGTCATGCCACGGCTAGGCCCTAAAGCCCAATTCCAGAGAGGGAAAGAGAGGGCAAGAAAGAGAGAGAGAGAAAAAGTGAGCGCGCAGCTCGCTACAGTGCGCTATTTTCCACCGGCTGAAGCGCTGCCAGGCAAACGGGTCATGGCTTCGAGAATCAAACAAACTGTACTCCGTACAGTGTAAGCTGATGTCGCTGACGACGCCAGGCTGTTTTCTCCGTGAAATCCGGAGGTTGCGTCCACTTTTCCTGCCCCTGTCGTCTCCTACCGGAACCTCTGCCCAGCGCTACCATGCCCGGAGTTGATGTCATTTCGCACCACACCTCCGCCTTGGTGTCGCTCTTCTGCCCCGTATTGTCTTGAGGAGATGCACGTTGGTCCGGCGCTTCTGCTCCCTTGTCTCTTCTGTCCCCCGAGTCTCGCAAACGGCCATGGGCAACTGGGTGTGGTACCGGTAGGTCTTTCACAGGATCGACACGATGGAAACCAGCCTCCTGTAAACGCCGTCATCTCTGTCTGGTGAGCATCAGAATAAAAGTTGGAAAGAATGGATCAACCGTTGAACCGGGTCGCTTGGTGGAATTGGAGCCGAGGGAAGCGCATACGATACACACACTCCGGAAGACAATCGACGGTCCGCCGCGGTCAGATGTACTGGGCTGATTACCATTACCAAAGCTGGTGAATCAAACCAGACGAAACAATGGCATTTCTCAGTCTCTCGCACAACCGGCGATCAGTGCACCGACCAGGGTTGGTGGCGTTTTGG
Organism: Colletotrichum cuscutae; assembly: GCA_030869315.1. Taxonomy (NCBI): domain Eukaryota; kingdom Fungi; phylum Ascomycota; class Sordariomycetes; order Glomerellales; family Glomerellaceae; genus Colletotrichum; species Colletotrichum cuscutae. Next base: position 328,465 of record MPDP01000046.1, on the reverse strand, counting down.
CCTTGCGGCCTTGCGGCACATTGGAAGAGTGGGTCCTTCTTCCGGAATCACTTCCGCCGGTTTCCGGACTACCGGCGCCTGGCGAGATCCACTCGGTGAAGCTGAGGAGCCTGAGAGGCTACACCGACCCCCCGCAGCCGAGCAATCAAAGTCGCTCAAGTCCGCGGGACCACAGCGCGTGACGGCAATAAGCGGCGCTGTGGTTCGATTTGTCTCCTGTATTTTTCGGTAAATCTTTGGTGATGGACTCAGCTGAGTATCGGTAACAGGGAAACCAAGACCACGGCGCGGCATGGCAAGACCTCACATCACCTTACCTCGCGATCTCAAGATTGGTTCCACAATGTACGGCCGAAGAAACTCCCGTTCCCGTGTGTGGTCTCATCCGCTGCCGCCCTCCTAGGACCTTGAAAGCAACAGCCAACAACCAACGGCGGCCAAGAGAATCTCGGAGTTTGAACGGCATTCTTGTCTTTCGCACCCCTGCCAATCGCACTCTGAAGCGGATGTCGTACTCGGCTGATCTGTGACGTATAGAGTGGTTCTGTCCCCCGCAACTTTGATTACTGGAAACTCTCGTCGCTTTTGGCTGTTCCGGCTGCAACTTTGACTGCTGCAGCGGCATCAAGAGTGCTGCGATGAAATCTAGGTGCAGCGTATCAGAGGATGTTAAGGTCATAAACCGAGAAGCTGCGTGTGAGAGCATTGCACCAGACCATAGTCCCAAACTCTCTGGCCTGACTAGCTGATCGGCGATAAATACCAAAGCCGATAGTGGACTATGTGGGGCCATCCAGAGGTTAAGATTTCTCGGCCCCTCCGGCACCCGCCCGGATATGTCAGCGGGATCCTGCTGACCTCCGTTCTCCGACAATACCGGCACTATCAGCAATCGTAACCGTAGCATACTACACAAACAGTTGAGTAAACACCATTGAATCGGCGGCTGGTCTCCGCCTCCCAAACTATCTCCACGGAGAATGTCAGCAATGATTATCCGATTCGGTCGAATAAACTCCGTACACTGCATCTTTCGGCCGGCAACGGGCTTCCCATCTCCCAAGCTTGCCTCACATCGCCTCACATCCTCAACTGGAAGACTTCCTACACCCTAATCATGGTATAGACTGACTCGCAATGCGTTCCGTCGCATTACCTGTAAAAGCCGGGGCAGAAGCACTAGGACTATCACCACCAGACACGTGCCACGCCCAGAGATAGAAAGTGGGAGCTGCAAACCCTCTACTTGAGATGTACCAAATACCATTAAACATCAGATGAGGAACAGCACTTCGGGATATCCGGGTTGAGCCGGCGACGTTGATACCGACTTTCCGTCTATCTACGAGAATATCTCCCATATCCTCATATTATATTGAGGGGCTCTTAAGTACGTTTGTGAGTTTGAAGGGAGGAAGAGATTCGACTTGAAAAGGATGAATGTCTTTCAAAAGAAAGACTGTCTGATATAATATGGTTTAAACTATAAAATATAACAGTACACTTTCAATACTTACTTGACTTAGTAGGATAGTGTTAATATTGAACTCAATTAAGCGCATGACCCAAATCCAACAATAGTTGAGTCTAGATCCCTGTTCAAAGTAACGTCGATACAGACAGAGTTTAAAGGAAGAAAAAGAAGAGAAGAAAACATGCCCCGTCCGGGCTCAGGCCCATACATGCAGAGAAGCGGCGGCGCAGGACTAGATGGGGGAAGTGCGTTTGCAGTAAGTGAGTTGTGAGGCGATAAAGCTCCAAGACTATCAGACACAGCTCAGTAACTTGACCCTAAACTCTCAGTAACCAATAAGGGCAGTAGCTGGTCGCCACCTAGATGAATAGTATAAGATGACCGAAATGGACGCCAGCGCACTCATCAATACTGTTTACATGCCTTCTAATTCACCTTACTAGAAATGCCCAGAACGACCAATTAGTAAGAAACAGTCGCACTGAAATTTCTAGCAGCAGTGTCGTAGAGCCTAGAAGTATCCAAAAGGTTCAGGTACGGTTCTCCTCTACCCCATCGCGAATACCTAGCCTGTTTTTCTCCTTCCCTCCTTTATCGTTCTTCGTCTGACCTAGCTCCTGTTATCACATGCCTTACGCCTATCAACGGTTTCTTCTCTATGTGCGTCATCTCCCTTTACTGTGCGCCACGCGCTATACAAAAGAGAGCGTTCGCCTTCTTGCCCGCTTTAGGATATTCAGCGCCGGGCCGCGCCAATCGGCTGATAACGGAAACTAGTGCAGCTGGCTCATAATAGTACTCAACAGTTCAAGACCCACCAAACCCAATGAGTGTCTTGCTTACCAACCTAAGCTAGGTCCATTGCCGTCAAGAGGCTGAGAGCGCAAACCGGAAGGGAACACGGCAACATCTTCCGGGTCTTCATCTTCATCACCTGTACTATTCCTGATCATGGCCACCTCCGGCTCTCATCCACGAGGTCATGCTCAAAATCTAGCGACCAAGACTATAGCGGAGCTCGCCGAACTTCTGAATGAGGCTCTGCTCTCTTCAGCGGAAAGCCAGACTGGAGCAACCTACCTCTGTCCTCCCGCATCTCCAGAGGATATCGAAGCGCTCAAAAAATGAGTAATGGGCGAAAATGGTCACTGCGCCCTGGACACAGACTACCTGACGTTCCTTACAGTCAGCGACGGATTCAAGCTTCAAGGACCAGAGCAGGAAGACTCAGCAGGTGACCTGGGTGGCATCCTTTACAGTGCGGCTCGAGTTGTGAAGGAGGAACACGTGGACTTTGACCTATTCGGAGCGAATCCCCTTCTGCATGCGCCATCCAAAGACATTTGGAAGAAGTTCGACTGGGACAGCGGGGTAGGTGTCGACCTTGGCCCAGCCGGCGACGAAGGGAGTCTATGGATGCTTGGTCCGGCGGAGCTGGCGCTTCTTCTTCGGCAGTTCGATGATGCCTATCCTACGCTCACACAAGATGATAAGAAACAGGTCGATCAAGCCGTCTTGAAACGCATGGTAGTATGGAGGCGATGAGAGAGCTCCGATTCTCTGTCATTCAATTCTATCATTGGTCGCCCAAGGTCAAGTTGCATTCAGGGTTTCGGGCATACCTTGAAGACCTTGCAGTGATGGCTTTGGCGGGCGACGATCCCCATGACTACTTTCTGTACCAAGATGCCTAACAGGACCAAGAATTCTGTATGACCGAAACAATTTTGAAGAAAGAAAAACTTGACAATAGTAGCAGAGTCATGCGGAAATTCCCTTAGATGTTCCCTGATAGACAGCTAGGGAATTTCTAGATAGCTCGTGTTGTAATAGTGCGTGCAAGGTGCCTTACCCTGAGAGGCGGAAAACCTTCAAGATTCAAATACACCACCAAATGCATTTTAAGGTATATAAAGTACGCTCTATCAGTGCAAGTTCGCTAGGAGAGTCCTCAAGCTTAACTATAAAGAGCTAGGCTTCTCTCTACGCCTCTGCCCATCTGACTTGCTTGTATGACATGGCTTGTACACAGCCCAAAAGTCCGCAAAGGTGGCACGCTTTAATACAGCACATGTCAGTATCAAGACGCCCGCGGCTACTTGGACTCAAACACACTTACGGCATCGACTCCTCATAGATGCCCTCAACCTTTCATCAAGGTCTCAATCAACATCCTTAGGGGCCTTGCGAGACAGCTGCCGGATGAGCAATATGAAAGCCCGCTGCTTCGCCAACAGTCTGCCAGAATCCAACCTCCGCATGCCTCCAGGACTCGAAGGCTTGTCTCAAAACCGTCAGTACTTACGCAAATTCAAATGTCCAGGAAAGACCCTGTTCTGCATATAAATTAACCCATATTGTCAGAGTTTAAGATCTTTTCCTCTCTGAGCACTGAGAAATAGCAGGCTTAGACCCCCAAATTTGTTAGATCAAGAGATATCAGTTCAAGCCTAGGCACGCAACACATCCGCGCTCAAGCACGAGGTAGACCTACTATCGCCCCTGGTATCTGCCTCCTTCTCCGGGCTCAAGTACATGTAGAGGTCAATGGACGAAATGGACTTAGCTATCTATAGAATTATACTTCTCAATGTTAATCGCAGCACGACATCTCTACCGCGCTCACGAGCTACCCACTTTGTGAAGCGACACTATTTGGCCATTATTATGTTTGCTTTGGACTAACCTGGGGATTTAATGGCCACAGCAAAGTCACGAATAGATCATACTTCAAGGGGAAACTTGTATACAGCTTCTACAATGAACCGCGCCAAGCAATTTCTTGCCGTACTAGGCTGTATCATTGGCCTGAAAAAGGCGGAACCGGAACACGACACCGACGCCGACGCGGCATTTCCCTTTTCCTGTTGATGGAGACAGAAATGGAAATAGAGAGAGGCTGGGGGAGAGCGGGATGATTTGAGGGTTATGCTTGGGAAGCCGTAGTGGATAGCATAGGAAAGGGATGTGGCTCGAGGAAAGAATTTTGAGTACTGAGATATTTGCGTGCTTTGGAGCGGAGTTGATTTTCTCAGTTTGTGATTTTCATTCATGTTGATTATAGAATCACAAGTTTTGGGATCGGCAATAGTGTGCAATACCAGAACGATACAACAGCAGATTGAAGATATCTCGAGAACCAGATCATCTGTGGCCAAAACCGGCTCATGGAGGTGAAGACGACTCACAGTGAATGGGGTGTGAAGGCGCTCAAAGTCCGATGCCGGTGCTTCTGCCGGAGTGTGCATGCCTTTGTTTGCTATGTTAAGAAAAACACTTGGAAAGTAATGTAATGACCGTGTGCAGGCATACACACGTTCGCCTACTTTAGTCTATAATGTCTTTGGGGAGCCTACGCTTGTTACGACTGATTCCTCCTGTGCAAGCCCTGGACCAGGGAAGGCCACGTTAACAAAGAGAAAAACATCGTCGTAGGTGGGTTAAAAGAAAGACAAAGGCAGGTGGTCCTCGAGGAAAGTCCTGGGGGGAACTGAACTCAGAACCAGAGTTCATAATCAGAGCCAGAGTCATCGGTAAAGTACGCGGGGGCTCTGTGGGGAGCTTGATGGAGAGATTCTCCGAGTTCGACTTGGCTCTGATGCCCCTCAAACGATACTCCGAGGGATACGAGCGGGCCGACGACACGGAAGGAAGAGGCTCTCAACAATTCCATTCAGAACACCTAGTACACTGCAATTTGAGAGGACGAGGGATAGAGCTTCGGGATATCCGAGTTGAGACGGCTATATCAGCGCCGACACCCCGTACATCTACAGCATGGTTTCTATATGACTTCCAGTCGGTTCAATTGTCTTGCCGATACGGAGTGGTCTGAACACCTTCTTAGTACGAACATGCTCCACCAGGATCAGAAGCGAACGAACGCCTAACGGCACATGGAATATGGCGCTGCTGATACCAGTCCAATCATTAATCGTGCATGTGCAATTACTACCCACGGGAGGGCGGACGCTTGTGCAGCTAGCACCCCCGCACTCCCGGAGGTCGGGCGGCAATGCCGGTGGGGGTTAGCCTTTTCATCCCAAAACCTGGGGCAACGCGAAGTTGCTAGGACGGTAAACTGTAAATCAGCGACACCGACCTTGACGCCGAATGGCGGGAAATCCGACGTTCTTTTGAGTGCCCATCACGGAGTCGGGGTATCTTGAAGATGACGGGAAACATCGCAATGAATATAAATTTGGACGAATTCTTCCCCGTTGATCTGTGAGTTTATGTCGGTGACTTGTCTCGAGATTAGACAAGTTTAGAGCATTCGCACCATTACCGTGAACATGGGCTACTTCGCTACCAACGCCATACAGGCCATCTCATCCCGGATCGTGAACGCTGTAACGTCCAACCCGACAATTTTCCTGATCTACGCCATTCTCACGACGACATTGGCCCTATTTCTCTGGACGAAAACAAGGAGACGGACAAACGGCCTACCTTTGCCACCTCAACCGCCCTCGAAGCCTATTCTGGGCCACTTGACGGATTTAATCAGGGAGAATCAAGCGCGGCGATGGCATCTGAAGTTGGAAGGTTGGGCGAGAGAGTATGGTGCTATATTCGGAGTAAGGACTGGGTATATTGTTGATTACTACATCAACTCTGATGTTTTGGTCAAGGTAAGCTTGTCGCAATTGTGGGCTGGCCGTGGAAATGCGAGAGTAGCGGGGGTCTCGACTTTAGTGATGATGGTATAAGAAATCCCGGAGTTCTGACGTTGGATACAGGAGCTTTTTGATAAAAAGTCTGCGGTGACGGCGGATCGACCCGTGTGGATCATGTCGAATGAAATTTTGAACAATGGGTTTAATACTTTGTTCTTGGACGCGAGTGATCCAACATGGAAGGTACAGTACGTTGCAATCTCTGGTTGAACGATGCTGACTGAAACGCCTGATACGTACAGAACCAGAGGAAGGTCATTCAGCAGCTTCTCACAAGTCCACAGCAAGCGGGGAAGATTGTGCCGTAAGCTATTCTTGCCTCCTTTCACATGCTTCTTGAATCGTCTATGGATCTAGCAATCTGATGTCATGCTAGGTTTCTAGAATACGAGACAATGCGGTTCCTTCGTGATAATGTCCTTGAACCATCAGGCGGACTTTCGGGGATTCAGCTCTTGAGAGGTATTGAGCGGTATACGTATAGCGCATTCGCGATGGTTATTATGGGCATGGATGTGAGATATCGCCCCAACCTTGTGTTGTGACGGGGCAGGTGATGACTGGAGCATGGTTTAGGTGCCTGACGCAGATGACTCGGTCATCGACTTTCTTCAAGGTGTGTGAAGATCCCTATCGGGCCTTCTTTGGTGCTGAAAAGGTTTGCTGACGATATTGACTACAGAATCGGAATACCAGATCATCAGTACGACCATCATCTCTGAGGACCGCGGCGAATGCCATGGGTTCGGATAAACTGACAATGAGCGGTAGACACCTTCCCCGGCACCAACATTATCGATCTCGTCCCTTCTTTGGGGAAGTTGCCTCTCTTCCTCAAGCCCTGGGAGAGACATGGACGCGCAAGATACAGACGCGACCTCTCATGGGGGATGAAACGAGTCAAGGTGAAACTAAACACATCTTACCTATGAAGGCATGCTCTGATAACACTATTGACCACTGGTTCGGTTGCAGATTGTCGAAGAGGCAATAGCAAGAGGAGATTCCTCATTCGAAGGGACTTTCTTGGGTTCTGCTTTGGCCGATGAGAGTCTCAAGGGTATGTCTTGTAAGGAGGAGCTTGCGATTTTGAGCTCTGCTTTGATTGTTGCTTCTGCGGATACTGTGAGTAACTTCCCTTTACTTCACCGTCGAATGCGTTTGACAGCTGACGCAAATTGCTAGAGCCGAATGACGACATGGTCGTTCGTCGAGGCCATGTTGCAGTTTCCCGAAGCTCAAGCCCGAGCACAAGCTGCAATTGGTATGTTAAGAACATCGATCCTAGCAGTCTTAATCCCAACCTGGTCGCTCTCCAGGCAACCACGACCGCTAAACAGCTGATGTTTTCTAGATAAGGCCGTTGGTAACAGACCCCCAACATACGAAGACTACGCGCGAATTCCATACATCCGCATGCTCCTCAAGGAAGTATGGCGGTGGAGGCCGCCGGTGGCGCTGGGACATCCTCACATCACCTCGCGCGAGGTGGAGGTTGGGGGGTTCAGGCTTCCCAAGGGGGCACGAATTCACCTTAACGCATAGTAAGGCCGAGTTTTCTTGTCGTGAAATTGAAATCTTGTCGCTGACTATGGGGTAAAGCGCGATTAGTCGAGATCCCGCGAGACACGAAGATCCTGATCGGTTTAGGCCAGAGAGGTTTGAGAATGACGGGACCACTGTGAGTACCTCAATGCGAACCTCGAGGTCAAGCCAGAACTGACACGACTTTCTAGACGATGGAAAGCATCAACGCGCAGGACCCGACAAAGAGAGACCACTTTGCCTTCGGCGCCGGTCGTCGCGTTTGTACGTCACAATATCTTGGCAACTCCGCCATGTACCTACCCTACCTGACCACAAAAAGATTCATCGCTGACATCTATTGCGTGTAAAAAGGTCCCGGATACACCGTCGCTGAACGTTCCGCCGTCGTAACAATGATGCGTATCCTCTGGGCATTCAAAATCTTGCCTGCCGAGGGAGCCAAGACGCCGTTAGAATTTGCTGATTACGCTGATTCATTGCCTGGGAACCCGGGGAAGAATATGCCTGTGAGATTCCAATGCCGGAGTGAGGAGAGGAAGCGTGTGATTCTCAAGGCTTTCGAGGAGATGGAGAGTGGAAGGGGCGAGAAGGTGAGTTTTCTAAGCCTATGTCCTCGCTGGTAGTTCTTGGGGGAAGGGCGCGGGCTGACTTGATTACCTTTAGGTGGCATTAAACTTGAGCGATTCATCGGTTCCTGATATTTCTGCTTTTCTTTGATTTCTGGAGAAAGGATGAATCCAACGGATTATGAGCGCACTGAGACGGGCAGGAGAGTCGTTGTACAGGCAGAAATAATGTCTCTTCGACTGTCTACGGATGACGGGATAGAGGTGTAGTGACAACATCTTCATTTTGTACCTAGGAGAACAAGACCATTCCAAAACTGCCTATTCACATTATGTCGTACAAAAACGGCGTAATTGCCGGCCAGCAATTACGCCTTATTTACCACACATTATCTGCAGCAGGTACATACTTTAGTTCCTCAGTTAAGTACCTCAATCGGCTCCTCCAACCGGACAAAATAAAGTTCTCCATAGCAGCTCCTGTCCTCCCCTTCATGACCGGCGTCACCGCTGACTCCGCGCCTGACGGCGCCCTCCTCGCCCAGCGCCAGATCTACCCCGCCTGCGCGCCATGCAACAACGGGCGCGAGCCTCCTTTCCTTATCGAAGCGAACTGGAGCGGGTACGCTCTTTGCTGCAAAAACTTTGGACCCATCCCTCCTGTACGATGACCCTTCTGCAGTATAAAAATGTCTAGTGCGCATGACTGACCATATGAAAGCCGTACACTGGCTGTTGCGATAGAAATGGCGTGAACACTGGCAGCGGATTCCTTGCATGCGTGGTTATCAGTTATATAGTCTGGGTCATCACGGTTGTTTGGCGAGATTCATACTCTCTGTAGGAGCTTGGCGGTTACCGGTTGGTGGTAGTACCTTGATAGCGACAATACGTGCGGTCGTTGGGGCCGGATCAAAGAGCCAATGCGGCTTACAAATAAGAATCCGAATTCAGCCTATGTGTATATGCCGATACGTCGGTTTGATCATCGGGCCAATTGAGCCCTCACCATTCAGCAAAGTCTCCGAATTCTGGCTGCCTGCACCGGCCAAGCCCGGATCCGGATCGTTTGCTAGAAAACACCAACTGCCAGGCGGAGTGGGCTCGGACTATTGCTGCAGCGACCGTAAATCGAAACGGGATGGCTGACCGGACGGATTTCAAGATCCTCGTGGCACCAAACCCCGGCTGGGGGGTTTTGACTCGTAATCAATCTCTCGCAGTATGCAGCTAGTCGAATCCTCCCGAATTCAAAACCAACAAACGGCCAACAAAACAGCCAGCGCACTAGGTAAGCATGCCAAAATAAGCTGAATGACCAGATAGCTTAGTAGAGAACAGGGCAAGTATGCCCGAGTCGTAAGTTCCACTCTGATGGGACCAATCGTTGGCGTGTGAACGGAAATTTGATGTGGTGTGAAGGGTTAGGTATTACCAAAGTCTCCTCGGGGTTAGTGTGAACCCCGGATGTGCAGCGATTGCGCTATTGTCAGCCTTACACCGTGACCCGGGTTAAGCGAGTCTGGACACCCGAGAGCGGGTTAGTACCAGAAAATGCCGGCTGGCGTTTGCTTGTTGTTGACACGACGGGGTTAAGGATGGGTGTAGGGAGTTACGAGACGGAGTTCAGATGCGGGCTAAGGGTTTCTTAAATGCGTGCGCATCACCGTATCTTAATGTTTTTGAAGTTAATGTTACCTGCTACATAAGATGTGCCAAGGTTCATCCATACTATTTCCTTGATGCCCAGACATTTCACCAGATCGTTTCCAGATCTTGAACATGGACCGGCCTACTTCACGAAGCTCCAGGGAGCTCACCAAGACCCGCTTCACATCACCGGCATCGGCCATGACACAACCATCGACGACTCCTATCGTTCTCGATATGTCGGAAAAGCCACTGCCACCATCAAACAACTCGGATATTGAGCATACCGATAAGAAGGAAAGCGGTACCGAAGATGAGGGAGGCACGGCGGCGGACCAAGAGGAAGCCGAGGAGGATTACATCGAGGGCCTCAAGCTCATCCTTGTCCTGGCGGCACTGACGCTCACTGTGTTTCTCATGATGCTGGACATGTCTATCATCACTACGGTACGGTTGTCAAGTGATGCATGTGACGAGGTGCTCATGGCAAGTCTGACACTGGGTCTAGGCCGTTCCGGAGATCACAACAGCGTTCAACTCTCTTTCTGACGTTGGATGGTATGGTGCAGCATACAGTCTCTGTGGGTATGTCAACTCTATGCCTCTTACACGGGGGAATCTCCGAGCCAAGTGCTCTTCGAATTACCAAAGCTGACATGCATTTCAAAATAGTGCCGCCCTGCAGCCCTTGGCCGGCAAGCTTTACACGCACCGTCATTCGAAAGAAATATTCCTTGCCTTCCTCTTCGTCTTCGAGGCCGGATCTCTTATCTGCGCCCTCTCTAATTCATCAACACTGTTCATCATCGGACGGGCTGTCTCAGGCATGGGATCTGGGGGACTTTTCAATGGTTCATTGACTATTATCGGCGCCACCGTCCCATTGGAAAAGAGACCATTGATAATTGGGATCATGATCGGTATTTCGAACATTGGCATTGTCGCTGGACCTCTTGTGGGAGGAGCCTTGACCCAGTATACGACCTGGCGTTGGTGTAAGTTGACTCATTTCTCAGCTTAGTTATCTTTGCCCTGTAGTTGGGCTACAATTTGTGGATGGGAACAATACTAACTTTTCATACAGGTTTCTACATCAACCTTCCAATTGGTGCAGTCACCGCAGCTATGCTTTTCCTTATCCACATCCCGTCGAAGATCACCAAGCCAGTCTCCCTCGTCCAAATACCCCGATATCTCGATCTTCCCGGTTTCGCCCTCTTCGCTCCCGCGGCTATCATGTTCCTTCTCGCTCTACAGTTCGGTGGCAATGACTATAGCTGGGACTCATCGGTAGTTATCGGCTTGTTCGTCGGCGCTGTCGTGACCGCTGGGCTATTCATCTTCTGGGAGCACAGAGAAGGCGACGAAAAAGCCATGGTCCCAATGGGACTGTTCAAGAATAGGATCGTCTTGACGAGCAGTCTGGTTGGAGCCCTGAACATGAGCATTACACAGGTGTCGAGCTACTATATCCCAATGTATTTCCAGAGCGTCAAGGGTGAGACGCCGTTCCGGGGTGGTGTTCACTTCTTGCCGACTATCATTGCCCAGTTGGTCTTTGCTGTCGCGTCAGGGGCTTTAGGTATGCTGACGGCTGTTGCGTCCTTGGATTTTCACTATGGAATAATGGAGATACTAATCCTTCATAGTCGGTAGGATGGGATACTACCTTCCCTGGGCTGTATTTGGTTCCGTCTTATCGGCGATCGGTAACGGCCTCATTTCTACCTGGGATCCATCTACAGATTCTGCCAAGTGGATTGGCTATCAAGTCCTCCTCGGCGCCGGCCGTGGTGCCTGTATGCAAATGGTGAGATATGCTGTCATGCGACTTGGAAAGGCTAAGCTAATATTAACGCTTCTCCAGCACATCATCGCCGTCCAAGCCAATATACCGCCAGCGACCCTTTCCGTATCGATGGCAATGCTTGTCTTCATGCAAACGTTTGGCGGTGCCATTTTCCTGACAGCAGGCGAAGTCATTTTCAGCGAAGGTCTGGGCAAGAACTTGGCAAAGTACGCTCCGGCAGTAGATGTAAAGACAGTACTGGCTGCGGGCGGCACAGGGTTTAGGACAGTTGTACCGGAGAGCGATTTGCCTGGGGTGTTGGTGGCATATTCGAAGAGTATCAGTGAGGTGTTTTACCTCATGATCGGAATCGGTGGTCTCGCGTTTGTGCTCTCGTGGGGTATGGGCTGGGTCGATATCCGTAAGAAGAAGGGGGAAAAGAAGGGCGACGTCTGAAGGGCCTTGGCAATGGAAACGAGACTCGACACTATACGGGGTGACGAGATGTAATGATTGTAATGGTATACCCAACTCACAAGTAATAAGTATTAGTCCATATGTCGGATTAGAAGTCTAATTTGACCTCGGTATACGGCCGAGGCTGCGCAGGGGCTAACGAGGGGCCCTATTTACGATTACTATAGACTACCTAACCTACGGTTAGAACCTCTTTTTTATACCTTACGCAGTATATTAAAATAGTTTAATTAACCTACTTCGTTAACCTATAGTTTAAACTAATTAACTAATATCCTTATAATAAAAATACTAATACTAATTAGTAATTAATTTTTATTATTATAAATTAGTAAAGTATTTAGTATAAAAAAGACGACTTTTCTAAATAGAACGTAATAAGAAAATCGTACTACTTAACTTTATAAAAAGTAAGTAATAAAAATACGGAATCTTTATAGTAGAACGAAATAAAAGAATTATAGCCCTTAATTATTTATAAAAAGCCGACGTTTATTATATTAAAATAACCCCTAATAATTAATAAAAATATTAAAATAACCGAGCTATTATTATTAACCTTATATAATCCTTCCTTATTAATTAACTTACCCGCGGCCAGTCCGTAATTAAAAATTAATTAAATTAATTAATTAATTAGTAAAAAGAACTACTTATATAACTACTTACCTAAACTAATTAGTATAATAAACGAGCTTAATAGTATAGTATAAAAGAGTATTACGTAATTAAGGAAAGGGTTCTCTAAATATAATAAATATTCTTAATAAGCGTAATAAGAACTTATATAAGAATTATAAAGCTAAGAAATTTATAATATATAAAAAGGTTTATTATAACGAGGGTTTTATAAATACGATTTTAAAGCCCGCAATCTAAACGATCTCTTTATAACCTTCTTAATTATCCTCTAGATATTACCTAAGAATATAGTATAGAGGGCGGTATAATAAAAAAAAAAGAGATTTAGAAATTATAATAACCGTAATTTACGAATTACGAGTATTATAAATATTAAAAGTTAGCTTAATAAGGAGGCTACTATTTTTAAAAAGATCCTCTTACGGCTTCTTATTAAAATTACGATTATTATAATAAAAAAAGAATACTTTAGAGGGTTATTAAGAAGCTCCTTTTTTATACTACTAGCTCTTAATATAAAAATTACTAATTTTAAAAAAGTAAGAAATAAATTACTAACTAGCGGTAATTTGTTTAATAAACGTATATACTTCTTAGGTTTTAACTTAAAAAGAAACGTTACGTAATTAAGACGTCGTTAAGCTATTTATAAATCTATTTCTAATATTAATTAATTAAGTAATTAAAAAAAGATTATTAAATAGTATTTAACTAGGAGGACTAAGAGTAAATAGTAACGAGGCTCGGTATAAAAAGATAAGAAAAAATAAAAAGGTCCTAAACCTTAATAAATTTAATAGCTAATAATAATACGCTATTACTAAGGTTAGTAAATAGTTTTAAAACGACCTAATTAAGATTAAATATACTAATTATTATAAATTAAAGTACGAGTTAGGGAACGACGAGGAGTAAGTTAATTTATAACTAAGGAAGAGGAATTCTTATATTATATAAATAAATAGAGATCTAATTAGAATATTAAGAAAAGTAAGTATATAAAGATTTTAATAACCCTAACGGTAAGTAAATCGACGTAATATTAGTCTATTTTATAAAAATATATACTTAAAAAGGGCTCGAGGGGTAACCCCTATTTTATAAGATCGCTAATAACTTAGGTAATTAAAAAAACGAGTAGTTCGTAAGTACTAATCTGAACGTAATAAAAAGGGTTATTAAATTCCTTTATTATTAAAGTATTTTATTAGCCTAGGTAGTAGGACGAAGAGCTTATAAAATACTCGCTATTATAATTATTATTAATAAATTTACGCTATAGGATTAGAGTTAAATTAACTAAGTAGTAGTAAAATACGATAACTTTAATAAAAAGGTAAACTAACCGGAATTTCTATTAAAAATTACTAATAATAATATATTAGCATTTATTATAATAAGAGTTACGGAAATTATATAAAAAGAGAGGTTATTAGCGATCTTACTAATCTTAATAACTAGCTTAGTAACGTTACTAATACGTAGCTTATTACTTATTAATTAGAAAGGTATACGATTAATTACGTAGAGTTAATATAACTATACTAATACGTAAAAAATATATAAAAAGACCGACTTAATAGTCGCTATTATAAAGTAATTTACTAACTTTATAAAGATCTTCCCTAAAGAGAAATTATACTTAAAAAAAAATACGAGGTTCTATAAAAAACCCTTATAATTTTCTATAAATACTATAAAAAAGTTAGAATTTAAAAATAATAATACTACTTAGTAATTAACGTCGTACTAATTAGTAAAGCTATAGATTATTATTATAAAATAATACGTACTATTAACTAAACTAACTTTTTAAATATAGTTAACGTAATTTAAAGTCGTTTTGAGACTTAAAATAAGAGCCTAGAGCTCCTATCCGAGCTAAGGGTATTATTATTTAGGTTTATAACTAGAACGATAAAAGGAAAATCGAGGCTAAAGATCCTTAAAGAACTTATTAATTATATTAATAAATTAATAAAGATATAACTAAATAAGGGGATAAATAAGTAAAAAGTCGGGTATTTTTATACTATTATATAAAAAGTCCTAGAGGTAAGAGTAATTCTATATTAACTACCTAAGTATTATAAGACCCTTTACTTAAGGCTAAGGTCTAGTTTTAATATTAAAATAAAAATACCTTAATAAACGTACTTATAGTTATATAACGGCCCTTATTAATAGTACTAAATTAACTATACGTATAAAAATAAGGGGAAAGACGCTAAGTACGATAATTACTAAGCTAAAGGAATAAACTCCTTAGCTAGTTACTAATTAGAATTAGAATAGGGGTAATAAAAAGAGAAGTATTTTATATATAAAAAGGACGGTTATTAATTAAGTAATTACTCTAAAAAAGAGCGTATTAAATCGTACGAGTAATATAAAAAGTTAAGAATAATAAATAATAAAACTAGCCCTTATTAATTTAATTAATTGCTTATTATATATAAGAGTAGATCCGAAGGTATAATTAGTAACCTAGAGGATCCGTACGTAATAAGAAATTTAGAAAATAAAAAAAATCTTACTCCGTATACTAATAAAGTAGATTTTAATAAAGTTAACGAGATTAACTACTCCTTTTTTACCCTATTAACTTCTAAAAAATATACGAAGCTAAATAAATAAAAAGTAATAAAAGCTTTTAATAAGTAAGCTTTTATCTACGGATAGTAAAAGAAGATCTTTTAAATAATAAATATAAATAAATAAACGAATTTAATAGTGCTAAACCCTATTCTATTAATGTCTAAAAAAAACTTAGTACCTTTTTTAATACTTAAAGAAAAATAGGGTACTAAGTAATTTTAAAAATACTTAAAGGGGTCCTTTTTATACCCTTTAAATTACTTAAATACTAAGCTCGTATAAGCATTCTATACTAGCGAACGATATGGCCTAGATATTTTCTAAGGGATTATTTTAAATATAGGGGTATTATAATAGTTAACTAGAGGTAAAGGGTAATTCTATATATTTTAAAAAATAGCCCTAGTTACGTTAAATACGTTAATAATAAGTATTACGAGGATTAGCTTTAGTTTAAGTAAAGAAATATGCGCCCTAAGTACAGTAAAAGTTAATATATACTTAGGTATAATAGTTTTTTATATCTTACTTATTAATATACTATTTTTATTATACTTAAAGAATATAGACTAGTTAAGTATTGTATTTAATAATACGAGGGATAGACTATTAAATAGTAAGTAGTTTATACTTATTAAAAAGTAATAGGGGTATGCGTTTATAAAGCTCGAATTAGATATTAAATTTATTAACTAGTTCATAGAGGGAGAGCTTAAGTAATTATATAAGTACTTTAGCTACTTATTAATTATAAAGCTATATAACCTTTTTAAGTAATTAAAGAATAATATAAAAATAGGAGCTCTAGAGTACTTAATAAAAATATATTACTAATACTAAATAACTACCTAAAGCCCGTATAAATTTAAATTTAAATTATATAACGAGCTTAATTTTAATTAAGAGATTATTATTAATATCTTTTACTTAAATAATCGCTTAATACTATATATTATTAACGAGGCTATATTATTTTAAAGAGGCTAATTTCTTAGGGACTTATTTATTAAGACTATTTAATTAATACTAAAGAGAGCGTAGATTAATATATACTAGGGGTTACTAAATAAAATTAGAACTAATATAAATACTAGCTTTAAATTAGTAAAGTTTAAAAATAATATTATTACGTATAGTATATAACTAAAAATCGTACTTATTAAGGTATATTATAGTATTAATAAAGTAAGAAAAGCTTATTAGTAATTAAAAAGAGTGTTTAAGATTATCTATAACGAGTACCCTAATACTATAAATAAAGAGTATTTTTAAATAGTATTTAAATATTATAATAGTACTATAGGCCTAAAAGGACTAGTTCTAACGCTTCTCGTATTCGGAATATATCCGAGGATAATAATAGCCTCGCTGCTATTACTAAACATAGCTTAGCGAGCTTAAGTAATTAATAAAATAATAAAAGTACTCCGGGAGATAAATACGAAGCGCTAGATTAATAAGGTTATTACTACTTATAATAAACTAAATATAAACCTAACTTCGATATATTACTAAATTTAAATATTAGGGTATAAAGAGAAATTACTAAATAGTAATTAGGCTTATATAAATTAATCTTAGTTAATAAACGTTTATATATTGTTATTATAAATCGAGACTAACTATTTAAAATATTAATTATAGTAGTACGACTATATTATACCGATCTTAATAAAGAGATATTAGCTTAATAAAAAAAAAAGAGCTAGGGGAATCCCCTTAGTAACGTAAAGAGGAGTAAAAGATTATTCTTAATAAAATTATCGTAATTAAATAAATAGATAATAATAATAAAAAAAAGGTAATATTTATATTATTAAAACGTATAAAAAAACCTAAACAAAGGGCACTACTTCGATAATTTATCACTAATAACGCTATAATTAGCACATTCTATATAAAAAAAAAAAGGCCGATTTCGCACTTATAACCTAACTATAAAAAGATAGTATAATTATAATAGCTAGGAGACCCTTTAAGGAATTAGACCTAGTAAAAGTAGAGATACTATATAATCGAGGGGTCTATTAATTTATCCTCTATAATCTAATTAAATACGTAAATTTACGTATTTTTAAATTATATATAGTTCGAGAGATAAAATAGAAGGGCACTCTATAACTATATAAAAAATCGAGGTACGTTATATAAAAGTACGGTAACGTTAAGAAAGTAATACTACTTACTAAGTTATTTATAATTTAACGCTATAACTAGCGCCTTATAATAGTACTAATAGTATTATTATAGTAAAAAAGATATTAAATCTAGAGTTATAATATTACGTAAGCGTATACTTAATTAGTAACTAGGCTTATAAGAAAGATCCTTACTTACTTCCTAAAGGAAATAACTAGTAAGTACTTAAAAAGTACGATTATCGAAGTACTAAAGCTGTTATATAACCTCGCTAAATTAGGCACTTATTAATAAATAACGTACTACGACTTCTATTTATTTATATATTCTGCCTTTGCTGGCTGCTCGGGCGGTTCTCGGTATCATTTACACAGTATTAATACACGGTATCAGTGGATACTCACACTGTCTCGCTAGACTATTTTTTTAGATTTTCCAACTTTTCAACTTTCCCTCCTGCAAAGTTCACAACCACGGATCATTGACCTACGACTTCTATATTAACTAATTATTAATAATTACGTTAATATACGATCCCTATTTCTTAATTTTTATATATATAAACGACCCCTTTAGTATTATTAAGATATAAATAAATAATACTCTAAGTTTATTAAATATCGAGTTTATAAAAAAAGAGGATAAGGAGCTTTATAAAACTAAATTTATAACTAAATTAAAAAAGATCCTAATACTAAAATCCCTATTAACGTTTAATAAAGGGATTTTAATAATTAAAAAGGATAATATAATATTTTAATAAAAAGGATAAAGCGAGAAGATTACCCTCGTTAACTAAAAATCCCCTAATTATAAGAAGTAATATAGGGCTAAGCTTACTTAAGGAGTATATATTATAAGTATTTACTAACCCGAGGCTACTTTTAATTATACTAAAACTATATAAGTTATAGAGCTTATAGAGAGCGACTTTAATATTCTTAATTAATAACTATAATAATAATAAAAATACTATAATCGAGGTCTTATTTATTAGCTTATTAAGCTTACTTTAGCGAGGCTCTACGTATTTATTAACGGATTATTTATAAATAACAACGACCTAATTTTATAATTAGAATATATTATTATTTTTATTAATAAGAAGCTTAATAAGGACGAATTTACGATTTAAAATAATATTATTTATTATTTATTAACAAAAAGTAAGTAAGTAATACGTAGCGTACTTATATTTAAAGTTTATAATATAGTTAATAATATTAACTTTACTTATACGATTTTAACTATACTTAAGAGGATTATAAATTAACTTAACTTTTTTATAATCCCTATGATCGTTTATATTAATTCGTACTCCTTATATAAGTACCTTATTAAGCTAAGTATTATAAAAGAAAAGAGGCTTATAATAAATATTATAACCCTTAAGTAGTCGTACGAACGACGAAAGATTTTTAAAATTTATTAAATTAATAATAATAATAACCTTACTAACGCTTTTATAAAAGTAGTACTTAATAAGAGATTAAAATAATTTATTAGTAAAAAAAAAGTAATAATATAAATAGAGGGATAGGTTATATAAAAAAAATAAAAAAAGAGGTAAAAAAAACGACTTAATAAACGGGCCCGAGGTTAAATTAAACCTCTAATTATAATAATAATAATAATAATAATAGAAGTAGTAGTTAAATTAATAAAAAAAAAGAAAGTTAGTATCGGATTAAAAGTTTAATTTAACTTTAGTATACGGCTAAGGCTACGTAAGGGTTAATAAGGGGCCTTATTTATAATTATTATAAACTACTTAACTTATAATTAGAACCTCCTTTTTATACCTTATATAGTATATTAAAATAGTTTAATTAACCTACTTCGTTAACCCACGGTTCGAACTAATCGACTAATATCCTTATAATAGGGATACTAATACCATAGATATCTAGACAACGATTTTAGAGGTTCAATGTTTAAAACGTCGTGTATTCTCTTCTGCGTCATGTTTCGCTCGGTGGAATAGCCCGGTGTTGGACCCTCGGGCGACGGCAGACTCGGCCTCCAGGTGTGGATCCCGGATCGGGCTTTTGCACCTGGCGGCCCCGGGGAATAGCACTAAAGTCCTCTCCTGAGTATGCTCTACTCTCTCGTCCGTGGTTATGTCAGACAGAAATGCTTGAACCCGAATACGACGCCGGTGCAATATCGCTTGGCTGCTTATGCTAATTCTGTGGCCAATAGAATGTAAGTTTGCTTAGTACTTGGCGGATGTCTCTGTGCGAACAAGAGCTGAAAATCGCACGACGCGGATGGCAACTCTCCCGGCTGTGGCAGAGTGGATCGCGAGGCGTAGGAATTTTGGATCATGAATTCTTCAACTGACATCCATAAAGCTCACGAACTTCCCTTCAGTGTAGGTGATTTCGACCAAAAAACAGAACTAAGGGCAAAGAACAAAACTGGAAGATTCCCACCATGCCTGCAGAAATCGTCATGAACGCCACTATCCCGGCCCACCCCTACTTCCCTGCGGAGGCTGTACTACCAGGCTACGTTGCCAACACGTTTGGCGCGCATGCTTTGCGTGGTATGTTTGCCGCAGGGGCAACCGCCATCCTCATACCGACATACCGCATCATCAAAAGAACAAGCCCGAATCTTCCTTATGGCGAGGTCGCCACGGCACTGTGGTTCACTCTAAGCGCCTTTATCCATCTCTTCTTCGAAGGTCAGTCATCCATGCTCGACCCCCTAGCTGTAACCTAGACCGTCGTGTGAACCATCTCGACTAACACCCGATCAGGCTACTTCTCATACAATCAATCAAGCATGCCAGCTTCTCTACACATATTCGGCCAGCTCTGGAAAGAATACTCCCTCTCCGACTCCCGCTACCTGACCCAGGACTCCTTCATCGTCTGCATGGAGACCATCACCGCATTCTGCTGGGGTCCGCTGTCTTTCGTGTGCGCATACTTCATCGTCACCGGGCATCCCCTCCGCCACCCACTGCAGATCATCATAAGTCTCGGGCAGCTCTACGGCGATGTCTTGTACTTTGCGACGTGCTCGTTTGACAAGCTCGTTGCCAAGATGATTTACTGCCGACCTGAAGACTTCTACTTTTGGTGTTATTACGTCTTCTTCAATGCCTTTTGGATCATTATTCCCTTCTATCTCATTATCAAGAGCTGCGCGGAGACAAAGCGGGTCTTTGCAAAGGTTGCTCAGTTGGAGAAGAGCTCTTTGAAGAAGGACATGTGATCCCTGTCCGGCGGGAACTGCCTTGGCAGTTTTGCAACAGCACCGGAAGCTGAGATTACATGAGAAAATAGAGAAGGCGAACACGGTTGTTGGCATCGGAAAGCCGCCTGCCGTTATCAGAAAAATTATGCCAATACACCTAGCAGGTCGAGCTAAGAATTCAGACATCACGGGAATTGCCTAGTTCTAATGATAAAAATTACTATTTTTCTATGATTATATCTATGTACTCATGATCTCATAGTTCAGTGTCATGTCTCTTCCCATCTAAGGCGCGAACTTGAACAGCGTCTCAAGCTGCGAGGAGCTGTAGCCAGAGTAAAGCGCAAGCTGCAACAGGATGCGCGACTTCTGGGGGTTCAAGTTCCAGCCACCATACGTGTTAAGAGCATCGTCATCCTCGACAAATCCACCCATGGTTCTGCTAGAGACAACAATCTGCGTGCCATTCTCCTGCGCCAGGGTCTTAAGCGCGTTACGGCCGGGCGTAGTCCACCCACCGGCACCCATACCAGCAAGAACGAGACCCTTGGCGCCGCTGGCTACGGCGGCAGTAGCGAGGGCAGGGTTAAGAGCCTGGTGGCCGAAGAGGATGTCAACCTCGGGAAGCGCGGAGGCCTCGGTGACGTTGAAGTAGGTGCGGCCGAGGGGCAGGACCGGAGGATAGTAGAAAACGGGCTTGATGTCGAGGAAGAAGCCAAGGTAGCCCTGCTCGACGGCCTTGAAGGTGTCGAGGGAGTTGGAGTGGGTCTTTGTGGTGTAGTAGGCGCTGCCGATGCGATCGTTAAGGACGATCATGGTACCGCGGCCTGCGGCGGCGGGGCTGCCGGCGAGGGTGACGGCCTCCAGGAGGTTGATGGGGCCGTCGGCGCTGATGGCGGTGGCGGGTCTCATTGCGCCCACCACGACGACGGGCTTCTCGCTCTTGATGGTAGCGTCAAGGAAGAAGGCGGACTCCTCCATGGTATCGGTGCCGTGGGTGATGACGGCGCCCTGGCAGTAGGGGTCATCGAGGGCCTCTTGCACGAGGCGGGTGAGGTTGAGGAGGATGCCGGGGGTGATGCTGCCCGAGTCCACGTTGGCGACCTGCACGCCCTTGACGTTGGAAACGTTCCACAGCTCCGGGACGGCGGCGATGAGGATGTCGACGCCGAGAGCGCCGGCTTGGTAGCCTGTGGTCTGGGCATTTGAGGACGCTGAACCTGCGATGGTGCCGCCCGTGGCGAAGATTGTGATGTTGGGCAGGCTGGCGTTGTAGTGCGTCTCGCGGGTAGAGAGAAGGTTGTACGCCGGGAGCGGGGCCGGGGCCGCGAGCCCGAGAGCCAGCTGAGAAGCTACCAGGAGGAGGTTGCGAGTCTGCATCTTGGCTGATTGTCGTGCTGATGGAAAGTCACCGAAGTTGCGAGTGGCTTCCCAAAGGACAATGGGGGCTATGAGGAGAGGGAGATGCTCTGAACTGCTCTGCTGGCTGGTCCAATAACGAAACTTGGCGGCATGTTTACTTCGTCTTATATAGCGATCCTTGCAATGAATACGACTTATCGCGAGAATACATGACTGTAGCCAAGGCGATAAGAAACAATTCGAATTCCCATGGATTCCGGTGTCAATATCCGGCTTGTGGGAAAAATCACTCGCCCGGCCCTTCCATGCCCACGCTAGAAACCATGGAAGATGTCCCAATTGACCAATACTCTGGAGAATCATCATCGACCTTATCTCGACGGCTTGGGTCCTATCACACGTGGGTTTGGGCTCCGAATGCGCTCGAGGCTAAGGCAGGCGAACGCTGGTTCCGTGTTCTCGGGTTTTCTCTTATCAGCTCGGCAAAAAAGTGACCAGTGCCGTCGTCGGCAAAGCCATACCGACCTAGTGGTTAAGTCCTGGGATAGTCTCCATCTTGGGCCGCTTCGGTGAGTGGGCTCTCGAGTCTCCCCCGTATTCAATGTTTGTCAGCCAGTGTTGGGATGTGAATGGACGAGGAAAGGCCTTATCTGATACTTATCTTGATAGCTGGAGGAGATCAACTGGTCTGGGCAGAATAAGATTACGGCATAGCAACAGACCCCAACCCGGGGATTTGGCTAGTTCATGCTTATTGCTGCGGTTTATTGCAGCATTGCATGGCGGCCCCGGATCGTTCTATGGGGTTGACATGTTTCTGCGGGGCCCGACGGGGCCCAAAGGCGTAAAAATGACTCGTCGGCTGGCTGGGGGTTCCTCGGATTCGTTTGATAACGGACGGCAAACATTCCCAGCCCCCCGACCCAAGGTTCCGGTTCCGGCGATCCGCTCCATTAACAACGATATCGAACCAATTTACTCAAAGGTTTGACATGCATGACAGACGTACATAGTACGTTGGCAATCATACAGCGGGAACATGAGCTACGGTATGATTCAATGGGAGCCAAGGTGTGCCTCTTTCGGATAGGTAGCCGATTTCTTTGGGGCTTGGGTGCCTTGCTTGGAATGTCCCGATCTGGCACGATTGACTAAGACTCTCAATTCCAATGACAACTATCATTCGTGTTTACGGCATCCCACTGCTAGACTGTAGTTGAGCCTTTGTGTGGCTGTGCTCATATGAGGGAAGGTCCAAGGAGCCAGCGGCAGCTAAACGCGCACTACATATTAACCGCATCTACACAAAGCATCTACAAAAAAGTCAAAAAATTCTGCAGTTAAGATGTCATTTATTTGTCATATTGATGACCATGGTCTCTTAGATCGATATCATTGAGGGGCATTTCGGACATACTCCAGCTTGAATATTGCTGGTGCACATAAGCAGGAGAAGTGGACCATCGTGAGCATATGCAGACTGCATCCGGACTCGAAATTGAATAGCTCGTAGTAAATTCAGCAATGCATGCAATCACAATTTTCTCAAGAAGGTTTCTTATCTATTGATAAGGCTCAACATTCCATAATTGTAGAGCCGACGACCGGGAACGTATGATTTCACTTGCCTCACCCAGGCTGTAGCTTGATTGTTGTCTAAGGTTTTATCAGAGAAACTCTTTGTTGCAGTTTATGTCTTCTCCTTCCCCGATTTATTCACATCAACACCGTTACTTGCCTGATGCCAGGAACGCTTTACTATTATACCCCAAGGCACGCTTCCATCACTCAAGGCGGGCGTGCTCGTTCGCAAAAGTTTGACAGAGTGAACTTGGGGATACGCGATCCCCAGACTGTGAGTTTTGATGTTATACGAAAATTGAAAAGGCGGCGAGCAGTGAGAGCGAGGGTGAGGCAATCTCAGAACAAATTAAAGAAGCTGGTTTTTACTACTGACTGAATTGGAACTTGCGAACTGCTGGTCAATTGTGACCTCGTTCGTTTCAATATCCCTGGAATGATCTGCTCTTTGCGCGGTATCTTCTCCTATCTAACTCGGGACACGATGAGAGAAATGATTGCCAAGTACTAAAGGAAGAATGAAGAAGGTTGACGTAAAGTTGGTTCTGTCAGCTAAGCGGCTCCCAACTCCAACTAGAGTTTTAGGGCTTAGCAGCATTGAAGCTTCGGTTCTCGTCAACTCTAATTGACACTCCCGGTCTTACAATAGGCAATCATCATTTCATTAGAGAACTCAGATAGATAAGACCAAACATACCATTGCAGCAACAATATCACCCCGCAATTTGGAAATCGCATTCAACGAGTTTGTAGACGTCAGAGGGGTTTGCTACTTGTCCTTGCATGAATGATGCTTTAGCTTGTACGACCAAACCGCTGTTCAAGTAAGAAAGGCGCTACGGGCAAGATCATTGTTCTCAAAGCTACTTGTGCAGCTCTCTAGCAGTGAAGAAGTCAAGCCACTCATTCTGACGCATCAACAATCAAAGCTGTAGAGTACTCAACCTTGGGGCACCCTAGCCTGTGTGACCACGCCGTCTCCCAGTGCCTGCAAGGGATTTTTCCGCTCAGATGTTTCCTTCCGCCCGCCACGACATTGCGAAGTCCAACAAATTCTGGCCATGGCCTTCTCGTCATGTGGTCCGTATCGGGCTTCTTGAGGCACGATCTTCTCAGGTGGGTAAATCAAAACTCAAAGGTTAAGATTCGTGTGTTTGCATTCTAGCTTCCAATCTCATATGCGGCATATGAAGCGTGAAGTGGTTTACCAACCTAATTTGTACACCGTGATCTCACCTCTCTACACCTTGCTTCACCTACGACTCCTCGTTGGGCTATCTAGGTGAGTCGCAATCACAACTTCGGGAAGGCACGACGCACCTACCGTCCAGGGCCAGCTCCTTCCTCCCTCGATGCAGACGTATATTCATCTGAAAATCTTGACTTTCACCGCTCTCTCACCGCTTTAGTTGGCCAAAAAGGAAATAGAAGCAAGCAAGTCCCGTGATCTCCCTCTTCGTCGCCGGGCTACACGAGTATCTCTCCTCAGCCTCCCACCACGCAGCCCTGATTTTTGGTTTCTCCCTCCACAAACCAGAACAAAGAAGCACTTCACCGTCAGTGCCTCCTTGGACGAAGATTCCCTCCTCACTCCCTCACTCTTCCTCCCTCATCGACTCCTCATCTGGCCCTCTCTTTCTCTCCATTCCCTAACATCCCAATCATTAATCATTGTGCGACTTGGCTTCCTTCAAATCTCCTTACGCAAAGCAAAAGTACAACCTCTAGACTAGAGACACCGTCTCGCGTCCCAAGTCCCACGATGCGAATAATTCTCGCGCCAGTCCTTGCCTTTGCGGCGGCGGCTCTCTCGCGCGCCGTCCCCGAGCATACTGCTTCTGAGCACATTGTCCTCGAGCAGACCCGCGCTGAGGTTCTTGCTCCTGTCGCGGAGTACAGCACCGTCGCTTACAAGGCAGCTAACGGCTCTGATGTCGTGATCCACGTCGCTCCTGGCGTGTTCATGGCTGACGACGTCTCGAAGCTCCCCGACGATATTGGCAAGCACTTCAAGATCAAGACGGCGCCTAAGCTTATGGAGCTTTGCACCGTCCGCGCCAGTCAGAAGGATAATGACAACAAAGGCTCTCCTCGTCGCGATGATTGCCAGGCCCTCTACGATTTCTGTCACAGCCACCCCGTCTTCTTCTACTTCGACAACAAGATCGACCTCAACCGCTGGGCCGAGGTCGCCTTTATAGGTTCCTGCGCCTACCGCACTCGCACCGTCCACCACAACGTCGTCTTTTCAAGCGGCGACATGGCCAACTTCCTCGACATATCTCTGAGCCGCAAGGCCTGGACCGACAAGGGACGCATGTCTGCTTCTGGTGAGGCTGAATGCACTGTCTATGAAGGCGATTTGGGCATTGCTCCTGTGTACTGGAGACTTCAACAGCGCGGCCCTCTCGATGAACCAACCTTCAATCTGGGCAACGATACCTTCATTCCGAACAACAACAGCACCGCCCTTAAGATTCGCGACACCGAGCATGAGGCGCCTCTCATTGTCCAGTCCTTCGACGACATCCCCAGAAACACCTCCGCCTTTAGTTCCGGTCGTGGGAATGCCCACACTGTCACTGACACCGACATCGGTATCCCCTCCAAGAAGGACGACGAACCCCAATTCGACTTGACAATCGGTGGTCCAAAGGAAGGTCCCTACTGCGATGCCATGTGGCTTTCCGCGGATTGGCAAGAGTCTGGTCGCCCCCTCAGAAGGGACTGTGGGAAGCTTCTCGACTTCCTCAAGTCCAACACAGCCAAGGTCGCAGTGTTTGGCGACCAATACTACGAACTGGTTCCGATCGCCGCCCACGACACTTGTGCCGTCGGCTTCCGTCCCCTGACCACCGACAACGTCACGTTCACCGGCTTCGACATCGCTAGCTTCCTTGAGCGTATGCTTCTTTGGGACGGAGCTCAATCCGGATCTGACTACATCCTTGGTAAGATGGGCGCTATGTGTGGCTTTGCGAAGGAGACTCCCCTGAAGCACATGGGCGAGTTCCATCTCATCTACAGAGACAGCAATGCGCCTAAGGGCCACATCCCCAGAGACTACGAGGAAGGCAAGCGGGATCTCATTTCCGCCATTACCGTCCCAGAGATCGCGGAGAAAGGTGCGATGATGGTCAAGTCTGGATCTCCCGAAGACATGGCTGCTACAGCAGAAATGGCCATGATCCTTAGCAACACGGATGAGTCACTGAACTGGGTCGATTATACCGTCACCGACAGCAACGGCGTCAACATCACAGCCCAGCTCAACGACAACTTCCTCAGCACTCATCTCGCTGACAGCAAGGCACTTGGCACCAGACTGGAGAGACACGACACGCCCCTTGGCCCTTCCAAGCGGTGCACCGGCCGGATCACGTTCTGGGGCGGCGCCAAGCCCGACTCGCCCCTCATCGCCGACTGTGTGAAGCTCCGCAACTTCATGTCTATCCGCCGCTTCCGCTTCCAATTCAGCAGAGACGAGTTCCGAAGCACCAATGCCACCCTCCTTGCCCAAGTTGGAACCTGCCGTATCGCTTGGTTGCCTTGGGGCCAGGATACCACCGTCGGCAACATGGACCTGGACATCCTCTTCACCAAGGCCTTCAAGCTGTACGACCCTAGCCAGACCCGAATGCGTCTCTGGGGCGGAGAGCACTGCGACTTCTCTTGGCAGTTTGGTGAAAAGTATGCCCAAAAGTTCTACATCTTCTGAAAGCTGTAGGTCGACAGTAATGAATCAGAATTGCATGCGGTCGAAAGTTGGCCTGGCTCTGTTTGCTCTTGGTTGGCCATGCTATTGGCCTAGGATTTGCGTAAGATGATCAAATGGATTGATGAATCAGGACATGCGGCTCTATGCCATAATACATCGAGTTCCGATAGATGAGATAGGAGATAGCCCTAATAATCCATTGACTTCTCGCGAGTACATTCAGATATCGTCCACGATGACTAGGTTGCTTGAGATGTTGTTCGGTTTGGACCCTTCGGGACTTTCTCGCTCAATCAAATTATCGTGGCTCGACGGCCCACGTGATGGGATGCCTGAATCCTACAGGATCACTCGATGGCAACATACAACAGCCAACTGACCGCATCCCGTCTAGATTTGGTGAAGAGAGAAATTTGATAATCATTTTTCTCAAGTTAGCGATCATTCTTGAGTCAATGCCAAAAATTCGGCGTCGCGATTCCGCCGTCGCTAGGTTCACGATGGCTCCTGATATCTTGCCCAACTTTGCTAGAGTGTGAGTGACCTTCAACTGAGTTTCATCCATATGCTACTGCTACCCTCTGTCCCAAGCTCCCCATCCGTCGTCGCCCGGATGATTGTAATCTTGTGGACGATGACAACGACAAGCTACCGGGATATGAAAAGGGGACTACCTACAGATGACTACTCAGAAAATGACATCCCCTTCTCTACAATTTACCAACTAAAGTCATTCAGAGCCCTTAGTATCCTAAGCCTCATCTCATTTACACCGCAATATCACCGACTCCGTGAACAAGCCCACTGCAACGGCCTTTCACTCTACTACGTGCTCTTCAACCTCCTGAGCGCCACAGAACAGCTCACCATTGGTCTCTTCCTCAACATCAACAATAGCGCATCTCTGCGGCCCGACGCCTTTGTTAATATCCCAGCCACAGCGGGCGACTGGCTCAATCTCAGCCAGCTGATGATTGTCTGGCTTTGTTTTATCACTTGTGAGGATCCTGAAGATTGAAAAGCGATTGCAAACCTGTCTATGAGCTTGGGCTTACCCCTGTCCCCCTTAGGTCCACTCTGTCTATTCGGAATGCGTCTCAAAGCCACGAAAGAAGAATTCAAAGTGGAGCCGCCATCACAATCTTCGTCATCTTTCTTTCCTTCAGCATCATTCCAGTCCTCATAGACGCCAGTCTGCCATCATCCCGATCCGAGCCACGTCGATGGACCCAGGATATCTTCGCTTTACTCCATTACGTCCTCCTCATCCCACTGTCCACCGCATTCATCATCGTCGCCGCCATTGCACAAGCACGCGAGATACGCTCTCGAGGTGGCGACGCAGGCGCCCTTAGCCTTCCTGGTCTCACTTTCCAATGCATCACCTTTACTCTCGTGGCGATATCCTGGGTTTTTCGCGTCAAGTACCCGCCGTACTCGCCGTCTTGGGTCGAGTGGTATCGGTTGATTGGATGGACTGTGGTCAATGATAGTCTTATTGGATGTGTGCGAGGTTTCCTGCTGGTGATTGCCCTGCGCGAAGGCATGGATGAAGGATGGGGGTCATTTGAGAGACAACCTTTGTTACTTCCTCGTGAACATCCTGTCGCGAATCGGTACTCTGATATTGTCAACCGTCTTGGGTTTCGAGAAGACGAGTTGACATAGTCATTGAGGTCCCGCCCTCACATACTCATCCTCACGATCCTCAAACATCATCAAAATCTCAAAAGTTCTCCATCCCAGCGGATCGCGCACAGAGCTTTGATTTCCCATGGTCATCCGACGCGACTCTTGGCGTGCTAGGGTGTTTGTT
Source organism: Colletotrichum cuscutae (assembly GCA_030869315.1). Classification (NCBI taxonomy): domain Eukaryota; kingdom Fungi; phylum Ascomycota; class Sordariomycetes; order Glomerellales; family Glomerellaceae; genus Colletotrichum; species Colletotrichum cuscutae. Next base: position 299,219 of record MPDP01000046.1, on the reverse strand, counting down.
TCCGCAAGTCAAATAAAGCCTGGCTGACTTTTGTTTCCAACCCCTCAGTTGCGAGTCCCCGCGCAACGTCTTGGCTAAAAGTCACCTTCCGAATAGAGATATTCTTGGGGCATCATCGACTCGGCGCATTCGAGATGACATTCGAATAATGTTATCACATCTTCCCAGACATTATTTCTCTCCGTCGGAACTCTCGGCTTTACATTCACCATGCCTAACGAGGAAACAACGTAGTGAGTCTCGAGCTGCACAAGCCGCGACAGAGATGATAGAGGAAAACCGATACCGTCCTGGATGTTCGGACGAGCTGACAGCCAAGTGAACATCCCCTCGCCTTGTCAGCACAGACGTTGGTCTTGGATAGATACCGCCGCCGTGGTTGGTCAATGGCTCTACAGAGCTGCAGATCTACCTTCACGTATGGTCCGAGGAACTTTTTACGCCCTACTAACTCAAAAGTCCTCTTGTTGGCTTCCCTTCAGCATTTAGGGCGCTCAACTCACCGCCAACCAGCGAGCTAAGCTTTCCATAATTTCCAGCTTCCCGTTATAGTTCTCGGCATACATGAGATTGAGTTGCGCCGCTCTTGGGACCATTGCCCCAGTTGCGCTTGAATTCAATTACCCCTCAACTGGAGTCACTTCTCTGCTGAGCTTCAACTATTGTTCCGTACGGATGTCAGCAGTCGTGACATCCTTGTAACATGCCGCTTGGTGAGGAGATGAGCTACAGCATCTCATTGATGCATCGGCCCACCGCCTCGGAAGACTGGGCAAGTATATAAGGGCCTAGACGACCTAGTTTGACCCATTACAGGAGGACTTTATCTAAGTGTTCATCGTCATCAGCTGCGGAGCCTTGCTGTCATCATGCGCCTGACTCCTCTCCTCGCGGCCCTTGCCGCCTCCTCGGCCGCCGGCTCGTTCGTCGAGCCTCGTGACCCGAACAAGTTGTTCACTCTGGAAATTGCTCCAGGCCAGACAGTCACCGTCACAGAAGAGGAGAAATGGGAGATGATGGATGTAGGTGACCACCATTCTTCATTCCCGCAAGCGCAGCTAACACTTCTAGAAACGCGTCCACTTCTTCGACATCACAGAATGGTCAGATGTCCCCGCCGTCGCCTCCTCCGCAGACTTCAAGCTTCTCGCCGCCCTTCCCTTCCCAACGCAGATGAATCAGACATGCCACGTCAACGCCCTGATTCCGAAGCTGAATAAGGACACATGCGCGCGCATCTCGAGCGCTTCTCGTCCTTCCACAACCGATACTACCTCTCCAAGACGGGCGTTGAGTCTGCAGAGTGGCTGTATGGCCAGATTAGTGCCGTCTTGGATGTTGCGGGACACCCTACGGCCAATATCCGCTACGTGCGTCATACCGCGTGGTCGCAGCCCAGTATTATTGTTACGATTCCCGGGCGCAACCAGCGGACTGTTGTCTTGGGTGGACATCTTGATTCAGTCATTTCGGGAGATCGTGGCGCTGGCCGTGCGCCTGGTGCTGGTAAGTTCCAAACTCTCGATGCCAATGCTTCACGATCGATGGGGGAGAAGAGACTACTAATGCCACTGTACCAGATGACAACGGCTCCGGATCCGTGATGATTCTCGAGGTCCTTCGTGTCCTCCTCTCGGATCCGAAGATCGCGTCTGGTGACATCCTGAACACCCTAGAGTTCCACTGGTACGGCGCCGAAGAGGCCGGCCTTCTTGGAAGCCAGGATATTTTCACCCAGTACCGTGCCTCTAACCGTCAGGTCGTGTCAATGCTGCAGCAAGACATGGTTGGCTATGTCGGTCGCGATGGCGTCGAGAGGTTCGGAGTGGTTACGGACTGGGTAGACCTCGACCAGGTTGCGTTCATGAAGCGCGTCATTGACACTGTGAGTCACTTTTTGACTTTTATACTCTTATAGCCTATCTCCGTGATAAGGATTCAAAGATGTGCAAGCGCTGATCCACGTCTTTTTCAGTATACCGATATCCCTTACGAGGAGACCGTCTGCGGATATGCCTGCTCTGTCGGATTGGAAGTCCAATTCGACCGCGGCATACGGCCGACTGCGCAGGGGCTAATTAGGGGGCCCTATTTACGATTATCGTAGCTAGCCTAACCTACGGTTAGAACCTCCTTTTTATACTTATTATATAGAAATTTATATAGTTTAATTAATCTCTTTATTAACCTACGGTTCGAACTAACTACCCTATAATAGGGATATTAATACTAATTAGTAATTAAATTCTATTATTATAGATTAGTAAAGTATTTTATTATATAAAAAAGACGACTTTTTAATATTATATAGGATAGGAGATTTGTACTAATTAACTTTACGGAAATAAATAAAAAAAGAGGCGATTTTCGAATACCGTACGGAATTAAGTAATCGTAGCCCTTTACTACTTACGAGAGGTTAACGTTTATTACGTTAAACTACGTTAATTAACGGAATTATTTAAACGACTAGTCTTTTACTATTGCCCCGAGTAGCTTTTTTATTAAATAACTTTTTTACGGCCGGCCCGCAATTAGAAATTAACTAGTTAAATTAATAAAAAGAAATACTTACGTAGCGATTACTTACTTAATTAATTAGTATAATAAACGAGCTTAATAATACGGTATAAAGGGGTATTATATAATTAAAAAAAGGGATTTCTAAACGTAAATATTCTTATTTAGTAGTAAAAGTAACTTTATAAGAGTTATAAAGCTAAGAGATTTACTGTATATAAAAAGGTCTATAACTACGAAGATCTTATAAGTATAACCTTAAGCCCGTAATTTAAACGATCTTTTCGTAGCTCTCTTAACTACCCCCCGGGTATTACTTAGGAATATAGTATAGGGGACGGTTTAATAAGAGAGGAGGGGATTTAGAAGTTTTAATAATATCGAGTTAAGAGTATTACGGATCTCGGAGATTAACTTAAAAAAAAGGTAGATACCCTAAAGTAGTTTTACGATATCTTATTAAAATTATAATTAGTTTAAAAAAAAGTTAAAAAGATAAGGATCTAAGGAGAGAAGAAAAGGATCCTCTAGGGGGCTACTAAGGGGCTTTTTTTTATACTAGCTCTTAGTACGAGATTACTAATTTTAAGAAATTAATTAAATAATAAAAAGGATCGTTAGTAAGCGATAATTACTTAACTATAATTAAGCTATAAAAAAGACTACTTAAAAAATATAAAAGAGGGTACTAAGAGGCTATAAAAGAAAATATTTTTAAAATATCCAACCTTACTAAGTATAAGTAATAAGTAGGTATTTTTAATAAGTTTTTAAAGTTTACGATCTTATAAAAAAGAGGGCTTAACTCCGTTAACTATACTTAACGGCCTATATAGTTTTTAATATTTTATATAGCTCTTTTATAAGCTACCCGGCGTTTATTTTTAATTATTTTTATAGAATATTACCCTAAAAAAGGTAGGTTAAAGAAGGAAGCTATTTAGAGATTATAGAGAGTACGAGGCTTAGAAACTAAAAATATACGGAATAATAAAAATTAATAACTAGTAAAGATCCTAAGACTAATTACTACGTTTTTTTATAGTAATATAAACGTTTACCGCTACTATTAAAAAAAAGAATTACTAAAACTTATTTTTTTATATTAAATAAAAAGGAGGATCTTAGTAAGTATAATAGCTAGCGACTTAGAAAGGTAATAGTAATTACTAAAAATAATAAAAACGAGAGTAGTAATAAAATAGCAGGAGGAAGCGGGAATTTTTTAAACTTTAATAAATTTATTAAGTAATATAAGTACGGATTTATTATAACTAGTACGCGGATTAAATATATTTTTATTAAAATTAAATACGCTAGTAGTTACTAATACGAGTATAAGCTAGAGCACGACCCTTAGTAAGTTAAGGTAAGAAAGAAGAAGGAAGAACCCGATCTTAAATAGAATTCTAATCTTTTATAAATAGGTAAATATTAACCCGGACTATTAGAGAACGTAGATATATAGAATCGTAAATAAGTTTAATAATAAGTAAATTAACGTAGTATTAATCTATTTAACTAAGGTTTATAAAAAAAAGGGGCTATAGGGGTGACTCCTATTTTATAAAATCGTAAATAACCTTAGTTATTAACTAGATAAATAGTTTATAAATATAAGCCTAGGAATTATAAAAGTAGTTAATAGATTTTTATATAAATAAGGGGTATTATTAGAATAATTATAGTTATAAGAACTATACGAAATCTTAGTAATAATAATTATAAAAGAGGTATTCGTATTATAGAACTAGGTATAGGTTAATAGAGCGTATAATCGCTTTAACGAATTTAGAAAAAGAGTAAACGACTTAGATTTCCTTTTTATAATTACTAATAATAAGCTATTATTATAAAAGGATATATAGAGGTAAAATATAGTACTAGAAGTACGATAATTAACGATTTTATTTATTTTAATTTATAGCTCGTTATTATTACTAATACGAAATTCGGTATTAATTAGCTAATAGGAAAGGAGGTAAATAACCCGAAGTTATTAATAATACGTAGCGACGTAGGGATCGTATATAAATACTAAAAATATAGTAATAAATATAAGGTAATTTATAAACCTTAAGAAGATCTTTTTAAAAAAGAAATTATACGCTAGGGGGAAGTACGAGGTATTATAAGAAACCCTAACGATATTTTATAATTATTATAAAAATGTCAGAGTTAGGGAATACTAGTACTATTTAGTAATTAATATCGTATTTATAAATAAAGCTTTTAATTATTATTATAAAGCGGTACGTAATTTTAATTAAAACGACTTTTTTAGTATTATTAACGTAATTCGAAGCTATTTTAAGATTTATAATAAGAACCTAGAGCTCTTATCTAAGCTATAAGCGATTTTTTTTATATCTATAGCTAGGATAATAAAAAGTAAATTATAAATAGAGATTTTTAAAGAGCTTATTAATCGAATTAATAAGCTAGTAAAAACCTAGCTAAATAAAGAGATTAACGAGCGGAAAGTCGGATATTTCTATACCGTAATTTAGCGCGTACTAAAAATAAAAATAACCTTATACTAGGTACTTAAAGATTATAAAACGCTCTACTCGAGGCTAAAATCTAGCTTTAATATTAAGATAAGAATACTATACTAAACCTAATTTTAAATATACAACGGCCCTTATTAATAATATTAAGTTAATTAAATATATAATAAAAAAGGAAAAGAGGCTAGATACGGTAATTATTAGTAAAGAGGCCTAGATTTATTAAATAAGTAGAGATTTAATTTACGAGTAGAGTAATAAAAGAAATAATATTATATTTATAAAAAAGATAGATATTAGTTAAGTAACTATTTTAAAAAAGAGCGTACTAAATTATATAAATAGTATAAAAAGTTGAGGGTAGTAAATAAAAAAACTAGCCCTTATTAATTTAGCTAATTCTTTATTATATATAAAAATAAATCCGGGGGCTTAGAACTTAGTAAAAGTAGTTAACGAGGTAGCTTAGAGTATCTACTCCTTATAAAAAATTTAGAAAATAAAGAAGATCTTACTCCTTATATTAACGAATTAGATTATAACGAAATTAACGATATTAATTACTCTTTCTTTACCCCGTTAGCCTCTAAAAGATATACGAGGCTAAATAAATAAATAGTAATAAAAGTTTTTAATAAGTAGGCTTTTATTTATAAATAGTAAGGGAAGGTCCTTTAGATAATAGATATAAAGGTAGTTAAAAGGGTAAATTTAATAGGGCTAAAGTCTATTTTTTTAATACTTAAGAAGAAGACGCTACTTTTTTTAATATTTAAAGAGAAGAAATATATTACTAAGTAAATCTAGGGGTAACTAGAGGGGTCCTTTTTATATAACTTAGATTACTTAAATACTAAGCTTATATAGGTATTCTATATAAGCGAAAAGTACGGCTTAGATAATTTCTATAGGATTATCCTAAATACTAGGGTATTATAGTAGTTAATAAGAGGAAAAGGGTAATTCTAAGCGCTATAAAAAATCGCACTAATAATATTTAATACGTTAATAGCGGGTATTATAAAAATTAGCTTTGGCCTAGGTAAGGAAATTATCGCCCTAGGTATAGTAGAAGTAAAGACGTACTTCGGAATAATAACTTTTTATATTTTACTTATTAATACCCTATTTCTCTTATATTTAAAAAATATAGATCGATTAGGTATTATATTTAATAATATAAGGAATAGAATCTCTAGTAATAAGTATTTTAAAATAGTTAAATAATAATAGGGGTATACGTTTATAAAGCTTATTAATAATACGAAGTTAATTAATTACTTAACGGAAAGTGAGCTTAGATAACTATACTAGAGATTTGGGTACTCGTCAGTCGCGAGGCTATATAACCTCCTAAAATAATTAAGTAATAATAATATTAAAATAGGGGCGCTAGAGTAATTAATAAAAGTGTGTTACTAATACTAAATAAATACGCAGAGCTTATATAGGTTTAAATTTAAATTACGTAATAAGCTTAATTTTAATTAGGAGATTATTATTAATGTTTTTTATTTAAATAGTCGCCCGGTCTTATATATAATTAACGAGGTTATATTATTTTAAGTAGGGTAATTCCTCCGGGATCTATAAGTAAAAATAGTATAAGTAGCCTTATAAAAAAGCTAGATTAATACGTACTAAGGACTACTAAATAGTATTAGAACCGACGCTAATACGAGTTTTAAAATAATAGAATTTAGGGAAAATGCGACGGCCTATGGTATATAACTAAAAGTCGTGCCCGTAAAAGCGTACTATAGTATTAAAAAGGTAAAAAGGGTATATTAATAACTTAAAAGGGCGTTTAGAATTATTAAAAAGGAAAACCCCGATTTTACTAATAACGAATACCTCTAGATAGTACTTAAATACTATAATAATATTATAAAGTCTAACGGGCTTATACTAACGCTTTTAGTATTTAGAGTATATTTAAGAACGACCTTAGCCTCGTTACTATTACTAAATATAAGCTAACGAGCCTAAGTAATTAAAAAAGTAATATAGGTATTGCGCAAAGTGAGTATAAAAAAGTAAGTTAACGAGGTAATTATTATACATAATATACCCGACATAGGGGCTAATTTAAATATATTACTAAATTCGGATATATAAGTATAGTACGAAATTACTTAGTAATAAGCTAAGCTATATAAATTAATTTTTATTAATAAGCGTTTTTACGTAGTTACGAGAGATCGCGACTAGTTACTCAAAGTATTAATTACGGTAGTTAGACTATATTATATAGATCTTATTAAAGTAATTTTTAATTTATAAAAAAGAAAAGAGCGAGGGGAAACTATATAACTTATAATAAAAGTATAGGAAATTATCCTTAATAAAATCGTCGTAGTAATATTAATAAACGATAAAGAAAAGGAAATTATTAAAAGGGTATTAATACTATTAGTGAGACGTTATAAAAGATTATAATAGTAAGCCTTAATACAGTAATTTATTACTAACGACGAGGTAATTAATACTTTTTATATAGTAAAAAAGAAAGCTAATTTCGAGCTAGTAATTAAATTACGTAAAGAAGGCGTAATTATAATTATTAAAAAGCCGTATAAAAAATTAGATCTTATTAAAGTAGATATTTTTTATAATTGAGGGGTTTATCGATTTATCCTTTATAACTTAGAAAAGTATATAAACCTTTATATATTTAAATTATAAATAGTTTGTAAAATTAAAAGGAAAGGAATACCCTAATTATATAAGAAATCTAAGTATATAATTTCGGGGTACGGTAACGTTAAAAAGGTAACGCTACTTATATAATCGCTTATAGTATAGTGCTATAGTTAATAGTTAATAATAGTACTAATAATATCGTTACGGAAGAAGGGATATAAGATTTAGAGCCGTAATATTACTTAGGCCTATACCTAATTAATAATAGGGCTTATAAAGAAAATCCTAGCCTATTTACTAAAAAAAATAGTTAATAAGTATTTAAAAAGTACGATTATTAAAGTACTTAAGCTATTATATAGGCTCGTAGAATCGGGTACTTATTAATAAGCTATATACTACGATTTTTATATTAATTAATTATTAATAGTTATATTTACGTATAACCCGTACTTATTAATCTCTGAGTACGGAAGTAACTAATTTAGGATTATTAAAATATAGATTAACGATATATTAAGCCTATTTAATATTAATTTTATAAAAAAAGAGAATAAAGAGCTTTAAAAAGCGGGCTTTATAGCGAAACTAAAAGAGGTCCTTATAACGAATACCCCCCTAGTATTTAATAATAGGATTTTTATAATCGAAGGGGAAATCGTCGTTTTTTAATAAAAGGGGTAGGGTAAGAAAATTAACCTCGTTAATCTAAACGTAATTAACGTTAAAAAGCGGTATAAGGCTAAGCTTATATAAGGGGTATATATTATAAGTATATATTAGCCTAAGGCGATTTATAATTATATTAGAGTAATATAGGCTATAGATCTAACTAAATAAAATATTAAAGTACTTAATAAGTAGCTTAAGTAGTAGTAAATAAATCTCGATCGAGGTCTCGTTTACTATCTAATCGACCTTATGATTAATAAGTTTTATATTTTTATTAATAGGTTATTTATAAATAATAATAACCTTACTTTATAATTAAAGTATATTATTATCCTAGCTAACGAGAGTATAAGTAAAAACGAATTTATTATATATAGTAATATAATTCACTACTTATTAACTAAAAGTAAGTAAGTAACGAGGAGTATACTTATATTAAAAGTTTATAGTATAGTTAACGGCGTCTCTTTGGGGTCCGGTCCGCCTCACTAGGGGCCATTTTCGCCTTTATGGGCAAGCTGGTTTATTAGGGTTAATATCGAGTATCTTTATTACGTACTTTAATAAAACTTTATAACTAACTATAGCTAGCCATAGCCGTTACTAACTATTAATATAGCTTATCCCATTACTAATAACGTAATATATTAATAGCTTTCTAAATAGCTAAAACCTACCTCTTATTTTCTAACTTATTTAATAACTCTAAAATATCCTTTTTAATTTTTTTAAACCTCTTATTCTACCGCTATAATACTAAGGTATTAATTATACTCTATAATTAATTAAGTATTTTATTAAGGCTATGTTATATAAGTTAGGTACTAATAATAATAATACTTATATTAATATACGTATTTCGGATCTTTAAGTTAATAGTATTTAATCCGTATTCCTTAAAACGACCTTACTATAGTTCGGGGTCCTTTAGTATAATATTTATAAGATCGAACTTCTAGCCCTTAAGGTATCCCTAGGGGTCGATAATAACTAGGCGTCTCGGTATTTCGATAGTATATATTTAAAATAAACGATTTAATAATAATAATAATAGGGTAATAATAATAAACGGCGAGGGAAGCGTTTTTCGACTTTAATAAAAGAAACGAGGTAACGAATATATATATATATACGAGTTAAAGTTAAAATAGGGTAGATATCGTACTTATAGAGGTCGATATTATTCTTAACGACGGCGACGAGGGTATCTCTAATACTATTATTATAAGCTATAGTTACCTAGAGGGTAATAAACTTAGCTAAGTAAGCGGCTTATAAGGTAGTAATATTAAGCGCTTAATATTGTTATTAATAATCCGTAGTTATAAACTTTATAAGAAGAAAAGTTAAAAAAGTAGAAAATTTAAAAAAAATAGTCTATCGAGATAGTGGGAGTATTTATTAATACTATATATTAATACTATATAAATAATACCGAGAACCGCCCGAGCAGCTAGCAAAGGCAAAATAAAAAAAAAATAAATAGTTAACGGCGTTAACCTCGCCTATATAATTTTAATAACGCTAAAGAGGATTACTAATTAACTTAGCTTTTTACCGATCCTAATAGTTATTTATACTAATTCTTACTCGCTATATAAATACCTCGTTAAATTAGGGATAATAAAAAAAAAAAGGCTTATAATTAATATTATAGTTTTTAAATAATCGTATAAAAAGCGCGAGATACTCAAGATTTATTAGATTAATAGTAATAATAACCTTATTAACGTTTTTATAAAAGTAGTACTTAATAAGGGGTTAGAGTAATTCGTAAATAGTAGAAAAGTTAACGTATAAATAAAAAAATAGGTTATTTAAAAAGAATAGAGAAAAGGGGGAAAGGGAGACGACTTAATAAACGGACCTAAGGTCGAATTATATTTCTAATTATAGTAAGTAAATTAATAAAAAAAAGAGAAAGTTAGTATCGGATTAGAAGTCTAATTTGACCGCATTATATAGCTAACTATATAGGGGCTAATTAAAAGGCCCTATTCACGATTATTATAGCTAGCTTAACTTACGGTTAGAACCTCCTTTTTATACTTACTACGTAGAAATTTATATAGTTTAATTAATCTCTTCGTTAACCCACGGTTCGAACTAACTACCCTGTAATAAGAATACTAATATGCTCCGACCACGCGTCTACTAACCGCAATGGCTATCCGTCGTTATTCATCTTTAAGACACCTTTTGGCAACCATAACCCGTACATTCACAGTCCAAACGACACTATGGAGCATGTCTCGTTCGATCACGTCTTGTAGCACGCGAGGATGGCGACCGGATATGTGTACGAGCTGGCGTACTGGCCCTTTGCATAATGTTCAAGGTGGGCAACCATCGAACGAATGCCTCGAAGGCGTCGGATCTTCTTAGGACGTTGAGGCATGATGAAGATTTTGCCTAGGTGATGACGCATGTAGGGTAGAGAAATCAATAATGATAAGTGCAATTTAGTCACAGACTCGATCAATTCGCAAAGGCAAATTTTCTGATGATGGGACTCGAAATCATGAAGTTCACCATCACAGGTCGTAACTGAAATGTTCTGACCAAGACCAAAAGCCAAAAGAAATGAGCTATTTGTGGCATTATGTAGGACCACCAATTTCGAGCTCGCAACCTTTGCAGGACCCAATTATGCGTTGATACTTCCTCCACTAGATCATGTACACTTCAGACGCCGCTCATGCCTTCCTCTCACAATTTTCGTCCTACGGCCTTGGCCAGGTAATTGAGCGGCAGGTGTATATTCGTGCGTGTTGAGTGTGACCAATGGTGCCTCAGCTCCCCTTCGTAACCTGCCTTGCTCAGCCACGAGGCATGAGTGGCTTTCTCTATTATGCAGCACTTTGGGTTCTCTGCCTTCCAGGTAGTATAAGATAAATTCGGAAAAGTCGAGGTTGAGGCAGGAGGTCATCAGAATCATAATTTTGAGACTAAGTCAGAGTCAACTTGTCTTATTCACTGATCTATTTAAGGACAAAGAAAGCCTGCTAGCATCCTCCAGTGAATCCAATCCGAATGCCCTTATTTGGGGCAGCCAATACCCCAGCCGGTGGTAAGTCGGAACACCCCCATTCGGCCACCCCCCCCCCCCCCCCCCCCCCCCCCCCCCCCCCCACTCCCCCCCCCCCCACCCCCCCCCACCCACCCCCCACCCCCCCCCCCGCCGTCATACCCACACCCCCCCCCCCCCCCCCCCCCCCCCCCCCCCCCCATTCGGCTACCCTAAAAATCCCTCCCAGCCACCCTGATTAAAATCCTGCCCTCATTTTCTAAATACCTATAACAATTATAATCATTATCTAAATATATTTATTTTTAATATATATATTCTTTATTATACTATAGTATTATATATTAAAAATAAAGTTATCTAAGTACTTAAAATAATTAGAAATAGTACTTTAATTAAAAAGGCCTTAATTAAGTTCGGGGTTTTAAGGACTATACTTCGGAATTATTAACGAGGTTAATAAACTAAAATAATCGCTTTTATAAATTAATAACCCCCCGACGGAGCAATCTGCCGGGGCCGTACTATATATTACATATTAAAAAAAACTAAGTATATTACGCTTTATACCTAATTATTAATTAAAATAGTAATTAACTAACTCGACCGTTATCTCCCTTTTATTAATAGCTCCCGACCTTCCGCTACCCGTTTAGAGAGCGAGCTATACTTACTTTAACGTATATAAGACCTCTTAGTACTAGCCTATATAAATAGCTAAATCTTATATTATATACTCTTTTTTATTAAGGGTTAGGGGACCCCTTATATATTCCCTTACGTTTATAATATAACTTATATTAAATAGACTTTTAGCTCTATAGAGTATAATTTTTAAATTAGTATTAATATATTAGATTTTAATATCTATATTAACCTAGCTATTTATAACGTTCGTACTATTACTTAGCTAGATTTTATATTATTAAAAAGTACTATACTACTCCTTAAGTATACTTACGTTAGTTATAATAGCTAGGGCGTCGAGGGGGCCTAATTTCTTAAGCCCTAGAGGGGGGGACCTATCGAAGGGTATCTTTAGTAGAGTAGTAGTTTATATATTAATAAGTACGTTTAATAAGTTTATTTAATAAGCTTATTTAGTAAATTTATTTAGTTTTAATAGAGCTTTAAGTAATATTAAAAACGATAAGGATAAAAAGAATCTTTACGAGCTCTAAGTAGCTAGATATTAGCCCTTTTAGCCCTTTTTTTAAAAACCTCTACGTCGTTATTAAAGTTTAGAACCTCTATAGTTAAGGGCCGCCTCTGACTATTATAGCCGACTATTATAGCTAACTATTATAACCGATCTCTATTATCGACCTTTCTAACCGGCGCTACTACGTAAGTATATTACTTAGCCTATTATTAATAAGTAGTAGGGTAGCTTACTTATCCCGAATTATATAGCGGTTTTTATATCGAAATTACTATATTATATTAAGCGCGTACTTAGGGTATATTATACGTATTATATAGTTAAAAGTATACTATATTATATAATTTTCTTTAAAAGCGTAATCTTGTTAAAGTCGATCTTTTGTACCTATAAAGCTAGAAAAAAACCACTATATAAATTAATAAAAGCTTTCTTTTTAATAAAAGAAATAGGCTAACTAAATAAGTTCATATTTAGTATACTCTAAGAATTATATTAACTTATAAATAAGTTAAAAACTTTACTCAGCAAGTTCTATAAGTTTAAAAAAATAATTATGTTCTTTTTAAAAAAAAATACTTTTTTAAAACGGAACTTATTTATTAAGGTTTAAAAAAGTCGTCTTATAGATTTAAAATGTATTAATAAAATAATTATTAAAGTAATTAGGCCCTCGTTCTAATTACTTAATATACTAAAAGTTAAGGATATTAAATAAGTTAATAAATATAATATAAATAAGACTAGGATTTTCAAAGATAAGGGATTTAATAAGCTAGTTTTAAGTATAGTTAAAACTAACGTAGTATAAAAAAAAAGCTTAGATTACGTTCTTGAATCTTTATTATTAAATATATCTTTATTAACAATGTAGTTATTAAACTATTACTAATTTATAAAAGAAAATCGGTTTAATAATAATAGTTCCCCCTGAACTTTAAAAAGTTTAATAATTAAGAGTTTATAATAATAAATAATAAGTAGACTATAAATTAAATTACTTTTATATAATTAAAGGTAGTCTTTTTATTATAAAGTAAGCCCTCACTAACTAGGGAACCTAACTTATAACTAGAGCCTTAATTATTAATTCTAAAAAAATATAAGAGTTGTATAATAATACAATTAATATAAGAGTACTATATCAATAACGTCTACTTATTATTTTTATTATTATATACTTCTTATATTCTCTAGTTATTAAATATAACTATTCTTAATCTTATTAAAACCTATTATAAAAAAGAGCTTAGTAAAAAACATATAATAAATAATTTTATTATTATTAAAAATAGCACTGCTTAGCTTATTATACTATAGCTCGTTTACTTAGTTTAATAAATGATAATATACGAAGTAATTAAAGAATAACTAGCTTATAGCTACTTAATATAAGTATACTTTTTAGTAATTTTATAGTATTATCAAGCCTAGTTATATTATTAAATAATATTATTAATACTAAGTAAATTATTACTAATATTATTAAAGTTATTAACTAAACCTCTATAGCGTTTATTATTAACCAATTAACTCCTAAAAAAGCTAATAATTTTTATAAATAACTAAAGCTATTTATAGAGCTTAGTCCTAACTATAATACTTAATGTTTACTTTTTTATAAAATTATAAAAGCTTTTAATAAGAAGTCCTTCTCATTAACTTTATCTTAATAATAAGTTCGAGTTTTAAAAGCTAAAGTTAAGTATATAGCTTTTTTTTTTAAAAAAAAAAGAGTATTTAAATAAACTTAAATACTAAGTTTATTAATATAAGAGATATAAAGAGGGCTTAAAAAGATATTACCCTTTGGGGTCCGGTCCGCCTTATTAGGGGCCATCTTCGCCTTTTCGAATAAGCTAGTTTATTAGATTCAATATTAAGTATTTTTATTACGTACTTTAATAAAACTTTATAACTAACTATAGCTAGCTATAGCCGTTATTAACTATTAATACTAATTAAACTTAAAATATTAATAACCCCGCTATTATAATATATTAATCGTCTTTTTAATAACCGAATACTACCCCTTATTTTCTCTTTTTATCTTATTTAATAATAACCTCTCTCTAATATTCTTATTTAATACGCTTATTTACGCTCGTTCTAAGCTTTTAATTATATTATTAAGTTTAGGCTTATTTATATTATTTATTATATTAAAAAAGCGCTAATAAGGGTAACGCTTATTATAATATATTTATCCGTTTTTTATAAATTAATATTATAAATATAGTATTTATTCAAGTAGTCTTTTTATAGCTCGGGGTTATTTAATATAATACTTATAAAATCGAACTTCTAGTTATTAAAGAAGCCCTAAGGGTTAATAAGCTATTAATAACGTCTTAGTATTTTAATAAAGTATACTTAAGGTAAATAGTTAGATAGTAATAGTAATAGTAATAGCGTAATAGTAATAAATAATAAAAAAAAATAGCGTTTTTAAATTTAATAAAAGAAACGAAGTAACGAATGTATATATATACGAGTTAAAGTTAAAAGTATATATTAATAATAAGAAGGTCGGTATTATTTTTAATAATAACAACAAGGGTATCTCCGATACTATATTATTATAAACTACTATTACTTAAAAGGGTAGCTAATTTAGCTAGGTACGTAGTAGGCTTATAGAGTAATAGCGTTGGGCGCTTAATATCGTCGTTAATAATCCGTAGTTATAAACTTTATAAGAGGGAAAGTTAAGGAAAATCTAAAAGAATAGTCTAGCGAGATAGTATAAGTATTTACTAATACTATATATTAATATTATATAAATAATACTAAGAACCGCTCGAGCAGCTAGCAAAGGTAGAATATAAAATCAAATAAGAAGATATTAATAAGTATTTAATTAGTCCTAGTTAAATCGTAGAGGTCGAATTACTTAGTAAAAATAATAGCTATATTATAGTAGTAATAGAAGGTAGTTAATTAATTGACTGTAGTTAGTGGCGATGTTCCTTGACCTACTTTTCATGGTGTGGCCGAATGGGGGGGGGGGGGGGGGGGGTGGGGGGGGTGCCGCGGCACGCCTGGAGGGCGGAGGAGCCCCAACGGCCTCCACGGGGTGGTGTGGGGGGTGTGGGGGGGGGGGGGTGGTGGGGGGGGGGGGGGGGGGGGGGCGAATGGGGGTGTTCCGACTTACCGCAGTCAGGCAAGGCACCTTCACAGCCCTACGAGGTGTTGTGGATACCGGGATTTGATGGAAATCTATCTCGGATCATCCGTAGGTGCACTAGACTGTAAGAGAATGCACCGCCTTCTGCCGACTTAGTTCAGTCTCATTGCGTTGGCAAAACTCCTTCAGATTATCCTGTCAAGAATTGAGTATTTGTGCGTCTATTCTGGAATCGGGATCACCGAAAATATGGCCGCGTCGGGTTCATAGGAGAATGAGGAAACCCATCTACGAGGCTTGGGGGATATAAGAAGCGTTGAAGTTCCTTCTGAATATCTTTTGTCTCTCATCATCCTCACACTCACACATCCAATTCACTACCAGTCTTCCACTCTTTTCTATATCAACTCTCATTTCAAGATCAGATTTCGATCATCAACCTTCATTCAAAATGCAGTTCTCAGTCTTCATCACCGCCATCCTCTCAGCTGTCGCTGTTCCTGCCGTTCTTGCCGCTGAGGTAAGCTTTCTATCTTTCCAACCATTCTCAGTCACAAAGCAACTGACAATGAAATAGTGCAAAGTCGGACGCAATTACCCCCAGACAGACTGCTGCTGGGGCAAGGGCCAGAAGTCTTGCATGAACCAGAACGGCGATTCAGTCTGGTGCGCGTCCAACTCGGCCAACTTCTGCTACAACGTCATGAAGCAGGGCACCAACACTCCTGTGTCCGTTACCTGTGTAAGTCACTGCAACTTTCCTGAGGTTGAGCTTGTTACTGATTGCTGAATAGGATGCCGACTGCTGCGACACTGTCACTGGCTGGGGTATTGGATGCCCCAAATAGACTCAATCAGGAGGGTTGAAGGGGGGAAATGGAATGATTCTTCTGTTTCAGAAAGCCCAGCTCGATAGAGAGAAGTTTGTTGATGGGTGTCTTACATCACCGATTCCTGTCTGGCACCTGGAGCAGAGTTAGATATGAAGAATAGATTCATGTGTGCAGTCCTTTACCTGAATTGCACTAAATTGTACGTCCTTTGTGAACAAAACCTTCCTACCATGCGATTACGGTCCGTCATAATGTTCGTGAACAATCCTAAAGATCTAGCAGGTGCTGAGTTGGTTGTTTGCGACGAAAGGACTACAATTCCTCAAGCAAAGTAGTTAGTATTGATAGCTATCGCCAAACTAGACGGACATACAGTTGAACTATGGAACTCCGAATACAAGCCAAGAGTCTTTCAACCTGTTTTATTAATTGTGCGTCCTTGGCCAATGCAACTGTCGTTGAGAAAAGTGCAACCTCGGTTGCGACTCCCGGTACCTCATTGGCCACCATAGAATGCCAAGTTTCGACGTGTTCATACCGAACTGATCGCCAATTGTGTGTTGCGACGTCAAATGTCATCACAACTTTTATCCATCTTAACTCCGTCATCTCGGTCAGCCGTCGCCGTGGGGGTTGTAGTCGGGGTCTTTCCTCCGAATCCCAACTACATGTGTGCAACGCTGCTCGCTTGCAGATGTTTCGCGTCTCCCGCGGATACCGCACTGAGATTACCCCGCATCGCCAATTCGAGATGGATGGAATGTGTGGTTGGTCGCCTAGTGTCAGATCCTAGCCAGGGGTCTTCCTGCGGATACTCCCGGATGGTGGCGGCCTCTCAGAGGAACCCTTGTGGTTCTTCGACTGTCACCAAGAAGACGATTGCATTGTCTCGACAATGGCCCAAGTTTCTGCCACGCGGACGACACGTTGTCTGCGAATAAGCTGTCAGCCTAGCTGCACAGCCTAGCTGCAGAAATTTAGCACAGCTTCGTGTGACCGGAGAGACATTGGTGAGCTGTGGTGAATTCCTTCTGTCAGACATGGGCCAATGAATAAGCAATTACATTGCACGATGGGCCATCTGCCGGGCTTGGCAATCTTAGTGTCGGGTAAAAGACCGAGAGGATGCAATTCCGAAGAAAGTTATGCCCCTCCAAGCATATAAGGAAATCTACCGAGAGCGGGGTGTTTGTTGTTTATGTGGTGTTGCCTAGGCCAACAGTCCTCGTCCACGTACTTACAAAACGCATCTGGCTAAACTTGGAGATTGAAAAGAGGCGCTGTCCTTCTCGGCTGGACTGGGTTGTTTCTTCTTCCAGAAATGATAAGATGGCCAAGAAATGGTGCAATTTCTACGCCCTGCATGAGACGGACCGTATCCGATTGAGTAGTTTGAGACAGCGGGGTCCTACCAGAGTGCCGCCATCACGAACCAGATCAAGCAGCGCTAGAGCACGAAATCCACTTTTGATACGAAAGAGGCATCGAGCTCCTCGAGCTGTCAGTGATAGTCTCGTTGGCGTGGGACGCATGTGATATGGAGAAATGTGCCGATTGGCCCGAGACCCCGCACCATTGCATGAAACTTTAGGTCTCATTGAATGGGACATTGTTAATCACAGCAATCTGGAAGGAGGATAAGAAATGATGATGTGGGTGGATCTCGTCGCGTTGCTGACAATGAGGGGCAAAGGGTCTTGTTGGTGCGCCTACGCAGATCAGACTCGGAGCTTCAGGTGTAGCTCAGGCAGAGCTGTTCAGGTCTTCAGGGTTCTGGGCCTTGGTCGTCTCGCATTGTATAAGTAGGAGAGCTCGCCGGCGGGGTTGAAGCTTGGGAGAGCAGCTCATTTTGTCGAAATCAAGCCTCGGCCTACGATTTGTAAACTCGATCTTCCAAGACCGTCTTCACTACCCAGAATTCCAGCTTCCGCTTCCCTATACACAGCTTCATAATGGGTATCTCCACTGAAGTCCCGCAGACCGTCGAGTGGTCCGGGAAGAGGGTCCCCGTCTACCCCATGGAGACTGTGGACTTTGGACGCGTCCTCTCCCAAGAGCCAGCTGAGCTTGAGAATATGCTCCGCATTTGCCAGCAACAGGGTTTCTTCTACCTGGACTTGAATGGCCTCGATGGCAGCAGATTCCTCGACGACCAGCAAAGGACTCTGGAGCTCATGCACCGCTACTTTGAGGCCCCTATCGAGGATAAGAACGAGCTCGGTCTCATCACCGCACATCTCGGGTAAGTGTCGGCTGCATCAATGAGACTGGAACACTCAGAAAATGCTCATGGCTTATTTCTAGATATGAGCCCGTCGGCTCACGAACGGGTGGTCTTCCCAACACCAGAGACGGATATGAGATGTTCAAGGTGAGCTTTTATCCTGAGACTCCCATGATGGTTGAACATGAGCTCCAGCTAACCTTCTCCACTCCAGGTCTCCCGTGATGAGATCCAAAGATCCGACCCCAAGTTCCCCAAGATCCTCCAGAACGATAAGGAGAAGGCAATTCTGAAGAACGCCATCTCCGGATCCAACCTGGTTACCAAGACCGTCCTCTCCGGTCTCTCCACCGCCATGGGCCTCGTCGGTGCCGCCCGTTACGAGAACGCCCACCGCAACGACCGCCCTTCTACCTCCACACTGGCAATGATGCACTACGTCCCCGCCGACCCCATCAAGGACACCCAAATCGGCCACCAGAAGCACACCGACATCAGCTCCCTCACCCTCCTCTTCGCCGAGGAGTGGGGACTTCAGATCCGCCCCCCCGGCACCAAGGAGTTCGGCTTCGTCGCTCCCAAGAAGGGGTGCGCCATCATCAACGTTGGCGACTCCCTCCGCTTTGCCAGTGGCCACACCATGATGTCGTGCATCCACCGTGTCGTCCCGTACAACTCTGAGCAGCACCGCTACTCCATCGCTTACTTCCTCCGCGCCGAGAACGACACCATGTTCAAGGACAGCGAGGGCAGATACGTCACTGCTGGCCAGTGGCATGATGAGAAGTTCTACCTCTTCAAGGCCACCCCCGATATCCAGGCTCTTGCTCCCCCATCCATGTTGTACGGCGGCATGACTGCCGATGAGGAGTGGACTCCGTACGCGCAGCCGACCGCCAAGGCGCACGCGCCTGAAGTGTCTGAGGAGCTTAAGCAAGCTCCGGCAGTGAAGGAGACTTTGGTTGAGGCCCATTAAGCGGCAGCACTAGTGTAGATAAATGAGACCAAATACATGTACCTACGTTAGCTTGACTTATTACTAAGTGGGGATTTCCCTTGAGGGATTCACAGTTGAACGAAACGGTCTATGTGATGAAAATGACAATGTACCCTTCATCAAAATTGTAGACAGAAAAGCGCTCTTGCTCTTGTAGTACAACATAGATCCCGTATCCGAACCTTTGCCGCCTGGTTCGAGATGCCGGCATCTCTTCCCGAGATAGTCTGGCAAACACTCTCGTATTCATCATGCGGTATTTCTTTTTCCTCTTCTGTACCATCTAGGTGCACGGTGATCAGAGCGGGGTCTAAATCTAGATGGCGTCAGTGGCCAGAGTCAATCGATGCATCCCGCCGGACGAGCAACGTATGACAGACGAAAACGGGCTGGGTATTGAGTATCCAGTAATGTGAAAGTCTATGGAACGTCTTCAAACAGATCTACCTCTACGGCTACATGCATGTACGCCCCAGTCGCTCCATGTTCTGACAGACCCATAAGCACCATATCATCAGCTGCGGAAACAGAGCTCTGGGAGGGAGTTTAGTTTTAGTTTGGGCTGACCGGACTTAATTTAGGCGAGTTAAGCCCTGTCCTGGATCCTTGTTGCGATCATCAAACCCCCTTGGAGGCTGGGGACAAGGACGCCCTCACCCAAACAGACCTGGAGCCGTTATTGTTGTCCATTGTTACCAGTATGTGTCCTGTTGTCCGACTTCAAACCCACCCTGTGGCTCTGTCGTCCTCCTCAGCCACCGACACCGACGACTCAAACAATGGCACCACTTACGGGCGCCGAAAAGATGGATGAGCTGCCGCCCTACAGCCCGCCAGCGGCGACAGCGGCTGAAAGTCGCCGTCTCCTCTCTTCGTCAGTGCGGCGGCGGCATCATCCGGCTCTCCAACTTTTACCCCGCAGGTCGCGAACATTGCGCGTTCTTGGTTTAGCATGCCTCGCGTTCATCGTCTACGCGCAATGGAGACAGATTTACCCCGTGGGCGGCGTGTCCGGGCCGGAATTTACGACTCATGGACTCTCAACTCGCCAGCTGCGAGAGGATCTGTCGACTTGCGGAAAACTGCACAGTCGACCGATTCACCCGCCTGGTTACGAGAGGACACGGAACGCCCGCTACGTGGACGGCAAGAAACCCACAGTCATCAGGAACGCAACAATCTGGGTCGGGGAGCCGGTTGAAGGGTCTGCCGACTATTCATGGATTTCTGCCGACGTGTTCATTGAGCACGGCCTCATCAAACAGGTCGCTGAGGGCATAGCGATAGCCTCCCTGCCCGGAGATGTTCTCGTCTACGATGCGGGTGGGCGGCCGCTCACCAGCGGCATCATCGACATGCACAGCCATGCTGCAGCGCACTCACTGCCAACACTACACGGCAATGAGGATGTCAGCGAGCTGTCGAAAGATATCACTCCCTATGTCCGATCCATTGACGGCATTCAGCCGACGGATCATCAACTCCAGGTGATCAAGTCTGGCGGCGTTACCACGTCGTTGATTCTTCCTGGATCAAGTAACAATATTGGCGGCGAATCCTTTGTGATCAAGCACGCCGTCGGAGCTGCTGACGGACGCAATGAAACAAGCGTAATTGACATGCTAGCTGACCCGGATCATACCTGGCGGCATATGAAGATGGCATGTGGTGAGAATTCGAAGCAGGTCCATGGGAAGGCAGGTGAACGTGGCCCGTACAGCCGCCTCGGTGAAAGCTGGGAATTCCGTCAGGCTTTCGAGCATGCTGCCAAGTTGATCCGCGAGCAAGATGACTGGTGCCACGCCGCTGCTCAAGGTCTTGACAATGTCCAGACTTATCTCAGCCACGATCTAGAATGGGAGGCACTGATTGCTGTGCTCAGGGGCCAGGTCCATGTTCATGCTCATTGCTACACCATTAATGATCTCGAAGCTTTCGTGGATCACACGAATGAGTTCAAGTTTCCCATCCGCGCATTTCATCATGCCCACCAGACGCATCTCGTGCCCGAGGTAAGTATTCGCAAAGCCCTTGATGGTATCTCCCATTGTTGCGTCTTTTACTCACTCGTCATTCCCAAGATTCTCAAACGGGCATGGGGAAATAATCCACCAGCGTCCGCCCTCTTCGCCGACAACATGTGGTACAAAGCCGAAGCTGCTATGGGCTCAGAATACGCGGGAAAACATCTCTATGATGCTGGACTGACGCCCATCTACGTGAGCGATAATCCGGTGCTCAATGCACAGCACGTCGTGTTTGAAGCTGCGAAAGCGTACAAGTATGGTCTGCCTTACCACGCTGCACTGGCATCCGTCACCACTGCCCCAGCTGAGAGGCTGGGAATGGAGCATCGCCTCGGTAAAGTCAAGCCTGGCTTTGATGCCGATATCGTCGTCTGGGATAGTGACCCATTGAGCGTTGGGGCTACGCCAATCCAGGTCTGGATTGACGGTACTGCTCAGTATGACGAACCAGTCAGACTTAACAAGACCTATGAGGGTACCATAGTCCCCGATCAGAGTCTCAGCGAGGTTATCGTGAAGCCTCAGATCATGCAGGGCGACGTTGTCTTTACAGGAATTTCAAAAGTACTACACTCCGTAACAGTGAGTGGCTTAGCAGCCGATGGGAAAACCTACAACGTAGCCGTCTCTAACGGCAAGATTACTTGTATTGGAGGCTGCGAAGCCGAGCTCAAAGTTGCGTCTAGCCATGAAGGTACTCTAATTCACCTCAAGAACGGCCATCTTACTCCGTCCTTCATCGCCTTTGGCTCAACGATCGGTCTAAACGCCATAGACTCGGAGCGAAATACCGACAACGGTGCGGACGGGGGAAAGTTCAGTCGCGGTGTTGACGGGCTCGCCCTCGATACGGATAAACTGCAAGTTGCCCACCGCTATGGTGTCACCCGAGCTATCTCGGCCCCCAAATTCACAGCTCTCGGCACGCATCACGGCACAAGCACTGGGTTTCTCACCGGGGCTGGGACTCCTCTCGACCGTGGTGCCGTGTTTGCTCGCGACGCTGCTGTGCACTATACTCTCGATCTTTCCGCGAAAAGCGGAGTTGATGGAATTTCATCCATCTCAGGAGGTGTTGGCGAGCTGCGACGGAAGCTTCTCAAGGCAGTCTCATCGCTCGCTGCGAATGAAACTATCCTTGTGGAAGACCGATACACGGAGTTTGCGTTCCTTCGAGAAGTTGTCGAAGGGCAGATGGCACTCGTCGTGACTGTGCATAGCGCAGACACCGTCGCTGCTTTTTTAGACGTGAAAAGCAGTGTTGAGGAGGTTCTTTCAGAGCTCGTAGACAGCCCGAAGACGCTTCGTTTCGTCGTATACGGTGGCGCCGAAGCTCACCTGGTTGCTGACGCCTTATCTGCAGCCAAAGTGGGAGTTGTTTTGGCACCAATGCAGTCTTTTGCGGTTTCTTGGGATCAGCGCCGAGCGCTTACGGGCGCGCCTTTGACAAACGGCACAAATGTAGATGTCTTGGTTCAGGCTGGAGTTGATGTGGCTATTGGCTTGGAGGAGGACTGGATCGTGCGAGACCTTGGCTTGCTCGCGGGCGCGGCGTTCAAAAATGGCGAAGGGCGGCTGAGTGAGAAAAGTGCGTTGGACTTGGTCGGAAGGAATGTGTACAGGATCCTCGGTCTGGAGGATGAACTTGAGGATGAGCACTTTGTGATACACGAAGGGAGTCCGCTTGAGATTGGATCTAGGGTGCGGGCTGTTGGTGACAGAGGACCGGGCCTATTAGTTTTCATCTAGGAAGGGGTCACTATCGGGCAGAACACAGAAGAATTGACTAGACATAGAGTTCGACAAGAGACGCGATTGAGTGGAAGTATCCGCGACCTGTATAGGTACTCTCTTGGAATCGGTCTAAGGGGTCTTTCTAATTCGTAAAATGGGCAACGTTGTCGACCACAAGACTCTGTATCCCAGGGCCACGTGCATCTTCCAACGGCGCAACGAAGGCCATTTGGCTCCAGCTGAAAAGTGTGTTACGACCCCCATACACAAACACTTCGAAACGCCCTGCGAACTGTCCATTGATCCAGGCCATGCTTCCATGAAGCACATCTGTGACGATGGTGACGTTCGCAGGGAGCTTCGATACCGTAACTGCCTCATGTGTCGAAGTAGACACATTCGACCAAATCCTGCCTGGGTGCCCGGGGTCAAGCTGCATAGCATCTTGTTCGCTCACGGACCGAAGAGGATAAGGCCATCCGTCCGCAGTGAAAGAGAAGCTGCCACCTTCCTCTAATGAGAGAGCGGTATCAGGACCGGACAGTGTGAAAGGTCCAGTGATAGCCAGCGTCAAGGTATAGTTCATGCCCTTACTTCCATGACCAAGGTGCACTGCCTCAGAGTCATTGGCAGAGCGAGCCCATGAGACTAATGGCCCTTTGCATGTAGGTTTGGACTTCGTCACCACACGCTCAAGATTCTGCCCCGGTGCGAGAGGCGTGAAGAAGTCAATGCTAGGCGCAACCCCTTCGTCTACGAGCTCTGCGCCACGGCTGCCACTCCACGCGCGTGCTCCCACCAGCGCTATGCCTCGGCGTATGGCATAGTACGCCTCAAGCTGGGTAGAGGCATCCGGACCATTGTCGTTCCATGCCGCAAGAATGGCACCTCTGCTTGCCGGTGAACTATCTGATAACTGCATGGTCTTGTTGAAAGGGTTGAAATCCGCTGGTGTCCACTGCCACTTAGGCTCATTGGCGAAGTTGAGCACTCGAGATTCGTTGTAAAATTGGGGGTAGCGAGCAGGCAGAATTGGCATGTGGTCGTTCTTAAGAGACATGTATGCCCACCAGTCCTCGGAGTTGATTATATCGTAGTCATTGTTTGCTAGCAGAACCGGGTCCGATTCGCCGTACTGCCAGTGCTGAATGACTACGTCTTTGGAGATAGTCTTGTTTTCGGATGGCTCGTTTGTTCCCCAGATCCGAATTCTCTTACCGGTAGTGGAGTTGATGAAAGAAGACATCTCGTTCACAAAGCCAATGTAGTCGTCAGCCAGCGTCGCATCGTATTCGTCTGCGCCAACATGAACTTCCTTCGTCTCGAACCAGGGAAGAAACTCCGACCAGATACGCTTGACAGTTGGGATGGTATCCGGATGAGATAAGTTGAGCAAGTCGCGCTTCGTCAATGAGAGCTCAGGCTTCCACTTGGTGAGGTAGAGGCAATGCCCTGGTGCTTCGATCTCCGGGATAACAGTTACACCTCTTGACGCGCAATGACTCTGAAGATCGGCAAAGTCTTCTCGGGACAAGGTCTCGTTTTCCCGACCGTGAAGGATCGGCAACAAATTCTCATCTTCCGGCCGCAGCGAAAAGTGGGAGTAGACATCTTGCCATGACGCGTTCTGCCCGCGGTTGAGCGGGTAATTGTCGCTGAGGTGATAGTGAAACTCGCTCATCTTGAAGAAGGAAGCGAAGCTGCACAGTTCCTTGAGGAACGTTGGCGCGTACCACTTGCGTCCGGCGTCAAGCATGAAGCCTCGCGTAGCATATGCCGGCGCGTCAACCGATCGCCCCGTGGGCACAGTTCCGTTCCCTATGAGCAGGAGCTGGAGCAAGGTTCTTGTCCCCCACCACATCCCCCGCGCGCCGGTGCCGCCAATGAAGGCGCCAGACGGGGAGATGACGAGCTCATAACCTTCCGACGTAGGATTGCCATTTTCGTAGGTGAGCGACGAGGTGTTGCTGGTGAAAGAGCCGAGAAGAATGCCGCTGGCGTTGGCGGGGCTGGGGAGACGATCGACGCGCTGTAATGTCCAGTTGACGCCTGTTAGCTCGCTAATGTCTTGTTGGAAGAGCTTCGCAAAGTCGTGGCCGCTTGGTGGAATTAGAGTCAAGCCATCTGTATCGGCTTTGGAGGCTAAACTTTCCTCGATGTAGATGGTCTTTGGGCTTTTATTGACGAGCCACACAGTGCCTGGAGAGGATTCCGAAGTTCGGAGGGTGGGAGGGAGAAGTTGGAGACCCCCTGCTAACACTGGAGTGCAGAAGAATGCCGTGATGAGCTGCAAGAGCGCCATGACTTGAACTTATTTCGGCGCAGGTTGATGATATAGCCTGCCCTCTTCGAACACTTCCAATGCACCTCCATTACATTGCCATTAGGATGATTGACCATTTATCCAGGAAAGCTATATATGTCTTGGTTCGTATCTCGGCTTCAGTGTTATCACCCCTCACTTCATCTAACTTTCAGAGATAGATCAGCAGAGCTGCCCCGCAAATTAACGGTCTGATGTAACTACGCATGCTGTGCTATGGTAACGTAACCGAAATCTCAACCGGGGGTTGGTTGCCCTCCGTCCCTTGCTTCATACCCGCAGTGAGCAACAAGCCACGGATTGCCCACTGGCCTCCGAGTTCTGCCAAATCGATGGTGATTGCGCCCAATATCAATGCATCCGATGAGCGTCGGGGAACGGCTGGTCTTAGATGAAGTTAAGACCACGGATGTGTCTAGATAAAACGAGATAGATTATTCAATTGATTTCTGTCGTATGGTCACAATAGCGGTATCGACGTGTGTATAAGAGAACGGATGATCTATTAGAAATAGAGAATAGGCGCGAAGCACGCTCTGATATAGAGGGTGTAAGCGAAGTGGGCCTCGGTGATTATATAACCGAGGTCACGTAACGTGTGGTAAGGCTATGGATGGTTAAAGCCATTACGACAATTTCAAAGCGCTAGATAGTAAGATCGCGTCCCACCAGGGATGATCACGGCACGAGTACCTTCAAGATCACAGGAAGTGGTTGGAATGGGATCAAGCCTAAATCCGGATGATATGAAAGTTCAGTACAAGAACAGCTTGCCCATCCCGAACTGCATGGCGGTTTTCGTATCGAAATCACCATATTGCATTGAGCGCGTGCTTGGGGTACATTGCGCGTATTATGTAGTTAAAAAGTGTACCGTATCGTGTGATTTCCCTTGAAAGCGTGATCCCGTCAAGGTCGATCTTTTGCGCCTGTAAAGCCGGAAAAAAACCACCACATAAAAGTTCAGTACAATTTACGGTAATA
This sequence comes from Colletotrichum cuscutae, assembly GCA_030869315.1. Taxonomy (NCBI): domain Eukaryota; kingdom Fungi; phylum Ascomycota; class Sordariomycetes; order Glomerellales; family Glomerellaceae; genus Colletotrichum; species Colletotrichum cuscutae. The sequence continues at coordinate 272,435 of MPDP01000046.1, read as the reverse complement.
TATTGGGCGACAAAAGCGTGTATTTTAGTACTCAGTGCAACGCTGGCAACTGGAAGTTGTCTTTGCGGCATGCTAGTTGCGTTCAATATCTGAAAAGCCGAATTAGCATTCATGGACTTGGATGGGAGAAAGGCACTGGAGACTTACGAAAAGTTCTCCTTGTAGAACCAGACCTCACTGGCACCACCTCCGCCTTGCAGAGTGCGTTTCTGGGCTTCGGCCGCAACTTGAGACAAGTCGAAGACCAATGATGCCGGACCACAGGCTATTAAGCCAACGCTCCCTGATTGCTCAATGGCTCGCCTGGAAATTGCGGATACATCTGGTCGTCCGTTGAAGTTGCGTAGACTGACCAGCCCATAAGGTGATTGCCATTCAGTGTCGGAAGACTTCCCGGGTGTTTCAATCACCTCCTTGTCTGCATCATATGCCGGAGATTCTGGATTTGACGAGGTCGACTTGTTTTGCACTGAGGTCCCGGTCTCATGGAAAGAAATTGAAATACATGGCGCCTTTGTGTTCTCGGCATGGGGACGTCGAGCAATAATGTCGTCCAATGCTCTGCAGTACCATTCCCGGAACTCCAGATCACGGGTTGCCACAATAACTTCCATCTCTGTGTTTGCGATCCCTCTATATTGTCGTTGTAAAATGTGCTCGATCATTGGTAAAGAGAATCCTGCCCCTGCACCCCCGGCAACAACGAGCGTTCGGTCGAAGCCAGCGAACCATCGATCCGTAACGCCACCGTACGGACCGTCGAGCAGTACTCTAACAGGTGCCTCCGGAACTTTCCGAGCAATCGCAGCAAGCCTAGCAGTTATCCCTCCTCTCGGTTGGATATAGAAGACCATTTCGTTTCGCTGGCCGTGTCGTGGGATCGAGCAGATCGTAAACGGGTGGGCAGTCAGTGAGTGCATGCCGCTAGTGAGGAACCTCAGATACACGTGCTGTCCCGGTGTCCACCGGGCATTGGTTTCAATGACGACCTTCAGACAATGAGGTGTGACCAGTGATACTCGGGCGTGATCGACACCGTGCTCCATGAAGGTTTTGAATTGTGAGTAGAAGAAGCATAGAGCGTACAACACAGCTGTGACGATGAAGTAGTCCCATGAGGTGAGACGGAAGTCGCAGTGGATGAAGAAGAAAATGAAGAAGACAGCGGCTACAAAGAGGTGGGTTGCCTTGAACAGCTCGTAATATCGGTCCCTGGCAAAGCAAGTTGACTGTCAGTAATGTCTTCATGTCTGCATCCAGAAACTGGGGGGACAACGATGAGCATGTTAACATACCGGACCCAACGAATAGACATGAAGGTCAACCATGCTTGAGCTAGGATAGCAATGACGCCTGTAACCCACATACCTCCATCATTCCACTGCTTGACTATGTCGCCTTTCCAGATGTGAAATACGATAAAAGGAAACGTATGGACCAGCGCAAGTACAAACATAGCCCATGCCACCCAGTTATGCCAGATATTGAGTTTCTCGTGGGATATACCGGTCAGGGCTGAAATCGGGTTTGCCTTAGCGCCTAGAATGCTACGGAGACAGGGTTAGAAAAGCCAAGAATAAGATCTTTGGGGACTTCTCGAGTTACTCACAAAAGAAATGGCATACATGCCAATGCCATGTAACCGGCACGAGTGGCAATTGGCGGCGAGTTTCCAAAGCTCAGTTGTTTGGTGTTAGGCCAGTAGTATGGCTGAGGACCGAGGGTCATTGCTAGAAGATTGTCAGTCTTCGATCTCACAGGGCCTCACGCGAGGAGGTAGTAGTACCTAAGAAGAACACAGCACCTACAGCACCGAGGAGATATGTGCCTAGGGACTGTGTGTTCCAGGAACCAAGCCGCCAACTCTTGTAGGATAAGAGACGGCCTAATGACAAAGTCCTTAGCCATAATGTGTTTCTTCTCCACGATGTCGGGGCGTATGTCGAGGCAAAGCTGGCAATAGCCGCAAACAATATAACCGTTACGAAGAAAGCAACAGTAGGTAGTCCGTATCGATGATCAGCCTCGTACCAAAACACCCAGTAACCCGTCTTGAAAGCACATTGCTCAGGTGTCATAGAGCAAGTTCCAGCATCGCGGCTGGAGTGTAACATGACCGGTTGGCTCAGCCAGGGAAGAGACATTATGGCGTTAGGCTTCGATTAACCAAGTAGGATTCTGGGAGTGAAATTCTGCTCAAGGACGAGTGCGAGGAAGGGTTTACGATAGAAATGTCATAAGCATCGTGCTTGGCAAAACGCTGACAATCACTTCGCTTGTGGATCAGTTGACGCTGAAGTAGATTTTGCGTAATTTGGCATATACGCCAGTAGAGGATTACTAATTGGCCATCGCAGACAATCCTGCCGTGATATTGAGGACTATCAGGGTATCAAACCGGTTGCCACGTACATTTGAGCGCGTTTTTTTCGATTCGCGAAGTCGGGAATCCTGCGTTCCAACTCCCAGGGTTTTGAGCACATTTGAGCTCGTTAACTCTCCCTATCCGGAATATAAGCACCACCCATGCCACACTGCGGTTCTAATGTCACACTAGACGACCAACAGATGCGTCGGCAACTTGACCTAGGGGTTGCAATTGGCTAAGCTTTGTGATTTGGCAGATTTCCACGTGGAGAATGGAGTCAACTTGCGCGTTTCGGGACCCTCTTTTCCCACATTGTTTCCGACGACACGGACGTCAGATGCCGTGCCACCCGGGGAGAAACTTGCTCATAGTAACGCTCGTGCCGATCTTCCACTTTACGGTATCATCTACCTTGAGTGAATGAGAGGAAGAGTCTTCTAAACTTTGATAAATCATATGATGCCGCCATCGATATCAATGATGGGACCAGATTTGTCTCTCAACGACTAAGCACTAAGTACAACACACCCTACTACATCGACTCTGCGAAATTCCATCGACAAGGATCGACTGTATCAATTTACAGCCGGATTGAAAGCTCAATCATTCCAGAGCAAATATCCACCGAATAGAGTATCACTCCATAGTCGACCGAAATGGATATGAACATGGCAACCAGCACAGCCATGGCGATGGCAACATCGACTAGTGCTGCCTCCGGCGACATGTCGAGCATGTCGATGTCAATGTCTGAAATGGCTATGACATTCTTCGAAACCTTCCAAACACCGCTCTACTCGAACGCATGGACACCGACAAGTCCCGGTCAATATGCGGGCACCTGCATCTTTCTTATCGTGCTGGGCTCGATCTTACGCCTCCTACTCGCTCTGAAGCCCGTACTCGAAGACCGATTCTGGAGAAACTACCCTGTCTACGAATCGGACAAGCAAGCCTTGACAAGTCACCATGCAGAGAGTGTTGAGCCAGGACAGGCCGGCTCGGTGATCCGAAAAGATATTGTGGGACGGTGGAAAGGGTGGCGGGCCGGGGCTGCTGCTGCAAGGGCAACTTACGAGGTCATTGTGGGAGGGATCGGATATCTCCTGTGAGCCACACCTTCGCACTTGCATGATGTCAATCTGGCTGACAATTTTCATAGGATGCTTGCGGTGATGACGATGAATGTTGGCTACTTTCTCTCCGTGCTCAGTGGTGTTTGGCTCGGAACATTTCTGCTCGGCGGACTTGCTGGCGGTAGTCCGGCGATCCACTGCTAGAACAAATGACAGCGATGGAGTTATACCAAGTCGAAGCTTGGTCATTAAAAATTAGCAAATCGATTAATTATGATAAAGTAAGGTTCTAGCATCACGTTTTGACGCCAGTATCGTCACACCCAACCCCCTTCTTCGTGATATGGAATATTGTGTCTTGAGCCTGGACCTCTTCCCAAACTGACCGCAGCTGGAGCCCGATATGGTGATGTCCCTTGATCGAGGTCACCGCTATCATCATGCGGTGGAAGCCAGTTCGCCCCGGTATACACAGTGTCTTCGACGCTCTCCACCGAGTCAACGCCCATACGCCGCCCATGTTTTCCGGCCAGAGCGCCGTAAAAGTATCTCCGCCCCAATTCCCCAACTTTCTTCTCCCTATCCATCGAAGACAGCTGCGATAGACCTTCAAAGTCATCCAACATTTGGCTTTCATTGATGTAATACATTGCGCCAGCAATGCTCCGGGGATCGACTGGCATCTCGGGCCACTTGATGAATAAACTTGCCCCCACAGCCACGATCATCAGCGCCAAGATCGTCAGACTAATAATCGAGCAGATTTTGTGGGAGTTGAGCGTCTGAGTTAGGTTGTACGGTACATTGGCCAACAGCATCGGAAGAAATTCGGCTGTTATGGACATGAAAGCTGCCAGCATCAGCGCTATGTCGCCATTGACAATCGCGGCGTAAATGCCGTAAAATCCATTCGTGGGGCGTGTAAAAAGGATGGATGATTCTGGTCTTTGCGAACGCCGGCCCAAGTGATAATAAGGACTGACAATAGCAATACCTGCAATCTGTATTAGTCAGGCTCCTCGATTCTGGCTGATGCTGGGATCGGGGCTACTCACTCATGAAAATTGATTCCCAGCAGAAAATAATAATGACACCCAATGCAGCAAGGAAGAAACGGAGTCCGAATGTTTGACTGTCCATGAAGTCTTTGAAAGAAGTACGAAGACCAAGCGTAACATGATAGTAAAGTATGATGATGAACAAGGCAAGCAAAAAGCATACGAACACAATACGCCACCAGTTCGTAAGCGCGATGAAAGAGTTTGGTTTCCGGTCATTGGTCGCAGTGCCGTGTGGATGTATGATAATATGCGACTCATCATCGGTCGATAGCGCTCCTGACCCTGCCGATTGCAAGTTGTCGGCCGATTCGTCATAGTAGATGAAGCCATATTCGTCTCGACCGTGTCTATTCTCAAAGAAACCCAGCATGTAGTTCTTGTCTGCCATTGTTCTTTCGTTAGCTTTGAAGTTGACGTGATGTGGCCGAATCCCTGCGTTTAGAGAAAGTGACGATATCCCCCCGATGCTCCAAGGATTTGCGTGAAGTCCAGTCTTCCAGCTGCGAAGGAGGTACAGGAGAACCAGCAGGAGAGCGACGATGAGAACGAGCAACGCGATCAAGATATAGGCTGATTTTGGGGAGACGCCTAGCTGAATGCCGCAGCCGTCGATGGCGGTGATTTTGCATTTGCCATGTAGTTTCATCCCAATCGCCTCAGTTGCCAAGGGTGCCAGGAGAGACGATGACCATACCATCAGTGTCGTGATGAAAGGCACCGGATGGCCTTGCCTGAGAACCTTGAAAGGGGCCAAAAACCCATTCCAGCCTTCGAACTGAATGGTCATGCTATTCTTCCCGAGTGCACCTCCTTCTTGAGATAAAGCGTGGAAAGGCTGATATAACTTCGCGTTGAGATCAATAATTCGGAGAGGAATTGCAATCATGACGGCCAGAATCACCGGAAGGAACTTGCCGAGGAAGTAATCGCCATCGGTGAAGGCAAACTTCTCGACTTCGGTTATGACGGTATCGGGTTTGCTCGTCGACCCTGGATGGGAAACCGAGGTGAATACCGCCGTGGAGGGGCCAATAGTGGACACTCGTGTACTAGGCTTCGGAGTGGATGTGATCGTACTGAGCTTGCCCGATATTGAAGTGACGAATGTGGTGGGGCTTGGAGTTGATATGACCGTTTTCAAAGAGCCTCCGATCGTCGTGATCACTGTAAACGATAAAGGCGTGCTCCCAGTCGGCGTCGTCACCATCGCGATTGTGGTTGGCGTTCCTCCAATTACAGAAGTAAACTCCCTCGGAGCCGGTGTTCTAGTTGTCACAATCTCCTTACTATCAATCGTTGTCCTGATGATCTCTGGGGCGTCGGTGGTTGTGAAGACGCCAGTCCTGCCGCCGATTTGGGACACAAGAGTCAAAGACACCGGCTTGAAGCCTGCGGCGTTTGTAGACTGAATCAGCACCACCGTAGGCTTTCCAGCAATGGTCGTCTGGACGGCAACCAGGCCTACAACCAGAGACGGAGTGACTGTGACTACCATCTGCGTCTCTTCGCCCCCTATCCTCGTCTCGACCGTCTCCGCAGGTGGCGTATAAACGCCAGTGAAAACACCTCCAGCCTTGGTCACCAAGACCTGAGGTTTCCCCGTTTCCACAACTGTCACAACCTTCCCGTCAAACACACTGGTGATGAGTTGTGTGACTGGGTTAGGCTGCTCGCTCTGCTGGCCTCGCGACCCCCCAGGAATGGTAAAAACTTTGGTAATTTCGGTTGTTCCTACGGATACGTACACTACCCCCGCCGCAGTTGAGGTAGCTACACTTGCAATAGTCGTCGGCACGGCAGAAACAACAACAACAGAGCTGTAGGTGCTGACCCTTGCCGGCGATGTGAACTGGACCGTTGAGGTTATGGTCGCCTCTCCCACTTCATTCGTGACTTCGACGATTGTCGAGGCTGGTGCAGCCGAGGTTGAGGTTGTCACACGGCCAATAGTCTTGGTTGTCGTCTGGTAGTAGGTTGTTTTGTCGTCGCTGATAACATCTGTTTGGGTGGTCTGCACAGGTATGGTCGTGGTCATAACCACGTTGCTACTTGCCAAGGTTCTCGTGACCGACCTCTGCGTCGCAGTTGTGATCACTCGTGTATACGTGTTCTCGCCAGTACTTCCGGGAATTGTTGTTTCAACAGTCGTCGAATAGCTCCACAGAGTACTGCCTACGATGGATGTTGTGTACTGGAAAGTGGATCCAGGTCTTGTGACTGTAGAAGTGAACTCGGACTTGATGATGGAAAACACCTTGTCGTTTCCGATGGGCTCCAACGATGATGAGCTGGAAGATGATGCGGCACTAGTGACAGGAGCTTTGGGATGGTTCGAACCGCCAGAGGAGGAAATCAAGCTGGCTTCTTTGCCGCTTACTGTCGAATCCGTTATGTCTTTAATCTTGTCTGAACTTTCCGGTCTTCTGGTTGTTAACGGTGAAGACAGAATAGAGTCAACTTCTTTACTCTGAACATCATTAAATCTCGTAGTGCCTGGTGATGGTGACGATGTTGGCCCTGAAGTTGGATTATGTTCCTTACTCTGAACATCATTAGATCTCAAAGTACCTGGTGATGATGATGATGTTGCCACTAAATTTGGATCATCTGTAGCCGTAGTAGTCCCGGTAGGAAGTTCGTCAGATGGCGCAGATGAGGGCGGACTGGAGACGGTCGGGCTCTGTGCCTCACTTCCTGATGCCGAGGTGGTGGTTGTGACTTGTGCCTTCTCTTGTCGACCAGTGGGAGATTGTTCTTGCTGCGTTGATACTACAAAAGCTACACTAGATGCTTTTTCTGACGACGATATAGTAACAGGAGCCGCTGAAGTTGACTTCGAAGCAGGAGATCTCCCAGGCCCAGAAGTCGTCGGGAGATCGGCATTACTAGTTTGGATGATCGTCGACAGCTGTAGACCAGCAGACGGACCAGAGTCTGAAGACGATAGGTCCTGTGCTGAACCACTTGGACTTGAGGACTTCTCGCTGATAGAACTGGACTCCTGCCGTGAATCCAGGTAATGGCGCGGCTCAATAACTGCTGTGCTGTCTGAATTTGGCATCGTATTCTGAGCATATATCACCAACCCCACCAAGATGGAGAGGACGAGAATCATGCATACGATGAAAGGCCATTGCAGTGGTTTCGGTCGATAGTCTGGACGCGTCGGTATCGGAGGTGGACGATTCTTCTTGCCTAGCTCATCGTGGTACTCGTCGATGTCCTCAGTAGCTTGCAGATTATACTGCGTTTGCGAGTCAAAGGTGGGCTGTATCGCTGGTGGGTGTTGATGCATGTTTGCTACTAGCCTGTATCACGGCATGATTAATCGTTGAACACCTGTTGGGTCGAGGTCTTGTTTCTCGCTGGTTGATATTCTTATTCAGACCAGAAGGAGACGTCAACGATTGTCCACATGCAGCTTTCGAATAATTCAGAATAGGCCTGGTCATGAAAACAGAGTTCGCCGAGCCAGGAATTCGCCAATGTACAACATGAAGAAAGCCCTGAGTCCTTGGGTCGCGCACACCAAAGCAAAGCCACCATCTTGTTGTGGTGGCTTTGAGACAACCAGGCAGCTGTAGCAGCTCAGCTCCGCGAGTGGGCAATCGTCTTTCTGGTGCACTACTGTACCAGCCTCATCGAGTGCCAGTGAGGCCGCTTGACCGCTTGCAGTCTGCATCAACAGCATTTCATGGGCGAAGGTTGAAGCCAATGATCATGTGTGGTTATCCTGGAAGGCGCCCGCTACCCTGAGCTGAAGTCCGGTGCTAGTCACATTCCGGACTGGTGAGTACCGGTAAGTATATGCGGGCTGAGCCATGGCATTTTTTGTTGAGAAGGCTGATTCGCTCCAAGGTCAGGGAGCACGAAGGACCTAAAACATGGCTTTTCTTTCTGTGGTATTTTGCCATTTCTCATGTACTAATGCCGAGAATGCTTTGATGCGTTTGGTAACATTCGATGAAGTAGGTACTTAATGTAGGCTCAATCGACGATTTCCATGGTCTTACTTGCAGGTCTGACAGCCGTAGAAAACAACTTGTCGAGAGACGATTTCGAAGCACGTTGGGCGCAGCATTGACTCGGTGGGTCGGCAGCATGGGACTATCCAGATTCGCTCAGACACGCCAAAGCAGTGAGGGTGGCTAGGGACACTAGGCTGTATTGCCGGGGCTCCACGTACGTAGGGCTGAATGCCGCAGAAGTCGGGATTGTGCTACAACGAGTTAGAACTCCTAATCTAGCCTCGCATTTCCGGTAGTTGAGGCTGTAAAGACGATGCTTCGGAGGGCGAGACATCTCTACCGAATGGCTGACATAGTCTTTGAGACCGGCCCGTGGCCGAGACCAAAGCTATTTCACTGAGAAGTACCTCCCAGAGGTAGATCATGTTGTTCCTAAGTCATGTATCTTGGACTAATTACGGCGACATAGTACCACAATATCTCCATGGTACCACTAGCATGAAGGTCGAAGAGGCATGGCGATAGTCGGTCGGAGCATACTAGATGGAGTTCGCCAAGGCACATTTGTATTGCTAACATCCTACAAGGTGGCTTTTGTTATTGAAATTACTGAAGGCAGGCGGCTATTTGCTGATCTGAATGGTACATGTACACAAGTCTTTACAATTCCTCGCCAAGCCAATTAGTATCAATGTCCTTCTCATCGACGTACTCGGAGAGTCTCTCCTTCAAGTCCTCGACTTCAATCTCGCCGTCGACGTAATCGACCTTGTGCTTGTGGGGAGGAATGGGGACGCGGCCGGGGACGTGAATGACACCGTTCTTGGCAATTCCATCGGCGACGACAATGGGGATGTAGCCGTTAAGCTTGACCTTGGTCCAGCCGCCCCAGGTGGCGACATCGACGGCGATGTTCTTGCCCAGCAAAGTGGGAAGATCAACGTGGTAGTGCTCCATGGTGTTGACATCCTTCTTGTCATCGGGGCGGTACAGCGCGTCGCTATACAGAGTCGCATTGCCGACGATCTGGTACTTGAGCAATGCTCTAAGGTACTTGAGACCGAGGTCGGTGTTGAACAGGAACGCATTCGCCTTGGGTCCAAGGCGAGCGAATGCGTTGTTGGAAGGGGCGAAAACGGTGGTGCCGGTGGACTTGACGCCGTGAATATACTTGACGAAGTCGGTCTTCTCGTATGCGAGCAACAGCGTGGAGAATTGACTGGGGAGAAGGGTGAGCTCTCGGCCGACCATGGGTGGCGGGATGATCAGGCTATTGACAGCGTGAATAATTCCATTCTTGGCGCGCTATAGATTGCAAGTCAGATTTGTAGGATTGATGAACCATGGGGACTTTGAGTGCTCACAATGTTGACGGCAACGACCTTGGCGTAAAAGTTGATGCGCACGCCGCCGAGGCCGACGCTGGTGCGAAGACGCTGGGGCTTGTCGCCGAGGAACTTCTCATTGAGCAGCGTGGGGAGAGTGTGGGTGCGAAGGACCCTCTTCGCATCGTAGTCACCAATGCCAACGTGGTACTTCAAGATGGCTTCAATAACCTCCTTGCTCGGTTTCTTGTGCTTGGGAAGATGCTCGAAGGCGCGGTTCGTCGGTACGAAAAGTGTGTGATTCGCCTCTGTGCTCTTCAAAACATTGACAATGTCCTCATATTCGTTAACAAGCTTGGCAAACTCGGTCGTGTGCTCGCTCTTCGAAATGAGCTCGTAAATAGTTTTATCGGAAACCTTGGGTTCGTTAAAGATCTCCTCCTCGAAAAGGTGGTCAAATTTGTTCTCGACTGTCTCTTCGAATGAGTGTAATGCACCCTCAATGTGTGCGGATAAGGAATCGATGCTATCTTCCACAGTGCTCACGATGGAGTCCTTGGAGGGGACGCGGTCCCACCAGGAACCTCGATTAGCGTGGTCATCGTTCTTGATGGCCGCTTGCTCGAAGATCTTAGGATCGGGAAGGATAAATGCGTTGGCAACGGCCACGCATGAGAGGGCTGCAACAGCTTTCATGTTGGATTGATTTTGCAGATAAGAATGCTACCTTAGTTCTGGAAAAAGGTTCATAAGGGAGAAGGGAATGTCAGAAAGCGACCATGCTGGGGGAAATGCAGATAAGGAACCTTTTGTTCGACTCTTCGGCACCGGGAGGCGAACACCACGCACTTTGCGTACGCGGAATGGCCGTAGGCAGAGACACTAGGGACGACGCCAACAGCTAGAGGTCCAATGGTAAGCTGACGTCAACGGGATCGGACAACAGCAGCAAAGTGAAACTCTCCCCCGCCCATCCCACCCAATGGAACTCGAATCCCCGAACGAGCCGAAGGAACGACCAGACGGTGGGAACTCGTTCCATGCGGGAACAAATAGCAGCTCAAGCTGTCGCCGCGGCCTCAAGCACCATCAGCTCTCTTCTACTACGTAGAACTTCACCTCATCATCGACTTGTCGCATAATGAATGAGGTGATTTGGGTGTGAGAGCTCGCAAGCTATGCAGAGTTATGCAAAACTAAAATCGAGCTAAGTCGGTGTGTACGAGCTTGAGCTATGGACAAAGCTACCAGACAGCCACACAACCACCACAGCTCTCAGCTACATCCAATGCGTCATTCATCCCACCTATGAAACCGCTTTCATCCTCACGGCTATCGGGCTCTCGGGGTTTACGGGTCTCCATCCATCGGCCTGATTTCTGCCCGCCTCCGACCACGCACGGCCCCACTCCGCTGCTCCGCTGTCTCTAGGCTAATGCTTCCCGGATCACCTCCGGCCGGGTTCTAGGCGAGTATTGTTACCGGATTCCGAAGATATTGTAACAAAATAACCATTGGATACGTATACATATCTCTGAAGTCTCTGTTTACAGGCCTAACCTCAACTCACAATTCGGTGCCGACACGCAGAAGTCAAGCAAAGCCCGCACCATTGACTTCTTGGCTGCATTTCCCCACAAACAAGAAACAGCAGTTCATGTTTGACAATATGATGAGAGCTGAGAAGTTTCGGTGCCAAGGTGACACCGAAAGGGGTAAGACGTAACGCTCGCTCTCACATGGAACGTTCATCGGGACTACGGACGAGCAAACGGCTGTGTGGGATGACCAATCTTATCTGGTGTATGTTTGACTTTCGCAATCTGCTGCAGGCTGGAGATGACTTGCCCCGGCATCTCAAAGGCTTACTTCGTTCTTCAATTCCGGTTCCGGGATTTCCAAACTACGGCTCGGAAACCCGAGCATGCTTGATTTGACAGCTGATAGTCGCACATCTAAAAGGTCGTGTTCAACTGCTCCGCGGGGCAACAATAGAGGCAGTGACGGGGCCGGAGTATCTTGAGTCCTGCTTATGGTGCACAAGGCACTGTGGTATTAGCGTGGATTACATCTTGTACCTGAAGTATGGTACATGTGGCTATCTGGGTTGACAAAGAAAATTGCCCGGATTTGGGAGATAAATTTCGAAACATTTGGCGAACTTGCGAATCCTTCCAGAAAAAAAAAACCACAAATATGCCCCTCAATGCCAGCTTGATGGCTTCGAAAACTACATGTATCAACTTATTGTGCATCACTTCTTCAACCCCAATGGATTGCCTGATGCAAATTTTTCAAGTCGCGAATACTTGTCGTTCAGGACATTCTGGATGTGCTGCTCAACCCGCGGGAAGATATCCTTATGGGCGGTAGGGCTCATCCAGGCGTCCAAGTGGCCGCGGTTCTGGAACACCTGCCTCTCATAGCAGACGCCGCCGTTGGCCTCTGTGAGGGTAGTGAAGGATGTGTCGGTGTTCTCGGGCGCGTACACCTCGTCCTCGGATCCGGAGAAGAGGAAAATGGGCAGACCCTTGAGGCGGGCGATGTTTTGCGGTGTGACGAGGCTCTCGTTCTGCGAGTCGGTCACTACTTCGTGGGTGCCTTGGTACATCAAGTGGTTCAAGTTCGCCATTGAGGCACCACCAACGAAGTTCTCTAATTGTGAGTGAGTGGCCTCGTTGAGTCCCTTGTGCGACCAGAGCCTGGAAAATGTTAATCATAGAGGAGGCTGAAAAGGGCTGGGATATACTAACCGGCCGAAAGCAAGAGAGCTGCGATGGCAGACAACGGAGTTACAGATCTCATTGCGGTGACCAACGGGGTAGAAGCGAAGCAACTGGTTGATAGCCTGTTGGATGTATCCATCACGAGGTGTGCTGGTGCAGTCAAACCACTTGCCCTGGATGAGGTTGTAGATGTTGGCCATGGAGATGGGCAGGTTAGCCTTTAGGTTGTTGACCTTGGGGAATTTGGGGTTCATGAACACCTGGGACGCGGTGACACCGCTAAGCCATTGCCGAGGGATGCTTCCGTCAAGCAGACCTGAAGCAAGAGCAATAGATCCAGCGCAGTGTGCTACGACGTATGTCGGTGACGAGGGGCCGCTACCGTCCAGCCTATCAATGATCGCATGCCTCTTGCGAATCTTCCTGAGAGCAGCCTGGATATCACGGCGCGCGTCGTACGTGGTCCAGTTCTGTTGAGCAACAATAGTCTTGCCCACGCGGTGTACCATGGAGTACACGCGGTACCCCTTAGCCCGGAAGTAGTTCACCGCATTCTTCTCAATGGTGGGCAAAGCAAAGATCTGGTGGTCGACAGCAGCACCAGGGATGAACAAAAGAATCGGCGCCCTGCTTGCGTCGCCACCCATAGTCTGCGGCTCCCACATGTAGAGCTTCGTCTTAACGCGGTCGTTGGCCTCAACTGTGATCTCTTCCGACCAGGGTGTGGGGTTCTGGTAGCTGTTGAAAGGTAGGCTGGGCCAGATCTGAGGGATGAAAGGTGTGAGGAAGGCTACTGCTGCCTTGGCAGTGAAGTATCCGAGGAAGTTGGCGGTTGAAGAAACCTTGGCGTAGAGGCTAGATCCGGTTGCTTCCATGGTTGTGCATTCTTGAAGGAAGGCCGTGGGGCGGATATGGATGACGCCCTTACCGCGAACCTCTTCGTGAATGGGTTGGTCATGCTCGTCAACCTCAGTAATAGTGCAGTAGAGAGTGGTCGTGGCCTTCCAGAGGTTGAGGGGGTTGAATACGACGTCCGAGTTAACGACCTTGTAGCCGTTGAAATGCAACTTCTTGCCATCCTTTTGTGAGATCAGGAAGTTGTAAGTCAGGTTGGTGGTATCAGGCGATCTCGGGTCGTCGTTAAACAAGTTGAACTTGCCACCCTGAACCATAGACGTACCACCAAGAGCGGGGCAGGTAAAGGTACCGGTTAGATTGGCCTCGTGCTCCTTGTCGTGGACGACTAAACGTACTTCTGTAAGCGCCGGAAAGTCCTCGCAAGTATAGATGAAGACTTACGGTTGTGAGTGTTCCATGACCTGGCGCTGAGGAAGAAACGGGCATATTCGCCCCGGCTTTTGGCAGTCAAGGTAGCCCTTTGGAAATCTAATGTCTTGGAATCCTCTCCAAAGTGGATCCATCCGTCCATGGTCTCGGTGAAGGCTATACCAGGAGTCATGTCATCTCTGGCTGTGTTGATGATTTCTTGCACTCTGGCCACAGGCGGGTGTTCGCCCTCGAAGGGGTCATGTGCCGGCTTCCCAAACAGGTTTAGGGAGCCTGGGGTTGTTCAGCACAAGTCAGACAGATTGAACCTTGGATTGAGGAACCAAAGATACTTACCGTTCTTTGTCTTAAGATCGACTTTAATATGGAAGTCATCCGCGATCTTCTCAACAGATCTCTCTGCGAGGGCTGTAATTGTCGCAAAAGGATTGACACCAAGAGCCGCAGGAACAATGGTTCCATCGCAAACGACCAAGCCCTCATGGACCTCACCTGCAGTGCCCTTGAACAGCTGGCCTTTGTGGTTTACGCCACCGCTGGCGCCAGTTCCGTCGCTGCTCATACGAGCACCACCACTAGCCAGATATTAGCAAGCATTCCAACTTCGCACAAAACATTCCATCTTACATGGCATGGACAGTGATCTCCTTCTCGCCAAATGCGGCATAGAATGGACTGTCGACGTAGATTCCGCCGATCAGGTTGGTCAGCTTGGCCAAGTAGCCCGCCAGCTTCTTGGCTCTGTGCGACTTGCCAACACCAGAGAAGTTGATGAGGGGTCTGTCCTTATCAAGCTGCATGGTTGCTTGACTACCTGAAATGACCTAATTAGACCGGTTACTGCGAAATGCGGTCAGAAAGACTTACTGTCGTGGGACATGATGAGATAGCACTGCGTCTTCTCGGTGCTTCCATCGGGGAAATAGGGGCCGAAGAAGCGGCTGCCAACGGCTGCAGTTACATGACCGACTGCACCCTTAATGGAGATGTTATCAGGGAACACTCTGCCGGGCAAATATGTGAGCATTGCCTGGTAGAAGGGCGCGAGGGCGGCAGGAATAGCACCCTCCTCAACGACGAAGCCATCAAGTGGGTTGTCCAGGCCCTTCCGGCAGTCGATAATACCGGTGATACACGGTCCGACGGGACGGTTTGGAGGAGGGTCTTCGCGTCCCATGCCGTTGACATACTCGCTAGTGTTGTAGCTTTACGATGGAATTAGTAGACTGCACTCTCGGAGAAGGCATCTTCCACCTACCCGAATGCAAGGATATCACCATTGCCACTCATGCCGTGTCCAACATCCGGGCTCATGTCCAAGCCAAACTGCTTGCTGCGGAGCAGGATCTCGGTAGTTCCGATACTACCAGCGCCGAAGAAAACCAGCTCCTTGGCATGAACCCACATCAGATCCTCGTAAAAGAGGTCCTTGAAATTGGCGCGCTTCCCACCGTGCCATGCAAAGTGCACGATGTAGCCCTCACGGTCCTTCGCCTTGGTGACATAACGGACCTCGCACTGGCAGAACATTTCGGTACCCCAGTTCCAGGCGTCACTGAGATAGTTTACCAGCGTTGTAGACTTGCTGCCGTCGTTGAGACCGGTAGTGTCTTGGCCACTGAGCGTAGAGGCTCGCATGTAGACACCGGTGCTGTTCTCGCCATCCTCGAAGCGGGTGGTCTGGGGTACACGGTCGAACTTCTCGCTCCAACCCATGAGCTTGGCCTGCTTCTCGAGTGTCTCCAGCTTGTGTAGCTTGGGGAAATCCTTTGGGTACTTCTTAGGCTCCAAGACACCGGCGGCGCGCTTGTAATCTGTGTTACAGAAAGTTAGCGTCTTTACGAAGTTTCTGTATGACAGGGAGGCTAAAACTCACATTTTTTCAATTCTCCTGCATCTATCTCCTTGGGCCAAATAGGCAGGTTGAGAACCCCTTCGTCTGCTTCGAGGAAGACGTTGGCGTTGAGCAAACTCGTGCCGCCCAAGCCATTGCCGACGAAGGCGTTTTGACCATCTCCAACAATGAGATGGTAAAGGCCAGTCGGATCACCGCCGGTGCCCAACTTTCCAAGAGCACCGAGAAGACCATCCGTCGCCGCGTTCGTAGTGTGAAGCTCCTTCACGGCTGGGATGATCTCGGAAGGGAACTCTCCGGGCCACTTCTCCTTACCGCGCTCGAGCAAGCAAACCTTCTTGTTGCCACGCGCCATGCGGCTGGCGGCGACGGCGCCACCATATCCGGAGCCGATGACAACAACGTCATAAGACGGGCGGATCAGCTCAACGGGGCGGGAGATACGCGGGTATGCGCCAGTCACAGGGTCGAATGTGTCGCCGGCCTGACGGTATCCCTCGCGGGGCTCCGTGGCTGGATAGGGGGTGTCGAAGGACTCTGTGTAGTCAGGCTCGATTCGACCGTTGGACTCGCCATTGAGACCGTTAGTCTGTTGATGGTCGTAACCGTTGGGCTCCGCTGTGCCCTCCATCACGATTTTGTTCTTAGTAGTAGCCTCTTGTCGTCAAAGAGCGCTAAGGACTTCCAAGTGCCGCTCTTCTAAATGAGAGAAGGAAGAGTCGGATACCTTACGTATACACTTGATCTTCCTGGCCGTCTGGTGGATGATGGCTTCGTCTTATAAGGTCAAGCGCCGGCAAGTGTCTACGGCCCGCAGCGGCTTCCCCAGACGGGCAAGGACAGTCAACGCATTCCTATCGACGACAGCCTGTGTGCAAAACTTCCTCTCAACGGTAGACAGGGTCCTCGCGACTTTCACATGCTTTCCTGACATTCAAAATGTTGACTGCTTCATCTTCCCATGATATGACCGAATGCGGATAGTCTCACTCGGCTTAACGGGAGAATGTTCGCAATCATCCGAGAGACACTTCGTTGTGCTTGTTGATGGGGTAACTAGCCTTATGCCTGTATGTGGTTGGAGTAGGAATTGTCGTTGAGGGTGTAAACAATTACATGACGTCTCTCAATGTGGCTTGCTTGAATATGTTTTTTGCAAGACACTCATCAGAGGTGGTATGTGCTTTCTGAAGGCAAAAGTAAGCCGAGCGAAAACTTGTCGAGCATGTAAAACAGTCGAGAACCCCAATTCTATCGGTGAAAGTCCCAAAGGTTGAGGCCTTGTAGCTCTTTGAATTGAGTCGTGGCGATTAGAGGTTGGGCACTCATGTCCACTAAATTTGAAAGACGACGTTGAATTCAGAATGATTAGGTGTTTGCCGCTGGCTTTTTGGAAGAGTTCTGCGGACTTGCATTTCCTAACGGGCGCTGAGACTATTTGCACACTAGTTCAATACCACCACATGCAGGGCAATCTCCACCGGGAGGGCGCAGCCGTGATAGGGCATACCGGCAGAAGATCGCATTTCAACGAGGGCTCTGCTTGTCAGTTCATGCTAGTCAAGCTAGTCAAGCTAGTCCGCAATGTGATGTGACTGTAGCTCAAAAGGTCTGATGATTGGTCGGTTTCCCGCCAGGAGTCTCACTAGATGCCGGAGTGGCTCAACGAGCAACTGAGACGAACCAGCTGCTTCTTTTCTATCTGGGGGTAGAAGGTCGCGATAAAGCGGCGGAACATTGCATGCTCTTGCCTTCACCCAATTGGCTCGGGATGCTTATCATCTTAGTAGACAATCCAGAATGTGAGAACGCATGCAAACAGACGGGAAGTCTAGCGGCCCGCAACCGGGTCGAAAGCGGATTTGGGGTAGCCATTCTTCAGAAAGCATGCGTAAGCGTGCGTAAACAGGACAGCATGCAGGTGGAGATAACTCCGAGCTTCACAGCTCCGATAATGTCTCAGACAAGACATTGGTGATCATCCGACTATCTTTCAGCTTGTCAGTGCTAGCTTTGCAATTGTCTTGAGGGGCCATGTCAAGGGATGTCTGACATGCCAAATCTCACACTCAGCCCTGAAGCGTTCGGATCTGTAGCGAATTCAGGGTCAGAAAGCAATCTGTGCCGTCTTCAGTCTAACACTGCTTCAGTTGTTGGGAATCGACGCGGGGAGAAATGTAATGGAAACTCCGATCCTGCCCTGCAATCATAAGAGCAAAACCACTGGGACCACGGAAACTTCACTTTCAAGCCTCAATCATTCGATCGCTATAGAAAGCATTCAAGTTACGGCGCGGCATGTGAAAACACTTGTTACTATCAGCATGTGATAGTAAGACACCAAGGATTGCCTGAAGTTCCTCCCGGGTGGCCATCACGTTTGGCATTTTAGGGCATCAGGAAAGCCTCAACAGTCCTAAACGTTGAAGCCTCTCCAGACTTCAGATCACATTTCAAGGGAATTAAAAGTAGTATTTTATCCAGCTATCCGGCAGCATTGCGGCTACTCGATGTCATTTCTATTGACAACTTATTCCACCAAGACTATTAGCCGCACGTGCCTCTAAAGATGGCGGCAGTTGAAGTCACCTACTCCCTTCCGAAGGATGTCAACGAGAAGAAGCTAGAGGTCCGGACCGGTTCGGACATTCGTCTCCGTAAAGAGAACCGCGGAGCAGATGTAACATGGAACGGCACCGACCCCTTCCTTAAGCAGCCTTACTACTACACAGGTGCTCCCTGGACCCTTCTCGCAAGCGACTTGCTCCTGTTCTGCAAGAACATTGCTTTCCTACCATGCATTGTCCTACCACTCTGGTCGCAGCCCCCGGCTCGCTCCTTCAACCTCGGAGTCGACAACCGATTCAAAGAGCAGCCTCGATTTCTCGTGAGCCAGCTCCACCGACGTTTCGAAGCATGGGCTCAACGCTACTTCCACTCTGGACCCATGGACGAGCTGTACCCCTCTTGGAACAACATTCGTGACATCATTTTCCACTCCATTCTCATCGTCACTCAATCAGCCTTTTTGATCTCCCTTCCTTTCCTCTCCTTCTTCTCCTTTAACATCTTTGTTGCCTACGTGGGCCTTTTCATCGGCATCAACTATTTGGCGTGCATCGGGCTCAATGGCTGGATGCCTGAAGGATTTATCTGGTCGGCCGACACTCCCGCAGCGCGAGAGTGGGAACTGAATCACCCCGAGGAAGAGTGGATTTTCCTCAACGGTGTTGCTGTCGGGTAAGGACTTTTGGCCTCAAAACACTCATTGCATGAACTAAGCATACATCTACAGCAAGAACTGGCTCCAGAGCAACATTGACCGAATTTCCGTCACTTTCCATCGGAGAGTGAAAGGTGTTCACAACAAGACGTAAGTCAGAAGATTCTATGCTATCGGGACACACACTGACATTATTTACCAGTGCTGGCATCATCTTTGATGTGATCCAATGCCTCCTAGAGCGCTGCCTCTATTTCGGTACCACCGATACCCGAGTCTGTTTCTCGCACATTTCCACCGCCCTGCTCAACCAAGACAAGAAGAAAGTCATCCTCATTCTCCACTCTCAAGGTGGACTGGAAGGAAGCATCATCCTGGACTGGCTCATCAACCAACACCCCCGTGAAGTCCTGCAAAAGCTTGAGATCTACACCTTCGGCAACGCCGCGAACCACTTCAACAACCCCCGCACCAAGAGGGACCACGGCATTCCCAGACCCAAGGGCCGTGCCATCCGCCACATTGAGCACTACGCCAACTCGAAAGACTTTGTCTCTCGGTGGGGTGTCCTCCACTTCAAGAAGCAGACTGCCAAGAGAGATGGACGCTTTCTCGAGCTTGGAGAAATCGCCGGTCTCATTTCCGTCAACAAGAAGACAGAGGTCATCAAGGCCGTGGGGAAGACTGAGCCGAAGCAGGCGAATCTACTCAGTCCTGACTGGAACGAGTTTGAGGGTGCGCTTATTGAGCGACCTGGTTCTGGTCATCAGTTCAACCAGCACTATCTTGACAACATCTTTCCTCTTGACAATAATTTGAGCAAGGTTCAAACAAATGGGGATGGTTCGCCCCTCCCAGGCACCTTCATGGCGTCCCGCACCAAGGTTCACAATGATCCTTGGAAGATTGATGAGCAGCGCAATCTCACGAACGGGGTTGATGGTACTGCTCACCATCACCTCAACGGTGTGGTTGAAGGACCCAAGGTGTATGAGATCAGCCGGCTTTGGAAGTTTGTTAACGGCCGACGACCAGAGGACTACTCTTGAGAAGACCCGTGAGCTGTTACCCCAGAGAAGAGCAGCTTATTAGGTACATGTCGGTCAGACTAGCGTTAAGTAAGGTACCTTTAGTTTCGGATAACTACCGATAATATTCAAGTAATTGGAACGCTTCTGTAGACCTATTCAGATATGTAAATCTTTAATAGCAAAATAGTGGTTGATATTTGGCCGGTCGCTATGACCCGACTATGCACAGTTATTAGTATCACTATCACAGGGATAGTAGTCGATTAGTTCGAACCGTAGGTTAACGAAGTAGGTTAATTAAACTATTCTAATATACTATATAAGGTATAAAAAGGAGGCTCTAATCGTAAGTTAAGTAGTTTATAATAATTATAAATAGGGCCCCTTATTAGCCCCTACGTAGCCTAAGTTATATATTAAGGTCGAATTAAATTTCTAATTTAATATTAACTTTTTTTTTTATTAATCTAATTATAACTACTATTACTACTACAATTAGAGGTTTAATTTAACCTCGGGCCTTTTTACTAAGTTATTTCTTTTTACCCCTTTTTTTTATTTTTTTATATAACTTATTTTTTTATTTATATTATTATCCTTCCTTTATTAACGAATTACTCTAACCCCTTATTAAGTACTATTTTTATAAAAGCGTTAGTAAGGTTATTATTATTATTAATTTAATAGATCTTAAGGATCTCTCGTTATTCGTATAACTACCTAAGGACTATAGTATTTATTATAAGCCTTTTTTTTTTATAATACTTAGTTTAATAAAGTACTTATATAGCGAATATAAATCGGTATAAATAATTATAAGGATTATAAAAAAGTTAAATCGATTTATAATCCTCTTAAGTATAAACAAAATCGTATAAGTAAAGTTAATACTATTAACTATACTATAAACTTTAAATACGAGTACGCGATATATAATTTACTTACTCTTTATTAATAAATAATAAATAATATTACCCCGGATTATAATTTCGTTCTCGCCGAGGTTCTTATTAATAAGGATAATAATATACCTAACTAGGAAGTTAGGTCGTTATTATTTATAAATAACTTGTTTATAAATATATAAAGCCTCGCTAAAGCGAGCTTAATAAGTTAGTAAATAAGACCTCGGTTTTAGTTTTCTTATTATTATTATAATTATTAATTAAAAGCGTTAAAATCGCTCTTTATAAGCTCTATAACTTACGTAGCTCTAATATAATTAAAAGTAGCCTTGGGTTAATAAATACTCATAATATAAGCCCTTTAGGCGAGCTTAGCCCTATATTATTTCTTATAGTTAGGGGATTTTAGGTTAATAAAAATAATTTTCTTACCTTACCCTTTTTATTAAAATACTATATTATCCCCCTTAATTATTAAAATCCCTCTATTAAATACTAATCAGGACTTTAATATAAAAATCTTTTTTAGTTTAGCTATAAATTTAGCTTTATAAAACTCCTTATCCTCCTTTTTCATAAACTCAATATTTAATAAACCTAGGGTATTATTTATTTATATCCCTATAATACTAAAGGGGTTATTTACGCTTATTAAGATTAAGAAATAAGGATCGTATATTAATATAACTATTAATAATTAGTTAATATAAAAGTCGTAATATATTATTTATTAATAAATACCTGATTTAATAAGGCTATATAACGGCTTAAGTACTTTAATAATTATACTTTTTAGGTACTTATTAATTATTTTTTTTAAAAAGTAAGCGAGGATCTTTTTTATAAGCCTAGTTACTAATTAAGTATACGCTTATATAATATTATAACTTTAGATCTAGTACTTTTTTTATTATAGTAATACTATTAGTACTATTATAAAACGCTAGTTATAGTATTAAACTATAGGGGACTAAGTAAGTAGCGTCGCCTTCTTAACGTCGCTATACCCTTATATAACGTACCTTAATTTCTTATATAGCTATAGGGTACCCTTTTTTTTTATTTCTCAAACTATATATAATTTAAAAATATATAGATTTATATATTTAATTAGATCGTAAAAGATAAATTAATAAACCCCTCGATTACGTAATATCTCTACTTTTATTAAGTCTAATCTCTTAAAAAGTCTCTTAGCTATTATAATTATACTTTTTTTTCGTAATTAGGTTATAAATATATAATCGGCTTTCTATTTTACTATATAAAATATATTACTTATTTCGTTATTAATAATAAAGTACCGTAATAGTGCTCTTTACTTAGGTTTTTTTATACGTTTTAATAATGTAGGGATTATCTCTTTCTTATTATTATTATTTATTTATTATATTATAATAATCTTATTAAAAATAATTTCTTACTCCTCTTTAAGTTACTAAAGGGATTCCCCTAGCTCTTTTTCTTTTTATTAAGCCGATATTTCCTTACTAAGATTAGTATAGTACGATCGTATTATTATAATTAATATTTTAAGTAGTTAGTCTCGATTTTTAATAATAATATATAAACGTTCGTTAACCAAGATTGATTTATATAAGCCTAATTACTATTTAGTAATTTCTTTTTATATTTCAATATTTAAGTTTAATAATATATTAAAATTAGGGCTTATATCTAGCTTATTATAAGTAGCTATTACTTTATTAACCTACCTCTTTATATTTATTTTATAAAGTACTTTTATTACTTTATCGATTACCTAAGCTCGCTAGGCTATGTTTAGTAATAGTCACGAGGCTATTATCGTCCTTAGGTATACCCTAAATATAAAAAACGTTAGAACTAGCCCCTTTAGGCCTATAGTATCGTTATAGTACTTAAAAACTATTTAAAAATACTCTTTATTTATAGTATTAAGGTACTCGTTATGAATAATCTTAAACGCTTTTTTTTAACTATTAATAAGCTCTTTTTACTTTACTTATACTATAATATACCTTAATAAGTACGATTTTTAGCTAAATATTATATATAATAGTATTATTTCTAAACTTTACTAATGTCGTAATAGCTTTAACTATCTATAGCCTCACCGCACGTTACGTAACCTCGGTTATATAATTACCGAGGCCCACTTTACTTTTACCCTCTATATTAGAGCGTACTTTATACCTATTTCCTATTTTTAATAAATAACCGTTCTCTTATTTATATTAATACTCTTATTATAACTGTATAATAGTTATAAGCCTAGCTCTAACTTAGACCCCTATATACCTCTATTAAAAAGTCACTTCCTAGGGACTACGGTTTATTATATCCTTTTTTATAATATTATTTACCCCTATTATATTCGTTAACCTTAATCCTAAATAAAGTAATATTTTTTAAAGAAACTACTAATACTCTTAGGTAAAAGCTTAATTATAAATAAAATTAGTTAAAATAGTACTTAGGTTTTTATATTAAGGCCTGATCGAAGGACGTCTAAGACTTACTAAACTTAAATAACTATACTACTTTATTAAATCCGTTATTCTTTATTAAGTCTATTCTTTTAATTAAGGAGTATATTAAAATATAAAATACTATTTAAAATTAAGTATATAAAGCGGCGTTTAGTAAATACTAACGATAACTCGAAGAGTTTACTTAATAAACTAAGTAAAAAATAAAGAGCGAGACTATAATTAAACTTAAAAGCGACTTTATTAAGTAACCCGTTGCTCTAATAAAACTAAAGATTATAATAGCGAATTAGGTACGTTTTATTAAGGAATACGCCTCTTTTATTTAATAAATAATATTTAAAACGATCTCTTATATAAAAAAAGAGAGATCGTACGAATTAATAAATTGCTAGATCTTTTTTATAATTACTTAAGAGATTTTAAAAAATATAAAAAAGGAGTTTATAAATTCCTTAGACTACTCTCTTTATATTATAATTTAGGTTCTAAAATAAAAGTACGTACTACGCGACTCTAGCTTATTTATAATTA
Organism: Colletotrichum cuscutae; assembly: GCA_030869315.1. Taxonomy (NCBI): domain Eukaryota; kingdom Fungi; phylum Ascomycota; class Sordariomycetes; order Glomerellales; family Glomerellaceae; genus Colletotrichum; species Colletotrichum cuscutae. Next base: position 248,605 of record MPDP01000046.1, on the reverse strand, counting down.
TAAAAAAGAAATTTAACGCGGTTATAAATAAAACGAACTCTAGTATTAACTTATTAACCTAAATTAAGGACTTATTCTCGGCCTATTATTAAGTAAAATAGCTTAAACTACTTAAAGTCTAGGGGACCCTTATTTAGAAGCCTTTTTTTATATAACTTCGCGTCGATTTATTCTAAACTAATATAATTAGGAGCTCGCTAATATTATTAAACTAAAATAAAAAAAAAGCAATCCCTAATATAAAATATTATACTAAGATCTTTAATAACCTCTTATATAAAAAAGCGGTATATAATAAGAATTATAAACGACCCTCTATAATATTCGTAATACTAGCGGGTCGCTCGGATTCTCCTAAATAAAATAATACGACTTTTAATTTATCCTCTTATTACTTTTATAAAAGACCTTACTATAAGAGATTGGGCTATGAGCACTTAACTAGCGAGGCTATAATATAAGTATAAGTATATTATAAAACTCAAGTTTATAAAGTCCTTCGTACGGGCTTTGTTTTATAAAAAGTTCTTCTTTAATATAATCCGTATACTAGTCGCTAACCTAGTTATAACCTATCGCTATACGTATCCTATATCTATTATAATTACTCCCCCCTTACGTAACTTTAATCCCTAAAGTTATTATATAACTTCTTTTTTTAATACTAATAATAAAGCTATTAACGTTATTATTCGTAATAGCTTCCTTAAGGTATTAATAATACCCTTTTTTACTAAAGAATAAGGTATTACTCTTATTTTATTATCTAATAAATATTTTATTATTATTATTTCGTAATAGCATACTAACTACTTACTAAGTTAATAGTACGTATTTATAATAAAGTATTCCGACCGTCGTAATATATAAGAACCCGCCTAACCTCGCGGTTATTATTATTATTAAGTTATTAAGTAAAGTAAAGGATTTTTCTCCTATTACTAGTCGTATATTTACTTTTTTCCCCCATCTCTATTTAGTAACTATTTTACGAATTCTTTCTTATATAATTATACTTTTTCTTCTTATAATATTCTAATTTCTATATTATTTCCTAATCGTAATTCCTTTACTATACCGTCGCTAAGTATCCGCTAAAATATCTACTATTTCGCATATTTAAAATATACTTAATATTAAGTACGATCTCAAAAAAGGCTTTTGTAGTCTTTATAATAGTACTCCTTATATACGCTACTTATTTAACGTATATTTCGATATTAATAAGCTTATTTATATTATTAATAATTACGTTACCCAGTATATTATTTATTATATTAATAAGAAAAAGTATTTTATTATACGTTATTAAGTCCTTACTAATCCGTTATTAAATATTAAGCTAACGATATTTTTTTAAGTTCTAAAAAAGCTATATAGCGCTACTTAGCTTATTTAAAATACTCTTATAGAGTTCTATTATACTAAAGAATAGGGTAACTTTAACTCCCGTAAGCGTAGTTATATTTATTACGCTTTTAGCTATTTTATTAGTATATAAGAAAAGGTTAGTGCCTATATTACTAACCCGTTAGTAAGTAATAAAAAGTCTACTTTAAATAGGCTACTCTTAAAGAGCTTATTACTAATTGCGAGTATTTAAACTTATTAATCTTAATTATAATAAGTTATTAGTAATCGTTCGGTAATTATTTCTTTTTATTAACGTAAATTTTTTCTTTTTAAGCTAGTATTTTTAATATTAATAATAAAGCTAAAACTATCTCCCGCCTTAACTACTTTTAGCTAGCTTACTTTCGTAATAATAGCCGCGTAGTTACTTTATAAAATAACCTTAAAACTCTACTTTAATACTATAAATTAACTCCCTAGGGTATTATTATTATATATATCTCGAAGCTTCTTAGTTTTTTTACTTTTTATAAGCGCGTTACTAAGTACTTAGTAAATAATATACTTATTTATATTATTATTATTTACAGTACTCCTTTTATTACTTATAGTCCTAAGACTTAGACCCTTGTTAAAAAGCGTACTCTTATTATTAACTATATTTTTAATAATAAAAATAAAAATAATTCTACTAAGTCTAAGTTTAAAAAGTCCTAGTTTAAGAAGTCTTAGTCTAAAAAAGTCGAGTTTAAAAAGTCTAGTAATAATTTAAAAAATTCTCTTAGCTAGCTTCGTAATAAACGTCGCTATTCTATTATTAATAACTCGCTAACCCCTACTTATAATACTCTTTTTTTTATAAACTAGTTTATTTTAACTCTTAATTATATAGTTCTAGATTTTAATATTACTAATATTATACTATTCTTTTTTTAAATAAAAGCTCTATAATAGCTTAATAAGGCTATTATTTTAACTAAGGTTAAAGCTAAGAGTTATAATAAGAAGTTCGATATTAATATATTCTTTATAAATATTAATATTACTAAGGCCCCTTAGTTTAGTTATAATAAAAGTAGTATTTCTAAAAACGCTCCCGCTCTTTAACTTAATAATAACTATAATAACGTTCCGCCTCCCGTTCTACCTCTTATTCTATTTCTTATAGTTCTTATTATAGCTTTTAGTAATAATTAAATAATAAACGCTTTACGAACTATTATTATTAATATATATAATATTCTATATAACTTTAACTACTTCCTTACGGCCTATTATAATATTAATAAAACTAATAGCCTTATTCTAAGTAATTAGTTAAATATATACACAAAGCCCCCCCGCTTTATTTTTACTAAATAAACTACTATTACTAATTATTATATTTTAAGAATACGTATTCAAAGCGCTATTAGTATTATTAATATTATATAAGTTACTCCCCTAATATAACTAAGTCTTAGTAATCTCTTAATAACGTATTACTAAAGGTTATAATACTATATCTTTTCTTTAAGAATTACGCCGGGCTAAATAAAAAGGTTCTATAAAATACTATTAATTAACTTATTTTTAATAACTTTTTGCTACGAACTTAGTATTTATTATCCTATTTTATATATATTCGTTTTTTATAATATTTAAATCTTTTAACTACTTCTACTACCCTATAAAAATACTTAATAAGTTTTTATATATTATACTTAGTAAGCTATTTAACTTATTTAATAAAATATTATTAGTTTCTTTTTTTATTTTATTTTATAACGATTTCCTTAACTTTTTAAACGTCTTATTTATTTTCTAACTCTAGGAGATTTACTATTTAGTTACTAACTATTTAATAGTTTCTCTATAGTTTAAACTAAAAAACTAAGAAAATATTATATATTCTCTAGTATTACTTTAGTAAATATACTTAATAAGCCTATTTACTTACCCTTTTAACTATTACTACTTTAATATACCTCGGTACTAACTTATTATTTTTAAATTATATATTTTTTATTAATAAGCTAACGATCTCTCTATAATTAAACTCCTTTAAAATATATTTTTTATTATAATAAGCTACTTAGCTCTTAAAAACTTATACCTAAGCTTATATAACCTAGGCCCTAATTTCTTTAATTTTCTAAACCCTTTTCTAAACCCTCTAAACTATAGCCTTATAGTTAAGTATATATTTAACGTACCTAGAATAAGAGCTATATAACGCTATATACGAGAACACCTTTATAATAAAATACTTATTATTATTATATAGAAACTCGGCCTCTTTTAGCTACGCTACTTATTCTTTTAGTAAGCCCTTAGTATAAATCCTTAAATACCTTTTTAATATTTAATAAGTCCGCTCTATTTAGCTATCTATTTATAAATAATATATAGTAAATAATTAGTAATATATCGCCCGTTCCTTAGCGAAATCTTTTTAAAATACGCTTATAAATAGCTTATCTCTATTTATAATAATACCTTTTAATATACTAAACTTATATTTAACTTCTCTATATAGGATACTTACTATTTATACTACGTTAAGTATTTTAATAATAAATAAAAACTTCGTAAACTTTATTATATAATAAATAATAATTAATATATAGTCGTACTTAGTGCCGTTATTATAAGCGCTCGGTAATAACCTTATAATAAAGTCTATAAATATTTTTTAAAATAAGTACTAAAGTAATAATAATAACTATAACTACCTATACAGCTTATATTATAAGGTCATAACTCCTAAATAATACTTATAGTTCTTGATATTTCTAAATATCTCGTAAAATATCCTCTTAATAAAATTTCTTTTAAATTAAAGCGAGAGTTTTTATAGCTCTTATATAACTTACTTTATAATTATTATAATATTAATAAAAGATCTCTATTTAAAAAGACTTTATTTAAAAAATAACAAGTCTTTTTTTAAAAAATAGTATACTTTATTTATTAAGTAAATATACTCTTAGCTCTCTAGCCGTAGTACGAACTCTTATTAATTATAATATATAAAACTTATTTTTAGCTTATAGTTCTTTAATAAGCTCCTTAGTTTTTAATAAGAAATGAAAAATAATTACTATTTTACTTTTTATAAGCTCCTTTATAACGGGATATAAAGTATACTATTTTAATATAATAATCCTAGCTCTATCTAACTCCTCTTTATTTATACTAAACCGTTATTAAACGTTTATTAATAACTCTCTTATTTTTTACCTCGAGTTATTATAATAATAACTATTATTACTTTATTAATACGCCCTATAGTACGTTATTAATATAAGAGAGAGAATTCCCTATCCTTAGAGCTAGTTAATATTGAGCTAAGATTATAAAGGGAGGCCTTGACTACTTAAATATATACCTTAATAATATTATTTTTCCTTTTTAAACTGATTATCTTTTATTAAACGTTAGGTATTAGTTCGTTAATAAGGCGTAGTTTTTAAGCTAGTATAAAAAAAACGTTTTTATAAAATACTTCTCCCTTTATATAATCTAACTTTTTAAATAAACCGTCCGCTAGGTTGATTTTTCTTAATTAGTATTTTAAATTAAAATTAAATACTAATAGCTTATATACTTACTTTATAAGTCTTTTCTAAAGGTCCCGTGCTAGTATACTAATTACTCTCTTAAGTACTTAGTAATCTATTAGAACTATAAACTTTATAAAAAGCCTTAGAAATAATAAGCTTAGTACTCTAACTTTTTAATTATAATAAGTAGTTTTTATTAGCTTATAGCCTATTACTACTTTATATTTAAAAGCTTTTATAATTAATAAGTAATAGGTCGCTATTTTTTATTAACTTATTATAATAAAATTGCTATAATAGCTTTAACTAAAGTATTAGTCTCTACTTACGTAATATATTAAGGGTTCTAGTACGTAAGTATAGTTACTAACGTAAAAGCGACCTTTAACTAATTAAACGCCTTATCTACTTTCTTAGTCTATTAGAATTCCCTTACCTACCCTTTTTTATTTTTAGTAGTACTATTATTAGTATGACGATGCCCGAGTATTTAGTAATAAACTTTTAATAAAAGTTATAGAACCTTAAAAATACTTAGATATCCTTAATAGACTTTAGTACTTTCTTATTAGCGATCGTTCGCACTTATAATAAGTTAATCTCGATCTTTTTTAGTATAATAATATAGCCTAAGAATTTAACCCTCTTTTAATAGAACGAGTACTTTAATAGTTTAATAAAAACCCTATATAACTATAGACGTTAGAGGATTTTTTTAATATTCTCCGTATACTACTCCCTTATTATTAAATAGATTATTAAAAAATTTATATACGCTATATAATAAGTATTTAATAAGTTAGCGAGTATTTAGTAAATATATACTTAGAACGTTATAAGCGCGTTTATTAGTTTAAAAAGTATAATAGTATACTTAAAATAGCTATATTAACTCCGAAACGCTATTTTTTATTAGTCTTTTTTTTAATTTAAATACGGTAATAAGTATCCCTAATATCTATTTTTAAAATCTACTTCGCTCTACGAAGCCTATTGAAGAGCTTATTAATAAGTAATAATAAGTATCGATTTTTTATAATTATTTTATTTAGCTCGTGATAGTTTATATAAAAGTATAGCGTACTATCTTTTTTAAATATAAAAAAGATCGGTACCCTAGCCTTATTAACTAAACGTATAATACGACTATTTACTAAGTTCTTAATAATATACGTATAAAGCTTATCGAGTTATCTTTTACTTAATAGATAAATAAGGCTATATAACGGTTTAGTACCCGGGATTAAGTTAATTAAGTATTCTATTTTACTATATAACTACGGTCCCTTTACTAACTATTTATTAAACGTTTTTACCTTAGATTAAAACTTAAGTAGTAGGCCTTTGTATAGTTCGGCCTCTATTATCCCTATAATACTTCTTATAGTAATAATATATAATATATACGCCTTTTTATAATTCTTAATAATATTATAAACTATTACCTCTAGTTCGGTAATAGAAATAGGTTTATACGACTATATATTCGTTATAATATTAATATAAATACCCTTTTAGCTTATTAATAATTATAATAATAAGAGGTTTACTATTCCTTTATCCCTATTAATTATAGCAAATAGTTACCAAATCTTCCTTAGTTACCTATAGTAGTTAATAAAGAAGAGTATTAATTAGTAAGTTTTTTCTTAGCTTACGGTTTTATTTTAAAAATCCCTTAACAAAGGAGCTAAGGTAGTAGCTAGGGCTAACCCTAAGTAAGTTACGAGCCTAGTACTAATAATATCTATTTTAAAATATATATTTATATTTACTTCTATTAGCTTTTTAATAACCCCTCGTAAAACTATCGCTTTACCCTTCGTAATTATTCTTATTAGTACCCTCTTTATACTTAGCATAGGTATATTAAGTATATTACTTACGCTTATTCGTTTTTTAATAAGTTAATCTCTATAACTCTTAGCTTAGTAATAACTTATTAAATAGTTACTAATACTATTTTTAATCGGGGGTATATTAGCTTATTATTACCCTTATTTCTTAACTTATTTTTTTAGTACTTATTAAATATATAACCCGTCTTATTATATATAAAGTATTTAATATTACTACTATAATACTTTTATAATAGCTTAGCGCGGGCACCCTTATTATATAGCTTTTATAACGCTACCCTAGTTAAGTCTCTAGAGCTTAGTCCTTTAAAACTCTCTTTACTCTTTTTTTTATAAAAAGGGGATATTTAACGCAGTTACTTAGATAATAAGTATAACCTCTAGTTATTATCTTTTTATAACTAATTATTACTTTTTTATTAACTTAGTAACTATAATTTATTAGCCTTATATATTATATTATATACTCTCTTAATCAAGACCTTATAATAAATTAAGTCGTTTTATAACTAAGATAGTAGTTTAAAAAGAATTAATACGCCTCTATTTTCTAATTTTCTATATTTTTTATACTTAGGTTATAATAAATTATTAATTACTTAATAAGGAACTAAGTAAGAGTTTGGCCCTTTTTTAGCTTTTTCGTTCTTAATTCATTATAGTACTCTTATTTTTAAGTCTTAGGGTCTATATACTATTAATAAACGAACGTTAAGAAGTTACTTTAAGAGAGGGGGTCCTAGAGGCTTTTTTTATAATTATATTATTACGTTTAGAATAATAAGAATAACTTAAATAGGGCCTATTTAGTTTACTATTTTATAATACTTCTTATATAAAGACTATTACTTATTTCTATAATAATAATCTAGTCTATTACTTAAGTATTTATAAACTCTTTTTTAATTAGTTTATAATTATAAAAAAGAGGTTTTTTATATTCTTATTAACCTAGATATATTACTAGCCGTTTAGTAAACTATTAAATAAGCTCTTTATATCAACGCTATTCATAATTTCGGCCTTCGATTATTATCTCTATTATTTTATAAAAATAGGTTATTATTAAGCTTATAGGGTTTATTATACTAGCTATCTTAGTATTACCTACGCCTTTATATATACCTAAACCTCGTACGTTTAGTAATTAGTTATTAATAAACGCCCCGTTTATTATAGATAAGGTCCTCGGGGTATTAATAAGGTAACTAGTTTATAAAAATAATTTACTCTAATTATCTTTTTTATTTAGCTCTTTTATAAACGCTAGTATTTAAGTAGGGCTTATTTTATAATAAGCTCGTTATTTTAAGTAAAATAGGGTTAAATAGTTAACTCCGGATAGCTATAGCTCGTTAATATTAATAGCTCTTCGCTAATAGCTAGGCGTTATTTTATTAACGTTTCGTTCGTTTTTATAATTCATTATTACTTATACTAGTTATTTTATAAAAGTAAAAGCTTAAGAATTATTAAAGATTAGGCTACAAATACTTAATTAGCGAGGCTATGTAGTGGTTTTTTTATAATAGTTTTTTTCCGGCTTTATAAGTATAAAAGATCGACCGTAACGGGATTACGCTTTTAAAAAAAATCACATAATATAATACACTTTTTAACTATATAATACGTATAATATACCCTAAGTACGTATTGCGTTGAGCGCGTACTTAGGGCACATTGCGCGTATTATATAGTTAAAAAGTGTACCGTATCGTGTGATTTCCCTTGAAAGCGTGATCCCGTTAAGGTCGATCTTTTGCGCCTGTAAAGCCGAAAAAAGAAAAAAAAAAAAAAAAAAACCACTACATACCCTAAGTACGTGCTTAATATAATATAATAATTTTAATATAAAAACCGCTATATAATTCGGGATAGGTAAGCTACCCTCTTTGTTACGTAGTAGCGCTAATTAAAAAGGTCGATAGTAGAGGTCGGCTATAATAATTAGTTATAATAATTAGCTATAATAGTTAGAGGCGGCCCTTAACTACAGAGGTTCTAAACTTTAATAATAACGTAAAAGTTTTTTAAAAAAGGGCTAAAAGAGCTAATATTTTATTATTCTTTATACTAGAGCTTATAAAGATTCTCTTTATTTTTATTACTTTTAATATTACCTAAAGCTCTATTTAAACTAAATAAATTTACTAAATAAACCTATTAAATAAACTTATTAAATAAACCTATTAAATAAACTTATTAAATAAACCTATTAATATATAAACTACTACCTTGAGAAGAACTTGCTCTCTTAGTATATAGTTAGTAATTAGTAAGTTAGAACTTTTTAAAAATGCCCGTTAATAAGTCTACCCCTCTCGGGCTAGGCGCCCTCTTTAACTAGCTCAACGTTATAACTATCGTAACTAATATAAATACGCCCTAGGAGTAGTATAGTACTTTTTAATAATATAGAATCTAGCTAAGTAATAATATAAATATAATAAATAGCTAGGCTAATACGGATATTAAGATCTAATATATTAATATTAACTTAGAAATTATATTTTATAAAGTCCCCCCGACGGAGTAATCCGCCGGGGCCGTACCGTGTATTACGTATTAAAGAAAACTAAGTATATTACGCTCTATACTTAATTATTAATTAAAATAGCTCCCGACCTTCCGCCGCCCGTCTAGAGGGCGAGCTATACCTACTCTAACGTATATAAGACCTCCTAGTACTAGCCTACATAAGTAACTAGATCTTATATTATATACTCCTTTTTATTAAGGGTTAAGGGACCCTTTATATATTCCCTTACGTCTATAATATAGCCTATATTAAAGGGATTTTTAGCTCTATAAAGTATAATTTTTAAGCTAGCGTTAATATACTAGATCTTAACGTCTATATTAGCCTAGTTATTTACGATATTCGTACTATTACTTAGCTAGATTCTATATTATTAAAAAGTACTACGCTACTCCTTAAGTATACTTACGTTAATTACGATAGCTAGGGCGTCGAGGGGGCCTAATCTATCGAGCCCTAGAGGGGGGGACCTATTAAGGGGCATCTTTAGTAGAGTAATAGTTTATATATTAATAAGTTTATTTAATAGGTTTATTTAATAGGTTTATTTAATAGGTTTATTTAGTAAATTTATTTAGTTTTAATAGAGCTTTAGGTAATATTAAAAGTAATAAGGATAAAAAAAATCTTTATAAGCTTTAGTATAAAGAGTAGCTAAATATTAGCCCTTTTAGCCCTTTTTCTAAAAACCTCTATGTCGCTATTAAAGTTTAGAACCTCTGTAGTTAAGGAAGGCCGCCTCTGACTTTTATAGCCGACCTTTACTATCGACCTTTCTAGCCGGCGCTGCTGTATAAGTATATCGCTTTGCCTATTATTAATAAGTAATAGGGCAGCTTACCTATCCCGAATTATATAGCGGTTTTTATATTAAAATTATTATATTACGTTAAGCGCGTACTTAGGGCACATTGTGCGTATTATATAGTTAAAAAGTATACTGTATTGTATAATTTCCTTTAAAAGCGTAATCCTATTAAGGTCGATCTTTTATACCTATAAAGCCGGAAAAAAACTATTATATATTTTATAAAGTTATAAATCCTTTTAATATAGGTTATATTATAAATATAAGGGAATGTTTAAGGGGTCCCCTAACCCTTAATAAAAAGCAGTATATAATATAGGATCTAGCCGCCTATGCGGGCTAGTACTAAGAGGTCTTATATACATTAGAGTAGGTATAGGTCGCCCTCTAGACGGGCAGCGGAAGGTCGGGAGCTATTAATAAAAAAGAAATAACGGTCGAGTCAGTTAATTCTAATAAATAAAACGAGAATAGAATATATTTAACTAGATAGTAACGAGGCTTAGAAAATAATTTCTTATTTAAATCAAAAAAAGTATACCGATCTTTATACTAACCTTACTTAGAAGGGCTAGATTTATATAAAACCACTTATTAAATAAAGTAATAATAACTAAAGTAGTTCTAAAAAATAATTAAAAGTACTAAGCTAAGTAATAAAAAGAACTTTAAGGCTATTTATTTTATAATTATTAAAAAAACGAGGATTATATAAAATATCCTTATAGGACTAAAGGGACTTAGGACTAAGCACTTTACCCTTTATAATATTAGTTTTATTAAGAACTTTTATATAAACGTCGTATTAAAAGTACTCTTTTAAAAAACTAGTATTTAGTACTCGGGCTTTAATTAAACTCTTTAGTTTAAAAACGAATTTAATAATATTATTATTAAGTAACTCGAGAAGAAGGTTAATCTAGTTTTTTTAAAATATAAGCTCTATTTATCTTATTCTCTATTTAGAAATTAGTTTTTACTTATTAATATAAGTTTAATACGTAGTATATAGTACTTATGTTCTTTATACTAATTAAGGAACGACCGATCGGATATAACCTAGCTATAGTATTTTATATTTAGTTATTTTATATTAATAATACTTAAGAAGCTCGTACTAGCCGCTCGGGGGGTAAGGATTAAAGAACTAAGCTATTTAAAATACTAATATTATATAACTATTTATATAAAATAAATAATCTTATAATATACCTTAGAGCGAAAAGTAACCTAACTTTATTATAAGATTATATAGGACTTTTTGAACTACTTACTTATTTATAAATAAAATAAGTAGTTAATACTAATTAAAAACGAATATTTAAATAAGATCTTCGTCTTTTTATAAGTTATAAAGACTTATAATATAGTATTTAAGGTCTTATACTTCTTTAAATAATAAGTACGTATATAAAAAAGCATAGCCGTTTATAAGATTTAATAGGATATAAAACGTATAATAATCGTAATTAATAACGAAACTCGGTTTTAAATATAAGTACGGGAGCTAGGAATTAACTTAGAAACTACTCCTTTATATATAAAAAAACTAAATAAAAGAGGGAAACGAGCTAGCTAAAAAATTATTAAGATAGTAATTAATATAATATTAATAACTAGCTTACTAAACGAGCTCTAAGTAGAAGCTATATTAGCCATAGCCTACTTATATAATATTAGCCCTAAATAACGTACTAACTAGCTATTACTAGTTTAAACTAAAAAAGTCTAGTTCGCTTACTATTTTAAGTAATAATAACTAATAAATATACTAAAGCGCGCCCATAATTTACGTTTTTATTAAGAATAGACGTATATATATAGCTATAGAGCGTACTTTTTTAAAAAGGACCGTAAAAAAAGAATTAATAAAAAATGTTTTAAAATAAAATAGAAAGAATATATTAAATACTTCGTAAGTTATATACTAAACGCCTATAACTTATATAAGATCTAGATCCCCTCGCTTTTAAAAATTATTATTATTTAAAATATAATATTTAATAAAATAGCTTTTTATTTAATAAATAATACTAAATCCGTAATTTATTTACCTAAGCTAAGGGCTATAGTGAATAAAATCTAATAGCCGCTTATAATAATCGAACCTAAGCTCTAATTACTTAGAATTATAAATAAAAAAGAGGCTATATTAATTAATAATAAAAAGTAACTATCGCTACTTATACTCGCTCTATAAAAAGGAAATAAGGCTATAAAAAGCTTAGTTCGTTTTTAAATAAATAAAATAAGTAACTATTTATTTTTAAAATAACCCTAAACATTAAAAATCTAAGGTTAAATACGAACCTCGCTTAGCTAACTAACTTAATAAATAAAGCTATAAGGAAAGTCGATCTTTTTATTAAAAAGATCGAAAACGTAATATATATATATAAATAAAAATAAAGACTTTTTAAAGCTTTTATAAAAAAGATCTTTTTATTTAACTAGACCTTAACGAGCCCTTTTAATAAGTAAGCTTATATTAAAAAATAGGAATAATAAACGACCTAGCTAAAGAGTTTAATATAATTAGTATATATAACTAAGAGAATAATAAGTATACTAAATAAAACTAGAGATTAAAGAACTAATTACTAGAGGTATTTCTTTAAGACCCGAGTTAATAAGAGTAATTCGGGCAGTACTCTTTTTATACTTAAGTAAAAAGAAAACTAAGACTCCTTTTTTAATATATATATATTTAATTAATAAAAAGCGGTTAATAAAGCGACCTAGGAGTATCGGACGCTATATTACTATATTTATATTATAATAATTAGAATAAGGTACGTTTTACCAACTACGTTTAAATTTAACTAAATTTATATAGATTAATTAATTACCTCTTTAAAGAAGTAAAAAGATATTTTTAAAATACTAAAACTTTTAAAAAACTAATTTATAGAAATAATATAGTTAGAAATCTAAAAGTTAAAAGAAATAAATACTTAAGATATAGTTAAGAAGGCGTTAGTTATTTTTAAATTAATACCCCTTAAATAAGTATTTAATTATAAACTTAATAATAATAATTACCTCGATCGCTATAAAACGAGAATTTATATTAAGGGGACCTTTAAAAACAATACCTTTTAAAAAAGACTTACTTAGGACGTTAATAACTAGGACGTTTAGGGTAGCTATAGCTATTACTATTTAATTTAATTTAGAAGTTTACTAGTATAATATTATAAATACCCTTTTAAACGTAGTTAAAAAGCTTAATAACCCCCCTATTATTTATAAGCTTTTAAATAGCTTTTATAAGTTAAGAATATATATAGAGCTCGAGCGGGCCTTATATAGCGCTCGCGACGCTCTATTATTATAATATAAAAAGTTAGCGTTAACCTTTAAAAACCTAGGTTTTTTATTTAAAAACGAGGACCCTTATTTATTCTAAGATTTTACTAAATAAGTACTAGTTCTCTTTTATATAAATAATATCCTCGTTCTTTATTATAAAGACTATGTTTATAATACTAATTAAGTAACCGAGGGACTTAGGAAGAAATATAAAATAAAAAACTAAGGGCTAGTTATATAATATTTAAAAATAAGGGTCGTTCGTAATTAACTAAACTAGAAAATATACCTCGCTTATAATTAATTAGTATTTTAAAAAAATAACTAATAAGTTCGATCTTATTAACTTTACTACTCTTATAACCCTATTACTAATAGTCCTAATTAAAAAGAACGTAGGAATTATATCCCTAAATAAGATTAGGTCTTTTTAAAAAAGGTCGGTTTAATATTATATATAGTAATTATAATTCGGCCCGACGTTATTTTTATATATGCCCTACTCTCTTAGTTTTTAATAAACCTATCTTATTAATATTATTTTATTATAAACTAAGTTATAGAATACTTTTTCTATATTTAATACTTAATAATATACTTTAGGATCTTAGGGAGTAAATAAGTATTACTAATTATAAGTAACGCTTTATTCATAAATAATAAAGAGACTTAAAGATCTTTATAAGGTTTTATAATCTCCCTTTTTAATAGCCTTGTTTAGTAAAAAATAGCTTATTAAATATAATAACTACGTTAACTACGGAGGCTAAGCTACTAAGTCTAGAATATATAATTAAGAAAATATTTATTTTTAAACGCCTTTTTAAAAATATCTTACTTAAGCTTAGTAATATATAAAAAGTATACTATAATAATTATAGGTTTGTTTAATAGGCTTATTTAGTGGATTTATTTAGTTTAAATAGAGCTTTAGGCGATGTTAGAAGCGATGAGGATAGAAAGAATCTTTACGAGCTCTAGTACGAAGAGCAGCTAGATATTAGCCCTTTTAGCCCTTTCTCTAGAAACCTCTACGTTGCTATTAAAGTTTAGAACCTCTACGGTTAAGGGCTGCCTTTAACTATTATAGCCGATTATTATAACTAACTATTATGGCCGACCTTTACTATTAACCTTTCTAACTAGCGCTGCCGTAGGGCAGCTTACTTATTCTAAATTAAATAACGGTTTTCGTATTAAAATTACTATATTACGTTAAGCGCGTACTTAGGATATATTGCGCGTATTATATAGTTAAAAAGTATATTATATTATATAATTTCCCTTAAAAGCGTAATCCCGTTAAGGTCGATCTTTTATACTTATAAAGCCGGAAAAAAACCACTATATACTATAATAATCGTTAGATAATTAAACTTATAATAAAAAATAGGGAACGTATTTTAACTCGCTTATATTACGTTAATATTTAAAATATATAGTTATAATAAGAGTACTTAAGAGGCTTATTCTAAGTAGTTTATATATTAATAAATAAGATATTAACTAATAGTTTTATAAAAAACCTTTTTAGAGCGAAGTTTAAGCGCTTCGTATTACTCCTAAATATAAAAAATGTATAAAAAATAATTATACTAAATAAAAAGACGTTTAAAAAGTAATAAAACGGCCCAGGGGGCCCGGTTTTTAATTAAAAAACGTAGTTTATAATTAAGGAGTATAAAGTCGCTTTAGTAACCCCGTCGGGTTACTTAAGAAAAGGCTATTTACTTAAGAAGATAAGTACGTACTTTTTTAAAAAGGACTTAAACGCGGGATATATACTTAAAAAGATATATAAATTAATAAAATATTAATTTTAATTCGAATACTAGCTACTTTTATAAATAAAATAGCTAATACTATTATATCTTTAATAAGTCTTTTTAATAATACTTTTAGTATAAAAAGAGCGCTTATAAACGCCTCTTTTATTAAGGCTTTGTTTATATAAACCCCCTTATTCTTACCCTTATTTAAGAGACTATTATACTTAAGGGCCTTATATAATACTATTATTACGTAAATTAGGGTTTATATATTAGTTTATAAATAAAGAATAAAATAAAAATTGCTTAGAATATATTTTATTAAATATAAATAGGACTATATTAGTAGCTATAGATACTATTATTTTTCTTATTATTTCCCGCTTAAAGTATAAGAACTTTATAATTAGGTCCCGTATATACCCCTTAAAAATAGGAATATAACCCGACTTTTTATAAGTTTAATAATATTAGGATTTACTACTAGTACGCAAACCCGGGAGGTACGTACTATCTAAATAGTTACTAAGGGCGCTCTTAATATACTTAAAGTATTTATATAAATAAGAGAGGTAGAAATACTAGCTCGTATTAAACCTTAGTACTAAGAATAGTATTAAGAGGGTCCGTTATTAAGAATTAGTTTTATAAATAATAATAAATAATAAAGTATTATACGTACGATTAACTACTCTATACCCTCTAGGGGGAAGTAAGAAAGGGGGCTATAAACTTACTTTATTTTTATTATTTTCCTAAGAAAAAAGGTCGTTTTCTTTTTTTATTTAAAAAGAGGTAAGGGAGGGGGTAATAAACCCTCTTTACTTATACTATCTTTTTAAAAAACGAGGACTTCTTTTTAACCTCTAAGAGAGAGCGAGGGAGGGGGTTATAAACCCTCTTTACTTTTACTACCTTTTTAAGTAATTTATTTAACTAAAAAGCTATTACTTATTAAAATAAAGTAATTAAATTATTACTAAAAGAGCGAGGCCGTATTACTAACTAAAGTATAAAATAATAGAATATTACTTATCTTTCTCGGGCTTATTAGGGGGGCTAGGAGAGCTACTACTCTCCCCCGAGGCCGTAGCCTTAAGCTTATATTTCTTAACCTCCCGTACTATAATAATACGAGCGCAGTTTCTGACCGTTTATTTATAAATAAGTATTTAAATAAAAATAATATTATTAATAAAGATCCTTTTTTAATAATACGTATATATAAAAACGCGGGTATAAAAATAAAAGAATAAGAGTATATATATATAATAATAATATAAATATAAGTTAAAGAGGGAAAGAAAGTTTATACTATAAGTAGTAACGAGAAATTTATATATTTACTACCCTTAACTTATAGGTTAATTATTTAATTAATAAGAGGCCGTCCCTCGGTCGTATTTTTTATTAATAATATAACCTTAAGATTACTTATAATAATAAATATAAAAATTAATCTATAGCTAATTTACCCCTCGCCTATAACTCTATAAATAAACTAATTTATTTTATAATTCCTTTTATAAATAAATTCTTATATATTAATAAGTAGTTTTCCGCTTTAAGTAGACTTTTTTATAATAATATAAGTAATTAAATACGCTTTTTCTAAATTTAATTTTATTTAGGGGGGTATATCGTAATAGCTTTAACTATTTATAGCCTTATTATACGTTACGTAACCTTAGTTATATAATTACCGAGGCCCACTTTACTTATACCCTCTATATTAGAGCGTGCTTCGTACCTATTTCCTATTTTTAATAAATAACCGTTCTCTTATTTACGTCGATGCCCCTATTATAACTATACGATAACTAACTTAAAGCTTGTGCCTATATCGGTTCTAATCCTATTTAGTAGCCCTTAGTATATATTGATCTATGCTCTCTTAAGCGTTAACTAAATAGTTTTAGTAAGTAGGTCCCTAAGGAATTAGCCTCTTTAAAATAATATAGCTTTATTAATAATATATAATATAAGTAATTATTTAAGTAAAAGATATTAATAACGATTTTTTTATTAAAATTAAGCTTATTATATAATTTAAACTTAAATTTGCGCGGGCTTTAGGTATTTATTTAGTATTAATAATATATCTTCGTTAAGTATTCTAAAGCTCCTATTTTTATATCGTTCTCTAATTATTTAAAGAAGTTATATAGTCTTATAATTAATAAATAGCTAAAGCGCCTATATAATCGCTTAAGCTCGCCCTCTATGTGGTGGCTTTTTTCCGGCTTTATAGGCACAAAAGATCGACCTTGACGGGATCACGCTTTTAAGGGAAATTATACGATATAGTATACTTTTTAACTATACAATACGCGCAATATATCCTAAGCACGCGCTTAACGCAATATAGTGATTTCGATATAAAAACTAAGCTCGCCCTCTATAAAATAGTTAATAAATTTAATATTTAATTCGAGTCTTATAAATATATATCCCTATTACTTTTTAGTAAGTATAAACTACTTACTATTTAATAATCTATCTCTCGTATTATTAAATATAATACTTAACTAGTTTTTATTTTTTAAATATAATAAAAATGGTATATTAATAAGTAGAATATAAAAGACTATCGTACTTAAGTATATATTAACTTCTATTATACCTAGGGCGTATATCTCTTTATTTAGGCTAAAGCTAATCCTTATAATACTTATTATTAACGTATTTAACGTAACTAAAGATACTTTTTAAAGTGTATAGAATTACCTCTTATTTCTAGTTAATTATTATAATACTCTTATATTTAATATAATTCCTTAGAATATATCTAGGCCGTATTATTTACTAATATAAAATACTTATACGAGTTTAACGTTTGAGTAATTTAGGGAGTATAAAAAGGACCCTTTTAACTATTTTTAGAGTCGATTAGTACTATATTTTTTTAAATATTAATAAAATAGAATTTAGTACTATTAAATTCGTCCTTTTACTTTTTTTTATTTCTAATATCTAAGGGATCTTCCCTTATTATTTATATATAAAAGCTGACTTATTAAGAGCTCCTATTACTTTTTATTTATTTGGCCTCGTATATTTTCTAGAGGCTAACAGGGTGACAAAAGAGTAATTAATTTTATTAATTTTATTAAAATCTAATTCGTTAGTATAAGGGATAAGATCTTCCTTATCTTCCGAATTTCTTATTATATAAAGATCCTCTAAGCCGCTAATTATACCTTTACTAAGTTCTATACTTCCGAATCTGCCCTTATATATAATAATGAATTAGGTAAATTACTAAGGGCTAGTTTTACTATTTATTACTCTCGATTTTCTATACTACTCGTACGATTTAGTACGTTTTTTTTAAAGTAATTATTTAATTAATAGCCGTCCTTTTTATATATAAAATACTTTTCTTTTATTTTTATTTTAAATCGAACTAGTAGCTAGTTAAGGAGTCTATTCCTCTAGTTTAATAGCTACCGTACTTAGTATCTCTCTTTTTACTTCTATATATACGGTCGATTTAGTACTATTAATAAGGACTATCGTAAAATTATAAATATATTTAGTAGGGCATCTTAGCTTTAATATTAAAGCTAGACCTTAGCCTTAAGTAGAGGGTCTTATAATGCTTAAGTAGTTAATATAAAATTACCCTTATTTCTAGGACTTTTTAAATAATAATATAAAAATATTTAACTTTTTACTTATTTATCCCCTTATTTAGCTACGTTTTTACTAACTTATTAATATAATTAATAAGTTTTTTAAAAATCTCTAGCCTCGTTTTTCTTTTTATCGTTCTAGTTATAGATCCGAATAATAATACCCTTAGTTTAGATAAGAGCTCTAAACTCTTATTTAAAGTCTTAAAGCGACTTCGAATTACGTTAACTACGCTTAGAAAGTTAGTTTAGTTAATAATATATATTACTTTATAATAATAATCCGTAGCCTTATTAATTAGTACGACGTTAATTACTAAGTAATATAATTATTCTTAGATTTTTACTTTTTTATAATACTTATAAAAAACTACAAGGGCTTTTTATAAAACCTCGTATTTCCTTATTAAATATAATTTCTTTTTAAAAAAGATTTTTATAAAGTTAGTAAATTACTCTATAATAATAACTATTAAGTCGGTCTCTTTACGTATCCCTTATATATTAATATAGTCGTATCGACTCTATATAGTTAATTATATACCTCTCTAATTAATAAGTAATAAGCTATATATTAGTAACGTTACTAAACTAATTACTAAAATTAAGAAGATCGTTAATAACTACTCTTTTTATATAATTTCTATAACCCTTATTATAACGGGCGCTAATATATTACTATTAATAATTTTTAATAAAAATTCTAATTAGTTTACCCTCTTACTAAAGTCGTCGTATTTCGCTACTACTTAGTTAACTTAATTCTAATTTTATAATATAAATTCGTTAGTAATGACTATAATAGCGAGCGTTTTATAAGCTCTTTATCCTACTACTTAGGCTAATAAAATACCTTAATAATAAAAAAATCTAATAACCCTCTTTACTATATTTGGATTAGTACTTATAAACTACTCGTCTTTCTAATTACCTAGGTCGTTAATAATCTTATAAAACAGGGGTTACCCCTCGAGCCCCTTCTAAGCGTATATTTTTATAAAATAAACTAATATTACGTCGATTTACTTATTATTAAGGTTATTAAAATCTCTATATACTTACTTTTATTAGTATTCTAATTAGATCTCTATTTATTTATATAATATAAGAATTCCTTTTTTTTAATTATAAACTAACTTACTCCTCGTAGTTCCTTAACTCTCACTTCGATTTATAATAACTAGCGTATTTAATTTTAATAAGGTCGTTTTAAAACTACTTACTAACCTTAGTAATAGTATATTATTATTAGTTACTAAATTTATTAAGGTTTAAGACCTTTTTACTTCCTCTTATCTCTTCGTACTAAGCCTTATTACTATTTACTCTTAATCCTCCTAGTTAAATACTATCTTAATAATTTCTTTTTAATTACTTAATTAATTAATATTAAAAATAGATTTATAAGTAGCTTAATAATGTCTCGATTATATAATGTTTCTCTTTAAGTTAAAAACTTAAAAAGCGTATATATTTATTAAATAAATTATTATTAATTAGTAATTTACTTCTTACTTTTTTAAAATTAGTAATTTTCGTATTAAAAGCTAGTAATATAAAAAAGGAGCTTCTTAGCGGCCCTTTAAAGTATTCTTTTTTTATTATAATAATCGTAACTCTAATAAGAGGCTACGAAAGGATCTTTTTAGAGGTAATAGCCTCCTTACTAAGCTAACCTTTAGTACTCGTATTATTTATAATTTATAAATTATAGCTATTATAATCTCTAAATCTCCTCCTTCTTTATTATACTATCCTCTTTATTATATTCTTAAGTAATATTTAAAAAAATAGTTAAAAAGGTTATAAAGAGATTATTTAAATCGCGGGCTTCGAAGTTATATTTATAAGCCCCTCGGGGTTAGTCCCTTTATATACTATAAATCTCTTAGTTTATAATACTTATACCTCTTAGTACCCCTAATAAGTATACTATACTTAAGGATCCTTCTTTTTTAATTATATAATACTTTTTTATATTATACTTTTTAAGCTCGTTCGTTATACTAATTAATTAAGTAAGTAGTTACGTAAGTAGTTCTTTTTATTAATTAATTAATTAATTTAATTAATTTCTAATTATAAGCCGGCCGTAAGTAAGTTAATTAATAAAAAAGGATTATATAAGGTTAATAATAATAGCTCGGTCGCTTCGATATTTCCGTTAATTATTAAAAGTTATTTTAATATAATAAACGTCGGCCTTTTATAAGTAGTTAAGGGCTACGATTCCTTTACTTCGTTCTATTATAAAGATTCTACGTCTTATTACCTACTTTTTATAAAATTAAGTAATACGATTTTTTTATTACGTTCTATTTGAAAAAGTCGTCTTTTTTATATATAAAATACTTTACTAATTTATAATAATAAAAATTAATTATTAATTAATATTAGTATTATTATTATAAGAATATTAATTAATTAGTTCGAACTATAAGTTAATAAAATAAGTTAATTAAACTATTTTAATATACTACGTAAGGTATAAAAAGGAGGTTCTAACTATAAGTTAGGTAGTCTATGGTAATCGTAAATAGGGCCCCTCGTTAGCCCCTGCGTAGCCTCGGCCGTATGCCGAGGTCGAATTAGACTTCCAATCCGATACTATAATCAAGGGGGAAGCATATCACACTTTTCTTTAACAAAGGACCAAGTTCCGACCATGAGGTCTTCGAATCGTATTCGAGATGGCTGCGAGGCGGCAGCTTCATCCTCATTGGAGCGATGCCCGCCAACAAGCGAGGGTTCCACGACTCCATCGCTTATGGCGACACCGCCAAGATACTATCCTGTAGCAGAACTGAGCAACGAGTATAATGATGGGTTTTAATCGATGACAAGGTAGGTAGAGTCCTATCCGCAACAGTACCAATGTGTTGCAAAAACATCGACTACCTTCGCGGTTCGTGTGTGTCAATACTTCAGCTCACGTCGCAATTCTCCATCTTGCGCCCATGTAATGTTGCGGTGTCGTAGCCGGCAATAACGCGGCATACACATCGGCGCCATGATTACCGGCTCTCCAGCATCGCCGACCTCGCTCCGACGAACAACCCTTCAATTACCATGTATAAAATCATAAAAAACATCAAACATCAACCAGAGCACATCAAGCTGCAACATACACTCCTCCCAAGCCAAATGACGTCATCATGGCAACCCTCAGCACCGCAACGTGGATAGCCTCACTCACCTACAACGACCTCCCTCAGGGCGTTATCGAAGCAGCCGTACGCTCCTTCTACAACTGGGTCGGCTGCGCCATCGGCGGAAGCTCTCATCCGACAACCCTGACGGCAACCAAAGCCCTCTCGCCCTTTTTCGGAAAGGAAAGTTCTTCAGTACTTGGATTCGATCGTCGCATCGATGCGCAACACGCTGCTCTCATCAACGGCATCGCGTCGCATGTCCACGATTACGATGACACGCATCTCGAGACGATTGTTCATCCGACTGGATGCGTCGCGTCCGCGCTGCTGAGTTACGCAGAGACGCTGCAGCGCCCGGTCACGGGGGAGGAATTCATCACGGCATTGGTCGCCGGCATCGAGGTTGAGTGCAAGGTAGCCTTGGCCGTATACCCAGAGCACTATGATATCGGATGGTACCCTCCTCTCACTCTTCCCACGTTCACGTGATTGCGGAGGCCAACACTTCTTTCAAGGCACATCACAAGCACAACAGGCTCCATCGGCGCCGCCGCCGCCATCGCAAAACTCCTCGCCCTCCCGGCAGACAAGACAGCCCACGCCATCGGTCTTGCCGCAACACAAGTCACTGGCCTACGCGAGATGTTTGGCTCTGACACGAAATCCTTTCACGTCGGACGCGCGGCTCAGAATGGGCTTCTTGCTGCCGTCTTAGCTGCAGAAGGATTCACGAGTTCGCCCAAGGCGCGGGAAGCTGAGCGGGGCTGGGCCAAGGTCGTCAGTACGAAGGAAAACTTGAATGAGCTTGTTCAGAGTCTTGGACAGGGAGGGCCGGGCAAGTGGGAGATTGAGAAGAATTCGTACAAGCCTTTTCCGTGTGGCATCGTTATCCATCCAGTTATTACGGGCGCTGTATGGCTGCATCACGAACTGGAGAGACGAGGCATCTCCACGGAGGAGGTCGCGAGCGTCGACGTGACGGTTCATTATCTTGTGCTCGAGCTCACTGGTAAGAAAACACCAAAGGATGGTCTTGAAGCCAAGTTCAGCGTTTACCACGGCGGCGCGGTGGGCTTGTTGTATGGGAGGGCGACTGTAGTGGAGTACGAGGACGGGCTTGTCACCAGCGCGCCTGTTGTTAGCTTGAGAGACCGTTTCAAAGCTACAGTTGACGGGTCTATGAAGGCCGATCAGTGTCATTTGGTGGTCAAGCTGCACGGTGTCGAGGACCCGGTTGAGAAGCACGTCGACCATGCACTTGGAAGCGTTGAAGTGCCCATGTCCGATGACCAGCTGACAGAGAAGTTCATCACGCAGGCAGCGCTTCAAGTTGGTGCGGAAAAGGCAGAGAAGGCAAGTCAGTGCTGTTGGGGTGTGGTTGGATCAGGGGACATGACAGAGCTTGGAGGGATTGTCTAGCTTCAATTGGTAGTTTGCCTTCCATGGTTCAGCACTCACCTATTGACCCCAGTGCCTGAATTACCTCGATGATTTGGCTAGCAAAGTAACTCTTCATGTTCTGTTGGCAAGACCAAGGGCCAAAGCGACCAGTTCTCTAGTAGATACAAGCTTTTTACCTCTCCTTTGAGAAGACAATGAATGCAACGCTGCATTTGTACACAGTCTCAGTGCCAAGAAGGCATACACAAGTGCTCGTGAATATCTCCAATCAGAACAATGACTCTTCTAGCACAATGGCACAATGGCCGGAAACCAAAGTATCTCGTTTCTCCATCCCAAAGGCCTGCCGTATGTGGGCCCTTATCTTGCATCCCCAAAGTGAAGGCACCATCCTGCAGCATTGCCCGTCGAGTGCATCTGGGCTTAGCGCACAGTGACGTTAATAGGGCTAACGGTTGGCGAATGGAAGGCCCAGTTAGTTGAAGTGAAAATCGAGACCCTCGGATGTGTCCACGCGTTCGGGCCAGACCCAGTCGTCGGCCACAGAGGATTCAGAAAGCTCTGAGTCTTCTTCTGGAATGGTCTCCAGATGGCTGCAGAGAGGCTCCCACTCCATAGACGAGCCAGAGGTATCTGTCGAAGGAGACTCGTGGCTAGCATCGATCTCGCCCTGGTTGCAGCGGTACATCATCATGCGCTGAGCCCTCTCGGTCTGGTAGTAAGTCTCGGCATCCATGAACTTGACGTCACTCTCATCATCTGCGTCGTAGGCAATATCGTCGACGATGCTTGGCAAAATCTCATTGTTGGGCGTGGATGAACCCCAGGTGGTGAATTTCAGCTGGCCCTAGTGAGTTTCCAGCCGGTCAGCTCAAGCCACAGTGTAGTTCTTTGAATATCTGATCACTTTAGTAAGAAAGCAATGGGAATATCATCATACTTGGTTCTCTGGGATCTTGGAGTCATCTCTCTTGCAGCCCTGCTTGGGGTGGCCCCTGGTCTGACGGGGCAAAGTATTCTTAGTGGTCTTGGCTAGAGAGTCTGGGTCATTCGAATTTCCAGTATGGCCGTTTGTGGTCTTCTCGGGGCTGTGGACTCGGGCCTTTTTCTTGCAAGGCTGAGGGGCGACATCATCGTGTATGTCGGACATGGTCTTGTTCTTGGATGCCATTTTGCGCAGTTGATGCGAAGGAAATGTTGCTTGCTCAAGTTGAAATGCAGAGGAGTTGTAATCGTAATTGGGGTGAAAGTGAGGAAATGCTGGTGTGTTGTGGCGGAAAGTGTGCGAGATGAGTGCATTGGTGGGATATGGATGAGGCGAAGGTTGTGATCATTCCATCTTCGGTGGAAGAGATGCGGGGCATCACTTTGCCGGCTCCCAAGAAAAGGTCAGAGGTATGCTGGACTGCTGCACGTGACGCAGGGACTAATTGAAAAGGTGAGAAGGAGCTGCCTAGGGAAGTAGCTGTCGGGAAAGGGAAGGAAGCAAAAGGAGGAGAGTAAAAGCATGCCCTACCTACCTATAACTTGTCCACGAAGCTGTCTCATTTCAGTGGGCATAGCTTATGCGATTGAACGTAAGGTAAAATGTTGACCAGAAGTATCCGCAGCCTGCTATTATCCACTACTCTAAGGTAGGTAATTACCTTAATCAATTATGAAGCAAAATATATACAAATAATCAAGAGCCAAAGGTCAAAACAACAAAAGAGTTCACCCCCCCGGTGCTGAACTGAGGGCTACATCTCTGGTGCTCATGCTGGGATTCGAACTCGGGTACTCTCGTATGCGCTAAGCCTGTCGTCGAGTAGGCTGGTTGGCGAATTGATTGTTGACCATGAACCGTTCCACCACCACGCCACAGTTTGACCTGAACCCCGGCCTAGGGGTCGCCTGCTGCGCTGGTGACAGAAACAGAGTTGAGGGTGTATATGAAGGTCTCAATCCATCGGATGAGAGTCTGCTGGTACGTATCCATGAATCCTCAGGTGCGAGGGTGGGAAGCCGCTGACACGGAGCCATTGAGGTGCCTCCTTCCAGCAAAACATTTTCTCGGATGGACCCACCTAAACGACCACCTCACACGCCGTACCTCTAGTGCTCAATGTATCGTGCCGTGGAAGTTGAAGGCCGTACTTCTTCTTCTCATTAGACTTGCCAGAAAGCCTTGATCCCACCATGGCACTCTTGAAGCCTCGACCGTAAACACCTTACTGACCCCACGGAAACATATCTCGGCGCCGGCGTGGTCCTCAGTAACCTCCTCGCTTCTACTGAAGAGAATAATGTAAGGTGCGATGGTGACTTTGACGATGGAATTTTACATACGGACTCTAATACGAATAGGAGACAGATTCTCTATCGAGGCCACTTTGTGATTTGTCTTCTTCTTTTTATTTGGCCCGGAATCAAGTGGATCTTCTTTACGACAAGAAATTTACTTGAGGTATCCTATTTCACCCTTCTAAACAGCTACTGCATTCTTCTTCAGGAGAACAGGCAAACAACAAAAAAGAAACGTATCACACAAACCCTGAGTGACATTCCGCTGTTAATATTCTACAGGTGAATCGCGTACCGCCCTCGAGATATTCGCCCAAGTGCATTTTAATGTTCGCCAGACGTTGGGTTGACTGTCACTCGTCGATTCTGGTTGGTCAGAGCTGCGTGTGGTGGGGCACCCCACGTTGTACCTGCACTTTGTACTTAGGTACTTCGTGCTTCCAAGGTAGAGGATCGATCGTACCTTTCCATCTTCAGATGCCTCCGGCCGCCTAAAGGTAATTCCAACGACCTGGAGTTTCTGGCCCAGGGAACCCTTCCCAGATTCAGAAGACCCTTTGCTCGAAGTTTTCCTCTCGCCATTCTGTGGTGTTTAATGATTTGCGTCTGAAGCTATGTTACGGAGACTTGGTGACGTTACGTAGGCAGTTGAGGACAAGACTGGCAGCCGGCAGGTACTGTGGGCCCACGGCGAGTACCCTTTCCTTCCCATGGTGACGCTGGTCATCGGAAAGGAAGGAAGGGAAAATTCCAACCATTTCTCTTCCAATCCAAAGCGACAACATTTTACCTTCACTTGATCGTTCAGCTTACACATTCTGGCTTCAATAAGAGGAGCGTGCGAAATCCGGTGCGACAAATGATTCCAGGCACCCCAGGCCCCATTGCAATGGCCGACGCCAAGTCGGGGTAAAGCTGGCCGAAGAGTGAGGGGCATTTTGCCTTGCGCTGTGGAAATTAGGCGACCACTCATCTCACCAACTATTACCTAGGTGCTCGATTTCCATCAACCGCCTTGTCAGGTTTGCCTCAAGGTTACGGTTTACGAATAATCCGACACCTGAAACCAAATCGCCGGCCTTATTCTCCCCTCGACAGGCCCTTGGCTCTCAGCTGCGAATTTCTTGGCATCCAACATGTCGCGCACACCGTGAGTGCATGTACTTGCTCTAGGTTCCGCCAAGAGTATGAAGCGCCCAAGCTCACCACATCACGCTCTCAGGAGCCATGTCTTAGTCACTGGCGCTACAGGATTCATTGGCGCGCACGTCGTAGATGTTCTCTTGTCACGAGGGCTCAGGGTCCGCGGAGCCACCCGATCTCTCGCCAAAGGGAATGCCATGATCAAGGATCGGCCCGAGTACGCCGGCAAGCTCGAGTTTGTCCAAATTGGTGATTTTGAGAAATTTGGTGTCTTCTCTGAAGCCATCAAAGATGTCGACACCGTGGTTCACGTCGCCAGTGTGAGGATTTTCCTGACGCTATAGAGGCCAACATCGCTTGAAATTTTGTTAATTGTTTCATGCAGCCATTTACCTACGACACCAAAGACAACGAGAAGGAATTGATTATACCAGCCATCAACGGTGTCCGCTCTATCCTTGAAGCAGCCGTCACCAATCCCAAGATCACTCGAGTGGTCATTACTTCCTCCTTCGCCTCCGTCCTCGACGTCAACCGCAAGGCACCACCATACTTTACATACACGGGGGAAGATTGGAATCCCTTGACCTACGAAGAAGCCGCATCTCCGGAAACAAGCGCCGTAGTTGCATACCGAGGTTCCAAGAAATTCGCAGAAAAGGCAGCGTGGAATTTCATACAGGAGCACAACCCCCGCTTCGACATCGTGACGCTGTGTCCGCCAATGACGTTTGGTCCCGTGGTTCACCCCGTAAGCAGCGCCGACAAACTGAACGAATCGAACGCAATGCTGTGGAAGATTGCAAGCGGACAGAAGCCCCTGCCTGTTGCTCGGGTCCCATTCTGGATTGATGTCAGAGATCTTGCGGTGGCGCACGTGGAAGCGCTCTTTAGACCGGAGGTGGGTAACAGGAGGTTTGTTCCGGCCGCTAAGGATCGCTTTTCGTATGGTCTGGCTGCCAAGATCATGGAAGGCAACTTTGATTGGGCCAAGGGCAAGGTCGCGCGGGAAGAACAAGCGATCGACACCTTGCATGGGCTGGATGGGGAGACGGTCGCGAGAGAGCTTGGCTTCGACTACCGAACTTTTGATCAAACGGTCGTCGACCTCATTGACCAGGTTACGAAAATGGAAGGCGGGACAGTATGACTTCGGAAGAAATAGTATTACATTTATCAAAGGGCTGGGTGTTAGGGGCAATTGATAAGACAGCCACCTCAGACTACCCAAGCAAGATTCTCTCAGTTTGTGGTCAAGGGCCCAACAAAGATCTGGACTATCGGTCCCCGGGCAAATCCGTTTTGAAGGTCGACCGCACTTTTTAATCTGAGAATTAAATATCATTGACTCGGCCTACAAGTCTTCTATCCCTGATTAAGCCACGGCCGGGACACTTTCTGCCTAAATCGATGTTACTCTTGAGCGGAACGAGCCCTCCGTTGCGACAGGTAAGCGAACAACACAGAGTGTGATCTATCCACCTGCGCAACACGGCTGGCAGATCAATGACTAACTAGTCTCCGGAACCCATTTCTGCGTCTCCGAATTTGCATTACCGTGGTGATGGTATCGGGCCGTATCGCCTTCTTAGCTTCGGAAGTGTCTCCGTGGAAAGGGAAGATGAGCTAAGACCTGCGAATGGTCCTATACAAAAACAAGCGACATCTGCACGACTCTCCAGAATGTGCTGCTAGTGTTATATCTTCTTTCAGCCACCGGTTCTATTCCATATTGTGCTAATCTCATACACATCTTGTTCGATATCTTCCGTTTTCTGCGCACAGGCTGTCGCCATGAAGGTATCAGTGGTCTTGCTAGCGGCCTGCGCTGCTCTTGTTCAAGGGCATTGCATCTTCCAGGTAAGCCTCCTTCATACCTTCATCAGATCCCCAGCTGACCGTCAACTTCCTTGCAGAAAGTCTCCGTAAATGGCAAAGAGTACGGCTCCCTCGCAGGTCTCCGAGCACCCAACCAAAACAACCCAACTGAAGACGTGACCTCTCAAGACATCATTTGCGGAAAAGTCGCAACATCCTCCCAGGAAGTCATCACCGTCGCCCCCGGAGACAAGATCGGCTCCTGGTGGCAACACGTCATCGGAGGCGCCCAGTACCCCGGCGACCCAGACAACCCAATCGCAAAGTCTCACAAGGGCCCCATCACCGCCTGGCTCGCCAAAGTCCCCAGCGCTTCCAGCACCGGGATCACAGGGCTGCAATGGTTCAAGGTCGCCGAGGATAATCTGGACACGAGCTCTGGGTTATGGGGCGTCGATAAGATGATCAACAACGGAGGCTGGAGCTACTTCAACTTGCCGCAGTGCATTGCCCCAGGGGAGTACCTGCTGCGTGTTGAGTTGCTGGCTCTCCATTCTGCTCATCAGGTGAAGGGTGCGCAGTTCTATATTTCGTGTGCGAATATTAAGGTTACGGGCTCTGGAAGCTTTTCACCTAGCTCGACTGTGAGCTTTCCGGGCGAGTACCAGCAAAGCGACCCTTCGATCTACATCAACATCTATGGTACTGGTGGTCTTCCAAACAATGGGGGCAAGGCGTACTCCGCCCCTGGACCGAGACCGATTACATGCTAGAGATTGGAGAAGATGGCAGGAGAGTTCCCGGATAGGTTGACTGCGACTATATAGCTGCTGGTATCAATGCAATGTCATATGTGACATGGAGTATCGTTTGTTTTTACAGAGTGGTTCGGAGTTTGTTTGAATGGAAGTCATCCGCCCGAGTTTCTCATTGATCACATTACACAACTCCTACACTCACACGACCATCTTCAACCATGACACGCAAATTGATGTTGATGCTCATCTCCGTCGCGTTCCCCGTAGAGTTCCTGGCGCCTTTCCCGGAGCCTATGCCGATGTCAGAGAGGTTGCCAGATCCCACATTGATGTTTGTTACTTCTGTAATGCGGTCGCCGATCTCAATCGTGTTTCCATCGCCGATGGTGTTGTTACCGTCTCCGATATCAAAGTCGTCGCCTGCACGGACAGGAAGCGTTAGCAAAAGCTTTCACAGGGCACTTGAGATACTATCGTCACCCGAATTCGTACCTGTGTCTATGTCATTTCCTGTGCCGGCGAACCCAACGCCGTTTCCGTCGCCGATTCCTCCAGAGCTGATTGACCCCGGGTTGCCAGTCTGGTTGCCGTTCACGCCATTGCCTACTTGACGCGGCGATATAGTGGGTAGGTGTTTGGTGATTGGGGTGAGGCTAAACTGGAAGGGTAGGCAGTGTGTCGTCGCGGCGCACAGGGTGAGAACCGCCATCAGGCAGATTCGTAGGCTGATGAACATGATGGCCTGCTCGCTCCAGAGTGGTGCGCTGGGCTGAAGTACGCTGGTTGAGTTTCGCTGCTTGCCAACAAAATTGTCATCAAGGCTGCTATGTGGTTGATTTTAAGCTTATCCAACTTGCAGAATGTCGTCAGAGACACAACTCCTTGAGCGTTCTCATCGCTAGACCGATGCCACTTTCTTCTATCGAAACGACAAGCAAGCCAAAATTGGTCTTGTTGTCCATCGGGCTTCCCTTGTCAAGCCTGAAATATTGCACTCCTCAAGCTTCACAGCCCTCTTCGGATGAAGATACTGTATCGGCATTTCAATACAACTGCAAATACAGCACTAAATATCAAGTATAATGATGGAGAGAACCAGATTTGTCGGCAGCTATTCTTAGAAGGCATTCTGGAGGTGAGGTTTGGAAGGTGATTCGCCGTGTGCTCACATATTCACCGCGGGCGAAGATGGAAGACCACTACTATTCTCACTCATCCTTGGCGGACTGAAACCACGTGAATGGCCGGCAAATGAGGCATCCGGGCATACCGACGGCAATTGGTATCAGTAGAGGCGGTGCGGTTGCATGCTACGCCATCACGGGGGGTATTTACGAAGTCCTCCAACATCGCGTTTCACATGCGTTCCTTCCGAAATACGTCACTTCAAATCCCCTAAGAGCTCTTCTGTACCTTTACGAGCCCAGCAAGTGAACACTGCTCCAGACGTAAAGGCTCTGAGAGGCAAAACGCGAAAGAATTGAAGGATGCCTCAAGAGTTCTGCCCGCACTTCATGCTGCGGTTTATCTGTTGTCTCTCAGGGCTATGAGCTCTTATCAAAAGGGCAACTGGTGGCAATTCTGTTCGAGCAACCAATACCATACAAATGGCACCAATGTCTGTGAACTTTGCTGAGATGCCTGCGGTATTCTTCTGGACCAGTCATCTTTCAGTTTGGCTGCTGCCCAGGCTAATACGCAGTATTCCACAAACTGTTTGATCTAATTGAGCGAACCGAGACACTTGCAGACATCTATAGACTTCTTCGATCCTTGTAAGCTACTTTCCCATGGGAAAAAGAACCACAAAATGTATGGAAAGGCCCTCAGGTAGTTCCTATAGGCTTCCTTATGAAGCAATGGCCCCCAATGGACAGTGGTTGACCCAAGCATCACTGCCCCTCAACTCCATCACTTACCTTGCTCTTTGGCTTCTACGTAGGAACTCCCGTGAGGGAATTTCTGAACCGATTCTCACTAGCCATTGACTTAAATTTCCCGATTTCCCGGACAGTTCTCGACTTCTGGGAAACAGCGAATAGACTTCGAAAAAGAAATGAAGTTTCTAAGACATAACTTATTCACTTGTGACGTTTGAGTCAGCTATAGCCTCTTGGAGCACTGCTCGGGGAAAAACTCCACTATTGACGTCTATGTCTTCTCCAATTGCTTGCTATGTCTTGTCTAGTTCTCACTTATATGACTGTTCCAGAATCCATCCTCTGGGTCAATCTTCAAACTTTTTTTCGAATCATTGTCCATGCTCAAAAATGTATGCTGTGATAAGATTCTAATTACGGCTATAGAACCTCAATCTGTAGAGTTTGAGATAGAGAGCAGTCGTTTGAACTCTCAGAAACGTAGAGCTGAGGGCAAATCTCTCTCCAGGTACTGTCATTTGGCGGTCAGGATCAAGAGGTACTAGGTAGTCGTCATTGACCCAAGATCTGTGATTTCATTAGAAGTATGTCTACCGAACGTTATCTTCGGTCCGTCGCTTTTTTTTTTTTTTTTTTGACCTGTTTTTTCTTTTATTTCAGCGAAAAGTGGTGGGAAGATTTGTTCGAACTTAATCCTGCCTTTTGAAGGGCCAAAATATATTATTGGCTGTTTATTAGGGCTTTCTCTGTAGTTTCTTCCTCCTTAGTGAGTTCAACAATCTTAATTCGTGATCATTCGATAGTCCAAGATTAGTACAATCGGTTGGCAGTGGCAAGTGATCTCTGTCCATTTTGCACTGGAAGAGAGACACTTACACGTAGGACGGTACTTAATTACAGCATCATATCTCAAGCCAAACAAGAGCATGAAGAAAAGGCAACACCAGGAAACATAGTTGTCGTCCTGCTGTCGAGAATCAGTGTGATATGTACCAGATCTACGAGCTACGAGCTTAAAGACCTCGCAACGTAATAACAATTCTTATTAGTATATAGCCCAGGGAAGATACTCCAATGCTAAGGTACTGAAGATGTTTGTCTATCTGATTCCCCAATAGAAGAGTACCACAAAGTTCTGTCCAGCAGGAAAAGGAAGAGGTGAAAAGTAAGACCCGAGTACCGCCAGCCTCTTATACAACCACATGGAACCCAGAACGATCAACGAATTGAATACTTTGAGTCAATAGGGCTTCCCCGTTTCTTCTGCGACCCGGCCCTGTCGAGTCACTGTTTCTAGATAAGGTATGCTGCGAACCGGGCTTACACCCTCCCCGAGATCACACTTGACAAAGCAGTACGGACTAGCAACGTAGATTACAAGCATCAAACAGTATCACCTAATTCCTTGTCCCGGCTGGAGTCGTCAGATTACTTAATTGTCTAGAGTACCCGGTCTGACGAACAACCTGCAAAGACACTCACGATGTTCAACACTCGTCACATCTCGCATCAACTCCAGTATAGGGGAGCATCTATTGCTATTATGTTGCTCATACGAGGCGTTGACAAGGAGTTCACTTGTTCAAGACTCCAAGTTGATGCGGTTTCGGACTCGAAATCCTTGTCATGTCCTGGAAGTGGGGCGTCGAGATGGTGAGATAACACAGTAAGCGCTCAACTACTTAGCCAAAGGAGAAATTTGGAATTACAATTAAAATATGCGTAGTTTATTAGATAAATCGTCTCCACAGAACCGCTTTCTTCCATTTCGTAAGGTTGACAAGCTTATCATCTTGTCGGAGACCGAATGATTAGGCGGGTTCTGTTTCCCGGTCAAGTGAGGCTGTTTTGATGAAATGTCGTAACTTAACAGAAAACGTTGCAGGGGAATCCCCTATAGGAAGTGAGATCCGAGCGTCGCCTAATATAACCCTGCCCTGGGGTTGAATGGTCGGCAACTATGTAGGACTCTCGATGATGGAATTTCTTTGAGATGGAGAAAAATGCAGAACTCGGGATACCCCAGCTATCAGAGTCTGGCTGGGCCCCGCATCTCCGCTTCTCATTTTGAAGATGTTGCACCGCTATTGATCGGCGGTGAAGATGTTCCAGGACCTTGGCTAGCTCTTCCGTCTCCCCTCCCTCTGCCCTTGCCATTGGCCTCCGCTCTCCGCCCACACTGCGACCCTGCATATGTCAAGACGAATACCCCCATCTTGGTCCATCTTGAGCATGGCCATGCATTTGGGCTGCGCGTATTAGGAATGAGAAGGGGGGTGTTCGAAGCATGGTTGGCTGGAGCTCGTCAGAGCTGGTAAAGCCAGAGGCTGCCCAGAGAGAACATCTGCATCACGAATTGTCCGTCCTTGTTGTGGTGGGGGAGAGTAGGATTGCTATGCTACGCTATAAAGTCTCGAGGGTCCTTCATTCGGCTTCATTGCCGCCTCATTTTCTCCCCAGTCATTAGCGTATCGTTGTGCAGAATTTCAAAATGCTTCGATCTCGTTTCCCATCAGCTCATCACTTCACTGTGTCAATCTTCGGATGCCAGTATCATGCCGACTCACCCTCACCTGAGAAACTATCTCTCATCAACAAGTTTGACGGACTCATCAAGGCCGCCGCGATTCATGTCGAAGAGCTCGAGCAAAATGACCTCCCCTCCAAGGTCTGGATGAGCTACTGGAAGTCTCCCCAGGTTTTCAAGGCATGGTGGGAGAGCCCGGAAACTTCTGCCTTCTGGGCCGCTCTGCCTGAGAACGCTGGTTTCTGGAGAGAGACCGTGAGCTTGCCCGCCACGAGATCAATGTACGAATCCAACAAGGAGCAACCTTCTGGTTTCGGCCACTGCGGAGAGCTGATCCCCCTCACTTCGAAAACGGGATACTGGGGCGCCTACCGCTCGCGTATGACCCCTGATGGCCCGGAAGACAAGTTCGAGTCTCCTCTGCCTGCGGTACCCGAGGCTCGTCCTTTGACGGACAAGATCCGCCCCGGAAGGGTCAGAGTGTCCAAGTTCCCTGACAACATCTCCTTTGTTGTCGAGGGCCAAGACTACAGTGCCATGAATGATAACGAGCGCGAACACTGGAACGAGAACTTCGACGGTCTGACCAAGCAATGGGTCACCAATGTCATGAACGCTGGTTCCGCCGGTGGGATGGTTTCTTCAAGGGCCTGCCACGCCTTCGCGGGTGATAAGCAACCTGGTGCCACGAAAAGCGCTGTCAACGGCGCCTCAACCAACGGCACTAATAGTACAAATGGTACCAACGGAACTTTGACGAATGGACACGGCAACGGAATCTTCCCCGGCTTGGACTACATTCGTCAGGCCCAGATCCTATTTTGGCTTGACCTTTCCAAAATGGAACACATCGGCAGAACGGATAAGGTTCACGTCAAGCTCAGACGCGACTTTTTCGCTGCATACGGGCCTGGTGGAGTTATGGAGGGTGGTGATTTGCTGCTTTGGGTTGATGTGGCAGTTCTGAAGGGTGAAGAGATGGACGCGGAGTATGTTGGGTGCTATGATGGAACAGGATTTCTTGCATACGACGACCACCCCGCGTTCGCGAGCGAAAAGGTGGACATCGCCAAGCTGCCAGCGTTTTTCGACGCGCCGATCAAGTCCCAGCCCACTGAGTGGTAAAGCGTAATAGTAATAATGTGTCATCTCATGTTTGTGTCAAAATCGTCCACGTAACCCTCCTTTGTAGGTGACCTTTCACGATAAACAGACGAAGAGCCTCCTCTAGCAGCCGGTGGGCACAGATAGCAGAGAAGCATTCCGTCTTGGGTGCTCGCTGCTCCGTGCTCCACGTTCATCCGGTATATTACGAGGCCAAAATTTCGCTCAATCAGGAACTGCACATTCACAATCAGCAAGTGTTTTCGAGTGGGGGTGGGCCGGGATTGAGTCAGTGGTTGAGAATAGAGTTCACAGGGGCCCCTGTTCCAAGTCAGCCCAGTTCCCCGGACGGGACCGTTCTTCAGCAACGACTGATAGAAATGCAACGTGCATGGGGTCCACCGGCCGGCAACCTCGTCGCGGCCCAAGGCGAGACCACGGGGGGGGATCTATTGTCTTACCAGAAATGGTTTGGTTTTGGGGGATGTGCGACCGTCGACCGAGA
Source organism: Colletotrichum cuscutae (assembly GCA_030869315.1). Lineage (NCBI taxonomy): Eukaryota > Fungi > Ascomycota > Sordariomycetes > Glomerellales > Glomerellaceae > Colletotrichum > Colletotrichum cuscutae. The sequence goes on along the minus strand of MPDP01000046.1, from coordinate 213,214 downwards.
TCTAACCTGCCCATCCGCTGATTGTGGTTGAGAATTTGGTCCCTAGTGGTTCCCGTTTCTGATGATCCAACGGTTTTAACAAGCATCTTATGATCCATCATTACAACTTCATAGTTCACATAACCAGCTACTGGCCAAACTCTCCATTATTACGAATCCCGCATGGGACGAAAGTCATGTTATGTCGTTTTCTCCGATGCCACGCAAATGCCGCAGGAGCCCTTGCTTTCTGCTGCCAAGTCAGTTTGACGTTCCCTTCCGCGGGCCAATGCAGTCCTTGTCTGCCAGCTTGCTAAGTCATGTCTCATGAGCAGAACTTTCTAATGTGGAAATGTGCTTGCCAATCTCCACACCCTGACCTCTCAAACAATCTACTTCGGCCAGATACGTTCAGAGAGGAAGAGAGAAAAGGGGGTTCTCTCGTCATTACCGATTCAGCTCTGTGGACCTATGTTGTCTCCTCCAACCCTGAGAACGCTTTCCTGTAACGTAGCATTACTACCTGAGTCCACAATCACGATTCACTATCGTTATGTCTTCCAGTCGTTCCCCTGGACCTAATGAACGAGGGTTTGGTCGATCCTAACTGCCGATTGCAGGTTGGAAGTAACCTGCAGATGGGTCCTGCAGGCGGCAGACTCTGCAACCCTTTCGCGACCCGATTCTTAAGCACGAGCTGCCCAAAACTGGCGTCTGTCTAGCCGGTTCAGCATTACCCGCAGGTCTACTCCTTCAACTTTTTGGAAGCGCTTTGTTTTTGCCTATCCCCGATTAAGAACGAGTGTGTGTGTGTGTGCGTGCATTTGCGGTCAACTCCGATAACCCGCAACAATGGCGGTCGCTGAAGCGTTGATGCCGGCGGTGATTGAGATGTGGGTGGAATATGCCATTGGAATTTTGGTTCTTTTTCTACGAATCTTCACGAGATGTAAGAAGGTGGTGGGTTTCAAATGGCAAGGCGACGACTATTTGGCCGTGGCGGCCATTATATTCTTCACGGTTAGTTTATTGTCTCAATCGGGAACCCCTATTCCCAACCACACCACGGAGCGGGCTCCGCTGACAACACCATGAACCTTAGTTGGAGGTTATGATGTGTCAAATTATCGGTAAGAACAGACTGTTGTATGCCAAGAAACTTTACTTTTGTTCTAACGACCACTTTCTAGTTGAGAAGGGAAGCATCACGGGTATGACCGACGAGATCGCGTTGAGCCTCACGCCAGAACAATACAAGAGCCACGAAACGGGAGCGAAATGGCTTTTCGCTGCGTGGTATGTCTACGTTAGCATGATTTGGAGTCTGAAGGGCATCATGCTCTTCTTCTTCTCCAGAGTCACGTAAGTTGCTGTTCATCGTTTTCCTGCGGAACAGACGCTAAACAACGATTGGGCAGAAAAACTCTGCCAGAGGAACGCCTGGTCAAGGTGGTGTCCGTCATTACCGTCTTTGCCTACTTGGCCACACTTGCGGTTGTTACAGGACATTGCCGTCCTATGCACAAGCTTTGGCAAGTGTATCCCTATGCCGGAGGTAAGGAAGATACTGTGATGTTTCGAAACGCGTTGGACGGCGAGAATCTAATGTCCTGTAGATGACTGCACGCAAAACACCTCCAAATATTACGCGTTGGTGACTACAAACGTCGTGTAAGTACTGATGGATCTGGAACATTCATCGTATTCCTTAGCTGACGCGTGTGCCTAGAACCGACATCATGATCATGTACATTCCCATCCCGTTGTTGTGGAGGTTGCAGACCACTCTTCAAAAGTAAGTTGCAACTGAACGCCAAAGGGTCTGTGATTCTAACAAGCCGTAGAAAACTTGCATTCGGCCTAATGTTCTGTGCCGGTTTCTTTATCGTAATTTGCACGCTATTGCGGTGCATCATCTGCTTGAGCACCCCCGAACGACTTGACTTGGGATTGAACTGGTCCATCCGTGAGACGGTAAGCTCAAAATTCATCGCTTCTTAGGTCTTGATCGTCATTTTGGCTAATCAATTTCCGATCAGGTTGTTGCGATTATCTGCACGAACGCTCCGTCAATCAAGCCGCTTTTTCCCCATCGACGCACCGGCTCCACGAATCCGAGTACTCCCCACTCCGGCCTGGTCACATTCGGCGGCACCGGCAGCTCACACAAGATGTCACGCGTCAGAAATGGCCATCAGAAGCTCGACGACACATCCGTTGGCAGTCAGGAACATATTGTCAACCCAAAGGGCGCCAGGAGCCAGACCACGGCGTTTGCGGACGACCGAAGTTCCGATGACGGAGGAAACTATAACTCGGGTATTCAGGTCACTAAGGATTACCACGTTGAGGCTGGCCGATAATGAGATGGTAGGAGCTACTAATGTGTGAATTCCGAGGCAAGCTCTACGCAGGATTACAGAGCTGCTCTGGCGGTTAAACTCCATCCATCTGGTGCCTGCCGGTGGAAAAGACTCAAGATGTATAATACATGTACATATTGCGAGCCGTCCTCCTACGGCTGGCCGGTTGGGTACGAATTAATGACGTTCTGGTAACGAAAGACTCGAGTGACTGGGAAAGTTCATGATCATCAAACGCTACGTGAGAATTTGACATCCATCTGCCATCGTCACTTGTGTGGGGGCAAGCAGTTGGTATGGACAGGGAGTAGAGCTAAGAAACGGCATAACTCCTTAGCAAATCTTGACAACACGGGCAGGGTGCTCAGGTAACAACAGCCTCTTTTTCAGGAAACACGCATTGTGTATGGACGGCTAGCGCTCCTCTCTCGAGTCATTACAAACCTCGCCAGACTGTCTCAATACATGAATGCAAGAATATCCCATTTTGGAGCCCCGAGCAATCGTTTCGAGCCTTGCATCCGCCGCTGCATCTCAGTCCCCACTACGTCTTAGATACCAACAGACTGAGGTCCTTGACGTCTTCAAGGTCTTTCAAGCAGGTCTCATGCTTCTGCTTGATAAAGCCCCAAGCCGGTCCACCGAGTGGAACACGCAAGGGGATGCGTTTCTTGCTAGACGCAATACTGAAGATAGCGTCTGCAATCGCAGACGGCTTGGTAAGAGTTCCCGACTTGATACCCATCTCCACGTATTTCTCGAGAACACGTGCCGGCATATCTTTCTCGGCATAAGCTGGATGAGGCTCAGTCCGCGCCTTGCTATGCGCCTCGAAATTTGTCTGGACACCACTCGGCTCTACAATACAAAAGTTTACTGAAATACGTCAGCGACTCCTGAAATTTTTTATGCGAGATATGATGCCAGCTTACTGTTCCAATCAGGATGCATCTCCTTTGCCACAGACTCAGTCCACCCTTCGACGGCCCACTTCCCCGCGTGGTAGTACGCGTGACCCGGAAAGGCGCATTGTCCAGCAAGAGAGGAAATGTTGAAGATAATACCGCCTCGTCGGGTTTCAGACTGTCGCATGTTCTCGATGGCACAAGTAGTCATCCGAGCCGTACCGAAGAAGAGGGTCTCAATTTCCTGGTGAGCTTGTTCCTCTGTCGCAGACTCAGTATCGCCGGACAACGAATACCCGGCATTATTCACCAAGACATCGAGATGAAAATCTTTGCCAAAGTGTTCGGTTGCGGCTTTGAATGCCTCTTTCACCGAGGTTGGTGATGTCACGTCAAGGGCAAGTTTGAGGAGGTTGACATTGTCATCGGGCAGGTAATCCAGGTCCTTAGGATTCCGAGCTGTTGCGACCAAGCGATGGTTCGGTTTGCTTGCGACTAGAGCTGCCAGTGCTTGGCCGATACCCGACGAACATCCGGTGACTGGTAGTGTGTCAGTTGTGTGAACCTCAGCGATTCTCACCATAGCAACTTACTCAACCAGATTGCGTCCGGGGAAAGAGTGTACGGTTTGGTGTTAACCGGGTTCATATTGACGTTGGAAATTGAAATTTTCGAGATGCTATTGACGATCGAGTCTGGTAAAGAAAAGGTAGCTGTGAGAGAGTATGCAGGCTGAGGCTATCCTTTTCTATCTCAACGTCTCTTTGCTAGATTCGACTTCATCGTCGCGGGTCTGATCTCTTGGACTTTATAGTCTTAACTCGTGGGCTCACACATTTCGATGTTGACTTGAGGTCCAATTGATTTTTCGGCTCCAAATTGTGGCGCAGATAGGATTCAAGGTGCTGACAGCCCAAACCCGATTCTTCTCACCGTGCCGGTCGGGTGACTCAAGCGGTATCAGTCAGACTGCAATGCAACGGTATTCGCATTCGCATCTGGCAACATACCGCAAAGCACATGATTACTTGAGAAAACAATGCTCGCACTCGGCTATGCCCATTGACATTGGTCTCGCATTTTTTCCGCACTCGAACAATTCCCTTAGGCATTGATTAGTCTCCCATTTTATTTATGTCCAATATTGCATCTTCGAAGTCAAGCTTTGGAATGCAGCAATCAACAGGATCCGTTTTCCGCTCTTCAAAGTTTTTCAAGAACAAGCAAGCATATGAAAACACTTGGTCGTCTGCATTCTTACCCAATAGTCGAGCTTTGAAGTGTCATTATCTCCGTCGCAGGCCCCCCTACACCTCTGACAGACAACGCGCGTCTGATGTGCCGCGTTTAACCCATAAATGAAGCGTCATCATTGGCCCAGAGACATAGCTCCAGACGACTCCAAGTCGTAATGCCATATAAAGGTTCTGCCAGTCCTAATAGAGCTGGGACGATGAAGGTCTGTTAGTGGGCGTAGACTCGCGCCACCGCGAAGGCCCCAGAACGAGATTGAGCTGTGAGGTGAGACGTCCCTACTCTCAAACAAAGTTGACAAATGTGTTGCGGACGAAACAGATAACAAAAGAGTACCCGGAGTTCATGGTTGTGTCTGTTCATCCAGCACCATTTCGGCGACTGGCATGATGGGCTTGCCGCTCATTTAAAGCTATGCAATACTTGACATGTTTCGCGAATCGTCGTCCCGTCATTTCCGTCGAAAAGATCGAAAAAGCGCAGAGACCGACGTTGGGCATCCATCTTAGGTCAAGCTAGGAGCGGAGATTACTACGAGCCTATTGAAGCCTGGTGGGTTGCGAGCAAGGACGAACGCGACAAAGACAAGGCTAGAAAGCCGTGGGACTGGACTCAACTGAGTCACAAGTGCATGCATGTGAGATTTGAGAAATAATCTGACTAGTGTTTATACGGTGATGATTCCAGCTACGAGTGCGAGTTGCCGGCATTATTATTTGATGGAAGCAAATATGCGAATCCATTCTGGCATTTCTACATAGGCCGAAAGTTCAGATTAGGTTACATCAATAAATTTCTTTGTTTTCCTCTTCTGCATATTATCCGAACTACATGAGCATCGTGTCCAGGCATTGAAGTGACATTCGCACTCGCGGAACTAAAATGACGATATGCATGAAGATTTCAAATGGGATAGATAGTCTATTTTCCAAGTTCAGCGCCTGTCTTTTACTTTTTCATAGCTTATACGCAGCCGGGTAATAGACTTTAGTAAGTTCAATTAGAGAATATGGTTAAAAAAGGATAGCATATGTTCGTAGCTGGACACTTGTTGCTTCGTCACGCAATTATAGATTTGATCGGAGGTTTATCAGATGACGGTTACTCTCTTCTAGTGTCGGATTAAGTTTTAACTGGTTGAGTTAGTCAAGTCACTATGTCAGTGAGCTTTACAATGACGAAGAACCCTGACTGAAGCCGTGACAAAATTCGCCCACAAAAGGGTTCTGAAAGTTTGGTCTTTTCGTATTCATACATCATCTCATATTTTCTACTTAATCAGCTCACTTACTCAGCTCCAAGGCAAGCGAGAAATGGAGGTGGCTGGAACCAAATCAAGTTGCAACTGGTCACACGAGACTTTGGTTAGTGGGGAAGCCCGCAGCACAACGGGCACTTAACATCTCCACCCCACAAAAAATAGCCAGAGCCTTGAGCAAACCCTGCGCGCAACAACGCCATGTCTCCGAGTCCACACCTCACCGCCTACTTCAACCGCATTGTCGCCGCGGCTCCTTGACGCCAATGGTCGCGGAGAGAGACGCCTCGCCCCCACGGCAGCTGCCGGACGCCGAACCGGAAGAGCTGTACGGCCAAGAGGTACGCCTGGAAGAGGAGGCTTTTGCTTGGTATAATCCCGACAAGTGGTACCCGATCCAGATTGGCCAGGTCTATGAGTCGCGATATCAGGTGCTGCTGAAATTGGGGTTTGGCTCTGCGTCAACGGTGTGGTTGTGTCGTGATCTTGAGTATGTGCGCGATTTATTTACGTACTTGTTGTCGTTTCGAGGGCTACTTAGCTAACTGGTGTTTTAGGAAGCATTGCTATGTAACTTTGAAAGTCTATGAGACTGGTCATCGGCAGGCTCGTAACGAGGAAGTGGTCCTTCGCCACTTGGAACGCCTCGAGTCTGAGCACCCAGGACAGAAACTCCTTCGCTCAATCAAGGACAGTTTTGAGCTGCAAGGGAAAATCGGCCCGCATGTTTGTCTGGTCTTCGAGACTCTAGGCTTATCCCTAGCCGACATTCGAGAGTTGGCAGGCGGCAAGCTGCCAGAGAATCTATTAAAAGGGTTGATATACGGCTTGTTACTGGGCATTGACTATATGCATTCAGTTGCACATGTCGTCCATACAGGTGAGGATGATTATGCTCTTGCAACACTTCACCATCATGCGCCTCAGAAGCTGAGGTGTTCTCTGCATCGGGGCATAGATCTGCTTCACTAACACACACGTCAGATATTCAAGATGGAAACATTATGCTCTCAATTTCAGACACGACAATCTTGGATGTCCTAGTGAACGAAGAATGGAGGCTTCCAAGCGCGAGAAAAGTCATGAGTGATCGTACCACCTACGCATCAACGGGGCTCGAGATCCCAGATGATCCAGGCGACCCTGTCATTTCAGATTTCGGCGATGCGCAATACGGAGAAGGCGACTTCGACGGCGAGGTGATGCCAGATCTGTACCGCGCGCCCGAAATCATCCTCGGAATTCCCTGGGACGAAAAGATTGATATATGGGCTTTGGGATTGATGGTGAGAGATTCGCCTGCGGCGAGGGGCCTGCCAAATGCTGACGCTGATTTTTCACGGTTGCCAGGTTTGGGATTTGTTCGAGGGGAAGCTGCTCTACAACACACGACACCGCGACCGGAATGCATCCCGGGCAGCCCACTTTGCGAGGACGGTGTCTTTGCTCGGACCACCGCCCGATGATCTTCTGGATAGAGGGTCGACATGGAAAGACTTTTTTGACGATGAAGGTTTGTTGATGACCGTGCGAGTGGTTTGCAATGTAGGCCGGGTGAGACTGACGCGCGAGAGACAGGAAAACTAGTTGTCGACGGCGAGATACCAGAGTCCTCGTTCGAGGAGGAAGAGTGTAATCTCGAGGGAGCGGAGCAAGCCGAGTTCTTGGTGTTTTTGAGGAAGATGCTGCAGTGGAAACCAGAGGATAGGTTATCCGCCCGAGAACTGATGGAGGACCCGTGGCTGTGTCGGCAGACGGCTGATGACTGAAGGGAGACTTAATTAGATGAGGATGAAGACCCAGAGGCGTGAACAGAGAAAAGAAAGACGGCTGATAGGAAGGAGAAAAAGATACCCCATTGCTTTGATGTTTCGATGATCCAAGCTTCTTGAGAAGTTGTGGTCCAAAGGCGTTCTTCCAAATTGCTTGGTCAAGTGTCTCATCAGGAGGTCTTTCATGAATGATGAGAGGCGTCTGATAAGCCATAGGCACTACATATGGACATCCTTGAACATAACAATGAACCCACGGTCATCCAAACGGGGGCATTCAGTGAGTCTGCTCAGTTATGAAGAAGAATTAGATCATTAGAATTATTCCAAACAGCTTCTATATGCTCCGTGTCCCATTTTCATCCCGAAATAGCATCCCAATCCCCATCATCGTGGTCAATGACCGGGAAGGGTTTTCTAGGCGCCGGAACTATGCCAAAGTGCGAAGCATCCATCAAAGGAGTGTCGTGAAAGCAAAACAGCCAAATCATCGTAAAAGTCGTGTAAAGCGTCGTCAATTATGCCCCGTGCTGGAACTCTGGTTACCCATGAACCGTGAGTTAAAATGGTCCCGTCTAAGCGACCGCGGAGATCTCCTTGATCGGGGTAGGCAGCGTGATGATGCCGCAGTTGATGTTGCGCGTCGAGTAAATCTGGTCAATGGTCCAGTTGTCGTTTTGCCAAAACGTCTCCTCGCACTGGAGATCGGCGACGGCGCCGCCCTTTGCGGTGTAGCGGGCTCTGGTTGTTCACATTCCAATTAGCCTCGGCGTTTCTTATGGCAAACCGTACTCCGTGACGCTTTCGGCGCAAATGTTTCATCGCCAGGGGAAACCCCACGAGGTAGAAGGCGAACCGGTAGGGAGTTGAGAGGATGTGACTTACGGGTACTTGGGATCATCATGACAAGTCCACGACTGGTTCAACGCAACAGCCTTCTCAGGCGTGCTCCACGTGAAGGACGTGGCCGTGCTCTCCCCGCCCTCGGGCGGGGTGCACTGATAGACCTGCTCGCCATAGAAGAAGTCGTTGAGACGGCTGCTGGCGGCGGAGCAGGCGACGGTGTAGTCGAGGACCGGATTGGAGACGTTGAAGCTGATGTAGCCCCACGAGTTCTGGTGGGAAGGCGTGCTGAAGATGTAGCTGGCGTGGTAGTCGAAACCCGTGAGCGTCCACTCGGAGAGCTTGCCCGATTTCTGGCCGCACGTCTCCTCGCGCTGGGCGATGGGGGAGGCGAGGGCTGGGGCGAGGAGAAGGAGGCTGGCAAGGAAGTGCATTTTGCGGGTTGGTGAGGGTTGTGATGGGTTGAGGGGTCTTTAATTTGAGAGGATGAGTTTAAGTTGACTATGAAGTGGGATTAGGTGGGATGAAATGAGATGAGACGGAAGAAGCGTGATGCTGTGATGCCAAATCTCAAGAGTTTAGACGAGGAACATCACGCAGGTATAAGTACACATCGCATCGTCAAACTTTTTACCAATCCTCTCGACACTGACAAAAGATCGCCAGTTGACTTTCCACACAGCATGCCATCAAAGAGCCTAAACCCGGGAGTCCCAGCCATCCATTGCATGAAAGTCGGTAAGGCCGGAGAGGTGGCACCGTTGAACCATGACGTAGCACAAAGGGTACCATTCTCGTATTTCTTGCGACCGCAGTCAACTGGATGGACCGTGTCGCCGTCAAGCGACATCCTTTCTCACCTAGGTATCCCATCCCATTCCCTCTTCCCCCACAAACGCGGCGTAGATCGTGCCCGTTGGCAGACAAGCGGGAGAAACAAAAAGAGGGGTCAGGGGGGGGGGGGGGGGGCGCATCGCTCACTCGTACGGGGGGGAGGGAATGGGGCGAGGGGGGGGGGGGGGGGGGGCGGGGGGGGGGGGGGGGGGGGAGAAGAGGGGGGGGGGGGGGGGGGGGGGGGGGGTCGCATCGCTCACTCGTACGGTAGGTAGGTAATGGGTGAAGACGGCGCTGAGCGGAGCATGGGGGTTGGAAGAGCGATCAAAATTGCCCGATTCCGGCTTGTCGCTGCAGGCACCATTCTGGTTCGGGTTGGGGCGAAATGTGTATTATTAGAAGAATTGTCTCTCGTCCTCATGATTTCACTATATTGTCACGTAAACTCAGCTGGGGCCTGCCTAGTGCTCGGCTCGGCAGCTGACAGCTAGCAAGCTAGCAGCTTTTTCGAACAGCGTGTGCCCTGGAGCGGACTGCCGATCGCTGGCTCGTGTTGAACACAGCAAAGGAGGATGCCAGTGGGATGGGATGGATATGCATGAATGGTCTCAATGACAGTCCCGGCGACCTTGCGGAGAGTCACGGGTACAACTTGGACGTTTTGAGTAGCGGATGGGACGATTACAGGGTCTCGTTGTTCCTCTTCGTCTGATCCCAATCAGTTGTCAAAGACCGGATGGGATTTCCTCGGTCAGATTCTGGATTACGAGGGAAGAATAGATGAACCGCGCCCTCCTCGGTGGCTCCTTGTGATGCAAACGCTGGCAGATACGACCAGGAAGATCGATGACCTGGAACCTGCATGGAGCCGGCCTGCAAAGTATGCATATCGCTGCGTTTGTTTTTCTGGTCCCATCCGTCATGCGGTGCAGTCAAGTCGCAATAGTCAAAGTGACTTCGTTTCCAGCCGCATCTCCACTGAAGATCCACTTGTCGGGTCGGCGCTTGTCATGCTCGTCATGCCATCCTCGGCTCCGGTGGGCAGGCGGCGCGCTCAACTCATTGACGAGCGGGCAAAGCCGGTCGTGCCTATTGTCCAAGTGCCTGTCGACCAGCCACTGCCGCCCAGACGAAGGATCTTGGCGGGTGGCTCTGCCGGACTGGACGGAAAGCAGTGAATCCGAAGGTCGCCCAAACGTTTTTATTTCGTCTCAAACCCTCGTGGGAACGTTACACCTCGCTGCGGTTGTGTTCAGTCTTCACCGACTTCATGGGTCTGGGACCCCAGGGCCGCCGAACAATCTTTGGTCCTTTTCCGACTCGTGACTCTCCCGTAAATGAACCCTCTCTCGAGATGGATGTTTTGTGTTTTGGGTAAATGCAGGAACACATCGCCGCCGGGATCTGACCGCTCAATGCACACCCGAGAAAAGAGGAAGCGGCTGAAGATGGCGGTCTGTCACCATCCATACCTAGACGGCGAAGAAACTACGATTCTTGTTTGTGCTGCGATGATCGTGACGAGATTCACATTTTAGAGTTGGTGGCCCCTTGGTTGTGCAGGTGGCTGAGGCACCAGCCATAGCTAGGAGCTGGGTGTGGATGACCAGGTGTGATGACTAAGTGTGGCACAGAGGTGTGGCGGTATCAGCCACTCATCTCCTAACTGTGGCCGATATGACCCGAAAATGCCGGAGTAAACAATCCGCTTGAGTCGGACGCATCCCGGAATCGGCAGATGAGCCAACCCGTCAGAATGCCTCTTTGGTCCACGGTCGGCGGCCGAAACACGGGTCCGCCACATGCCTCCATATCCAACTCCGAGAGGTCAGGAAATCCGGAGCTACCTTACCCAAGGTGGTATCTCTTCAATCACGAGCGCGATAAAAGCGATAAGATCAAACTGATGTGCACAGCCAATGGAAGCTAAAGCGTTAAAGATCAGGGTTCATCGAGGGGTAACGCAACCGTTCCAAAGTTGAAAGATGGAGATTCTAGCCTGCAAGATCCCACGGGGGGGCTAAAGGATTCCACGAATAAGAGTCGATAAGAATCCACGTTGCTGATTTTCCACTCCAGCCTCGAGGCCCGATGTGAGCTTCAAGAACCGATCCGGCGAACAGTCAGCCCCACGTGTCGACATGGTTTGTCGCCAGGGAAAGGATGCGGCGGTGGGGCTGTCACAGCATCAATCTCGACACAATGGAGGGGTAGAAAATTCTAGACATCGCTCATGCTAGGAATATAGCGCCGCGGCAGCTGCGAGCTCTATCACATCTGATGTTCATGCTCATCCAAACTTTATGTGTTATCGAGAACCTCAGAGGCGCTTTTACCGCGAGTCCAAAAGTCCATAGGGTGGAATGAATCGCATGCAGTTGCCGCTGCTCTTCAGATGCCCCTTGGTATATATCGTGAGTTGCAACGTGCTCGCCACGCTTCGGATGGCATTGGAGCACGTCAAAACAAACAAGGCACCGCTGTAGGTCGTGATCACGTCTTCGCCGAGACCTCTTCTGCCGTCGCCATCATGAACAAAGTCGCCCTTTTGACCTCGTCCAAACACGAGCCTGGCGTGACCATCCGCCAACGGTCGGATCTCGTTGCCGCACTCGGGCCTACCTTTGACATCGCGGTCCGCTTCCAAAGAGTAGTGGCCGTGGCGTCGTCGCTGCTTTTCCTCTACGCACACCTTCTTGCCACCTCAACCCTCACATCGGCAGTCATAGCAACCCGACTCTTCGCCGTCCATTCGCTATTTGCCATCAAGAAGATGACGACAGCATTCCGCACGCCCATGAGACATGTATGGGAATCCAGACGAATCCAGAAGTTGAGGAAGAAGGTCTTCATGGAGTTTGCAACAACAATACTGGGCCCGGGAGGTAACATGCTGATCGTCATGGTCTTCTGGCCGGGATGGCTGTTTATCCTGGGTCTCGTCTTGACTCTTCGCACGCTGTCGGGATGAAAGCGCAAGGACGCTCTCGTGGCGTAACTCTCTCTCCCTCAGCGGTCCTTTGATTCAGGCTCGCCAAACGTTGCCGACAGTACAGGCTTCACCTCGAAAAGAAGAACGTGTTGCCGCCGGCATCCTTCCGCACCTCCGTGTCATAGTCCTTCTCGGGGTCAAACTCTTGCCACATGCTCGCTGGATAGATGTGCTTATTGCGCTCATACCAGCGCCGATCCACCACTTTCGTCAGGGTAGGGTCGTCTGTGGCACCTTCAAGGGTGTTGATGTCAGGCAGGGCCTTGACTGCAGCCGCCTTGAGAGCAGCTGCGGTGGTCAGGCCGCCAGATGGGGCAGCTGGGGCTTCGTCTGGTTCCGGTCCGTCTTTCTTGGGCGGCGCGTCGGCTTTGTAGTTGAACAGTTGTTGGCCACCTGGGCCAGCATTCTTGTTGATGATGAAGAAATAGAACTCATAGTGCTATAGAGGGTTAGTGAAAGACTCGAAAATATAGAAGCTCATTTGACTCACATGTGGAATGATGATGGACCCCCGGACGAGCATCAGGTCGTCCACACCAACTCTCGCCCATTCTCTTCGTGCATTGGCCTTCTCTCCCACGCCTAACTCGGCGCCAACTTTTCGACTCTTGTCCAAGAAAACCCAGATGTAGTCGCCCTTCTTGACACGGACAGTGCCACCAGGTATATTCGATCCATCGTAAAACACAAATGGTATCGCAATTTCCGTCGCCTTGACGGCCTCCTGTATCGCGAGGAACTCCTTGCGCAGCGCCTCTCTCTCGGCCGCCTCGCGTCGCAAGGCTGCTTTCGACATGACCTTGGGCACAAACGCGACGGACGAGTTGGCAACGACTTTGGACTTCTTTATGGTTGTGCTTTTCTCATCCTCATCGTCATCTGCTTTCATGCCTTTCTTTAGTGGCAGCGAACCCTCCTCTTCCTCTTCATCGTCGCCAAAAGATAGCTTGCTGCCGCCGAGCTTCTTTTTCTTCTTTTTAGATTTGGTCGCGCCGCTGGCCGAGTCGCTTCCGGGGTCTGGAGTCGCGGAATTGGATCGGTCTGGTGTGGATGTGCCGGACAGGGCGGCTTCTCGTTCGCGGTCTTGCTGGTCGAGGACCTCGGCGCGTCGCTTGCGAAAGTCGGAGAGCGCGACGAGGCCTACGGTGCTGTCTGAGATGCGCTCAGTTGTTGTCTTGTTGGACGGCGTAAACCGTGAGCTCGCTGGGTCGGGCATTGTGTATCTGTAGAGGGAATTGGCAACGGCGCGGTGGTGTTGGCTTTGCGAAAGACTGGAAAGGCTTCACACCTGGTCGAGCTCTGGCAGAAAGTGACGCCGCGGGAAAAAGCGAAGCTGCCAATGTGTGGCTGAGGCCTCGAGTTAGCGCCACACTTGGAACGGTGTGATAGACCCACATCCCGCAGTGGGTCCCGTTCGCTGGCAAGCCCCCACTTTTATGCCGCCTTCACCTTCCCGTCACCTTCCCTCCGCCTTCGCCCTGCAGTGAGCTGAGTTGTTTCCAGCTCTTCTCCAAGTTCGCTCCCCGCCACCTCATTAATTTCTCGTTGCTCATATTATCCTCATACCTTGTCCATAGACTTGCCATTCTTTGTTCCTTGCTTCTGTTTGGTTGTTCTTTCGTTGCGGTTGTGCTCTAATCTGAGAGACCCGCCTCCACTCCCGCCTGATCCGCTCTGCTCCAGTCGCAGCCCGAAAGACACTATCTCTCACCGCCGCTAAGTAACCTTAGGGTGTCCTGCTTCCCGAGACTATGGACAGCCGGCCGGTTGCAACGGCGCCTGGTCCGTACACTGGACCCGGTTCCTACCCTCCACCACCGTCTGGAGCGCCGCCGGGGGTCTCAGTCGACCCGTACTCTCGGCCGCCTCAGTCTACCACACCCACAGCTCCATACCCTGGGACAGTCTATGGAGGACCGCCTCCTGGACCGACGAGTATAGCTCCAGTTGAGCACATGTCTGGCCCTGCAGCCTATCCAAATCCTTACCCTCAAAAGGCTAGCATGGTGGAGGGTCCGCGCCCTTCAGCTGCCCTGAACCCTCTTACTACGACGACGCAGGACCTGAAAACAGTCAAGACCGGGACCCAATTTGCTCTCCGGGAGTATTTGTCTCTGCAAAGAAAGAGAGGCCGACTGGATGGTGCCATGTCGTTAGAGTTGGAGGATCAGATCAGGGCCCAAGGTCGTGTCCTGCTAGGTGATCTCAAGGTCTTGCGGAAGGAGGTTGGAACCCTAATCAAAGATGGCGAAAATCACCGCTGGAGAAACTGGCTCATCGGTGGGGCTGTGTAAGATCTCATGATACAGCAGATCGTGGGACCTCGCTGACAACTGCCTATAGAGCAACCTTTATCCCAGCCGTGAAGCGCATCTTCCGCCGCCCTTCTGATAAGACGGAAACCGACGTCCAAGCGTCTAACAGCACCGAGTACGCATTCTGGCGCAGCAAAGCACTCGTAGCCCGCATCAAGGATAGTCTCCTGGGCCGCAACAGCTTCGCCAGCATCGCCTTCTTTGTCTTTGCTGTACTCTACGTCTTCACCAATGAGGTTTCTTTGCAGGTGGCCAAGACCGTATCCAAGCGATTGAAGCGACTAAGTGCCAAGATCGAGAGAGGCGATGTTGAGGTTGTAGACCAGGACATGAAGCTGCTCGAAGGCTGGCGGTGGAGAGTTCTCATGTGGGGTCAGTGATTTACGCAAGGCATGATGCATATGTGAGCATGTATGACGGACATGAGAAAATGACAGCGTTGCATAGCATGGAAGCGTGCAAGTTTCGATTTGTTTTCGGAGCTTTATACATTTGAAGAATCAAATGCAGACATGTTTGCGGTCATCAGTACTTTACGACACAAGATAGCACTTGCGGTGTATCACCAGCTCGAAACACCAAGCCATTAAGTCTGGTCTCTGAACATTTCGACAAGTTGAACCACCTTCATGTGCTACCTCTATTTCGGTCGGCCACCCTAGGCCCGAGTCGATACATGAAAGGTTCTACTGTGACTAGAAGCAGAGAAAACTCAACAAAGGCTATGACTGAAACTTCTAACTCGTCAACCCTTGCATTTGAGTGACTACGAGAAGACATTCCATAATACACGTAGTAGACGGCGAATATTAGGAGAAGTGTTGTCCAGGATGAACGCTGGTACTGCTTATAGCGATGACTGGCCAATCACTAGCGCATATTCGTCTATCCAATCTTCCCTCCAACTGGCTCCACTTCTCACGAACTTAGCACCAGTAAGGATTTCTCTTCACTAACACGTCGCGAATGGCAAAGCCAAAGCAACTTTGACACCACCGGCTGAGCCGAGTCTAATATTCACCCTCTCGTTGATCACTTTTACAAGAGTGTTTGATGCTCTCTCGAGCATCTTGTGTGTTGTCGTTCGCTACCGGTCTCGATCAAGAATTTGCTCGGTGACGGTGGATCGAGTAAAGACACCAACCACCCCAGAGAGCCATGACTGGCAAAAGACGAAGAAGCTCGGAGACCACTCCCTCCGCAGCCGACGATTTCAGCTTGCAAAATTTGATTCGAAGAGCTGATCGCGGACTCGCGGGTCGACTACCGGAGCCCGGTCCTCATGCAGACGTCTACTTCCGTAACCTCTACTCGACGGAACCTGACTTTGGGAAGCTAGGCCGCCAAGACCCAAAATTTGGCACTCTGTGCGTGACAACATCACGAGACTCTTCTTTGCCTCAACTGACCGACTTCCACTCAGGCTCAAACGTGGGAATCTTGATTTCAATGATCCATCGGCCGTGATGCAGCTCACAAAGACGCTGCTGAAAGCTGACTTTGGGCTAAATATTGAGCTACCCGACGATCGTTTGTGTCCACCAGTGGGTCCACTCCTCCAGACGTCTGGGACATCTCTTGATCACACTGCTGACAGCAAAAGGTACCAAACCGCCACAATTACCTTCTTTGGCTCAAGACCCTATTAGATAGCACTACCTACGGTGATCCGGATCAAAAAGTCCTCGGGCTCGATATCGGCACCGGAGCAAGCTGTATCTACCCGCTTCTGGGATGTACCCAGCGGAAATGGTCCTTCTTCGCGACGGGTATATTACTGTTTCTCGGATGTTTTTGTTGAGATACTGATTAGCAGCAGACATTGACTCAAAGAGTCTGGAATTCGCCGAAAAGAACGTAGAGTTGAATAACCTTCAAAGTCGCATCTCCATCATTGCTCGTGCACCTCAAGATCCCATGATCCCTTTGGCCGATTTAGGCACAGAGTCGCTCACCTTCGTCATGACGAATCCCCCGTTCTACACATCCGAAGACGACCTCCTCAACTCGGCGAAGCAAAAGTCGCGCCCTCCTCTGACGGCATGCACCGGCGCCCCGGTGGAGATGGTGACAGACGGCGGCGAAGTCAAGTTCGTGTCCAAGATCCTTGAGGAGTCACTCATCCTGCGCGAAAAGGTCCAATGGTACACGTCCATGTTTGGGAAACAATCGAGCCTCGAGGAGTTCATCGCAATGTTGAAAGAGAAGAGCATCGACAACTACGCAGTGACGGAATTCGTTCAAGGTAACAATACGAGACGGTGGGCCGTCGCGTGGAGCTTCGGTACGACGAGGCCGTCAGAGGAGGCCGCGAGGGGCATGAAGGCTGCAATTTGGAAGAAGCTGCTCCCTCCGAGTGTGGAATCTGAGGTCACTACCTTTCCGCTTGGCACAGAGATAGGGAAGCTGCAAGACAAGATCCAAGAGCTCATGTCTTCATTGGAACTGGTCTCCTGGGAATGGGACCGTCAGAAGCTTCTCGGTATCGGCAGGGCGCGAGAGAATGTGTGGAATCGCGCCTGGAGACGGAAGAAGATGCGGGAGGAACGAGAGGGCAAGGCTGCCATCGAGGGGTTGTCGAACTCTGAGGTATGCAAGCTTGGTTTCGAGATTGCGCTGGATGTTGGACGAGAGAGAACTATCCTGAGGTGCCGGTGGAGGGAGGGGCATGATCAGGCACTCTTTGACAGCTTCGGTGGTTTTCTCAAGACTCGCGTGGCCTTGTGATTGATCAGTCTCATCACTACCCGAACCAAGATTTGCGAGCGACAGGTTGTTTTCTCTTCCAAAACAACATCTATATATTATAGATAAGGTCGTGAGTCAGTGTCTGCACAACCAAGATTCCGTTGAAGCTTTCGGGCTGCTAAAGACTGTGGCAAAAGCCTTGCCCTTAATTGTGATCGATGGCTACACCATCGCCGTGAATAGCTCCTTCTTTGCCTAGTACCTACCTATGTCGTGCAGATGCCTTCAGCTCCGACTCACCTATAAATGGGAATTTAAACGGGAACAAAACTCTTTCCTCATAAGGGCAGATAGAATGGCTCGTGAGTGTGAATCACAATCTCAATTGATTGCCATATCCAGTATGGGTACCTTAGCTGGCGGCGAACATCAGCTGGTCGGTGAACCGCGGCGGTATTGCATCTATCACATTCACTTCAACACTATGAGCGTTAGGAACACATATAAATACACCCTATCTATCAAGGAGGAAACATGGAGGTACGTCTCTTCATTATCACACTTGAACAAGTATCTCTCAAGAAGCTCTCATCTACCCAATCCTTTAGCCTTACTAAAGCAACCTCATCGAGCTTCTTAAAACGCCAAAGGCCAGCCACATTTACATCCCAACACTTACCAGAATGTGCATACCAATAAGGTCAAAGACCTGCCGCCACGGGATTTCCAGGAATAGCTGCCCCGACTGTGCTCCTGCACTGAGGCTTTGAAAATGGAACACGCCAAAAGTTTGGGGACTCAAGGTCGAAACCTTCCTATATACACCACGACAGGTTCTACCTTGATAGTCTATGTATACTACCGCATCTCGAGTGGCGCAGTCAAATGTAGCGAACCGGTTTCATAGGTCCATCCAGTACTTTAGTAATGAGATAACCTAATTCTTTTTCACCTGTGCTTTTCCATGTAGTTTTCTATGAGCCCTTTGTCTCATAGTTATGCCTTCAACGTGACCCTCAAGTTTACTTGCATTTAATGTGCTATCCAGGGCGATTTTTGACCTTTCAATCCGCCATACCATAGTCTTTGGTGACTTCTAGAGCCTTGAAGGGCTAGCCGCAAAGACCCGATTGCTATGTCTTATGCCCAGAAGGTCGCGAGTACATGTAGTGCTGGCTAAAGATCATGGCTCTCTGAAAGTCTTAAATGCACTAGTAGGACGTGGACACGGTCGTGGCTCCCGCATCAATCTCCGCCCACGCGGTAGCCAGAAAGTCCTCCGGTTGAGTGAACTCGTACTCAGGCAAGAGCCGGCTCCACTCGTCAGAGCACTCCAGGTTACCAGCCACAATACCCCGCAGCATGCCAGAGAACCAAGGGGCCTTGACTACCCCTGCTTTGAGGTCGTCGGACTTGAGCTTGGTCACGTCGAAAGGCTCGCCTTTGTTGGCATATCAGTGACTTGTCCACAGAAGAAACAAAATGTCTGAGAGAAAGATGGATCGTGGGTAACGGTTCAGTCACCTACCACGTATCTTCTCGCCTAGCGCAATGAGCTGCGCGACTGATACCTGCGCGCCTTGGACGCCGCCGATGACAGGCCATTCGCCTTCATACTCCACAGCTAAAGCGACAACTCTAGCGAGATCCTGTGCGGTCGTAAAGGTAATAATGGCATTTTCACCTCCATCAACGACAAGAGCGCGACGTTGATAGAAGTTAAAGGGTGTCTCGAAGAGCTGGACATGCTTGGAGGAGCTGAACGGATATGTCATATAGTTGGTGAACAATCCCGGTTGGAACAGACAGTATTCGAGGACCTAGCGTATCCAACTTCAATGAGTCACGTGTACCGGGTCAGGGTTGGGGTAGTTAACTTGAGAACGCGAATACCTTCTTGTCTTTGTTGATGGTTGCGAGGTACTTTCGAGTCTCTTCCTTGAAGCCGTACCAGAACATGTACTCCAGTTTGGAACTAGATCAATCAGACACGAAGTAGATGCATGAGACATGATGTAGAAGACTCACGAAGCCCACTCGCTTGGGGCAAATCGTCTAACGCCAGCTTTGATGGATGCATCGATCAAATTCTTTTGCGTATCTCTCTGTGCGACGTTCGTTGGATCGACGGGTCCAGCGACAAAAGAGAGAACAGTGTGAACTCCTTCTAGCACTTGAGACAAGTGGGCAACATCGTTGTAATTTGTCTTGATCCAATTAGCTCCTGGGCCAAAGTCGGTGGCCGGGACATCCTGCAAAGGTCAGCTAATTGTTGGTAGAATATGGCGTTGGGGACAGGATTGAAGCAACTTTTCTAGATAAAATCAAGATTTCGTGCATGCCTCTAGCTACCAGAGCATCTAGAATCTCTCGTCCAACATCTAACCAAGGCCTTCATTAGTTGGCGGCTAGAAAGACTGAAAAGTTGTCGGAACCTACTGCCAGAGCCGCCAGCAATCGCGATTCGGACCATTTTCATGCGTCGGTCTACTCGTGGGCGTTGGTTTTCTCAACTCTTGACTCTAGGATGTTGTCCTTCTTTGGATAGTCGATCCTACGCTTATTGGGCCTTTGCAAGATTGAAGGTAGATTGAAGGCAGCATCACACGGCGAACGGAGCGGAATATATATATATATATATACATAACTCATTACATATCGTTACAGACGATTCATATCTCCATCCCAGATTGCTTCCTAGGCTCCGCCGCTCATGCGGTCCTTTCGTCCGGCCTCAACACTTGTGAGGACTACAGGTAGGATGTGTAAGACCGCTAGGGACCAAATCGTAGCTCCAGCCTTCGATAGTCTATTAGCCCCACCCTCCGCCCGATTCACCGGTGCGGCGGCGGAGAATGGCGGGGGATTACTAATGGACAACGTTCTCTCCTTTGTCAGCTGATCGCCGCTACACTCCGCCGCCAAACCGGCGGTCGAACAAAGATACGCCTATTGGACTTTCTTACGAGTCACACTTGACAAACAATGACCCCAGGCTATATGCTGAGTGTGTCGAATCAAGCATCATGATGGCTGCGACTGAAAGAATCCCGGCCGAGGAGCCTCCAGTTGCCGACTCCGCTCCGGCGCCGAAACGGCGAAAGCTGCGCAAAGGGACGCAGAGCTGTTGGGAATGTAAGCGACGCAAAGCCCGCTGTACATTCTCGCCCTCCACGCAGGACATCTGCGATGGCTGTAAGCGTCGCGGGAGTGATTGTGTCAGTCAAGATGTCGCTGATCTGCCTCCACCTCCTGGCAGCAACAAGCACATCGTAGACAGACTTGGCCAAGTTGAGGCGCTGGTGAGGCAGTTGATAAAATCAGGGACCGAGAGCGAGCACCGCATTCAAGATCGACCGGTCTCTCCAGCTGGATCTCATAGCCGGATCTGGGATGAAAGGATCACGCCTAGGCGATCCGCTTCCCCCACCGTTCTCTCAACCGCAACCTCTCAACCCCATTGCTCAGAATCTCGAAATCATGATGCTCGAGCTGGAAAAACGGTGGTACGTGTTTGTGTTTGCACATCGCACGACACTAAAGCTGATCGTCTAGGAAACACAAACTCAAAGGAGCGTCTCGCCTGGGCGCTCCGTAGCGGAGCGACTAGCACATCCAACTCTCGCTGCATCGTCCACACAAGCAGACGAAATCATCTCCACGCAGCTTCTCGCTGCATGGCCAAGTCCGGAAGACATGGCCATCATCTTGGCGATTCCGGTGGAAACTTCGCAAATCATTCGAGCTGTCATACGCACTAGGACAAGCCCAAACCCATCCACCCTTCCGCTCTCCGCGGCTTTACTACAACTACCGCCCACTGGGTCACATCCGGTGCTCATCGCGAGGAGTCTATTGATATTAGCCTCGTTCCTCCAGGGTATGCCATATTCCGCGGCCCATCACCTAGAGAAGCTCAGCACCAGCTGGCACAACATGATGTCACGAGCGGTAAAGACGGCCCACGACTTGGTCACATGCAAGGATGATCTAGTTGATTCTCTGGAAGGCCTTGAATGCATCATGCTGGAGGGCCTCTATGAGAACTACGCTGGCAATCTGCGTGTTTCATGGCTGGCCGCACGCCGGGGAGTCGCAATTGCGCAGGTGCTCGGCCTCAGTCGGGGCATCAAGCCGCGCTCCCTCGTCGGCTCGATCATTGAACCGAATGATCTCTGGTTCCGTCTCGTGCAGTTCGATCGCTACCTCTCCCTCATGTTGGGCTTGCCACAGAGCGCACTCGAGGACGTCTACGCTCGCCCAGATACATTGGAAGGATGTCTTCCACTAGATCGGTTTCTTCGCCTCTGCACTGTCGCTTGCGGACGCTTACTGCAACGGGATCCTTCGGAGGTATTTGACTACGAAAAGGCCCAAAATATTGACAAGTTACTGCAAGAAGCCTCAACCGTAATGCCAGCACAGTGGTGGGTCGCTCCGACCCTCGCCTCGGAGAAGGGCCATCTGGAGAAGATTCGGGAAACGTTACGGTTCAACGACCACTTTATGTACTATCATCTCCTTCTCCAGCTCCATTTCCCCAACATCTTACACCCAATATCAGAGCACGACAGAGCGACAGCCGTGACGGCAAGCCGGGAGATCCTTTCTAGATTCTTGTCCTTTCGCGCGACTAGACCGGCGCGATTCTATTGCCGAGGTGTTGACCTCATAGCATTTCTATCGTGTACCTCATTGTGTCTAGCGCACAATTGCAAACGCCCCTCAAGATACGACGGACGGAAGGAATTCCTACTTCTCTGCACATCAACGCCTCAGCGATCGGGGCATGGTGGAGCAGGCTCTGGTCGTGATGCAGAAACTTGTGGATCAGTATAACGATGAGATCGCTACGAGAGTCGCTACACTTCTCAAACATCTCTTGCGCATCCAAAACGACATAACATTGGGAGTGAGATACAAGGTCGCATTTTCGCCAGAAACATTCCTGGATGACGATCTTGGGTACCGAGTGAAGCTGACGGATCAAGACACTGTCCTCAACATCTGTCTACCGCACTTTCGGGTCATCAGCATTGAACGGTTGTCTAATGGGACGTTGATACCGACCGGATCGAATTCGCAACCTCTGTACCATCGTCGTCCTCAAGATGAGCGCCCATGCTCAACCGGAAGTCAAGACGCCGTCGTTCCGCTCCCTGGAGATAAGGAACTGCAGGATCTGGTACAGTACCCATGTGAGGAAAGTTGGGCACTGGATAATTTGGATTTTACGTTCTTGGACAACTACATGGGGGTTAGCTTGGGTACGGGCACCGAGCTTGCTTAGCAGGCGTAATTTGTGAGATCGCTATCAAAAACAGGAGGAAAAGCAGCTTTTTGGGCTGATCAAAGTTCAGAAAGCAAATGAATCGGGAAGAGATACTCATACACCTGAGTTGGTCAAGAAACCATCAGAAGAGCGAAGAAGAACAAGATATCTGGCAAGGAAAGAACATCGGAAAAGAAGGTCAGACCAGACCAAGATGTCTGAGAGCAGTCCAAACTCTGTGCACATTATTTCCCATCCCATTCGCCGCCAACTGCGGTCCCATCATTCCCCTAATGTGTGTCTGGCCAATGACATCCATCGACTCCCACAGCTGCCTTAACAACTCCATTTCAAATATCGATTCGCGAAAGATGCGAGCATATCCCACAAACAGAATCTGCATCGCCGTGGGAGGCAGAAATGCCTCCACGCTCGGCAAAAAGTCGACGAGGAACTCTGCAATCGGTCTTGCCAGCGAATCGGAGCAGCCAAAGGCCCGGTCCTGGTCCAGCACGCAACAGAGAATGAAGATGTGCCAGAATATCTCCCGTACCGTCACGAATCGATCGCGGGCATTTGCGAGGAGGTAGCGCGGCCGGGCGAACAAGTCAAAGGCGGCGCCGCCGCGACTGCCAGTGCCCACGCCCATACCCGCACCCATGGCCCCGTACGGCGGCGCGTATGCCTGGCTTAGCGCCTCGAGGTGTCTGAAGATGAACGTCGCGCCGCGGGCGAAGGCCTGTTCAAAGTTTTGGGGATCCATCAGGGTTCCCATGAAGCCGTCTTCGTAGCCCCGGAGGAACTCAGGGACGGGGAAGAGGCCCTGCTGCATGAAGTTTCGGGTTCGGGGGAGGTGTTCGTGGAGTAGATCGCGCTCGAGCAGAACCCGCGTGCCATCGGGGAGGAGGACTGTGACTCGGTTGCGGATCCGGCCTGGCTGGTTGGGGCGCAGGGGCGTGGGGCCGAAGTTGTTGTTAGTGATGTTGAAGAGTTGCGAAAAGTCGAAGAGGCGGGGTCCTGGATTCGCAAAGGCTGGAGTGGAAGGGCCGCGCGGGTTGGGCCCGAAGTTGTTGAAGTTGACGCCAGGTCTGGTGCCAGTTGCGTTATTGAATCGAAACCAGTTGAAGTCTGGTTGGGGCTGAGTAGGCCACGGGCGAAACATTTCGAATCAGGAGCACAACTGGGTGTGTGAGATTCGAGTAATCCCATCAATAGTTAGGAACGTTACGACAGAAGGGATATAGATTTGGGTTATATTGGGAAATCTTCGTCGGTCTCAATGTTTTAGCCTCATCGCTCTTCGCTACACACGCACAACCGATAGAGCAACCAAGGGCGGGGTCCGGTGTTTGCTGCTCTGACCTATAGCCTGTATGTCCCGAGTTCTTTCTGGCGGTGAGGACCTGTATGCAGCCGAATTACTGTCGATTCGGTGATAATCAGCTGTGTGACGGATGCACACATAGCGGTCAAGGATGCCGTAGGGTACCGAAATCAGTGCGTTCAACCCTCATGAGGCGGTAGTACATAAGTAGAGTATGAAAGTATACATCGTTTCCGTCCACCACAGTGCGGATTTGATCTATGTTAAAATTAGGTGGTCGAAGTTACAGCAGAACGGTTCAGGGTGAGGTTTTACAGATGGCCCTTCGTCAGAAACTCAACTTTGCCGCCTTCCTCAGTTTGGAAAATGACCTGGAGGTACCGCAGACTTCAAACTACCTGAGTAGGACCTACCTTATTTAGTATGTTCATAGTTGAAAGACACACCAATACAATGGGGATGCTCACGGTAGACTGGCGGAAAGAACTCAGCTGCGGACTGAAGATTAGCAAGACGAATGCATGTTCCAGGCTAAACCAGTGTATGTTCTTCTTTCAAAGCAATTCAATCACTGATATACATCGGACTCATCGTTTATTTGCATCGTGAAATCTGTCGGAATTCTTTTGCTTCATTCCCTCCCTGATAAAGTACTCGTTACACAGCTTCAGATGTGGCTATTTCTGTGGCGAGGCACCCCTAGTGATCACCAAACCCAAGGTCTCTGCGGCAACAGTCTATCTAGGAATGAATGCCTTCTGGAGACAGAGGGATGGGTGATGCCAAGGCTTACTAGTTTCGACACAGTTGACATAGGTGAAGTGATGGAGAGATGAGGTATTTCTCACAGCCAACCCTACGGCCTACCGAGCCCTTGCTCAAAAATAGAGACGTCGAGGTCATTGAAGATTGCTCTGATACGCCAAGCTTCAAGCGCTTCGGCTGTACAACAAACCCGACTCACCGAAGAAGTGGTGCTAAGCGATGAAAGACGTAATGAGAATAGATGGTTGCATCGAATAGACATCCTCATGCGAGTTGCAAACCCTCGCTAGGATATGCGACGAACCAGCTGTAAATACGTCCCGTACGGCATGTAACTCAATATAATTTCCTACAAAACCTAGAAGTTGTGGCTAGCGCACCATGTTCGGAAGTATACATTACCGCAGGAAGAGTTGGGAAGGTGTTTATATGTGTCGGATCGGAAGTCCAATTCGACCGCGGCATACAGTCGATTGCACAGGGGCCAATTAGGGGCCCTATTTAGGATTATCGTAGCTAGCCTAACCTGCGGTTAGAACCTCCTTTTTATACCTACGTAGAAATTTATATAGTTTAATTAATCTCTTTATTAACTTATAGTTCGAACTAGTTACCCTATAATAAGGAAACTAATACTAATTAGTAATTAAATTTTACTATTATAAATTAGTAAAGTATCTCGTTATATAGAAAAAACGACTTTTTAATACTATATAGGATAGGAGATTTATATTAATTAACTTTATAAAAATAAATAAAAAAGAGGCGATTCTTAAATACTATATAAAATTAAGTAATCGTAGTTTTTTATTACTTACGAGAGGTTAATATTTATTATATTAAACTATATTAATTAATAAAACTACTTAAGTAACTAGCTTTTTATCGTTACCTTAAGTAGCTTTTTTATTAAATAACTTTTTAATAACCGGCCTATAATTAAAAATTAACTAAGTAATAAAAGGGACTATTAAAAAAGCGATAATTACTTAACTATAATTAGGTTATAAAAAAAAACTATTTAAAAAGATATAAAATAAGGTACTAAGGAGCTATAAAAAGAAAATCTCTAAGGTATTTAACCTTACTAAGTACGAGCGGTAAGTAGTATTTTTAATAAGTCCTTAAGGCCTACGATCTTATAAAAAAGAGGGAGCTTAACTTTACTAACCGTACTTAATAGCTTATATAGCCCCTCTACGAGCCGCTTAGTATTTATATTCAACTATTTTTATAAAATACTATTTTAGAAAAAGTAAGTTAAAAAAAGAAGTTATTTAGAGATTATGGAGAGTACGAGGCTTAAGAAGCTAAAAGTATATAAAATAATAGAAATTAATAACTAGTAAAGATCTTAAGATTAATTATTATATCTTTTTATAATAATATAAACGTTTATTACTATTATTAAAAAGGGGCTATTAAAACCTACTTTTTTATACTAAATAAAAAGGAGGTCTTAGTAAGTATAATAATTAATAATTTAGAAAGGTAGTAGTAGTTATTAAAAATAATAAAAACGAGAATAGTAGCGAGATAGTAAGAAAAAGCGGGAATTTCTTAAACTTTAATAAATTCGTTAAGTAGTAAAAGTACGGGTTTATTATAGCTAACGTACGGATTAAATATATTCTTATTAAGATTAAATATACTAGTGACTACTAATATAAATATAAGCTAGAGTACGACCCCTAACGAGTTAGAGTAAAAAAAAAGAAAAAAAAAACCCGATTTTAAATAGAATCCTAATCCTTTATAAATAAGTAAATATTAACCCGGACTATTAAGGGATATAAATATATAGGATCATAAATTAGCTTAATAACAAGTAAATTAATATAGTATTAATCTATTTAACTAAGGTTTATAAAAAAAAGGGGCTATAGAGGTAACTCTTATTTTATAAAATTATAAATAACCTTAGTTATTAACTAAATAAATAGTTTACGAGCGTAAGCCTAGGAATTATAAAAGTAGTTAATAAATTCTTCTATAAGCGAGGGGTATTATTAATATAATTATAATTACGAGAACTATATAAAATCTTAGTAACGACGATTATAAAAGAGGAATTTATATTATAAAACTAGATATAAGTTAATAGGGCGTAAAATCGCTTTAACGAATTTAAAAAAAGGGTAAATAATATAGATTTCCTTTTTATAATTATTAATAATAATTTATTATTATAAAAGGATATATAAAACTAAAATATAGTATTAGAAGTATAATAATTAATAATTCTATTTATTTCGATCTATAGCTCGTTATTATTATTAATACGAAATTCGGTACTAATTAGCTAATAAAAAAAGAGGTAAACGACCTAGAATTACTAATAGTACGTAGTAACGCAGGGATTATATATAAATACTAAAAATCTAGTAGTAAATACGAGGTAATTTATAAACCTTAAAAAAATCTTTTTAAAAAAGAAATTATACTTTAGGGGGAAGTATAAGGTCTTATAAAAAACCCTAACGATATTTTACAATTATTATAAAAAGGTCGGGATTAGGAAATACTAGTACTATTCGGTAATTAATATTATATTTATAGGTAAAGCCTTTAATTATTATTACGAAGTAGTATATAATCTCGATTAAAACGACTTTTTTAGTATTATTAACGTAATCTAAAGCCGCTTTAAGACCTATAATAAGAATCTAAAACTCTTATCTAAGCTATAAGTAATTTCTTTTATATTTATAACTAGGATAATAGAGGGTAAATCGTAAATAAAAATCTTTAAAAAGCTTATTAATTAAATTAATAAGTTAATAAAAACCTAACTAAATAAGGGAATTAATAAGTAAAAAGTCGAATATCTCTATACTATAGTTTAATACGTATTAAAAATAAAAATAACCCTATACTAAGTACTTAAAAACTATAAAACGCTCTACTCGAGGCTAAGATCTAGTTTTAATATTAAAATAAGAATACCGCGCTAAACTTACCTCTAGGTATATAATAGCCCTTATTAATAATACTA
Organism: Colletotrichum cuscutae; assembly: GCA_030869315.1. Classification (NCBI taxonomy): domain Eukaryota; kingdom Fungi; phylum Ascomycota; class Sordariomycetes; order Glomerellales; family Glomerellaceae; genus Colletotrichum; species Colletotrichum cuscutae. The sequence goes on along the minus strand of MPDP01000046.1, from coordinate 185,655 downwards.
AGTTGATTAAACGTATAATAAAAAAAAGAAAAAAGCTAAGTATAATAATCGTTAGTAAAGAGGCCTAGATTTGTTAAATAAATAAAGATTTAACCCGCGAATAAGGTAATATAAAAAGTAGTACTTTATTTATAAAAAGAATAGATATTAGTTAAGTAACTACTTAGAAAAAGAGCGTACTAAATTGTATAAATAATATAAAAAGTCGAGGGTAGTAAATAGTAAAACTAACCCTTATTAATTTAACTAATTCTTTATTATATATAAGGGTATATCTGGGGGCACAGAACCTAGTATAAGTAACTAAATTAATAGCCTAAAATATCCGCTAAGAAACTTAGAAAATAAAAAAGACCTTATACCCTATACCGACGAATTAGATTATAATAAAATTAATAATATTAATTACTCTTTTTCGCCCCGTTAGCCTCTAAAGAATATATAAAAATAAATGGGTAAAAAGTAGTAAAAGCTTTTAATAAGTAAGCTTTTATTTATAAATAATAAAAGAAAGTCCCCCAGACGACGGGTATAAAGAGGGGCAAAGGAGGCAAATTATAATCCGGCCCGCCGAATCTAATAATACTAGATTTACCTTTCTTAATGCTTAAAAAGAAATTAAGTACTAAGTAATTATAATAATAGCTAGGGAGGTCTTTTTTATATTAATTAAACTACTCGAACACTAAGCTTATCTAAGTATTTTATATAAGTAAAAAGTATAGCTTAAAAACTTTTTAAGGGATTATTTTAAATACTAAGGTATTATAATAGTTAATAAGAAAAAAAGAGTAATTTTAAGTATTATAAAAGATCGTACTAGTAATATTTAATACGTTAATAGCGGGTATTATAAAGATTAGTTTTAGCTTAGGTAAGGAAATCGTCGCCCTAGGTATAGTAAAAGTCGAGACGTACTTTAGAACGATAACCTTTTATATTTTACCTATTAATACCCTATTTTTACTATATTTAAAAGACATAGATCGACTAGGTATTATATTTAATAATATAAAAAATAGAATCTCTAGTAATAAGTACTTTAAGATAGTTAAATAATAATAGGAGCACGCGTTTATAAAGCTTATTAATAACACGAAGTTAATTAATTACCTAACGGAAAGTAAGCTTAAATAATTATACTAAAGATTTAGTTACCCATCGGTTATAAGGCTATATAACTTCCTAAAGTAATTAAGTAACGATAATATCGAAATAGGGGCGCTAGAGTAGTTAATAAAAATATATTACTAATACTAAATAAATACGCAGAGCCTACGTAAGTTTAAATTTAAATTGCGTAATAAGCTTAACTTTAATTAGGAAATCGTCGTTAATATTTTCTACTTAAATAATTAGCTAGTCCTATACGTAATTAATAAAGCTATATCCTTTTAAATAGGGTAATTCCTCTAGGATTTATAAATAAAAATAATATAAGTAGCCTTATAAAAAAGCTAGATTAATATATACTAAGGTTTACTAAATAGTATTAAAACCGACGCTAGTACTAGCTTTAAGTTAATAGAATTTAAAAAGAATATAATAGCTTATAGTATATAACTAAAAGTCGTGCCTGTTAAAGCGTACTATAGTATTAGAAAAGTAAAAAGGGTACACTAGTAGCTAAAAAGAGTATTTAGAATTATTAAAAAAAAAATCTAGATTCTACTAACGACGAATACCTCTAGATAGTACTTAAATATTATAACGATACTATAGGGCTTAACGGGCTTATACTAACGTTTTTTATATTTAGAGTATATTTAAAAACGACCTTAGCCTCGCTATTATTACTAAATATAAACTAACGAGCCTAAGTAATTAAAAAAGTAATACGGGTACTACGTAAAGTAAGTATAAAAAAGTAAGTTAACGAGGTAATTATTATATATAATAGGCCCGATATAGGGGGTAATTTAAATATACTATTAAATTTAGATATACGAGTATAGTACGAAATTACTTAATAATAAGCTAGGCTATATAAATTAATTTTTATTAACGAGCGATTTTACGTAGTCGTAAGGGATCGTAACTAACCTCTCGAGGTATTAATTATAATAATAAAACTATATTATATAGATCCTAGCAAGGTAATTTCTAACTTATAAAAAAAAAAAGAGCTAAGGGAAATTATATAACCCGTAATAAAAGTATAAGAAATTATCTTTAATAAAATCGTTATAGTAGTACTAATAAATAATAAAGAAGAGGAAATTACTAAAAAGGTACTAATACTACTAACAAGACGTTATAAAAAACTACGATAGTAAGTACTAACGCAGTAATTTATTACTAATAACGAAATAATTAATACCTTTTATATAGTAAAAAAGAAAGCCGATTTTAAGCTAGTAGTTAAATTACGTAAAGAAAGCGTAATTATAATTATTAAAAAGCTATATAAGGAATTAGATCTTATTAAAATAAATACTCTTTATAATTAAAAGGTCTATCGATTTATCCTCTATAACTTAAAAAAGTATATAAACCTTTATATATTTAAATTATAAATAGTTCGTAAGATTAAAAAAAAAAGAATACCCTAACTATATGAGAAATCTAGATACGTAATTTAGAGGTACGATAACGTTAAAAAAGCGACGCTACTTATATAATCGCCCACTATATAGCGCTATAGCTAACGATTAATAATAGTACTAATAGTATTATTATAAAAAAAGGGGTATGAGATTTAGAGCCGTAATATTACCTAAGCGTATACCTAATTAGTTATAGGGCTTATAAAGAGAATCCTAGCTTATTTATTAAAAAAAAATAGCTAGTAAGTACTTAAAAAGTATAATTATTAAAGTACTTAAATTATTATATAGGCTCGTAAAATCGGGCACTTATTAGTAAGCTACTTATTACGATTTTTATATTAATTAATTATTAATAATTATATTTATATACGACCCGTGCTTACTAGTCTCTAAGTACGTAAGCGACTAATTTAAAATCGTTAGAATATAGACTAACGATATATTAGGCCTATTTAATATTAACTTTATAAAAAAGAGGATAAAGAGCTTTAAAAAGCGGGTTTCGTAATAAAGCTAAAAGAGGTCCTTATAATAAATAATTTATTAGCGTTTAATAACGAGATTTTTATAATTAAAAAAGAAACCGTCGTTTTTTAATAAAAGGGGTAAGGTAAGAAAATTAGCCTTATTAATCTAAATATAATTAATATTAAAAAGTAATATAAGGTTAAGCTTATGTAAGGGGTATATATTACGAGTATATACTAGCCTAAGGCGACTTTTAATTATACTAAAGTAGTATAAGTTATAGAACTAAATAAATAAAACGTCGAAGTACTTAATAAGTAGCTTAAGTAGTAATACTTAAATCTTAATTAAGGTCTTATTTACTACCTAATTAACCTCGCGGCTAGTAAGCTCTACGTATTTATAAATAGCTTATTTATAAATAATAAGGACCTTATTTTATAATTAGAATATATTATTATTTTCGTTAATAAGAGTATAAGTAAGAGCGAATTTATAATATATAGTAATATAATCTACTACTTATTAACTAAAAGTAAGTAAATAACGAGAAGTATATTAGTATTAAAAGTTTATAATATAGTTAACGGCGTTAACCTTACTTATACGATTTTAATAATACTAAGGAGGATTATTAATCGACTTAGCCTTTTACTAATCCTAACGGTCGTCTATATAAATTCTTACTTATTATATAAATATCTTATTAAATTAAGAACTATAAAAAAAAAGAGGCTTATAATCGATATTATAGCCCTTAGGTAATTATATAAAAAGTATAAGATTTTTAAGATCTATTAGATTAATAATAATAATAACCTCGCTAACGCTTTTATAAAAATAGTACTTAATAAGGGGTTAGAGTAATTTATAAATAATAAAAAAGTTAATATATAAATAGAAAAATAGGTTATATAAAAAGAATAAAAAAAAGGGAAAAAAAGAGACGACTTAATAAACGGGCCCGGGGTCGAATTATACCTCTAACTATAATAATTAAATTAATAAAAAAAAAAGTTAGTATTAGATCAGAAGTCTAATTCGACCGCAGTATATAATTAATTATATAGGGGCTAATTAGGGGCCCTATTTAAGATTATTATAGCTAGCCTAACCTGCGGTTAGAACCTCCTTTTTATACCTACGCAGAAATTTATATAGTTTAATTAATCTCTTTATCAACCCACGGTTCGAACCAGTTACCCTATAATAGGGAAACTAACAACATAATTACCTATCCAGCTAGCACTACGCAGATCCTAGTCCCTTAGTAGAAGCCTGCAGTGAGCCCCTCATTGAACAAAACATGGCGTATCCAGACGTCAAAGACAAGCGGGCCTTGATACTCCCGATATACGCCCGTGTCACGCGAGCTGACTTGACTCCGGACTTAGTAGACAATGAAACCGAGGTAGTAGCTCGAACAAATAATGAACCAGGCGCGAACCTCTATCGACCGCATCCACTCCCTGCTTCTTGGTGAACTCATTTCACACGGTCCTGGAACTTTAAAAGGCTTCAAGCTACAAAACTTTCTTCTATCTCAAGTTAACTACTCAACCCTTAGTTTTAGCGTAACCTTTGCAGCTGGGTCCGAGATTCGAAATGAAGCTTTCCACAGTCATACCGGCTTTGTTGCATTTGTCTCTCTCCGCCACTTGCTATGCAGCCAAGTCATTCTCCGCCTCGAATCTTTACTATGCTGCTGGCCTAAATGATCAGCAACAGACCACACTTTTCCAAGGCCTCCAGAGCACTGGTGTCAAGGTTCTACGAGTATGGCTTGATGGTAAGAAACCTTCGGCCTAACGACAAAGATGATGTGTGCATACTGATTCATTTCTTGTCATAGGCCAATCGGGAAGCGAAAAAGGCACAACTTTGGACAACTTCAACAGCCTCCAGGGTGACGGTCCCGATGCGTGGGACGACACCGTACTCAACCGCCTCGACAATTTCATGGTTCATGCCCACGACTACGGCATCAAACTGCTCGTTTCCATCCACAGTTACAACGCTCTCGAAGCAAACTCTGACTTTTACGGCAAGTGGTACGGCACCGGCGACTTTTACACGGACAATGAAGCGATGGGGTACTTCAAGACGCGCATTGCGCATGTTCTTGGACATGTGAACCTCGAGAATGGCAAGACCTGGGCTCAAAGCTCTGAGTACATCTTTGCCTTTGAGGCGCAAAACGAAGCTATGCATCCACAGGTAAGACGACATTCCGCCGACGGGCGATATGACTAGACTGACGACGCCTTCAGGGGAACCAATCAGCCCTAGCGTCATGGCAGTGCACGATGGCACAGGCAATTAAGCAAGGCCTCAACGGCAGTACCGATATTCTAGTCACTACCGGAGGCGGTGCCTACGTCGACAACTCTCTACTAGACCCATATTTCAGCTGCAGCGCCCTGGACGTCCTTGCCATCCACGCCTACGGAGTTGACGATTTCGCTACGTCAAAGCTTCAGCCCTACGTCACCAAAGCCAAGAATGCTGGAAAGAAGCTCATCATGCAAGAATGGGGCGTTTGTTACACGGATGCCCCGAACCACAACTGCAACGGCGGCAGTCCCATTGGTACAAGAACCAGAGACTCCAACATTCGTACTTGGGCTGCGAGTATCGACGCTGCCGGGATTCCGTGGTTCTACTGGCAGATCTTGCCTAACCCTGACCCCCACCACGGATGGGACTATGAGGTGGGAATCAACGATGTGAATTGGAACGCGCTCACGGCGGCTGGTCTCGCCGCAGGCCAAGCAGAATCGGCATTCGACTTTGACCGTTATCTCTTGTGATGGGTATCCGTCAAAGTACACAGAATGGTTGACCGGTGGAATGTGCGCCAGCCATACAACAAATGAACAGAGAGGTTGATTGATGAGAAGCCAATTCTTGAAGGCTATGTCAGATGAACGTCGATGTGACGCGGAGAATGGAAACAACCAGGCGGAAATCTCACAACTCTGAATTGGCCCACGTCCAGGCTAGTCCATGCCAATGTGCCTAGCTTAGGGTAGGCAGCAGCATCTTAGCGTATCTAGTATCCTTACATAGAGCACGTACATATTCACGTATTGCGCAGATGGATGACCGGTAATTGATATTTCCGCATGCAAGCCTGATTCATTCTATCTTCCAGGTAGCTAAACTACAAAACCTCACACTGTTGCCCATACCTGGCATCATTACGATACAGTATTGAAATTGTTTCCTGGAACCACCCAGAATGGATATCACCCGCCAAAGGCGCCTTCTCCTGGAGAGACTCAGCCCAGGTGATCGTTCCTTAAGGAAGTTTCAGGAAACTGCTGGTCGACGTGTAGGGACTATTGGTGAATGGGTTTTACAAAGCCCACAAGTACAGCATTGGGCCAAGTCTCAGGGACCGCAGTTTCTCTGGGTTCATGGTGATGGTACGCACAGCTCGATTCCATCAAGTTGATGAATTTGCGCATTATGCGCTGCTCTTCAGTCGCTAATTGCCCTCCAGCATCGGCCGGAAAGAGTTGCATAAGGTATGGCGCTTAGTTTCTTGCCTCAAATGGCCCTGACGGTTCACTTCCCACAGTTCACTCCTTGTCGAACACCTTTCAGCAACCCAGCTCGATTCCAGCATAAAGTCTGCAGTCGCTTGTGTACAGTTTGAAAACACAGGACTTTATCACTCATTGGCAGACTTTGGTGATGCGATCACTTCCATTGCCAGACAGATTGTATCCCAACTGCCCGAGTCGTCCGAGACCCTCAGAAGGCTCATCTCTGCACCAGTAACTGTATGGACGTGGTGGTTAGACAACTTCCAGGTAATCTGGGCCGAACTCGAAGCATACTTTGAAAAGATATACATCGTCTTAGACGGTCTAGACGATCCAAATCCCGCAGCGTTTCTCGACTTCATGGCCAAGCTTCGTCTCTCGGACAAAGAGTCGCCCATCAAGATTGTTCTGTTGAGCCGCTCAAAGCCCTTTGACGAGGTCCTTCGAAGGTTTCAAGGAGCGAGCTTAGAGGTACGGGCAAACCAGGAGGATATGATTCAATACCTCCAGCAGTCTTTTCAAAGCAACCACGATGTGCAGACTGGAGAGCTATCCAAATCTGAGCTGGCACAACCGTTTACGCGATGGGCCGGGCTATTCGACCACCGGTAAGTGCGCGCATATATTCATGACCACAACCTGTCCGTCATTTGCTGATGATCAACGCTGTCAAGTTTCATGCCCATATCTAGTCGAGAATTACTCCAATCAGCATCTCCAGCGGGTTTCGGCGTTTTGGAGGCCGTTTCGCGGAAACTCACTCAGGTGAATGCTTTGCAGAGGGGTGCCACGTTCTGCGAGCTCGCCGTGGCTAGCATCACTCAGTCTGCACATGAGGACCTGATCATGACGATTCTCTATCTTCTTATTGCGGCCAAGAAGACTAGACAGCATCTGAATGGCGAGGCTATCTTGGATGCATTGCGTATGAGCGATCAGTCGCTTGCAGGTGCCCTGCCAGCAACGACGGAGGATCTTGTCCGCCTGTGCTCAGAATTTGTCTTTGTGAGTGAGCAAACACAGGTATGGGGCATCAAGTCTCCTCTTCTAGCAGAGCATCTTGATGAAAGACGTGCGACACACTGCCCAACGGACACGATTGCCAGCATACTCCTGCGATATTTGTCGAAACAAGAGTTCACAGCCGGCGCGTGTGGATCGTCTACAGCACTCAAACGTCGCCTCAAAGAACATCCACTGCTATCGTTTACCGCACGAAACTTGAGTCTATGGATGGCCCATGTTGACGTGGAAAGTATTTCTACGGTGTTCTTACAATTCTCTTCCAAAACCGCCTCCATCGATTCCTATCTGCAAGCAGCCGATGCCTGGGAATTTATCGAGGAATCAAGCTACGACGAGCTTGAGGCTGTTGAAGAGCGCTGGAATGTCTATCCGAAGGGATACTCGGCGCTTCACCTCGCCGCCCATTTGGGAGCAGGGAAGTCTGTTGTGAATGAACTTGTTCGGCTCGGTGCGGATATGAAGGGGCTAGACAGGATGATGCAAACGCCCTTGCATGTTGCAGCGTACGGAGCACAGTTTGAAGAAACGATCCGAGCCCTCTTACAACACGGCAGTGATGTGTCTGCCTTGGACGATGGAGGGCAGGGACCTTTGTCGATCGCTTTAGTTCACGGGGGCATTGGTACGGTCCGAATACTCATTGAACACGGTGCCAAATTTGATACGAGCGATGGGGATCTTCTGGGAGAATGTCATGAGGAACAACTGCAATCTATGTATATTTGATTGAGCGAGGCCTGATATCTAATCAGACCTATAATTCTATCTCTCAGCTGCTCTTAGACCCCACGTGTGTGATAACACTTCTCATATTTAGCTAGTCAAGTCGTCACAATCATCTTCCTCTTTCGATTGCTTCTATGCTTTAACTTCCGGATCAATCTTTGTGCGAGATTTTCGACTTTGTTAATTCGGCTGTGATTGTGAACGCCCATCAGAGCAGACATGCCCCTACGGAAAGGAGGCTTCGGGTTCGAGATGACCTCTCACATAAGACTGCTTGCCCCGATACCAACTATATCTCCATTTGGTCAGAGACCATGACCGCCGCTCCTTAACTAGGGTCTCAATATCCCAGACAGTACCTGGATAGAAACTACAAGACACGAGAGAGTTACCTTTGGCAAGGTTTTCCATCGCCTGTGGAAAGGTCTCGAAGATGTAACATCGATTTTCAGGACTGTGTTGAGTAGCGTAGTCTGGGTCAGGGGTATGTCCTACGATATCCATCATTCCGCCCCAAGGAGTCTGTCTCCTCTCCCGCCAAGATAGCTGTGAAAGAAAGCCTCGTTTGAAGCACTCGTCCATTCCTGCCCGCCAAGCAGCGTCACGCAGCAGGACGTCCTGAAAGATTTGTTCACAGCTTCGATCTCCCTCAGAATCTCCATCAAATATGAGTTTGAAGGCATCTGGAGGCATGCCAGATGACGGCAACGCCAAGGCTTCCACCACCCAGACAGCTATGAGGTAAGAGACTTCATCCGCCAGCACTTTCCGGGGAGGTTGTCTCGCCTTCTCAGGTTTCAAGTGAAGAAGATTCTCCTGAAATACAGTATCCCATAATTTGACGCGACGTTCAATGCGTAGATTCGGATTTTCTTTGCAGAACCGAATCATTCCCAATCCGTGGCATTGAGGATTGCAGACAGACATATGATCTTCCATGAGCCTGATGTTGCGAATACAACCGCGAAGTATCGGGGAAATCGAATCCAGAAACTTGACGGCAGCTGCAACAGCGGAGTAGCGGAACCGCTGCGGATCGACGGAAGTCTCCTCATCCTGGTACAAGTCGTCCGAGACACAAGAGAGTCTGCAATTCTCGGGATCAAGGAGGTAACTGAAATGATCGAGAACATTCTGAGATGGAATTGCCCATGGGTCAGGGGCAAATTCGAAGAGTCGGTCTGGTGGAACAGTTGGTTGTTCAATTGGGCTTTCGTTGCCATAATATTCGTCGACCCAGTGCACTTCGTTAATGATTCTGTCGTAGTCGCTGAACAGTGATTTATTGGATGAGATACTATTGAGCGTAAATCGAATGAAGTCGCGGCAGGACGATGGAGTTTCACCGTAAGAGCTTTGGAAATTTCCGAGATCACCGTGGTCCGTCTTCATCACGTCTAGAACGGGAATGAAGGCCGGATAAGCAGCTACGACTTCCTTAACCACCTGGCTGTGGAAGTATCTTGGGGGAAGGTACCGGAAGGTAGCCGCTAGTTCCACGTCCATCATATCCATCATATGATGGAATCGTCCAACATTGATGCCATCAGTCCTTGATCGGGGGTGAAACGCAGAAAAAATGATGGTGTTATGCTGGAAGGGCAACCCTTGCATCTCCAAGGCAGCGCGCTTGCAGGTGTACATCAAGCCGAGAGCAATAGGTTCGTCGTTGCTAGTTCGCAGCTTGTTGGTGTGCGGATTGAGCTCGTAGCCATCGTCGAGCTGAAGATAGTATCTATAGATCAAGTTGCGCAACTCATTTGGAAACTTGAAGAAAGTCAAGCCTCTGTACGTGTCGCAAACGCGTGAATTGACGGTTTGAGCCATTATGTGAGTGAGCGAGCGCACGAGCGCGAGAGAATGTGTATGTGGGAGTGACTGTGCGAAAGTAACAAGGTATGTAGAATAAAGAGAAGTTGAGTTTAATTCGGTCTTGATAGAAATCTTTGGTGTGCAGGCAGGCTAGATATATGGCTGCGTGAGCAGGTTGATCAAGGTCCCCATCTGCAGCTTTCTCCGATACGTGATGTGGCTGAACTGTGACTAGCGCGGATCAAGGGGTTTCCAGACCGATCACGTGGCACAGCAAGAGTGAATGTCAAGAATAGATAGATGTAAGGACAGTATGGAGAGGAAAAGTAAGGTAGACTCACCATTTCGTATGTCAGAGAGGCCTGGAAAAGCGCCATAGTTGTATTACACCACGCATCAGAGACGGCCGGAACAAGTTTTTTAAGGACGGAGTATCGCCCAATTTTATTTGTTTTTTTATTCTGCCTTTGCTGGCTGCTCGGGCGGTTCTCGGTATCATTTACACAGTATTAATACACAGTATCAATGGATACTCCCACTGTCTCGATAGACTATTTTTTTTAGATTTTCTACCTTTTCAACTTTTCCTCCTGTAAAGTTCACAACCACGGCTGGATGTCGAGCGGGCATTAGCATTCAATCCATAAATGAGTATAAGAGATCCGATTCAAGGACTCAATCTGAATTGAGATGAATGTCCAGGACACTTACATCATTGACGGCGATGTTGGGCGCCCGACGCCACCACCTTGTGAGCCTGCTTGTTGTCTGTTAGCATTCTGGGCTGCTGAGACTCCTCACATCCAGACGTTTACATACCGCCCACTTGGCTGAGTTTGCCGCCCCTTATCAGAAGATGTTAGCTTTCTCTATATAGAATAGATCTTTCTGGTCGCCATGGTCTGTGGGGATTAACGTACTCCAGGTGACTGCAGCTCACAACGGTGGCATCGGAGATGCCCTCGTCGCCGTCGTTAAGAATGATGTCGACCTCTGCAAGCCATTGCGGTGTTAGCTACGGGCCGTCAATGACGCTGTCGGGTCGCGGTCTCGCTCTCACCACGATGTCTGCCCTGCTAAGGAGAACCCGTCAGCACAAGTCATGTTCAAAAGGAAGTTTGGAAGGCTTTGACGACAAACTTACGCACTTTCAACTTCAACTCGCACACGCACACACATTCGTTACCTCGTTTCCTTTGTCGAAGTCGAAAAACGCTGCTGGAATGAATCAGTTATCAATTTGCCATGGCACGCACTCATGTATGTGTGTAACACACCTTCCCTCGCCGTCTGTCGCTGTCGCCCTGTCGCTGTCGCTGTCGAATCGTCTACCTGCTCTAAAATGATCAGCTCACGATCAAATGTTCAAATCAGCCTACCTATTGCATTAGAGCACAGTACACTGCCTCGCATCGTATGCGATGCATTCCCCGCTGATTGACCTTAAGATCGTGCACCATGGCCCTTGACTAAAAGCAGCAAAACACGAGGATACAGCGCGTCAATTATATTCTCACCTCAAACACATACTGTCGAAATGCCGAGACGCCCAGTTGTTGTCGACCCCTGGGGATGCCTCAAGGGCTAATATCACAGTTAGAGGATGCAATCCCGTTTTCACTTCACCAGAACACGTACCCAGAAGTTCGATCCTACAAGCATTATACTAGAGGACCCCGAACTATGGCAAGGTCGTCTCAAGGAATACGGATTGGACACCGTCGACTTGAAGATCCGAAACACGCATGTCGACATGGCTGGTGCGGAACAGATACGAGTTAACATTCGACGGCCTTCTCAGTGAAAATGTACGTACGTGTTGCCATCATTGGCGCCCAACTTATGCAACATGGCCTCAACGAAATGCCTGATCGACTACAGAGCATAATCAACACCCTAGTATCGCAGCGGCAGAATAAGAGGTTTGGAGAGACTAAAAAGGATATTCTGGAGTTGTTAAATAAGTCGGAAAATAGGAGGTGGGTTTCGGCTGTTCGGAAGGCTGTTAATGTGTTACGTCGTCCTGAAGATTGGTCAGCTCCCTGCTGCGGCATGTAATGAGTGGAATGGTTTGGTGGCCTACAGTGACGGGATGAGCTATGTCGACAGCTGCTTGCCGCATTAGTATAACCCTGTGGTTCCCGGCGGTGAACTGACCTACTCGGTGACGGCTGCGGCCGGCTGTAGTCAGTTATGAAGTTTTGTTAAAGTACGCAATAAAGACACTCGATATTGACCCTAATAGACCAGCTTGCCCGTAAAGGCGAAGATGGCCCCCAATGAGGCGGACCGGACCCCAAAGGGTAAGTGATAATGTGTGTATTTATCACTATCGAGGCATAACTAGGACTTCTCGCATGATGGATGGGCAAACTATGCATTGTAGTGCCCGAGTACTCAGCAAACCAGCAATGACCTGCAGTTCCACCAAAGGCTGTCTTCCCCCGGCCTCCCTCGTTCCAGTCTCTGAGGCAGAGGCACCAGACACCCCATCACGCTCCATCTCTCTTTTGGGAGATTTTGTCGGGTGTTTGCCGCCCAGTCAAGCCGAATTGTTCAATGGATAGGTAGCGGATAGCCCACGCGGCAGCAGCCTTGGAATCACGCGTCAGCAACTTCTTCAGATCATGGTGATCGACTTGCTGATAGAGCCGTGTCCGCTCAGCTAACAAAGCAGGACAGTGGATGAAGACATGCTCGACGGTGTGCTTGCCCTGCTTGCACGGGCAGAGGTCGTCGACGATGTCGCGAACCTGGTGAAGACACAAGGGTCAGTCAAGGGCAGAGACCGGCAAAGGAGAAGGGAATGCGACGAACATGGATGGAGAAGAGGTAGGACTTGAGTCCCACGACACCAGTCCTAAGGTGGAACAACATGGTGCTCTCAGCACGCGTGAGCTTGGCATAGTATTTCAAGCTGGCTGGGCCCCATTTTTCCGAGAGGGAGAGAGGACGGTGGTTGGCGATGCGAAAGTTTGGCTCGGTCTGATCCTCCCTTCGGTCTTGGCGAGCGTCAAGGTAGTTCTGCCAGTACCGCGCGCATGCCTCCTGAAGTTTGTCGTTGATGACTTTGCCCCGCACTTGCTGTCGGTCAAGGAAGTTCCGCCACGTTAACTTCGGTAGCGGAAAACCGCGCCGGTCTGTTTTCGTAGCTCGCTCCTCGTTCAGTTCGATGAGTTGCTTCCGGGCCGCGAAATCAATAGAAGCGGCCGTGACTTTGTAGAGGATGCGGTATGGGTGTGCTACGTTGTTCGCTGCGCTTAGGGTCTTCGGCATGGTACCGGTTGCCCACACGGTATCGAGAGAACCGTATTCCGGAGTGTCAAGATTGCGAGTGCGATGTTTTTGGCCGAGCTTCTCAAGGAATAGAGAGAGCGGCGGCACATCAAGCTCCTGGTGGACGACCTGGGTCGCTGTGGTCTGGTAAGCGCCGGCGACCTGTCGGAGACACGCCGCCTGTGCCTTGTCAAGCTTCGTGACCACATTGGCGCTGATCTGCCAGCGGACCCTGCGTTCGTTGTCTCGATAAAGGAACCACACGGGAGCGGCGTATGCGGCGATCGGGCGGACACTTGTGATGTACAGGCGTCTGATGCTGGCGAGAGAGGGCCCCCATGTCGAGCCGGAAATACGATAGATGGTGCGCATCTTGGCTTCCATCTTCTCGGTAACCTGCCCCCCCACATTGTCAGCGGCGCACTCAGCTGCGTTAAGCTTGTCGGGATGTACTCACCTCCTTTACGTGCGTGGCCCATGTCAAAGATTGGTCCAAGTAAACCCCAAGAAGCTTGATCACCTCCTCCTTCTTTGCCCCTTGCACACCAACGTCTGGTAAATCTGCCAATGGTATGATTCTGGGTGGCTCAGGTTCGTCGGCAGTTCTCGAGTTGGCCCCCCGAGTCTCCCTGTGCGGATTCTGAAAATGCATGATATGTGTCTTGGAGGGGCCAAAGGCAATGCCATGCGGCGCGGTAGCGGCAATCAGGTCGGTAAAGGCCGTTGTCAAGATCTTGCAGTTTTCCTCGTAGGAGGGTGAGGTGACCACCATGCAAGTGTCGTCAACGTACGACATGGCTTGGAAGAATGAACTCGACGGCCAGATCTTGTTGAGTTCGTCCAGTATAAGAGAGGAGAACAAGGCGAAGAGAACAGGCGAAAGAGGGCTGCCCTGGGGAATGCCAATGTTGACCCAGAACTCCTCTGATGTGTATCCTGGAATAGACAAGGCAACGCGTCGATCAGAAAGAAATGAAGAGATGTACAGAACCATCCAGTCAGGGACACCTTTCCGAACCAAGATGTTCAGGAGAACCTCTCGGTCGACATGATCGAAGGCGCCAGTCATGTCAATGGTCATGAGCGTTGCAAACATGCGCGGGCTGGCGTTCCAGCATCGGTAGACGCGATTCAGAATCAACTCGAGCGCTTTTGTCGTAGACCGTCGTGCGAATCCAAACTGATTGTAAGGAACAAGGTGGTGCTCAAGGGAGAGTATCGTCAAGCGATTCGACATGGCCTTCTCTACAACCTTGCCCATGCAGGATAACAAGGCGAGAGGACGCCAGCTCTTCGGTGTTTCGTACGTTGGCTTGTCCGCCTTTTCGACTATGACAGTCCTGGATCGTTTGAACTGCGCTGGATGATGCGATAAGAGAAAACAGGCATTTATGATGTGTTCAAGAATCGGGGCGATGATGCTTTCCCTCTCACTTTCGGGTTCTTGCTCATCTCTTGAAACATGCAGCATCTTGAGAGCCTCACCAGCAATCCCGTCCGGTCCTTCGGCCTTTCCGCTAGGGATACCGGAGATCAGCTCATAAATCTCTTCGCAGTCGAGTTGCTGTGGAGAGGAGTACTGTATTCGAGCGGGATCGAGTGGTGGACAGTTTTGTACTGGTGCCGTTGGTCCGGTACTGGTCTTGGGCCAGATCGAATTGGTGAGACAACGGACCTTGTCTTGGGGGGCGCTGCAGACTTCGTGGGTCAATGGGTCCTTGAGATCAGGCATGTGAACTCGTGGTTGTGCCAAGTCCCAACGGGCGCCCACTCGAGCCAAGCCATAGGTTCCTGCCATGACCTTTGTGCTGGATTCAACGAAATCGCGGTACGACATTGTCGAGATTTGCTTGACGAGTCTGTCCGTTTGTCGCCGAAGAAACTGCCACTTGCTGTAGAGCTTGTCGTCGTTGTCCTGTAGGGTGCAGTTGCGCCGAGCTGCTTCTTCAAGTTCGAGGCTGGCGTGGATACTTTCCTCGAATTTGTGGACAGGACCGGTGATACTTGGTGGCGTAAGGATCGGAACGAATTTCGCGATGCTCGCCTGCATCGCTTCCGTAACGGCGTCGATAAACTCCTCGAGGGCTGCGGGCGAGTGGAGAGGCGGCAAGCCGAGAGCGCCGAGCCTCTCTCTAGCATCTTGACGAAACTTTCTGGTTGGCACGTCTTTCCAGAGCCTGCGGGTGCCGTCTTCTCGGTGTAGCTGTGAATTGATCACCGTCCGTAGCACGCGGTGGTCGGACTCGAAACCTCGGACCTCAACCACATCGCAGCTGATCACCCGAGGAATGAGCGCTCTCCCTGCGAAAACCAAGTCGATTGTGGAACTGGGTGTGTTGGGGACAGCGGCCGGGTCCCCCCGAGTGTACGTGATGGTCCCAGGCTTGAGCATGCACCTCATTCCCGCCGCCTCAGTGCCGTTGCACAACTGTCTTGCCTTTGCATTGGGACTTACACATCGGATACCGCTCCAGCGTGGGTGAGTGAGATTGAAATCGCCGCAGAGCAAGACTTCCGTGTCCGAAGTCACAAGCTTGAGCAGATCGTCGATATTGAGGCCAGGATCAGGAGGATTGTAGGCGTTGACTATTCGCATATGACCGGTGGAGGTTGAGAGATGAAGCGTCGCAACGAGGGTTCGATTGGATTCCTGGTCGAATACCACTTTCCATTCTGACTTCGGGATAGACCTGTGCACCAAAAAGGCAACACGATAAGGCTTGACAGATTTGCCTGCGGGCTTGCCTTGAACTGAAGGCTCGTTGTTGACGGTCTCCTTGTCGCACAAGATATCGTAGCCGGGCACCTTGCATTTGGCCTTATAGATCTCAGGATTGGGGTCCTGGAGAAGCACGACATCTGGCCTCCTGAAGATGGCTTTAGTGTCCGTAGTGGAGGAGCGAAAGCCGGCTAGCTTGGATTTCAGGTCCTCGAAACGCTTCTTGCAGCCTTTCAAGTTGGCCTGATAGGTTTCGATGTTGTGGTTATTCCCGAGTTTGACTTTCTCCCGGTCTCGACGGGCCTCAGATAGGCGAATGCGGAGCTGATCCCGAATAACGTGCTGGTTACGGGGAACTGAACGATAATCGGCCTTTGCAGCCCGAATAGACAAGACCGGAGACGGGGGAGCGGAGGGACAGGCGGAGCGACCATCTGGAAGACAACAAACGAGGCTGGCAAGGACAAGGAGAAGCAGTAAGTACAACGAGAAGCCCGGTGCCAGTTTACAACAAGACTTTGCCCACATGGTGGCATTCCGTGAAGTGGTAGGTAGGCGCTCCTTGGGAAACAAGCCAGAGAATGTTTCTGTTTTCAAATAACTTGGTGCGACTTCCTTTGCCACTTACATGTCAAAAATCCAAGGTATGGTGCCTCATATGCACGATAGCTCTGAAATACGAGGTACTTCGGGGTCCATAACCCTTCATTGACCGCCAATGAAACATTGATCGGTCATGTGTCATGGCCAAGATGTGACTTTGTTCATTCCTTTCTTTTCATATATTACGCAGTATGATTTTACACCACGCAAAAGGAGGCTGAGTGAGTCGCTAGCGGTGGAAAAAAAAAAAAAAAAAAGGGGGGGGGGGTGCCTTGAACCTTAAATCGACAGAGAACGTGTTTTGGGCCCTTTGAGTAGAGGGACGGGGGTGTGTCAACCTTCTCTTGGACCCCTGCTATAACCTGGTCCTGGCTAGCGCAGAACGTTGTTGAAATGGCGGACAGCAGTACTTCGTCCTGTAGTTGTACGGACGGCGTGACCCAAACAGGAGTCATCCAAGAGTAAAAGTGGAACAGTCATAAAGATGGACCGTCGAATGACTCGAAAAGAATTCGTTTCCCCCAATGATAAGGTGCTTGGGACTGTTGAACGACAACTTGGTGGGCGTCCAAGGGAGCATGTCAAGTGGTTCTCGATCGAGACATAATGGACTACCTAGGTATCGTCCTCCGTACATGCCTGCAAAGTTCGAAGTTGATTGACTGTGCTGTCTTTTCCTATCCTCACGGCAGCCAAGATGCTCTCTTATCTGAAGTCTCTTGATTCTTGCACGTATCCCTTGCCATAGATTGCCGAGCCATTGCCGGTTCTGGTGCAAGTGTATCCACCCCATTTTAATACCTCACTTCTGTCCTCCCTGTTCTTGATACGTGGTAAACCCTGGCATTCGCAATTCTGTGCCCGATGGAACAAGTCACACCCAAGGTTCCGTATCGGATAAGTACTTGGTTTGTTTGGATGAAGGGAAATCCTTGCGTATGTAAGTAACGAGATAACATTGGCTTCATTCACCGTGGCCCTAAATTCGTATCCAATTTCCACCACATCCTTCTCTCAACCTCTCAGGTCGGTCGAAAGTCCAGGATTACCAACACTCCGCATCTGGCCCCCGACCCTTTCCGTCAGCATGGATTTCCCCCGAAGCCAGGGCGTGTCCGAACACCAATTGGACGTCAGCACAATTCTGCATCTACTGCTGGACGAGATCTCAAAGCTTACAGCTCGAATGCAAAATCTTGAAGAACTGGCACACAAATCCCTTCAGCAATCGAGTCGGTCTAATCCCACTCCAACGACGACTGTCAGGCTCAATGTCGACAATGGACGCGACAGGGCGAAGTTGCGGCAGCTGGACGGCTGGACGACTTGCCAAACCTTGAAACATGGCGAGGAGTTTGCTGACTTGACAGGAGTCAAAATGAAGGGAAACTCGCTGAATTTGTTTTTTTCGAATACCGGAATCGTTGATCGGCTTGAGCCGGTGCCCGGCAGTGTTAGCAAGTTACTTGATCTTTCGGGAGGCGTTAGCATCTTACCTACCTTGTACTACTTTCAAAGCTTCGACGCCTATTCTCAGTTGAACTCCAAGAATATCAGTTCACGCCTACACGGCTGGCATGCGATGGGGTCAGAAGACTCGGAAGGCCAAACTCTCCAATTGACGGTCGATAAGGCTATGAGCAAATGCAAGAGGATCATTATCGGACTTCGTTATATCGAAGAGGCACACTGGATCTGTCAGTCAAAGAAAATCATGTTCGGCGGCCTAGAGCTCGACTTCGGGTAAGTTTCATCATCCTGGACGAGTGGCAGTGATTCGTTGAGGTGCTGATTCTCGCTATCCATAGACCCATCGATCTACGGACACTCCACGAATTTTGCAACAAGTGTGCGGCACCTGGTCACTTCGCCGACACTTGCGCCCGACCCGATAGGTGCGGGAAATGTGCAGGCCCGCATCGACATGAACAATGCCGTGGACCCATCGAACCGCGATGTCCAAACTGTGTCGACCAGAACGAAGCGAAGTCCGATGTCAAGATTTCGACCGGTCACTCGGCCTTTCACAGCTCCTGCTTGTGTGACGCGACAAAATCTATGAGAGACGCATGTACATCGGCCTCAAAGATCCCCTTACCGTGGATTCCAGGAGAGAACGTGAAAGTGAAGTTCCCATCTCGACGTAACGGCAATCTCCTGGATAATAGTTGGCCTGATGCTTCAACCTATCGACAACCCCCGGTTGGCACCCCTCGAGCCGAACTGACACCCGGTGCCGGCACCCCATACGCAAGATCGGGACCCGATGCTGAACAAGATCCGGGATTGAATGTCACGACATCGTCAAGTCGTCAACCTACTTCCACGACAATTCAAGCCAGTTTACAACAGATTTCTGGACAGCCTTCTAAACAGATAACACACGACGTCGCTGGCAACATTGATCGATCGGCAAGTACGACTTTCGCCGCAGCCGGCTCATCCACTGAGCAGCCACTGAACGTGGATCTGGATGTCACACCACCTCAACCCGGCAGGTCTCCATCGTCAAATAAGCCGAAGAAGTCCAGCGGTGCCACGTCGTCTAGTTCTTCCACAATGCGGCGTAGTTCCACGGCTACTGATGACCATGGGCAACTTCCGGAAGGGACAGAAATGAACACCACTGGCCGGGGCCGCCAGGGGCCTCAACGCTTTTCGCGCCCAGTCTTGGACGCGGATGGCCCAGCTGCTAAGCAGCTAAGGATCACAAGCATAGAACAACCGACCAGGTCTCCATCACCGGAAAAGCGAAGGAACATCAGTAGCAGTCCGAGATCCAAGTCCCCATTGAAGCGGCCCCGGCATAACCCTATAACACTCGACAAAGATGTGCCTCCTCTGAATGGCGAACAAGATATCTCTCAGAACCACGTCATTGACTCCCATGAACCGTTTGAAGCAACCCCTTCATCACCCACCTTTGACCAACCATTACCCGCAAATCTAGCTTTCACAGCAGGTATAACATCGGCCATCCCATCCATTGAACACGGTACCGAGAAATTGCCTTCGCAGAACGCATTTAAGGTCCTCAAAGATACGCCCGATAGCAAATGCGCCATCAAGAGATCTTACAATGTGAACCCATATAAAAATGCCAATTCATCCGGGCAAACTTCAATCTTCAACTTTTTCAAACCTAGTCCAAGTCCACCTTCGACGCCATCCGCTTCGAGACAATCTTCGAGCACTGCAGTCGTATTTGCAACGGATGTTAGACAAGTGAGCGTCGGAGACGGGGAACGAGAGATGGATACGATGGATTCCATGGGGGAGTTGGAAGCGAGCGATCCCGTAGGAATGTGGGATGAGAGTGACGAAAGTCTTCAGAGTGTCTTATTCCCGGGAAGTGACGATGAATCTCTAGAAAGAGACTGATCGGCAGATGATGCTATAGAAGTTTCCCTTTCGTGATTTCTCAGGATGCTTGGTGGACTTAGGAACTTTGAGACTTTAAGTAGTGTAGATGAAATTCATTGACTGTTCGACTTAATGCTACTGAGATACTTAGCTTGATCTGGCCTGATTCGTGTATGGTTGGCCAGAAACTCTTTCAAAGATTCTGAAACGATCCTCGCGGACCCTTCCCCCCCCCCCCCCCCCCCCCCCCCCGCGCGCCTGAGGGATAGATAGGCTCAATGCATTGTTCTCATTGATGAGTGGTAGTGGCGGATCACGATGCACTGTTCTCCTCACCATTATTTGTATGATGGTTCTACCTTTGCTGACTGCTTGAGCGATTCTCGATCGTTTACACGGTAATGATACACAGTAGCAGTGGATAATCTCACTGTCTCGATAGACTCTGGGTACTAGTTTAGTCCACAGAATTTTGAGACGTGGTGAATAACGTAGGCGGTGCTGATCATAGACATTGGTCGTACAAGATGCAGAAAAGCTTCTCTGCATCTCTGCTTCCAATCAAGCTTTGCCAAAGCACGGGTCGGCGGTGGAAGTACGTTGCTTGGAGATTTCTTGATTGCCTCTATCAATTTGACAGCAGTTACAATCATAAATTGTGGAGGATTCGGCTGGTTTCACCCCCCATCTTGTTGCAATCCTTGGGCCCTCTGCTCATGATTGGCATTCAGAAATGCTAACATCGCATTGTGTTGCTCGAAGATGAGGAAAACTTGTGGGCTGTTCGTCGAGTTTACTTGTCGGTAGTAATCGAGATGCAATGCTGAGTATTGCGATTTTAACGTTCAGCCAGTGCATAGGTTTCGTGTCCCTCAGTCCCTAGCGCAATCCTCCATACACAATGGCTTCAATTTCCTTTTTTCTGGAGAACACCGACACTAAAGACTTAGAAGAGCGAATTGATTAATCTATACACACTTCTTTATTAAAACAGGCTTGATACCTTGTAGATGTGCAAGTCAAAGCTTAAAGCTTAATAAAAGGTAGAAACATAAATAGACAAATTTCAATCGATTAAAATAGGAAACCAAGTAACAGAAAACCGAAATACAGGATCTAAATCGGAATATTACAATAGAGGCATCGACGTTAAATGAAGAGAACAGTTGTCTATTGAAAGTAGGAAATGGGCACGAGGTTCGCCCTGAAATAGAGGGTGCAAGGGAGTGTGGACCTCGGTGATTTTGCAACCAAGGTCACGTGACTTGCGGTAAGGCCACGGTTGGTTGAAGCCATCACGACAAAGTCACAATCGCGAGTATTATTAAGTAATATCCTCGAGGACGATATTGATAATTTCTACTAAAGATACCCGCTTGGTAGAAACTTGATTGTCAATGGTGAAATTTACATTGGTTCTTCAATGACGATTTTGCCCTTAGATTAGACATCAAAAGACTACCCCACGAATCTTTAAGATTAGGAGCTCTTTTATTTTATGAATTTTGCCGTCGAAGAGAGCCTAAGGACATTAAAAAAGCTCATGCTGATGTAGGAGTGCCAAAACGGAAGACGGAAAAGACGAGGCTGTACGCTGTGTTAAAGCCAAAAGATGTATGTCTGCACTATTCTTCTATGCCTCAATTCTTTCTATTGATGGGCTCTTTTGTCAAGCAACCTGGCTTATGTTAACCTCCAGTTCGGCTTTGAATGTATTATCATGATTGACCATCAACAGACTTTCCTAGCGGCGCGTAGGCCGCAAGCCCTGTGGCATAGTCCAAGAAACTGATCCAAAAGAAGGATATTTTTCGGCCTATGAAAGCCGGCAATTGACCTTTATGGAATGGAACTGGTTAGGTGTCATAACAGTGGCAAGAGTGAACGAGCGAAGTTTATTTACGTTCCATAAACGTCCCATGAAAAGATTTACCGAAGCTCTTCTCACTGAAATCTATCAAGTCAATAAAATCTTTTGGTCCCGGCAAGCTGGAAAACATGGGAGTTTTGGTATTTCAGGGGGATTTCTAAACCAAGCTTTACACCCCAGCATCGAAAATGTCTTCGATTCGTTTTTAACAAGTCCATATGTGATAGTGTGAGGAAAAGTTCGTTACAAAAAGACACAGAGGTCAAGATCACGAGTATTGCAAGGTATTTAACACAAACGTTTATTGTCTTAGCATTAACACCTGAACTCAAGACCCCCACCCCGGGGATTCCACCACTCAACCGATTTCTGCTCGCCCTTTTTCTTTTGAGAGACCCCATGGATTTTTAATCGCCAAGGTGGTCTGTCGCTTGTGAATTCCTTCACTCTATACATTTCGCGGAGAACATTCACCACCTCTGCCCATTGCCCGTCAAACAAGTGTACCTCGTGGAGTCTCACAGAATCTGGGCTGCGAATCAAATGTGTCAATTCGGCTGCAGTCATATTGATTCCAGACAGATTCAAATGTTTCAAACTCTGCCATTTGAGTCTGTGATTTCCTTCTTCAGAGAACAAACCAAAGCTCGGTGGTAGCTTCTTCCATAAAGCTGGTCGATTCTCCGTGCCGCGCAAACAGCGGAGATCAAGGTGGATTTCCTCTAATTTGGGTGATGATGCAAGGTAATGTCTCAAAAGAATCTGGATTCTGTTCAAGTACCCGGTGCTTGCGGCATTCATGCGAAGCCAGTTCGCGTCCACAACAATGAAGGTGAAGTGACGTAGAGTGCTGAAGACTGTGTTCATAGACTCGCTCCATCCGGCGTCAGGCAGCTCAACCTCAAGAAACTCTGGAGGAGGAGTGATCCGGATCTCCATACTAGTCAGACGAATGCCTTCATTGAATAGCGCCAGCGGAAGTTCGAAAAGAATCTCGGTAGGGCAAGACTGCAGAAAGTCGATCTCATGGGGAATCCGAAGCTGTTCGCTCAACATACTACCCTGCCTCCATGCTAGGGGACTGTTGAGTTGTTCAATACTCATCTGAAACAACAATCGCATCTCGCATTCCAAGTACCATGGGCACTCTCTTAGTATAGAGTAGCGAAGGAATTTCGCACGCTTTCTGTAAGTATGCCGAGGCTTATCGGTAAGAATAATATGCGTTGCACAAGGCATTCGAGCCATTGCCTCAGAGATCCTGTGACAAAATTCGGGTCTGACAGCCGCGAAGTCCGTGTACAGCCTTTTGTAGGCAAAGTGTGCATCGAAGAGTCCCCAGAAGAAGGCCCTGGGAAGTCTTGATCGTAATTTCGACCAGTATTTCCCAGGACAGTGCCCCCAAAGCTTGCCCTGCTCAGATAGCTCTTGCTGAACAATTTCAGCTGCATTCCTGAACTGTTTACAGATGTACGAGTATCTCTCATAACCGTATAAACCCACATAATCCGTGTCTTTCTCCGAGCATAGTCGGTTCATACGGCTTGCCAGCTCTGTGATGTAAGCCGTGGGTATCATTGCCAGCTGGGCTGGCCAATGAGCCAAGATGATGCGAATGACGAAGACCCCCTTGCTAATTTGCGGATGCTCGGAGATTTGTTGCAAGCGAAGGAGAGACTCTGCCGTCATATCAACCGTGATTTGGCGTATGAGGTGTTTGGAGGCTATGAGGCATAAGGCGCGACAGGTTAGGCGGAGGTTTTTGATGTCACGGTTGTCGCCTGTCCACTGATGCTCCCGCGAATCCCAGGGGTCATGGTCGCCCTCGCCTTCCCCACGTGAATTGTACTGATGATACCAAATGAAGCCCTTGGCGTGCTGGCTCTTCCTGACGTCCTGC
This sequence comes from Colletotrichum cuscutae, assembly GCA_030869315.1. Taxonomy (NCBI): domain Eukaryota; kingdom Fungi; phylum Ascomycota; class Sordariomycetes; order Glomerellales; family Glomerellaceae; genus Colletotrichum; species Colletotrichum cuscutae. Next base: position 161,792 of record MPDP01000046.1, on the reverse strand, counting down.
TTCTTGAAGGGGCTGCAATAAGAAATGACCATACAGCGGATATCGAATGGAAGCCGCAATAATGGAAAAGGCTTATCTCGCGGCGTGTTGTCTACTTTGACGACCTTTTGGCGTTCTCGGTAAACTTTTTCTAGCACTGCGTCGTAATCTGCAGGGTGTGGTGATGGTGCTGATGATGATGGTTCTGATGAAAATGTGTACCATTGAGGGTCTTCCCTCCATGTGTAGAAACCTCTATCTGGAGGGAAGTGTTCGAAACCAAGTTTCGACTCGGTGACACGTACCATGGTGGCACGGGTCAAGTTGTCAAGCAGAAAGGATTTGGTGTGCTGGAAGTGATTTGGGAGAAGAGGCTTGTAGGGCAGGTTATTACTGAAGGTGAGCTGCACATAACTAAATAGTGCATCAGGACATTGGTGTCTTCTAATCGAACATCCCTGGAGCCCCAGTCTTGGTGCTGCCGCCCCAGATAGACACCTGCCTCATTGAGGGGTCAGGTCATTGAGGGGTGAAGGGCATAAAACTCAGAGCATTGGACTCTGAGCGAGCAGTGGGAAAGAAAGGCGCTGGAAAAAGCAAATCGATCCAAGTGTTTTGTCGGCATCATACTGTTTTATTGAGACTGTGTTCTCGTATTTGGGATGCATAATTAAAGAAATCACGTTCTTCAGTACCAAGGTACTGAGAGAGGAAAGATGCTAATAATGAAGTCATGGACTGCCATTCCCCTGCTTCAAACTTCTTGAGAGATCGATGGCTACGCCCAGGTCCCCCTTTCTCCGCAGGACCATGCCTCAGCAGACCCGATCATTAGATTTCATTTTATCCTTACAATTGCCCTATCAACGTGTGTATCAACAAAGCTAGTAGGGCAACAGTGTGACTATTCGACATGTAATTGTGTGCATTTTTCCTTTTTTGCCCATTAGCGTGCTTAAAGGGGCGGAGGCGCTGACGTGTATATCAATAAACCGGTTCACATATCTGGCCTGAAGAAATAAACTTTTCTGAAAGAGGCTGGACGTGGTATCGGTATGGCTCACAGCCTCAGTGCCCAGGCACGCTAAACAAGGTCCCAAGAACTTTGTCAGGCCGACATCGCTAGGCCTTGAGGCGACTTCGCACTTGGGAAGATTGATATACGAGAAGACCAGGTGCCCAAACAGTCACATGCTCGGCAATAGCACATTGATAATAACGCAGCACTATACACAAAACGATGGTAAAATTTCTTCGCGGGGCAGTGCTAGGATCAGCATTCCGGAGCGTTTTATCTCTGTTATCGAGCTGAGTAGCTCCATAAGTAATACTTTTGCCGTTCGGCAACAAGGCACGGGTACCTGCAGGTGGATACTCATTATATTACACATAGAATTCTCGTGGGTTGGCCCTTGAAAGAGAGTTCTGCTAGGGGGGCTGTGTCAGTTGGCTGGGCGGGCTGTGTCCCACTTTTCCTAAACTTATTCGACTAATAAGAGGCCAGGGATTATTCTGACCGATTTCTACGGAGGTGCGTCCCAATAGTCATGGCAATTGCTACCCAGCCCAACCCCTGCCACAGGAAGGGGAGTCGATAAGGGGCTAGCTAGGGTATATATAAATAGTAAAATTGAGCTACTACCGCCTACTATAATGATTATTAATTTCATAATAAAAAGGCGTTAATTAAGGTTAATTAGTAGTCGTTTGGGGTCGTATAACAGCATTTTTTAGCCTAACGACCCTCTTTATATTTATTACTATTTTTTAAAATAATAATTTATTAAATATAATAAAGCATCCTTTCTATTTATTCCGGATTTACTTTAGTAATAATACTTTTTAATACTCTTATTAATAACGTATCACTTCTACTTAGGACCTAGGCGCCCCCTTTTTAATAATCTATTTTTTTATTTATTTATTTATATATTCTACTTTTACTAGCTACTCGGGCGGTTCTCAGTATCATTCACATAGTATTAGTACACAGTATTAGTAAATACTCACACTATCTTGCTAAACTATTTTTTTAAAAAATTCTTTAACTTGTTAACTTTCCCTCCTATAAAGTTTATAACTACGGATTATTAACGGCATTTTTTTATTTATAATTAATAAGGTTTAATAAAATTGAAGTTAAGTAAATTACTTAGTTAAGAAAGCTTTATAATTTTAAATAAGCTATGTAGTGGTTTTTTCCCGGCTTTATAGGCGCAAAAGATCGACCTTAACGGGATTACGCTTTTAAAGGAAATTATACGATATAATATACTTTTTAACTATATAATACGCGTAATATATCCTAAGTACGCGCTTGACGTAATATAGTAATTTTAATACGAAAACTATTATTTAATTTAGGATAGATAAGCTACCCTCTTTATTACGTAGTAGCGCTAGCTAAAAAGGTTAATAACAAAGGTTAGCCGTAATAATTAGTTATAATAATTAGCCGTAATAGTTAGAGGCGGCCTTTCTTAACTATAGAGGTTCTAAACTTTAATAGTAACATAGAGGTTTTTTAAAAAAAAGAGCTAAATAAGCTAATATTTACTATTTTTTAAAGCTTATAAAGATTCTTTTTATCCTTATCGCTTTTAATATTACTTAAAGCTACTCTCTATTTAAACTAAATAAATTTACTAAATAAACTTATTAAATAAACCTATTAAATAAACTTATTAAATAAACTTATTAAATAAACTTATTAAATAAACTTATTAATATATAAACTACTACTCTACTCTTAGTATATAGTTAGTAATTAGTAAGCTAAAGATGCCCGTTAATAAGTCTACCCCTCTCGGGCTAGGCGCCCTCGGCTAGCTCGACGCTATAGCTATCGTAGTTAACGTAAATACGCCCTAAGAGTAGTATAATACTTTTTAGTAATATAGAATCTAGCTAGGTAATAGTACGAACGCTATAAATAACCGGGCTAGTACGGACGTTAAGATCTAGTATATTAATATTAGTTTAGAAATTATATTTTATAGAACTAAAAGTCCCTCGGATATAAGCTATATTATAAATATAAAGGAATATATAAGGGGTCCCCTAACTCTTAATAAGAAGGAGTATATAATACGGGATCTAGCCGCTTATATAAGCTAATACTAAGAGGTTTTATATATATTAAAGTAAGTAAAGCTCGCCCTATAAATAGGTAACGAAAAGTTAGGAACTATTAATAAAAGGGAGATAATAGTCGAGTTAGTTAACTACTATTTTAGTTAGTAGTTAAGTATAGAGCGCAATATACTTAGTTTTCCTTAATACGTAATATATAGTACGGCCCCGGCGGATTGCTCCGTTAGGGGGTTTAAATAAGCTATATATATAGTAAGTAGAATAATAGTTATAAGTAGGCACTTTATCCTCTTATATAATTAAATTACTAAGTAATTTTTTAATTTAAGGGAATAATTTAGGTAATAAGATCTTTTTATAATATTTATATTCTCCCCGATAGAGCAATCCGCCGGGGCCGTACCGTATATTATTTATTTATATTTTCTACCCTTACTAGTTACTCGGGCGATTCTCGATATTAATTATATAGTATTAATATATAGTATTAATAGATACTCCCACTGTTTCGATAGACTATTTCTTTAGATTTTCTAACTTTTTAACTCCTGTAAAGTTTATAACCACGGATTATTAACGGCGATATTGGGTACCGTATATTATATATTAAAAAAAACTAAGTATATTACGCTCTATACCTAATTATTAATTAAAATAGTAGTTAACTAACTTAACTATTATCTCCTTTTTATTAATAGCTCTTAACTTTTTATTACCCGTTTATAGGGCGAGCTTTACTTACTTTAATATATATAGGACCTCTTAGTACTAGCTTATATAAATAACTAGGTCTACTATTATTTCTTTTTTTATATAGGTATTATTATTACCTAGGGGGTCCTATAGGAGCTATTTAAGGCGCTTATTTATTATCCTAACTTTACGTACCTCTAGCCCGCTTATTATAATTATTATAACTAAGCTAATATTAATATATTAAATCTTAATATTTATACTAGCCTAGCTATTTACGGCACTTATAATATTACTTAGCTAAATTCCGTACTATTAAAAAGTATTTTATTATTTTTTAAGTATATTGATATTAGTTACGATAGTTATAGCGTCGAGCTAGCTAAAGAGGGCGCTTAGTCCGAGAGGGGTAAACTTATTAACGGGTATCTTTAGCTTACTAATTACTAACTATATACTAAGAGAGTAGGTTCTCGTCGAAGTAGTATTTTAATTAACTAACTTCTTAACTAGTTATTTAACGAGTTATTTAGGTAGTAGTTTATATATTAATAGGTTTATTTAATAAGTTTATTTAATAGATTTATTTAATAAATTTATTTAGTTTAAATAGAGAGTAGCTTTAGGTAATATTAAAAGTAATAAAGATAAAAAGAATTTTTATAAGCTATAGTATAGTAAAGTAGTAAATATTAGCTTATTTAGCCTTTTTTTTTAAAAACCTCTATATTATTATTAAAATTTGAAACTTCTATAATTAAGGGCCGCCCCCGATTATTATAGCCGACTATTACGGCTAATTATTATAGTTAATTATTACGGCTGACCTCTATTATTAACTTTTTTAACTAGCGCTACTATATAAAAAGTAGCTTACTTATCCTAAATTAAATAAAAGTTTTCGTATCGAAATTACTATATTACGTTAAGCGCGTATTTAGGATATACTATGCGTATTGTATAGTTAAAAAGTGTACTATATTATATAATTTCTTTTAAAAGTATAATCCCGTTAACGTTAATCTTTTATACTTATAAAGCTAGAAAAAAAACCACTATATAGTATTTATATTAGTTAATTCTCCCCCGACAGAGCAATCCGCTGGGGCCGTACTGTGTATTACGTATTAGGGAAAACTAGGTATATTGCGCTCTATACCTAATTACTAATTAGAATAGTTAACTCACTCGACTGTTATCTCCCTTTTATTAACAGCTCCTGACCTCCTACTGCTTCTAGCTATCTAGAGGGCGAGCTATACCCACTCTAACGTATATAAGACCTCCTAATACTAGCCCGCGTAAGTAACTAAATCCCGTATTATATACTCCTTTTTATTAAAAATTAAAAGACCCCTTATATATTCCCTTATATTTATAATATAGCTTATATTATAAAGATTTCTAGTTCTATAAAGTATAATTTCTAAACTAGCGTTAATATATTAGATTTTAATATCCGTATTAACCTAGCTATTTATAATATTTATATTATTACTTAACTAAATTTCGTACTATTAAAAAATACTACGCTATTCCTTAAGTATACTTACGTTAGTTATAATAACTAGGGCGTCGAGGGGGCCTAAGAATCTATCGAGCCCTAGAGGGGGGGACCTATTAAGGAGCATCTTTAAAGAGTCCTAGCCCGCTAATTACTAACTATATACTAAGAGTAAAGTAAGTTCTTAATAAGTAATAGTTTATATATTAATAAGTACGTTTAATAAGTTTATTTAATAAGCTTATTTAGTAGATTTATTTAGTTTAAATAGAGCTTTAAGTAATATTAAAAACGATAAGAATAAAAAAATTTTTTACGAGCTCTAAAGAGTAGCTAAATATTAGCCCTTTTAGCCCTTTTTTTAAAAATTATACTTTATAGAATTAAAAATCCCTCGGATACGGATTATATTATAAATATAAAAAAAATATATGCCGTTAATAATCCGTGGTTGTAAACTTTGTAAGAGGGAAAGTTAAAAAGTTAAAAAATCTAAAAAAATAGTCTAGCGAGACAGTGTGAGTATCTACTGATACTGTGTATTAATACTATGTAAATGATACCGAGAACCGCCCGAGCAGCTAGCAAAGGCAAAATATATAAATAAATAAAAAAATATATAAAGGGTCCTTTAATTTTTAATAAAAAGGAGTATATAATACGGGATCTAGCTACTTATATAGGCTAGTACTAAGAGGTCTTATATACGTTAAAGTAGGTATAGCTCGCTCTTTAAATAGCTAGAACTTAGAGGCTATTACGTAATAAAAAATTGGGAGTTAATAAAAGGGAGATAATAGTCGAGTTAGTTAATTACTATTTTAGTTAGTAATTAGGTATAGAGCGTATTATATTTAGTTTTCTTTAATACGTAATATACGGTACGGCCCCGGCGGATTGCTCTATTAGGGGAATATAATATAGTATACTTTTTTCCCTTAATAGAGCAATCCGCCGGGGCCGTACCGTATATTAGGTATTTAGAAAACTAGGTATATTGCGCTCTATACCTAACTACTAATTAAAATAATAGTTAACTAACTCGACCGTTATTTCCTTTTTATTAATAGCTCCCGACCTTCTACCGCTTTTAGCTATTTAGAGAGCGAGCTATACTTACTTTAATATATATAAGACCTTTTAGTACTAGCCTACGTAAGTAACTAAATTTTATATTATATACTCCTTTTTATCCCTTTAGGGCCCGGTCCGCCTTATTAGGGGCCATTTTCGCCTTTATGGGTAAGCTAGTCTATTAGGGTTAATATCGAGTGTTTTTATTACGTACTTTAATAAAACTTTATAACTAACTATAGCCGGCTATAGCCATTATTAATAGCTATTAATATTAACTAAACTTAAGATACTAATAACCCCGCTACTATAGTATATTAATTACCCTCTAAATAGCTAAAAACTACCCCCTACTTTTTACTTTTTTTAATAATACTAGATTTTTCTTTTTAATCCTTCTTAATTTACTATTACGTAATAATTCTAGAATATTAATAATACTTAAGAGTTAGTTAGGTATTTAAAAGTTATTATATAATTTAAGCTAGGCGCTAATTATAATAATAATTACGTTAATATTTCCGATTTTTAAGTTAATAATATTTAATCCGTATTCCTTAAGACGATCGTACTATAGTTCGGGGTCCTCTAGTATAATATTTATAAGATCGAACTTTTAGCTTTTAAAGTATTCCTATAAATTAACGAGTTAGCGTTTTAGTATTTCGATAGTATATATTTAAGAGTAAGTAGATAATTCGATAGTAATAGCGATAGGGTAAGAGTAATAGTAATAGGGTAATAGTAATAGTAATAAGGCAATAGTAATAATAATATGGTAATAGTAATAAATAGCGAGGGAAGAGTTTTTTAACTTTAATAAAGGAAACGAGATAATAAATATATATATATATATACGAGTTAAAATTAAAAGTATTAGAGTAGATATCGTAAGGTTAATATTACTTTTAATAATAGTAACGAGGGCATTTCTAATACTATTATTATAAGCTATAGTTATTTAGAAAGGTAGGGAACTTGGCTAAGTACGTAGGCTTATAAAGTAGTAGCGTCGGGTACTTAATATTACTATTAATAATCCGTAATTATAAACTTTATAAAAGGGAAAGTTAAAAAAGTGAAAAATCTAAAAAAATAGTTTATTAAGATAGTAGGAGTATCTATTAATACTATGTATTAATACTGTATAAATAATACTAAGAACTGCCCGAGTAGCTAGTAAAGGTAGAATAAAAAAAACAAATACTCCTTTTTATTAAGGGTTAGGGGGCCCTTTATATATTCCCTTATATTGATAATATAGCCTATATTAGAGGGATTTTTAGTTTTATAAAGTATAATTATTAAATTAATATTAATATACTAGATTTTAACGTCTATATTAGCCTAGCTATTTATAATATTCGTATTATTACTTAGCTAGATTCTATATTACTAAAAAATACTATACTACTTTTTAAACGTACTTACGTTAACTACGATAGTTAGGGCGTCGAGGGGGCCTAATCTATCGAGCCCTAAAGGGGGGGACCTATTAAGGGGCATTCTTAGAGTCCTAGCTTACTAGTTACTAACTATATACTAGGAGTAAAGTAGGTTTTTAGCGAGGTAGTAGTTTATATATCGATAGGCTTATTTAATAAGTTCGTTTAATAGGTTCGTTTACTAAGTTCGTTTAATAAGTTCGTTTAATAAGTTCGTTTAATAAGTTTATTTAATAAGTTTATTTAGTAAATTTATTTAGTTTAAAGAGAGAGTAGCTTTAGGTAATATTAGAAATAATAAGGATAAAAAGAATTTTTATAAGCTCTAGTACGAGTAACTAAATATTAGCCCTTTTAGCCTTTTTTTAAAAAACTTTTATATCGTTATTAAAGTTTAGAACCTCTATAGTTAAGGGACGCCTTTAACTTTTATAACTAACCTCTATTATCGACCTTTCTAACTAGCGCTACTATAGAGTAGTTTACTTATCCCAAATTATATAGCGGTTTTTATATTAAAATTACTATATTACGTTAAGCGCGTACTTAGGGTATATTACGCGTATTATATAATTAAAAAGTATATTATATTATATAATTCTTTGAAAAACGTAATCCTATTAAGGTCGATTTTTTGGGCCTATAAAGCTGGAAAAAAACTACTATATAGTATACTTTTTAACTATATGATATATATAATCCCTTTGGGGTCCGGTCCGCCTTATTAAGGGCCATCTTCGCTTTTATAAGTAAACTAGTCTATTAGGGTTAATATCGAGTTTCTATTACGTACTTTAATAAGACTTTATAACTAACTATAACTAGCCGTAGCTATTGCTAACTATTAATACTAAATAAACTTAAAATACTGACGATCCCGCTATAATATATTAATTACCTTTTTAATAACTAAATACTACCCCTTACTTTCTCCTTTTGTCTTATTTAATAATAACCTCTCCTTATTAATATTCCTATTTAATACGCTTACCTACGCTCTTTTTAAGCTTTTAATTATATTATTAAGTTTAGGCTTATTTATACTACTTTATTATATTAAAAAGGCGTTAATAAGAGCGATACTTATTATAATATATCTATCCGTTTTTTATAAGTTAATATTACGGATATAATATTTATTAAAGCGGTTTTTTTATAGCTCGGGGTCGTTTAGTATAATATTTATAAGATTAAACTTTTAACTATTGAAGAAGCCCTAGGGGTTAATAATAACTAGGCGTTTTAGTATTTTAATAGTATATATTTAAGAATAAGTAAACGATTTAATAATAATAATAATAAGGTAATAGTAATAAATAGCGAGGGAAGTAGCATTTTTTGACTTTAATAAAAGAAACGAGGTAATAAATATATATATATATACGAGTTAAAGTTAAACTAGGGTAGATATCGTAAAGTTCGTATTATTCTTAATGATAGTAATAAAGGTATCTCTGATACTATTACTATAAGCTACTATTACCTAGCGGGCCGCAAAGCTTATAAAGTAGTAGTATTAGGCGCCTAATATCACCGTTAATAATCCGTAGTTATAAACTTTATAAGAGTTAAAAAGTTAGAAAATCTAGAAAAATAGTTTATTAAGACAGTAGGAGTATTTATTAATACTATATATTAATACTATATAATTAATACCGAGAACCGCCCGAGCAACTAGTAAAGGTAGAAAAAATAAATAAATAATATATATAATATATCCTAAGTACGAGCTTAATATAATATATAATTTTAATATAAAAACCGCTATTTAATTCGGGATAAGTAAGCTACTCTATAATAGTACTAGTTAAAAAGGTTAATAATAGAGGTTAGCTATAATAGTTAGTTATAATAATCGGCTATAATAATTAAAAGTAGCTTTCCTTAAGTATAAAGATTCTAAACTTTAATAATAATATAGAGGTTTTTTAAAAATGGGCTAAATAAGCTAATATTTACTACTCTTTATACTAAAGCTCGTAAAGATTTTTTTTATCCTTATTATTTCTAATATTACCTAAAGCTATTTTCTATTTAAACTAAATAAGTTGACTAAATAAACCTATTAAATAAACATATTAAACAAACTTATTAATATATAAACTACTACCTTAATAAGAACTTATTCTAAAAATACTTATTAATAAGTCTGCCCTTCTTGGGCTAGGCGCCCTTAGCTAGCTTAATGTTATAGCTATTATAACTAATATCAATACGCCCTAAGAGTAGCATAATACCTTTTAATAATATAAAATCTAACTAAGTAATAACACGAACGCTATAAATAACTAAGTTAATATAGATATTAAGATTTAGTATATCGATATTAGTTTAAAAATTATATTTTATAAAGCTAAGAATCCCTTTAATATAAGTTATGTTATAAATATAAAAAAATATATAAGGGGTCCTTTAACCCTTAATAAAAAGGAGTATATAATATAAAATTTACTTATTTATACGGGCTAGTATTAAGAAGTTTTATATATATTAGAGTAGGTATAGCTCGCTCTCTAAATAGTTAGAACTTAGAGGACTATAATAAAAGGTCAGGAGCTATTAATAAAAAAGAGATAACTATTGAGTTAATTAATTTTAATTAGTAATTAAGTATAGAGCGTATTATACTTAGTTTTCCTTAATATATAATATATAGTACGGCCCCGGTAAATTACTCCGTTGGGGGGATAAAAAACTTTATAAATAATAATATTATTAATCTTTTTAATTTATTTAGTTAGGTAGCTATGTTAAAAAGTATTTTTATTACAAAAGTAAATTTACTTACCTTATTATTCGCCTTATTATTAATATTACGTAAGCAAATTATATACTATAATAACTTACGTTTTTAGTAGATTATTATAGGTATTGATTAGGTATGTAGTACTGCTTACATAAGCTCACGTGAGCAGCGGAAAGTACTAAAAAGTAACGGAATAAGCTAGAATCCTCTCGAGACGGAATTACGTACTACGATTACGCATTCACTTACGTATACGCTTATTAATTATATTATAATTAATAAGCTATAAAATACTTTAGTAAGAGGTTTTATACTTATATATAGGCGTATATTTACTTACCTAGTCCTTTTATTAAGTAAGCAACTTCTTATATAATAATTTAACTATATTACTCTCTTTATTACTAAAACACGTTTTATATACGCTTATTACCTCTATATTTATATATTGTTATTTTTATTTGTTTTTTTTTTATTCTGCCTTTACTGGCTGCCCGGGCGGTTCTTAGTATCATTTACATAGTATTAATACACAGTATTAATGGATACTCCCACTGTCTCGATAAACTATTCTTTTTAAATTTTCTACCTTTTTAACTTTTCCTCCTATAAAGTTCACAACCACGGATTATTAACGGCGATGTTGGGCGCCATTCTTATTTTTATATATATATTTACCCCCCCAACAGAGCAATCCGCCGGGGCCGTACCGTGTATTATTTGTTTTTTTTTTTATTCTGCCTTTACTGGCTGCTCGGGCGGTTCTCAGTATTATTTACACGGTATTAATATATAGTATTAATGGATACTCCCACTGTCTCAATAGACTATTTTTTTTAGATTTTCTACCTTTTTAACTTTTCCTCTTATAAAGTTCATAACCACGGATCATTAACGGCGTACCATATATTATTTATTTATATATTCTGCTTTTACTAGCTACTCGGGCGGTTCTTAGTATTATTTACATAGTATTAATATACGGTATTAGTAAATACTTATACTATCTTACTAAACTATTTTTTTAAATTTTCTAACTTTTTAACTTTCCCTCTTATAAAGTTTATAACTACGGATTATTAATAGTAATATTAGGCGCCTAATACTACTACTTTATAAGCTTATTACGCACCTAGCTAAGTTAGCTACCTTTCTAAGTAATAATAGCTTATAATAGTATAGTATTAGAGATACCCTCGTTACCGTTGTTAAGAATAATACTAACCTTACTAATATCTTTAACTTTAACTCGTATATATATATATTTATTATTTTATTACTTTTATTAAAGTTAAAAACGCTTCCCTTACTATCTATCGCTATTGTGTTATTACTATTACTATTACTATCTAACCGTCTACTTTAAGTATATTTTATCGAAATACCGAGACGCTACTAATAGCTCGTTAACCCTTAGGGCTTCTTTAATAACCAAAAGTTCGATCTTATAAATATTATATTAGAGGACCCCGAGCTATAGAAAGACCGCCTTAATAAATACTATATCTGTAATATTAACTTATAAAAAATAGATAAATATATTATAATAAGCGTCGCCCTTATTAGTACCCTTTTAATATAATAAAGTAGTATAAATAAGCTTAGACTTAATAATATAATTAAGAGCTTAGAAAGAGCGTAGGTAAGTGTATTAAATAGGAATATTAATAAAGAGAGGTTATTATTAAATAAAATAAGGGGAAAAAGTAAGGGGTAGTATTTAGTTATTAAGAAGGTAATTAATATACTACGGCGGCGGGGTTATTAATATCTTAAGTTTAGTTAATATTAATAGCTATTAGTAATAGCTATGGCCGGCTATAGTTAGTTATAAAGTTTTATTAAAGCACGTAATAAAAACACTCGATATTAACCCTAATAGACTAGCTTGCCCGTAAAGGCGAAGATGGCCCCTAATGAGGCGGACCGGACCCCAAAGGGGTACCGTATATTATATATTAGGGAAAACTAGGTATATTACGCTCTATACCTAACTACTAACTAAAATAGCTCCTAACCTTTTACTACGTAATTCTAGCCGTTTATAAGGCGAGCTTTACTTACTTTAATACGCATAGGACCTCTTAGTACTAGCTTACGTAAGTAGCTAGGTCTATTATTATTTCTTTTTTTATATAAGTATTATTATTATTTAGGGGGTTTTATAAGAGCTATTTAAAGTACTTATTTATTACTCTAACTTTATATACCTCTAGCTTACTTATTATAACTATTATAACTAAGTTAGTATTAATATATTAAATTTTAATATCCGTATTAGCCCGGCTATTTATAACGCTTATACTATTACTTAGTTAAATTCTATATTATTAAAAAGTACTTTACTACTTCTTAAGCGTACTTACGTTAATTACGATAGCTATAGTATCGAGCTAGTCGAGGGCGCCTAGCCCGATAGGGGTAGACTTATTAATAGGCATCTTTAGAGAGTTCTAGCCCACTAATTACTAACTATATATTAAAAAAGTAGTAGTTTATATATTAATAAGTTTATTTAGTAGGTTTACTTAGTAGATTTATTTAGTAGATTTATTTAGTTTAAATAAAGAGTAGTTTTAGGTAATATTAGAAACGATAAAAATAAAAAGAATCTTTATAAGCTTTAATATAAGTAATAATTATTAGCTTATTTAGGCCTGCTTTTAAAAACCTCTATATTACTTTTAAAGTTCAGAACCTCTATAGTTAAGGGCCGCCCCTAATTATTATAGCTAACTCTTATAACTAATTATTACGGCTAACCTCTATTATTAACCTTTTTAATTAGCGCCGTTACTAAAAAAGGTAGCTTACTTATCCCGAATTAAATAGTAGTTTTCGTATCGAAATTACTATATTACGTTAAGCGCGTACTTAGAATATATTATATATATTATATAATTAAAAAGTATATTATATTATATAATTTTCTTTAAAAACGTAATCCCGTTAAGGTCGATCTTTTGTACTTATAAAGCTAGAAAAAACCACTATATATAAATATTTACTTTTTATATTCTTTTATTAAAATATCCCGTATTATCTTATTATAGCTATACGTACTAGACTTTTTATAATATTTAAACTAAAATAAAAAGATAAAAATAATTAAGTCGAATTTAGCTTATTTTATTTATTTATATTTTCTACCTTTACTAGTTACTCGGGCGGTTCTCGATATTCATTATATAGTATTAATATACACTATTAATAGAGTCTATCGAGACAGTGTGAGTATCCATTGATACTGTGTATTAATACCGTGTAAATAATACTGAGAACCGCCCGAACAGCCAGCAAAGGCAGAATAAAAAAAAAAAAACAAATACACTGTTAATAGATACTCTCACTATCTCGATAAACTATTTTCTTTAGATTTTCTAACTTTTTAACTTTCCCTCTTATAAAGTTCACAACCACGGATTATTAACGGCTTAGCTTATTTTATATAAGTAAAAACGTTATAAATAGTTCGAAATAGAATTCTTAGAGCGTAAAATATTTATTTAGTAATTTACTTAATTAAGCGACTTCGTAGAGTAAGAATTGTTACTCTAATACCTAGATTTAGCTTCTTTTTTATTAGTATTTTAAGATTTATATTAAAGTAAAAGAAAAGGGTAGTATAAATAGTAATATAGCGGTTTTAATAGTTTTAATATTCTTATAAGCCTTGTAATAATTATAAAAAAAGCGGTATATAAGTTAAAGTAGTTATTATAAGTAGTAGTAGGGGGGGAAAGTAAGTAAAGTAAGTAGGAATAATCCGTAGCCTCTAGTTAGTCGAAATAAGTAGTAATTATAGGTCGAGGGCTTGGTAGTAATTACTATAATTATTAGGACGTACTTCCGTATTATTACTAATTACCTACTTCTACTTCTACTTCTACTTACCCACTTTTACTTACCCACTTCTACTTACCTACTTTAACCTATCTACTTTAACCTCGCCGTCGCTACTTATAAAAAGTAAAACTATTATAACTTAGTTAGCTAATTAGAGGCCGTAGTTAAAGAACTTTTAATTAAAATTAATAAAAATCGAGATTTATTAAATCTCTTAATTATTATAATAAAAGCTAAAATAATCTTTAAATTATATAAGTTTATATAAGCTAGTTTTATACGAAGTTAGTAATAAAAAGCTAGAATTAATTACTTATTATAGTTAATTAAGAAAATTGTAATTATTTTATTAGTTAGAAAAAGTAGGATATAGCCCGCCTAGCTAACTAATACGGCCCCCCTAGCAAAACTCTTGAAAGATTAGGTTTCCTCGTCAGAATTCAGCCTGAATCGTATTAGTTAGAGATAAAGTGTCTATTCGCATCCCCATCTTGGCCACTGGCATGATAGTGTACATGATTGGTACTTTCTCATCGAGGTAGCAATAAGTAGACAATCGTATTCAGGGGTCGCAGGATTTTCTCAGCTGATCTTGGCCTCGGAGGCCTCATCTCTACTTGCTGATAGTGCCGTATCAAGTAGTTTGACGTTGTATTAGAGGCGGTCTGCCTGGCTGTTGGTGGTGCACAGTCAATTTAGCCAGACTGCACAGCCAAACTCTGCCTATTCACAAGAAATTACTATCAGTCTCCTGGTAACCAATCATCCTGTATTATCTTGTAGAAACGGGACAACGAATGCGATTCATGAGATGTAGCGCAAGATGGCCTGAAACAGCGTTGGCATTGCAAATCATTCGCGGAGTTCACTGGTTCGAATCCTGACACTGGATCTGTCACGAAGAACTTGCACCGTCTAAGGTAAGGAATCTAAAATCATGAGTGAACAATGAGTGAACATGCACTCGACAAGTAGAAAGATAGGTACGATTTCCACTCCCCAGGATAACGAAAGCAAAAAAAGATATACCCGAGAGGAAGCATCCGTGGCATGTACAGGGGACGCACAAACATTGCACCGACTTCCACACCAACAAGTCTGACGCGTGAATCCGACCCGGCACGCCACATTCTGCACCCGAGCAAGGAAGTGACACTCTAACCCACTACACCATCACGAGTGATGGACCGAGTGCCACATTTTTATGAAGCGTACGTCTTCAACAAACTATATACCCAGTCCGCTGTGGCGCTGAGGGGAAAAGCCGAAAGGTGGCTGGAATTCGGGAGGTACTGCTCCCCTTTTTCATAGAAGGAAGTTCAACCGCGACCGCTGGGCTCGCACAATGTTGTCCCCTACCATAGACGCCAAGAATAGTGTCGCTCGATGTCACTTGGTGCTCTCTATTCTGCGAGATCTATCGCATCTCGAACTGTATAAAGCGAGTAGTCTTTGCGGCATGACGAATCCACAACCAGTCACCGCCACTACCTGGAATGCAGGCACCTCTGAGGCGATGATGCGGAACACTCTGGCATCATACACAGTAAGGTCCAAAAAATACTCCCCGTCTCAGAGCAACCTTGATGTAAGATCCCTCCATGTACGCCGTCTCCTATGAATATGCCTAGTACGACCAAGGGCTTTCTGGGGAGGTTGAGTTTGTGGGCTTGCAAGAAACGACTGAGCTCTAAGTGGTAGGATTGCCTCAATGTAGACATTGACTTACAGAATGGGAGCCAGCATCATACCTACGAAAAGTATGACGCTTTTCACGTTCGTTTCAATTTCATGCTATCCGTGACTTGTTCTTGACTGTCTTGCCCCTGTGTGCCATTCTCATTGGCATTCTGCACTCAATTCTAGCCCTGAGTTGTGAGTTGTTAGCCTGGAACTTCCATGGGACTGTTATAAGACGTCTACTGCGCCCATTTGGTTCAATTGCGTATTGGTCCTGATCTTTAGCTGTAATCACGGATCTTCGGGCGAATTTCGCTGTCTTGTTAGGGGTGAGGGATATGAGGCACCTCTCGGATTTTTTGACGTTCCCCGTTGTCGAATATATTCTGATTTAAAGGCATGTGAATTTCTACCTAGCTCAATTAGCAAACCAGTATCATCTCAAAAAGAGAGATAGATATCTCCAAGAAAAAAGATTACCACAATGGAGCATATCGATCATTTGTCTGACGGCAATTTGTTTCGACCAGGCATTCAAATCTCGTCCTTTACTACTGGTCGGTATATTTCCATTTGCCCTTCATGTACTACCCAGCAAGTGCAAAAAACCAATGTACTGTAGCCAGATGGCCCACTCCTATAAACATAACTTGAAAGATTGCCTTTGCGAGGCACATGTAGCGGAGATATGTATGGGCAGACCTACCTTCCCACCCAGGCCATCGAGTCCAACTTTAACTGAAAGGTACCTGGCCAATCACCCGACTTACGGCTCCAGAGGCGATACCTGTCTAACTAGTGGTCACGCTCACACAAACAATTTTATCGTCTCGGAGTGCACTTCCTCTGGCCTGCCTTTCTTCTTTCTAGAAAGCCCCTGGCATGGCTCAAGTCAAGGAAAGCAGCTGAAGCTACATACTACATGTCCTGTCAAATGTCCACGTTGTGGGAATGCACTGCAGAGATCAGTCGCATATTGAAATCCGAAATGAGACTCAAGATCGTGGTGATCTTCATAAGCGACTTTTTTGCTTAGATCTGGGCAATATATGACCAAAATTGCGCGACGGGGGGCGAGGTCAGTGAATGTCGACACTGCCATGCCCAGAAAACGTTCAAGAGCTGCATATCCTGGCAAATCAATCCCTTTTCACCAGTTAAAAGCAGTCACAGACCTTCCGTGCTTCGAGCAGCTTCGTGAAAGACCTTAGCCACTAATCCAATCAATGGACCACTCTCCAGGTTACCTTGCTGTGCCTGTCTTAGTTCCGGCCGGTCGGCACTGCGGGGCCGGAACCACGTTCCCCACACCCGCACGGCCGGCCTTCAAGCCGTCTAACGAGTCAAGATGTGGGTAGACAAGTAGGTGCCTTTCAATCCCCGAAATCTAGAAGAGGGTTTCGAGAGTCCCGAGTGCGGAAATTTAGTCAAGCAATGTGCTGGTGGTAGTGCGCGCGTAGTAGTTGAACCGGTATATGTCCATAGAGGTGTCCCGTGAGGGAGAGTTGACTGGCATGCTGTTGCGATGTGCCTGTCGAGGTTTGTAAAACGGATGGCTGGAACCGTGATGGCGAGACGGCAGCTACAACGGTGTTGATGATTCAAGTAAGGCTAGCGTGACATTGGTACAAAAATGTGACTCCTGCCCATCCTCCAATTTAGTTCCTCGTGGAACTCATTCAATACCTTAGACCACGAGCACACCAGAGCTTTCACTGACGCAGACGTTTCTAAACCACAATGAAGCTCCAGGTTCTCTATCTAGTTCTCCTCAAGTAAGCCTCCAACCTCTCTTACATAGCTCACAGATGTCGATGTTTACTTTCTACAAGCACCTGGATGGCCTCCGTCAACGCAGACTTCTTCCACTGTATTTGCCAGTCATGGTCATTCCACACTATCCGATCCAAAGAGGCCTGTATTTGGATGAAGAACGAATCCCTCCCCAAAGACCAAGTCACCATAAGTCTGGTGGGTGAAAGCGGCCCTTGGGCTGGTGCCCTTACGGTATGAAATATCTTCCCATCCCCTCCAAACCCCTTCGTGCGAAGCCGTAATGGCTGCTGATCTATGTCGATCCGCAGTGTCGCATGCTGAATCCCGCCAAATTTTGGGGTGCTCCCATTTGTTGGGGACAGTATGGCTACGACTGGCATGATTTCTGCAAGCCCGAGTGTAAGAACGACGGGAAGGACGCCGAGGACTGTATCAGGACCTACCGGTCAATCGCCTGATAAGACGGTGTTTGACGCAACACGTATTCGAAAAAGTGTACTTTAGTATGAGTGAATCTCAATACTATCAAGTTTTCAGTACTGCTCAAAAGCATTTTCCCTTTGAATACAGGGGAGCGTGGATTCCGTGTAACGTCGTCACCTCCATGTGGTCTTCCTCTGCAGTAATGCACAGCGCCTCGTTCTCGTGAGGTCAGCTTGTCGAGCACTTATTGGTAAAGACGTAGCATTTGTATCTGTCGGATTGGAAGTCCAATTCGACCTCGGCATACGGCCGAGGCTGCGCAGGGGCCAACGAGGGGCCCTATTTACGATTACTATAGACTACTTAACTTATAGTTAGAACCTCCCTTTTATACCTTACGTAGTATATTAAAATAATTTAATTAACCTACTTTATTAACCTATAGTTCGAACTAATTAACTAATATCCTTATAATAAGGGTACTAATACTAATTAGTAGTTAATTTTTATTATTATAAATTAATAAAGTATTTAGTATAAAAGAAACGACCTCTTTAAATAGAACGTAATAAGAGAATCGTACTACTTAACTTTATAAAAAATAAATAATAAAATATAGAATCTTTATAATAGAACGAAGTAGAAAAATCGTAGCCCTTAACTACTTATAAAAAACTAACGTTTATTATATTAAAATAACCCTTAATAATTAATAAAAAATATTAAAGTAACCGAGTTACTATTATCGACCTTATATAATCCTTCTTTATTAATTAACTTACCTACGGCCGGCCCGTAATTAAAAATTAACTAAATTAATTAATTAATTAGTAAAAGGAACTACTTATATAACTACTTACCTAATTAATTAGTACGACAAATAAGCTTAAGAAGTATAATATAAAAGAGTACTATATAATTAAAAATAAAAGATCCTTAAGTATAATATACTTATTAAGGGTACTAAGAAGTATAAGTATTACGAGATTAAGAGATCTATAGTATATAAAAAGACTACTCCCGAGGGGTTTATAAATATAACCTCGAAGCTTATAATTTAAATAATCTCTTTATAGCTTTCTTAATTATCTCTTTAGATATTACTTAGGAATATAATAAAAAGGATAGTACGATAAGGAAAGAGGAGATTTAAAAATTATAATAATTATAATTTATAAATTATAAATCGTACGAGTACTAGAGGTTAGCTTAGTAAAGAGGTTATTACTTTTAAAAAAATCCTCTCGCAGCCTCTTATTAAAACTATAATTATTTTAATAAAAAAAGAATATTTTAAAAGGCTACTAAGAAGGTTTTTTTTTATATTACTAGTTCTTAATACGAAAATTACTAATTTTAAAAAAATAAGAAGTAAATTATTAATAAGTAGTAATTTATTTAATAAATATATACGCTTCTTAGGTTTTTTAATTTAAAAAGAAACGTTACGTAATTAAGACGTTATTAGGCTATTTATAAATCTAATTTTTAACGTTAATTAATTAAGTAATTAAAAAAAAATTACTAAAATAGCGTTTAACTAAGAGGATTAAAAGTAAATAGTAACGAGGCTTAGTACGAGGAGACGAAAGAAGGTAGGAAAGTCCTAAACCCTAATAAATCCGGCGATTAATAATAGTATATTATTACTAAGGTTAGTAAGTAGCTCTAAAACGACCTTATTAAAATTAAATATACTAATTATTATAAATCGAAGTACGAGTTAGGGAACGACGAGGGGCAAGTTAGTTTATAATTAAAGAGGAGGAATTTTTATACTATATAAATAGATAAAGATCTAATTAAAATACTAAGGAAAGTAAGTATATAGAAATTTTAATAATCTTAATAATAAGTAAATCGACGTAGTATTAGTTTATTTTATAGAAATTTATATTTAAAAGGGGCTCGAGGAGTAACCTCTATTTTATAAGATCGTTAATAACTTAAATAACTAAAAGGACGAGTAGTTTATAAGCGCTAATTTAAATATAATAAAAAGGGTTATTAGATTCTTTTATTATTAAAGTGTTCTACTAGCCTAAGTAATAAGATAAAGAGCTTATGAAATACTCGCTATTATAGTCGTTACTAACGAATTTATACTATAGGATTAGAATTAAGTTAACTAAGTAATAATAAAATACGACGACTTTAATAAGAGGGTAAACTAATTAGAATTTTTATTAAAAATTACTAATAGTAATATATTAGCGCCCGCTACGGTAAGGGTTATAGAGATTATATAAAAGGAGCGGTTATTAATAATCTTATTAATCTTAATAACTAGCTTAGTAACATTATTAATACGTAGCTTATTATATATTAATTAAAGAGGTATATGATTAATTACGTAAAGTTAATCTAACTATACTAATATACGGGGGATACGTAAAAATACTAACCTAATAGTCGCTATTATAAAGTAATTTACCGACTTTATAAAAATCTTCCCTAAAGAGAAATTATATTTAAAAAGGAAATACGAGGTTCTATAAGAAACCCTTATAGTTTTTTATAAGTATTATAAAAAAGTTCCCTTTGGGGTCCGGTCTGCCTCATTGGGGGCCATCTTCGCCTTTACGGGTAAGCTAGTCTATTAGGGTTAATATCGAGTATCTTTATTACGTACTTTAATAAAACTTTATAACTAACTATAGCCGGCCGTAGCTATTACTAACTATTAATATAACTTATCCCGTTACTAATAACATAATATATTAATAACCTTTCAAATAGCTAAAACCTACTTTCTATTTTCTAACTTATTTAATAACTCTAAAATATCCTTTTTAATCTTTTTAAACCTCTTATGTTATTACTACGATACTAAGGTATTAATTATGCTCTATAGTCGATTAGGTATTTTATTAAGGCTATAT
This sequence comes from Colletotrichum cuscutae, assembly GCA_030869315.1. Classification (NCBI taxonomy): domain Eukaryota; kingdom Fungi; phylum Ascomycota; class Sordariomycetes; order Glomerellales; family Glomerellaceae; genus Colletotrichum; species Colletotrichum cuscutae. The sequence continues at coordinate 140,651 of MPDP01000046.1, read as the reverse complement.
TATATAAGTTAAGTATTAATAATAATAGTACTTATATTAATATATATATTTCGGATCTTTAAGTTAATAATATTTAATCTATATTTTTTAAAATAACCTTATTATAGTTCGGTGTCCTTTGATATAATACTTATAAAATCGAACTTTTAGCCCTTAAGGTATCCCTAGGGGTCGATAATAACTAAGCGTCTTAGTATTTTAATAATATATATTTAAAATAAATAATTCGATAGCGATAGTAATAGGGTAATAGCGATAGATAGCGAGAGAAGTAACGTTTTTTAATCTTAATATAGGAAACGAGGTAACGAATATATATACGTATACGAGTTAAAGTTAAAAGTGCTAAGGTAAATATCGTAAAGTTAATATTATTCTTAATAACGGCAACGAGGGCATCTCTAATACTACCGTTATAAGCTATAGTTATTTAGAGGGTAGTAAACTTAGCTAAGTAGGCGCAGGTTTATAAAGTAGTAGCGTTAGGTACCTAATATTATTATTAATAATCCGTAGTTATAAACTTTATAAAAGGAAAAGTTAAAAAGGTAGAAGATCTAAAAAAAATAGTCTATTAAGATAGTAGGAGTATCTATTAATACTGTGTATTAATACTATATAAATAATACTAAGAACCGCCCGAGTAGCTAGCAAAGGTAGAATAAAAAAATAAATTATAAAAAAGTTAAAATTTAAAAATAATAATACTATTTAGTAATTAACATCGTACTAACTAGTAAGGCTACGGATTATTATTACGAAGTAGTATATATTATTAACTAAACCGACTTTTTAAGTATAGTTAACGTAATTCGAAGTCGCTTTAAGACTTAAAATAAGAATCTAGAGCTCCTATCTAAGCTAAGAGTATTATTATTTAGGTTTATAGTTAGAACGATAGAAGGAAAGTCGAGGCTAGAGATCCTTAAAAAACTTATTAATTAAATTAATAAGTTAGTAAAAATATAGCTAAATAAAGGAATAAATAAGTAAAAGGTTAGGTATTTTTATATTATTATATAAAGAGTCCTAGAGGTAAAAATAACTCTATATTAACTACTTAAGTATTATAAAACCCTCTACTCGAGGCTAAGGTCTAGCTTTAATATTAAAATAAGGATACTCTAATAAATATACTTATAGTTATATAACGGCCCTTATTAATAATACTAAGTTGATTATACGTATAAAAGTAAAGAGAAAGACGTTAAGTATAATAACTATTAAGCTAGAGGAATAGACTCCTTAGCTAGCCGCTAGTTAGAGTTAGGATAGGAGTAATAAAAGGGGAAGTATTTTATATATAAAAAGGATAGTTATTAATTAAGTAATTATTTTAAAAAAGAGCGTACTAAATTATATAAGTAATATAGGAAGTTAAGAGTAGTAAATAGTAAAACTAGCCTTTGTTAATTTAATTAATTCTTTATTATATATAAAGGAAGATCCGAAGGTATAACTAGCGGCCTAGAGGATCTATATATAATAAGAAATTTAAAAAATAAGGAAGATCTTACCCCGTATATTAATAAAATAGATTTTAATAAAACTAACGAAATTAACTACTCCTTTTTTGCCCTATTAGCCTCTAAAGGATATACGAGGCTAAATAAATAAAGAGTAGTAAAAGCTCTTAATAAGCAGGCTTTTATTTACGAATAAGGGAAGATTTTTTAAATAGTAAATATAGATAAATAGATAAATCTAATAGTACCGAACCCTATTTTATTAATATTTAAAAAAGAATTAGTACCTCTTTTAATACCTAAAGAAAAATAGGGTACCGAGCGATTTTAAAAGTACTTAAAGGGGTCCTTTTTATACTCCCTAAATTACTTAAATACTAAGCTCGTATAAGTATTTTATATTAATAAACGATACGGCCTAGATATTTTCTAAGGGATTATCCTAAATATAGGGGTATTATAATAATTAATTAGAAATAAGGGGTAATTTTACGTACTTTAAAAAATATCCTTAGTTATATTAAATACGTTAATAATAAGTATTATAAAAATTAGCTTTAGCTTAAATAAAAAAATATATACCCTAAGTATAGTAAAAGTTAATATATACTTAAGTATAATAGTTTTCTATATCCTACTTATTAATATACTATTTTTATTATACCTAAAGAATATAAACTAGTTAGGTATTATATTTAATAATACGAGGGATAGACTATTAAATAATAAGTAATCTATACTTATTAAAAAGCGATAGGGGTATATATTAGAATGGGGTAGGGCGATTAGTCCTAGTATTTCTTTTTTTTAAAACTAATTAAGTATAGGGACCTATAGGAGAGCTAATTAGAGGAAAATATAAAGAGAAGGGCCCCTAATTAGGGAGAGGAGCTTAGTAATAGGGATTTTAATTTTAATTATATATATACCTTTTTAAAATTAAACTAGAGCCTTTTTAATAATTTATTTTTAAATACGATAATATAAAACGATTAAGAACTCTACTTTTCTAATCTAGCTAATATTACCCTCTTTCCTCGGTTATAACTCCGTTAATTAAGGCTATATTAACCCGATCGAAGGAGGTATTTTATATTATTTTTATAAGTATTAGTAATTCTTTCTAAGTACCGTACTACGAAAGTCCTTTATACCCTATACCTTTTTAATAATCTCCCTTTTTAAAAATCCCTTCTCTTTTTAAATAAGAAAATAAGTAAAAAAAAGCCCGACTCGATTAGAAATAATTTAAATAAATAAATAAAAAAAAGTAGCATAACGATTAAGATAAATATAAGTAGTAGGACTCTAATTAAAAAAAAGACTAAATAATTAAAATATAAAAATAAAGACGTATAAAAAAGGGCTTCTTATTTAATAAAAAGGGGATATAATAAACCTTAATAAGTAAGTAAAATAAATAAGTAAAGAAATACGCGGATACTTAGGACCGGATCGGGCCTAAATACGAATACTATAATAATATAATAAAACGAATAATAAGTTAAGATTAGAACTAATAGAATACTTTAATAAATATAACTAGTTATTTAACTAGACTATTCTTTATTAATTAATATAGCCCGGAGATTTAATAATAAACCTATTTAGAAGTATAAATACGTCGGACTAAGGGCGCTCGTAAAACTAGCTTTTAACTAGACTTATTAATAATTTTAATTAGTATTACTATAAGCTTAATACGAAGTCCAATTAAAACTCTAGTTATATACTTAGTAAGAGTTAAGAAGGATAGTTTAAATTATATTAATTAAGATAATAACTATGCTCTAGTTATTAAAACGGCTCCTCTTTTTTTTTTTAAACTCTATTTAGAATAAATAAACTAATATAAGATTATTAAAATTATAAATAAAATTAACGAACTATACTTTTAATAACCTCGGACTATAAATATAAATAACTAATATATTACTTTTATTATTATTAGTACTTTTTAAAATATTTAATTATATAAACTTAACCCTTTTACTTTAAATAGACCGTTTACTAAACTAGTTTTCATAGTTTATTAAGACTTATAAATTATAAAGTTATTTAATAATAAAAAGCCTACTTTTAATAATAGATTTATTTACTAATCTAATTAAAAAAGGCTAGTTATAGCTTAGGTTAAGATAAATACTTTAATTAATACTTTCTTAAGTACTATTACTACTTAGATCTAAATAACTACGCTTTAAACTAAAAACCTTACGATTCCTTAGCCTAATTTAATAAAAAATATAGGGTTTTATAAAATACCGTTCTCTAGTTAAGAGGGGACTATAGTTTTTAAAAACGATAATATTATAAACTTTTTAAAAAAGTTCGAGGACTAGTACGAGATTAGTAGGGTCCCGGACCGATTTAGAAATAAACTTATTATATATATTATAAAAAAAGATTATTAAACTCTAGTTAAGGACGCGATCAGAGGACTACCCTAAGCCTAAGCTAAGGATTTCTTTTTAAAAAAGTACGAAAAATAGAATACTAACTACTTTTTAAATAAAAAAGAATAAATTAAAAAAGTTATTAAAGGATTACTTATCTCGTTTTCTAACTTAAACTTTACTTAAGTACTATTTATTAAAATTAATAATATAATTACCCTTATTAAATTATAAGATCTTTATATTATAATTAATAAGAGCTTAATTAAGGCTGTATATAAGCGGTTCTATACTAATATTCTTAAAAAAATAGTAGAGGAAATCGGGGTTATTTTAAATAGTTTTATTAAATTAATAAAGTACGTGAGATTTAAAATAGGACTTCTTAATACGATTATATATAAAAAAGAATATAGCCTATTTTTTATAAATAATTAGAGTTAACCTAAAACTTTATTACGATCCCCTATTTTATAAGTACGTAAAAATACTTAGTATTAGTATCCGAACTATTAATAATATTACTAGCTAACGATAGGGGCCTAGGTTACCTAGGTAGTTATTAATAATATTACTAATTCTAACCTAACTAATAAAATAAGTAAGCTAAAGATTTATTAAAATAATATTTACTCTTAAAGTCCTACCCGTATATTTAATATAAGCGCTACGTATCTTAATTAGCCCCTAATTATAAGACCTAGAGACCGCTACTAGTACTACTAAAGTCTATACTACTAGATTATTAAGGATTACGATTAGTACACTCTTAATAAAGACGCTTATTTTATTATTTTAGCTTAGGGAGTTTAGTATTATAAAAAGCGTAACGGTTATAAGCTTATAAAAAATATCCCTTTTATTATAATTAAAAATAGAAAAAAGCGTACGATTACTAATTATATTACCCTTTTTTTTACGTAGTAAATATATTAACTAAGGAAAATACTAAGCTTTTAGCTAAGTAGATTCTAAACTATTAGATCGGACTACCTTAGTAAACTATACTTATACTTCCCTTAGCTAATTTTATAAATATAGTTAAATATGTCCACGTAGTACGACCTAACTTAGGCTATTATAACTAAGCGGACGTCTATACTATTTATAAGGAAAGATTATTTAAAAAACCGTACCTTAGTAACTACGTTATACTTTAAAAAAATATATAAGATTAATACTACGATTCTACTTCTTAATTATAATAATAATATAATAGATTCTAAGGACGAGAATACTTAACTAACTACTAAATAAACCCGATTATAAATAAGGGCCTCTTAAAAAAGTTAAATTACTCTTTATTATTACCGATCTTTAGTATAAGCTATAAGTTTTTTTTATTTATTAAATATTATTTTATAAAAATATTATTAAATCTTATTAATTTTTTAATTATTTTTTTATCTAAATCTAAAATAAAAATATAAGGGGACGATAAAAAAAGAAAAATTATTTTTTAGCTATTATGATTAAAAACCCGACGACCTTATTTATTAATTATATAATCGTATTAAAAAACCCTACCTTTTTTTTAAATATCTAAACCTAGTTCCCTATTTAATCGAGCCCGTTTAGTATTTAGCTTAGCTTATATAACCTCTTACTCTACTTATTTTATCTTAATATATTAATAACTTTTATAAGTTATAAATATATAGTTTTTAATAAGGTACGTAAAAGGGGCGTTTTTAAGAACGGAATCGTACTTATCTTCCTTAGTCTTAGTAATATTAATCTAGTTAAAGACTATATAAACTAAAGTCTTAACTCTCTTAATATTAATTAGGATTAAAAACGCTATCTTACTACTACTTATTATATAATAATAATAATAGCTTTACTTAGAGTTAGCTCCGGGCTAATTAATAGCCTACTAATCGTTACTCTTTTTAAAATAATATTTCTTATTTTTAAAATATATATAATTATTATATTAATCGTTAAAGTAATTTAGAAAAAAAACATACTTAAAATAAGGGACTATCTTTCTAACTAGCTCCTTAATATTAAAACTAATATATTTTTAAAAAGACCGTGTATTTGTTTTTTTTATTCTGCCTTTGCTGGCTGCTCGGGCGGTTCTCGGTATCATTTACACGGTATTAATACACAGTATCAATGGATACTCCCACTGTCTCGATAGACTAAAAAGACCGTGTATAATAATTATAAAATATAGTATTTCGAACGCTATAAGCCTAAATAAGTATAGAATTAATAATAAGGGTTCGTTTACTTAATTACTAAAATAAAAAGCTAAAGTAACTAATATAATTATAACTAATAAAAACCTAACGGCTTTATAAAAATAATCTACTTATAATACCCGGATTATAAACGTACTTCTTAATAACGTTCTAATTCGTAGTTAATTACTAAAATTTCTAAGCTATTTCTCTTTTAGTATACTTATTAACCTAAGGATTTATAATATAAAATTCGGTATAAAGCTCTTTAGCTAATTTAAAAAGAGTTAATTAATTAATAATTTTAAAAATCTTAAAAAGAGTAATATTAAATTAAGATAAGGATTAAAAAGATTAAATAAAGTAGCGTTTATTATAGTCTACTTTTTATTAACTTTTTAAAACTTATAACCCTAAGTTTTTTAAAAATAAACCTTCTTAAGAGTAGAAGAGGAATACTACTAAGGCTAGATATTACGACGAGTAGTTTTAGTAATTTAATATATATTATTAATAGCCGAAGTATTAAATATAATAAGTAAGTAGATTATATTATTAAAAAAAAAAGAGACTAAGTAGAAAAGAATAATTATAATTAAGAAACTATTATTTAGAGAAAGAAATAAAAAGTAATAGAGGAATTAAAAAAGGGCTTCTATATACTCCCTCTTTAGATCCGGGGTATTAAAAAAGAAAGTATTATAAGCCTCTTAGCTAATTAGCGCTAAATTATAACTACTATATAAAAAAAAGAAGGAGTAAATTATAGGATCGGGGCCTTTTTATTATTCGTAATATAGCGCCTTCTTTTTTAATTAGTAGAGGCCGCCCTTATAATTAGTATAAAAAAGTAGCTTTTTACTTAGTTACTTAACTTTTCCTTTTTCCCTCTTTAACTACTTCCTTATAATTACTACTAATTAAACTTCTTTTAATTTTTATTTTTTAATTTATTATATAAATACTAACTTAGCGATTTATAATAGCCTCCTTACTTCTTATTTCCCTTTTTAAACTAGATAATAAAAAGAATATAATATAAATTTAGGGCTTAATTATAATAAAGAACTTTAAAAACGATACTAAATACTAACTAAAAAAGTAGAATTTAGATAGATATATTACTTTTAATAAGACTAACCCTAGGACTATAATAAATATTAAGGACTTTTAATTTATTAATTTTAATACGAACTACTAATATAAAGCGTATACTAACTATTACCTAAACCTAGTACCTAAACGAACTAGTTTCCTTTAAATAATCCTAACCCTTTGTAAAATCGACTTTCCTAATTAGCTCGGTATAGGGGATGTACTTCCCTTTCTTAATTAGCACCCCGAGGCTTTTAAAAATCTAAAAAACTAAAAAACTTAAATAGGTTAGACTTATTATAAGGTAATAGAGATCCTAACTAATTATTATAACTTTTAAAAACGCTTATTATATAAAAATTAAATTTAAAAATACGAAATTAGATTTATAATAAAAGTTATAATATAAGACCTCGCTCTAATACGTAATATAGTTATAATTAAGGAGGGATAAAAGAGTACTTTTAAACTAAAAAAGACCCCTATTCTAATCCTTTAAACTTAAGAAATTATATAAAAAATTAGGACTTTAGCGTACTTAGTAATCTTTTTTTTTATATTAATAATCTAGGCTATTTTATAAAAATAATTATTAATTAGCGGGATAATATAGTTTATTAGTACGATTTAAAATAAGCTCTTAGGTATTTAAAGAGGATATTTATTAATAATATTCAAGTACTAAAGGCCTTTTATAGCTAGATCGATATACCCTTTTATATTTAATAACTAACTAATATAAGTACTTATATAGTCCTTATAATATAATAGCTAAGTAAATAAGAATACGGTTTATACGTACTTAAATAGTTTTATAACGTAGTTTAATACGGCTAGCTTAACTTAACTTATAATATATATTAAATAACTTATAAATACTTTAGATTATTTAATAATAAACTCCGCGTAGCTTAGATTTAATAAATTAGTTATAAGTTTTAATACGATAGTTATTACTTTTTTAATATAATAAGACCTCTTTTAAAAAGGTCTTTTAATAAAATAATAAACAATTAGGACTTTAAAAATAAGCCCTATACTAATTTAAATAACTCTAACTACGCTATAATTAATATTTCTAAGGTACTAACTCTTTAAAAATCTAGTACTTACTTACTTAGCCTTAGGTTTACTAACTAAGATCTAAGAATCTATAACTCTTACGATTATAGTTATTATATTCTTATTAATTTTATATATTTTAAAAAAATATATAAAATAGTTAAAAACTTTAAATAAGAACTTACTATTTTTAAAAAGTTATTCTTATTATTTTAATTTTTAAAAATATTAAAAAGTACTTAAAGATCTATAATAAATAACGACCCTAATTAAACTCTATAAATAATTAAATTAATAAAAGTTATTAATTAGTATCTAAACGCTATTATTAATAATTAATTTATATATTTAATTAATACTCCTAAGACCTATCGAGGTATAAAGTTTTTATTAAATATATTACTATTTAAGTTATTATTATACTTTAGCCCAGCTCTTAATAAAGCTAATCTAAGTAATTAGAGAAGTAATCTTTTAAATACTCTAATTAGGGACGGGAATAGTTTTATTATAAAAACTCTAATTAAAGTACTAAGGGTTTAGTTAAAATAAGAGGTTATTAAGTATATGCTCTTTAAATATAATCGGGCCGTATAAAAAAATAGTAAACGTTAGTATTAAGAACTAGCTAAGTTTTATTAAAATCTCTTATAATATTATAATATATATATAAATAAAACTAATATTAATAAAAATACGAGGGAATAATAGGTTAATTAATATAATAACCTAATTATAAAAGCTATATATATAACTTTAGCTTATACTTTTTAAATACTATTATTAATAAAAAAATCTAAGGAGAATTAGGCTAATAAAGGTTAGGATCGGGAGACTATTAAGAAGGATTAGGATAAGAACTAGGTAAAGCTAATAAAGAAAGTAATAAAAACGGAAAAAGTAAAAAAAGTAATTACGAAGAGGAAAGGTAAGTAAAAGGCTTAATATAATTAATTATATATAATAACTAGGACTAATTTAAAATAATTTCTTTTTATAAAAGATTAGGGAAGAAGAAATTAGGGGATAATTAAAATAAGGTAAGACGATTAGTCTTAATATTTCTTTTTTTTAAAACTAATTAAGTATAGGGACTTATAAAAGAGCTAATTAAAAAAAGATATAAAAAAAAGGGCCCCTAATTAGGGAAAGGAGCTTAGTAATAGGGATTTTAATTTTAATTATATATATACTTTTTTAAGATCGAACTAGAGCTTTTTTCATAATTTATTTTTAAATACGATAATATAAGACGATTAGGAATTCTACTTTTCTAATCCGGTTAATACTACCCTCTTTCCTTAGTTATAACTCTATCGATTAAGGCTATATTAACCTAATCAAAAGAGGTATTTTATATTACTTTTATAAGTATTAGTAGTTCTTCCTAAGCACCGTACCGTAAAAGTCCTTTATACCCTATACCTTTTTAATATTTATAAAGCTTAAATTAGATATTAAATTTATTAACTATTTTATAAAAAGAGAGCTTAAGCGATTATAGAAGCGCTTCGGCTACTTATTAATTATAAAACTATATAACTTTTTTAAGTAATTTAAGAACGATATAAAAATAGGAGCTCTAAAGTACTTAATAAAAATATATTATTAATACTAAATAAACGCCCAGAGCCCGCGTAAATTTAAATTTAAATTATATAACGAACTTAACTTTAACTAAGAAATCGTTATTAATATTTTTTATTTAAATAATTGCTTAGTATTATATATTATTAACGAGGCTATATTATTTTAAAGAGGCTAATTCCTTAAGGACCTATTTACTAAGACTATTTAGTTAATATTAAAGAGAGCGTAGATTAATATATACTAAGGGCTACTAAATAGGATTAGGACTAATATAAGTACGAGCTTTAAATTAGTAAAATTTAAAAATAATATTATTATATATAGTATATAGCTAAAAATCGTACTTATTAAAGTATATTATAGTATTAATAAGATAAAAAGAGCTTATTAATAATTAAAAAGAGCGTTTAAAATTATCTATAATAAGTACCCTAATATTATAAATAAAAAGTATTTTTAAATAGTATTTAAGTACTATAACGATACTATAGGCCTAAAGGGACTAGTTTTAACACTTCTCGTATTCGGAGTATACTTAAGGACGATAATAGCCTCGCTACTATTACTAAACGTAGCTTAGTAAGCTTAGGTAATTAATAAAGTAATAAAGGTACTCTAGGAAATAAATATAGAGCGCTAAATTAATAAGGTTATTACTATTTATAATAAGCTAAATATAAGCTCTAACTCTAATATATTATTAAATTCGAACGTTAAGGTATAAAAAGAAATTATTAAATAGTAATTAAGCTTATATAAATTAATTTTAATTCACGAACGTTTATATATTATTATTTAAAACCGAGACTAATTATTTAAAATATTAATTATAATAGTACGACTATATTATACCGATCTTAGTAGGGAGATATTAGCTTAATAAAAAAGAGAAGAGCTAAGGGAATCGCCTTAATAACGTAAAGAGGAGTAAGAGATTATCCTTAATAAAATTATTATAATAAAATAAATAAATAATAATAGCGAGGAAGAGGTAATACTTATATTATTAAAACGTATAAAAAGACCTAAATTAAGGGTACTACTTTACTAATTTATTATTAACGATGCTATAATTAATATATTCTATATAATAAAAAAGAAGGCCGATTTTATACTTATAACCTAATTATAAAAAGATAGTATAATTATAACGGCTAGGAGATCCTTCGAGAGATTAGACCTAGTAGAGGTAAATATACTATATAATCGAGGGGTTTATTAATTTATTATTTATAATCTAGTTAAATACGTAAATTTATATATTTTTAAATTATATATAGTTTGAGAGATAAAAGGGAAGGGTACTCTATAGCTATATAAGAAATCGAGGTATATTATATAAAGGTACGGCGATATTAAAAAGGTAACGTTACTTATTTAATTATTTATAATTTAATACTATAGCTAGTGCTTTATAATAGTACTAATAGTATTACTACGGTAAAAAGGATATTAAATCTAGAGTTATAATATTACGTAACGGTATACTTAATTAGTAACTAGGCTTATAAAAAAGATCCTCGCTTACTTCCTAAAGGAGATAATTAATAAGTACTTAAAAAGTACGATTATTAAAATACTTAAGCTATTATACGGCCTTATTAAATCGGGTACTTATTAATAAGTAACGTATTACGACTTTTATATTAACTAATTATTAGTAATTATATTAATATATAATCCCTACTTCTTAATCTTTATATATATAAATAACCTCTTTAGTATCGTCGGGATATAAATAAATAATACCCTAAGTTTATTAAATATCGAGTTTATAAAAAAGGAGGATAAGGAGCTTTATAAAGCTAAATTTATAGCTAAACTAAAGGAGATCTTAATATTAAAATCCTTATTAGTGTTTAATAGAGGGATTCTAATAATTAAAGGGGATAATATAATATTTTAATAAAAGGGGTAAAATAAAAAAATTACTCTCGTTAACTAAAAATTACTTAACTATAAGAAGTAATATAGGGCTAAGCTTACCTAAGGGGTATATATTACGAGTATTTATTAGCCTAAGGTTATTTTTAATTATACTAGAGCTATATAAGTTATAAAGCTTATAGAGAGCGATTTTAATACTCTTAATAAATAATTATAATAATAACAAAAATATTATAATTAAGGTCTCGTTTATTAGCTTATTAAGCTTATTTTAATAAGGCTCTACGTATTTATTAACGGATTATTTATTAATAATAACGACCTAACTTTATAGTTAGAATATATTATTATCTTTATTAACGAGAAGCTTAATAAGGACGAATTTACGATTTAAAGTAATATTATTTACTATTTATTAATAAAGAATAAGTAAGTAATATATAGCGTACTCGTATTTAAAATTTATAATATAGTTAACGATATTAACTTTACTTATATAATTTTAATTATATTTAAGAGGATTATAAATTAACTTAACCTTTTTATAATCCTTACGATTATTTATACTAATTTATACTCGTTATATAAATACCTTATTAAGCTAAGTATTATAAAAAAAAAGAGGCTTGTAATAAATATTATAGCCCTTAAGTAGTCGTACGAACGACGAGAGATCCTTAAGATTTATTAAATTAATAACGATAATAACCTCGCTAACGTTTTTATAAAAGTAGTACTTAATAAGGGATTAGAGTAATTTATTAATAAGAAAAAAGTAATAATATAAATAAAAAGATAAGTTATATAAAAGAAGTAAAAAAAAGGGGTAAAAAAAATAACTTAGTAAACGAGCCTAAGGTTAAATTAAATTTTTAATTATAATAATAGTAATAATAATAAAAATAATAATTAGATTAATAAAAAAAGAGATAGTTAGTATTAGATTAGAAGTTTAATTTAACCTTAGTATATAGCCGAGGCTACGTAGGGGCTAACGAGGGGCCTTATTTATAATTACTATAGACTACCTAACCTATAGTTAGAACCTCCCTTTTATACCTTACGTAGTATATTAGAATAGTTCAATTAACCTACTTCGTCAACCCACGGTTCGAACTAATCGACCAATATCCCTGTGATAGGGATACCAACAGTATCCAATTATGGGCCAATAGCCCAAAGGCGACTGAGCAAAGGGCTACGCAGAGGGGCAATCATATCAGTCCGCCATTGTGAAGTATTCTCTAAATATGTGCATGTGTCCGATTCCCAAAGAATAACAGCGATACCAAAGCCTTCCCCCTACCGCGACCTGGATATAGTGGCACCACTATCCCATTAATCAAGGCATCTCGGCCCGTTCATTGATTGCCGGCATCTCGTGTATAGCCCTTGGCTGATCCGCCAACTCAGAAGGGGCTTGGCCGACGCCGTGGTAGTAATACGGCGAGCCTGGAGTTCTCGGCGTACTGAGCGGACTGGGCGAAAACATGCTCAGAGTCATGTCCGAGACTGGCCGGCCCTGTCCTGCGTCCGAGGCTGTGGACGGGGTGTGGGGATTTCTAAGGTTGTGTTTCTCGTCAGGCAATTCTGCAGGAACAGTCTGTTCGTGGTCATAAGTCTCAGTCTCATGGGTGTTGAGTACCGGACCATGTCGGGAGCGACGACGTCGGAGTAGCATGAAGGCGACGAACAAGGCTGATCCTATGAGAAAGGCGGAGGAAACGGCAATGCTAGCAATAGCCCCGGTGCCTAGAGTTGAGCTGCTCGTCTTGGAGTCCACGGATGTAGGGGTGGCAGCTGTGGGTGATGTGATGTTTACGACAGAAGTCCCAGTATCGGAAATAGAGGTAGGTGTGGTTGAAGAAGCCAGAGATGTCGTCGTGCCGCTGCTTTGCAACGGCGGCATTGATAGAGACGGTTTGTTTGCGGGGGCCGTATACGCCAATGGGACACCGCCAGTTGAAGGAATCGTTGCAGGGGCATACATTGCCAAAACCCGCCTTCCTAGATCTTTGCAGTCTTTGTTGGGTGGCAAAGCCTGAGGCTTCCAGGGCCAGACAGATTGAGTGACCTGCGGTCGCTCGGGTTCAGTCGGGCAATTTTCGCCGCAGGTATCTGGATGGTTGCAAGCCCAGTATTTCAGAATACCTTCGTTCTCAGTATCGCACCGGACAAGCCCTATCCAGGGGGACTTGGCTGTCAGATTGATTATTTGTTAGTGCCCTGAAGGAATCCAATGGGTCATGGCAGAGGAGGAACGGACCTGGGTCGAGATCGCCCTTGAGGGGACAGATTTTGTCTGCGTAATTCGGGTCGTTACAGCCATACTGATAAGTCACGCCCGAATCATGATTCCAACAGGCTTCATTGACGCAGGCGTCCCCTGCCAGACAGCACCAACTGAAGCCACCTTTTGTTTCATTCGCCGGTAAGCAAGGGAGAAGGTTAGGTGGACCGACATAACCTGCATCAAAGTAGCACTGATCATAGTCGTCGTTTTCGCTTTCCGTAGCGTTGACTAGGAGACCGAAGGCCAGATAGAGAAGAACGATAAATAGCGTTCGATCCCCCATGATTCCCGGCAGTCGCAAGTCGTACGCGTAATGGGCGAATTCCGACACACTATCGAAGCGATGGTCGACTCGAAGGTGGCAAGGGCCAGTGCGAAGTCGCTGTCGAGTATGAAGTAGACGCACAAGCTGCGGTTGAAATGGCGGCCAAATGGAAGAAAAAAATCGGCTCGATGGATGAGTCTCGATGAACAAAAGGAGAGAAAAACAGCGTAGAACAGCGGTGACAAAAGAAACAAGGAAAAAGGAGACCAAGAGGTGAGTACTTGGGTGGACGATGTCGGGTTAGAAAGGAAGGTGAAGTGTGCTAAAAGAAAGAGCTCCTGCCTTGGATACCTGACTTATTGACACAGCAGGAGCAGCTGCCCTCCTCCTTCTCTTTTAATTCACCCCGATCGGGACAGGGCTGAATTCTACGGAACCTCGGACCTTTCTTGCCGTCCTCACCTCCCCCCATCTGTCACCTAGGTGTTGGTAGCCAACATGTTCGACCTTCTCTCTCTTTTGGCCTCGCTCTCAACAGGTAGCTCCAAAGCTGGTCTGATGCGAACTTCCTGCTTTTTCGCCGAAATTTTGTTTCTATCCTTCTCACAGGTTGCAACGTTACACAACAGCGAGGCGGTGGTGTTGTTTGCTCCTGGTAGGCTACCTGCCGGTGTTCCACGCCAATGCCGCCAATCAACCCGCGGGAGCCACGTCTAAAGATTAACTAATCTGCCATGATGTGGGACTGATACCAGACAGAGTTCCTTTCTTTCACCCTTCGCCACGCGGATGCGCACATGAAGACACCAGGATGATGGAAGCACGACTAGAAACAGCGGTCGAGAAAAGAAACGGTCAGGAGAAGGAGCTGAGCACACCCGTGGGACCCGTGGGAGTTGCAATAATGAAAGATGCTGACACCTTGTGGGTACGATTCTAACTCCAAGCAACGTACAGACGATCCAAAGGTGGCGATACACGTATAACTCGTTTGGAAATCGCAGCCCATAATCAAACGTTCAAACGCCAATCCAAAGGCTGCCTTGCATCCCCCGTCGAAAACATGACCCTCATAAGTGACTACTCACAAGTGCTCGAGATAGGCACCAGTACCCAGTTCAGAAACAACCATCTGTGATGGCTTGATAAGCTCCCATTCGCCCTGGTTAAAGGTGCTGGGCTCGCTGGCTACCACGACGTGCTCTCCATGCTTCTTCTTCTCTAGCCGCCCGTCGTCCTCGGCATCCCCGTCACCACCATCGGCCGAGTCACTCACGTCGCTTGGAAATCCCTTGTACTTGCGGTTGAGCGTTGCTCCAGCTGTCGTCGAGTAGTACAAACTCGGGGGTTCCAGTCCTTCCGGGCTGGCATATCGCACAGCGACGAGCGAGCTGCCAGACATGACAACAAGGTTGAGTGTGTTGGCCTCTCGGCTCGGCGGCCCAAACTCGGTCTGCAGTTTCTCGAGGATGATGATAGTCTCCCGCATCGCTGTCGCCATCTCTCCTGCATCATAAACAGACTCCCAGTCGCCATCCTTACCGCATAATATGAGAAAGTACACGGCCGCAATGTGCTCAGCATCTGTTGTCCCGACAACGGCCTGTTGGTATCTCAACGGAAGATATTGCAGAATTGCCGTACGGATACGAGGAAAAGACCCGAGGATGCCGTTGTGGGCGAACAAATGACGACCAAACGCAAAGGGATGGCAGTTGGTCTCTACGACTGGCGTCAGGCCTGGGGCTGCGCGGATGTGGGCAAGGACGGCATTGCTGCTGGTGCCTCGAACGATGCTCTTGAGGACCAGATCGTTGAGCGGAGGTCGAGTGTTTTTGTACACGACTGGACGAAGGGACTCGGGCCACTTTGGATCGATATACGGGTTGAACTCGCACTCTGTCGACGTATACCACCCGAGGCCGAATCCGTCCATGTTGGTCAATGGATTCGGTGAGCCTGCGTCATTGGCAGCCAAAGGGGCGACCTGAAGCTCTCCGAGAAATGGTTCAACCGTTGAATGGCCAGCCGGTAGGAAGTGTTCGTCCACTACCGATATCATCATGAAAAGCCACGCTGAAACGTCATGACAGAACACTCACCTTGCTTCACAATGGCATGGCGCGGCCGAACGACCAAATCTTCAAGAAGCTGGGCTTCATCGCCTAGGTAAGCAAACCAGCGACACATGACCGAGGGCGAATTTTTATTCGTGTCAATTGATCCCAGGAGACTCTCTCGATTGTTCGTTCTTTCGTGGAGATGAGCGATTGACGTTGAGATGGCAAGAAGGTAGTTGGCAGCCCGTCGGGACTACCCTCATTCCTCACGCTCGGTCATAGCGGACGTCTGATCTGAAGCAAAAAGCCCCGAAATTGACCAGAGGCGTAACTGACGTCACGGCCTTTAGAGTTCTCTTGCGCTTGAACAGACCTCGAATTGGCGCTTGTACGGATATAGCGTGCCGTGTCGGGAAGCGCTTCTTGAAAGCACGACAGCTTCTGCCAGTGCGCCCCAAGGCTCGCCTTCGGCGTTGGGAAAAGAAACATAGAATCGCCGACGGACCATAATTATAGTCCCTTCCGGCTTGTCACTCGCAAGGAATGCAACCACGCAGGCGAAAGAGTGAACAAAAAGGCGAAGATTGAATATGCCTTAATTACCGCCTAAGAGCCGGTCCGTCTTGAGCCCCATCGAAGGACCCTTTGGCCAAAGACGTTCAGCGCGGCGTGTTTGGCGGGAGGAGCCGCTAGGTGCGCCACACGAGAAATGGAAAAGCCAAGATGCCGGACAGACCCGCCCGCCCGGCCATCACTCGGGGGCGACACCGGATTCCCCACTCATACTTTGACCGTCAGCACTTGGCCATATTAGGACCGCGAAGCTCGCGAAGCTGTCAGGGTGAAGCGTTGCCCAGTGTGCTGGACGGACTCAAGCTTCTGTCGTGGAAGACATCCCAAGAGCGAAGCGCGGCTGCACCTCATCCCAGCGTCATACTCCCGTGGGGGCTGAAAAGGGGCGGGCTCCAAGTAAACCCCCGAGGAAGACAGAAGACGAAACGCCTTTCTCAACACTCCCAATGGCCGACATTGGCAAGGCCGGAGAAACCAGGGATGTCTCAATTGCGAATCCTGTGGTGACCGCTTGGAAATTGGGTGGCTTTCGGAAGGCGTCTTCATCTTTTGGGCTTACTTCCGAGTCCCAGAGCCTACTCGAACAGCTGGTCGCTGTTTTGGCGCGCTGCCTTGGCACAAAGGTACTCTGAAAAAGGGTTCGATGACCCGACGATGCATCAGAGCTGGTCGGGGGGTCGAATCCTTCGCGCGCCAAAGATCCCAAGTGTGAACCCATTTGGCGCTGATCGCTGCCGCGCCTGATTTCTCATTGGACAAAGCTGAGAATACTACCGTGACGGCCACCACCCTCCCTCAGCCTCTGGGCTGAGTCTCCTTGGGTAAAGTCAGGGGGCGATGCTCTCTTGAGACTCTTCTGCCTTGACTACCCACGTCTAGATTCAGGCTACAGGAGCAAGCTTATTGTAACGGCGGGCCAGTACCCCGTACAGACGGGTACTATTCTCGCGCCAGCCCTACCGCTGTGACGGCCGTGGAACGGATGGCGTCCTGAATTGTCTTGGACCAGCGAGCCAGCCGGTACAAGTGCTGATGACGCCCCGCCCCTTGTTGCGCGCGCGTGGTGTGGCACAAGACGGTCAATCCTGCATGTCGCTCCCCGTCAACAACAGTATCGAGAGAGTCCTCGACCAGTCTTCGCTGCCCCTTTTGTCTCGCATTCTTTACGTTCGGTCAGATTACCTCTACCTGATGCTTGGCAGCCTTATTTAAAGTCCTCTCCCTCCTCCTTTACTCTGTCGTCCCTAAGCGTGGCTTGTCTTGGTTTCCCCTCCGCGCGATGGCATCGCTACATCCGCACGACCACTTCTATTCCAACAGGCATAGCAACTCTAGCAGTCACTCCCCATCCCCTGAAGCCGAAAAGATGCTCAAGCATCCAAACGGTGGGCCCGGACCCGAGGCCGATGCCATCCCGGATGGATTGGAGGTGAATACCGGAGCAAACTACAGCACGGCGCCGCAATCATATGAGCCGACACAGGCGCAACCGTACTATGACCAGCTACAGCATCAGCATCAACACCAACCTCACACGCCACAGACGAACTACACCGAGACGACATACGCTCAAAATCAGCACTCGCCGATGCCGGAAAAGCAGCTGGCGGAAAGGAAGGGAAGCAAGGACGACGGCACAATATGCGGGCTGCGCAAGGCCACATTTTGGTTGTTGATTCTCTCCAGTCTGCTGTTCTGCGCCTTGGTCGGTGTGGCGGGCGGATTAGGTGCTTTGGTGGCAAGCAAAAACAACGAAATCGCAAAGTAAGTTCCTCGACTACAACACACGAGCAGCCGCATTCTCACAGGAAAACTAATACATCTCCACAGCCTCCAATCGCCATCCTCCACTTCATCAACCGCCACACCCACCTCAACGTCATCATCAACTGCCTTCGACCTAAGCAAGCCCGCCGCCACGGACACGCCCATCGCGCTCAACAAGTGTCCCGGGTCCAGCTCCGTGTTGACATACCAGGTGCCCGGGACGAACCTGACGTTTAGTAAGGATTGCGGGACGGATTATCTCTACAACGACATCGCGCAGGTGCCGGCCAAGAATTTCGAAGAGTGCGTACGGTACTGCGCGGCGTTTAACCTGCAGCAGCAGTCGAGAAAAGGCCCATGCAAGGGTGTTGTGTACATTTACGAGGGCGAGCAGGGGGAGGATAGCAATTGGTGCTGGATGAAGTATACCAAGAACATGGTGCAGAACGGGGCCAAGGACTACACCGAGTCGGCTTGGATTTTATGAGGATTTCTTGGAGGATTGTTCAACGTGGAAGCGCGTTCAAAAACTTGGTTTCGGAGTTCTTGGTGTGTGCTGCGGATACCCAGTTGTCACCCCGTTAATAAGAGACGTGTTCCAAAATGGCGAGAGGTTTCTTCCTTCTGACTCCCGCAGGATTGCACTCCAAAGGCCGGGGAGCGACAGGCAGCCTTCACGGCTGGCCGGGAGGGGGGCAAGACAGCGGGTCAGGCAGGTCCTTGCCAGCCGGGGGGTTGGAAACTGGCCGGCTCGCAAACCGCGGACGGATCTCAGGCGAAGACCCGGCCGGAAACTTTCACCAATCAAATACGGCCCCCAGCCGCCTTGCTAGCTCAATCGGTAGAGCGTGAGACTCTTAATCTCAAGGTTGCGGGTTCGACCCCCGCGTGAGGCTCAAATCCTCGCAGCGATTGTGTGCAAATCTTTTTTTGGTGTTTTATGATGCTTCTCTGGACATTTCATCGTCCCATGTGCCAATAGAGGTTGCGGTTTAAGCTTATGGCTTTTGGTTAAAGCTTGTTTGCCCTGCGTTGGGGTCAGTCAGGCTTGAACTCAATCAAGTTGGGGTACAGACGGAATAATGACATGGGGAACCACGGCGACAGACTTTTTACGCCCATCTCGCAAGCTTGGTTGGACCTAAGCTTGAACTTCAATCTCTATATTTATTGCGTGCATATCGTCTCTCTACTGTTCGACTTCGTTCAGAGGCGTGCACGAATTCCAACTCCGTCCCGAAAGGCTTGGCGTTTTGGTTCACGAAGCCAAGGTGCATTGACCCGTTCTTCAACAGTCTGGAGAAGGGTCTCGAAACCGGACCTTGGCGGATGTTGCCGTTTGTTGTCTTGTCCGTAACGGCCGCTAATCTTCGTCCAGATCTCTAGATCCTATGTTCCCGCCAGGAACCTTCAGAGTGCCTTTTTGAGATGTATCATAGCGGGAAGGACCTGAGTAATGCTGCTAGGCAGACGCGAAAACTCGTCTCGCCGTCAGCAGAGCTTATCGTTGCAGAGAGCAGAAGAGTCATTAGACCCATGTCCGTGTCCCCGAAACTATTCCGTAAATGGCAGCTTCACAAGTGAGAAGTATTAGTCACATTCTCACAACATACAACAACACCTCGAGTTCTCAACCAACTTCCAGTAAACAGCTCACAACTCAATACATACTCACCATCCTACAATCCTCAGAGTCTGCAGAGATTCTAAACCCTGAAAGCTGCCAAACATGTCCCCTACGCAAGATCTCCCACCCGCAATCCTCACCCTCCCAAAAGCAACAATTCGACCCTACCACAAAACAGACGCACCCGCCCTCTCCACCGCAGCAAACTCCTCCTCCGTATCCCGCTACCTCCGCGACTCCTTCCCCCGCCCCTACACCCTCGCCGACGCAGAGTCCTGGATCGCGATGAATTCCAGCGACGGCGGCGCGCCGGTGTACAACTGGGTCATCGCCTGTCCGGAAACGGGGAGGCCTATGGGGAGTATCGGGCTCGTGCCGGGGAAGGATGTTTATGCGAGGGGATATGAGTTGGGGTATTGGCTTGGAGAGGAGGATTGGGGGAAGGGGGTTATGGGGTGTGTTGTGCCTGCTTTTGTGAGGTGGGTTTTTGAGGGGATGGGTGGTGGAGAGGTTGATGGGGAGGGGAAGAGGAAGGTTGAGAGAGTTTGGGCGGGTGTTTTTGAGGCGAATGAGGGGAGTCAGAAGGTTCTTGAGAAGAGTGGGTTTGTGTTTGAGGGGAGGGCGAGGAGAGCTGTTGTTAGAGATGGGGTTGTGATGGATGAGCTTTTGTATTCTGTCGTTAGGGACGACTTGAAAAAGTGATCATGATCGTTGAGTGTAACACTGCCAACTGGGTCGCTTGTTCTGTATGGATCAATCTCCTCGCAAAACATGGGTTGGAGGTGTCTTGACCGAGCACCGGTAGGTCTCAGTTGGTGAAGAGCATTCGTGTCAAGAAGCTTGATAAATGTAGCTCGATCACAGAGTTGCGTCTGGGCATCTAGGCTCCAAAACAGGAGGCACTAGGCGACGATCCCTATGGGCTTCAATAACCAAAGCATGAGAGTCGCTGTCTACTACCTAAGGAAAGCAATTGAATGGCGGGGCTTGATTTAAGCATTGATGCCTTTCTGACAATAGTTAGGTTCCAGTGGGCGAGATTACAAGTTGAGCGGATTTATCGTGGCAGGCCTTCGAGACAACCTCCCCCATGACCTTAACCTTCTCTACCAAGGGTCTCTTGATTACATTGCCCACTCTGGAGAGGTCGTCCAAGACATTGCTACAATAGTTCTGTCCTGTATTTCACCCATGATGGAACCGCCGAGACCCCAGGCCCTTCTAACGGCGATATCTGTTGAGAAAGCCTGACCTTAGACTTGACACAGGTGTTGGTGATTTGCGCCAACCTTGTCTTGCTAGACATCAAATGCAACGTACTGCGATTTTCTCACCAGTCAGTTCACGACTTCTTGAGGCGCTATCAGGCCTTTTTACCTGTCACAGCTCACTACACTCTCGCGTCTCTCTGCACCGGAGTTTGCTCGCGAGGATTAGATCCTGCATCGATCAACGGTATGAAGATTCCAAGCGACGACTTTTGTATCTACGCAGCGATGTACTGGCCGGTCCACTCCAAATTGGCATTTTATTTTGGCATAGACACACTTACTAAAACGAAGTGTTGAAAAGGATGTAACAACATTCATCTTTGATGAGAATTGGGATACCACCCTTTCTTACGAGAGCTGGGCGATGAACGCCCATAAGATCGATCTATTTTCTCCGGGAGACCATGCCCTGAAAGACGAAATGAGTGCGATTGACTCATCAAACTTTGGATTCCTATTTACACTGAGCACATTTGGACTCGACTGCATTCAACACCAAGCGTTAGCGAACATCAGCAACGTGGACGTTAACCTACAAAACCATCTGGGTCAGATCCCCACTTACTTAGCCGCGGCATGTGGGCATTCAGCGACATTGTCTTTACTTGCTAATCGCGGCGCCCTCGTCAACCTTTGAGTGTGGAAGACATGGGAGTCCTTTATATGCAGCTTGATTCTCTGCCCATTTGCAACTAGTCAAAGATTGCCTCCTCCATGGCGCCAAAGTTTCGTGGGGCTCTAGATTTGGAACAGCATTTGAAGCTGCTTACCGAGGTAGACAAGAAGGCGTAGCGATGCATCTTCTACGAGTGGGAGTCGTTGCCAGGGATAGAGAGTATGAAAAGGCCATTGAAAGTGCAGCCTTGGTCGGGTTTGTCAACACAGTCCAGAAACTACATGATTCTGCATTTGATGCTTGACCATCGACAATAGCTGCAAGAGTACGAAAGAAAATCAAGATCAGGAAGGCGATACAAAGCGGACAAAACGGCGTCTTGCAGTAGTTTCTGAGTCAAACCCTCAGCAACCAAAGTCTTCTCACTTCGGACGCTGTTGCGCTTGCGGTTTAATTCAATGATAGATCGACAGTGTAGCTACTCCTAGACAAGGGAATGGATATTGAGGCCAGCGGCGCTTTCGGTTCTTCCCTGAGGACAGCCTCGTTGCTCACTTATCAGTCGACCGTCCGGTAATTACTTTAAAGAGGCGCACTGATCAATGCCTGCGGACAGTTCGGCGATTCTCTACAGGCTGCTGCTATCAATGGGCATGTATCGATCGTCAGACTTCTGGTCCAAGAAGGTGCCTTGAAGAATCAACAAACCGGATTTTACGGATCAGCTCTGTAAGCTGCTGCGTAACATGGCTACATTGATGTCGTTGAAGTACTCCTGGACTCTGGTGCGGATGTCTATCAGAGTGGATACTATGCCAACGCCTTTGAAGCGGCTTCCAGAGGGAGCACCAAGCCGTCTTGAAGCTGATGCGGGAAAAGGGCTGTGCCTCTCAACAAGGTTCAATACCAATTTCTCATATTGATGAATTCGAGGCTCTGGTTGCTTTACGAAGAGAGCACTCAGGAGTCGCTCTGTGCTAGACATATTAGACTTGGTCGCATTCGGTCTTAGGTGTCTAGACACCTATGATGTTTAAACTTGCCTACGTAGCCTAACAGCACAGCGTAATATTACCAAGATTCTGCTTAGGATATGCTCTCATTTCTCCTAGACTGCTTGAAATCTACGGGGTTGTGTCAAAGTCTTTCACTCATATATGCTTACTTCCAGAACAATATCGCTCCTGTGTTAATCAGATCTTATCCAGTGCAGACGCCCCAGAATTCCCATTTCCTCTGGCCCTCTAACAAATTCTGGGTAATTCTATATTTGGCAAGTCTTCCACCAGTTTTGTCATTTAAAAAACCTTAATTGACAGTAAATAGTCATTCATCACTCAATTTGACACCGCCATCCCAGAACAGACGCCTCCTCACTTGTGATTTAACCCTGTCAACAGCCTCACCGAAACGAGATGTCATCATTCATCCCCACGCTGTGACCTGATTAGTAGCCGACTTATGATTCATGCAACATCACGTCAGGATCTGGGATAGTTTACAGGGTCCTTCTAGGGAGCCGAAGGCTGTATCAACCCCCCAACTAGTCGTGGTCGCCAAGACGGCTTGCGGAGAGGAGATGCCGTCAGTCTCTGGGCAGCATCTGCCTGAGCCACTAGAACATCACTGCTTGGCAAGGCCAAACTGTACCTTTAGCGTAAGTCCAGCCAATAGCAGTCTAGGGAGACCCCGAAGCCTTTGACAACTTGTCACTTGGTGACTGGAGTATCGTCTGATCGTCGGCGCACCGGGGGGTGTCAAGGCCAACGGAACCAGCTCAAAGTGCAAGTTGGTATCTACCGTGTTCTTTAGCCTCTTAGCAACAAAGGGAACTTGATTCAAACGAGTACTGTGAGGATGACGTGATCCTTTTCGTGCTGTTAGTTGGGTCACCTGATGAAGGTTTGTTCAATACAGTCATAAACGTTCCGCTTATCGAATAAAGAAGTGGCCAACATCCGCTACTCTTTGAGAGATAACAAGAAACTCGGAGTAACAGATGGAACGGAAAATGCAGGGCTCGTGAAGAAAACTCCCATCGGGTTTTACATTTGAGTCGAGTCCTGAATGCTTATAATCCGGAATCGTTTATCCAACAGCCCTTGCGTGGCGACCATACAAATACGATGGCTTTCTTCCCTGGAATTTCCTGAAGTAAAACCGTTACCGTTGACTATCATGGAAGCAAATGAGTCAGAAACCTATTTCATGCTTTTATAGATTTGGATGATTTGTCCACCACGTGAGATATATGCGGAGATGATGACAATATCATGTCAATCGCGCGAGTTGAAGTCTCGTTGGACAATGATCTTCCTGAGTCATGGCAAAGGCATTGCCACAAGGGTCTCAACCACCTAGACCATTTCTAGAAGCAGCGACAACGTACCGCAGACATTCATCGAGACCAGGGCACGTTGCAAACATCCAAGAGAGGTAATTGATGATTGCAAGCTGATGCGGCCGCTCTCTGAAAACAGGTTGGAGATAATTCTGGCAAACTTGCCAGATGCAACTCGAAACTTTGCCGACTTAGAAAAGCGACTTGAACAAGGTGCCCCAGCCCATCAGTGGGACTAATGACAGCTTTCAGGAGCCAGTCGCAATGCAAACCACCCGCATGATCCAATAACGGAGCAGCCGTTAAGTGCAACGTCCGGGGCTTCCAGGCCCCCCGGGAGACCGGATCTGTGAGGCCGTGGCCGAACTTCGGGCGAGAATCTGCAACTGCCGATGTCTACGGAGGGAAGCAGGCGGAACCACCGTTCGCAAGAGACATCGAGAATTTTTCGTCAAACAGCGCACACGTTCGAGAGCTGCTTATCAGGTCCGTCTCAACATTTTGTAGGCTTCCACGGGTTCCGGGAACTTGAGACCGGCCTGTAGTTCGCTCCCGCATCATAGGAATTCATTTTCTTTTAGACGAATTTCCGCACAAGTCTTCTTACTGGGTAACGCTCGCATAGAATTCCCCCCAAATTAAGTGAAGGCTAGAAATTAAGACTAGTGCGTCGGCATTTCTTGGGCAATTATCGGGCCCGCATAGGCCATTGTCGGTCCCGTGGATCAAGAGAGAGGAGGGGGGATGGCACTCCGCCGATCATACTCATGGATACCAGGGGGACGTTGCAGGCTGTAATAATTGCACTGGCCTAAAATCATACGTCGGTCTGGTTGAAGAAGCCCTGCTTACGAAGGACTAAGTGTTCGATGAAATCTCGCGGTCTTGATGTTAGAGTACGACACATGTGTTGCTCAAGAGTTCCAGATATACCTCATGTTATGTCATCACACGTATGTGATCCTGGGATCACTGAAGAATTACAACGGACTTGTGTGACGATTGCACGCAATGCTCAGCGAGATAGAATGCGAAACCGAGTTTCTGATCAAAATGGTATTCAGCCCCCCAAGATACTACCTCTAATCCGCAACATTATTGCTTCGACTCATCCATATTTACTTAATTATAGCGTTTAATATAAGGAACCCTTGCTTGAGGAGTCTCGATGTAGTCAATGTACCCGCTGTCTACCTTAATTTATTTATATTAGACGTCGGCAGGGCATCTTTAAGCTACTTTGCTTACTCCTAGTTAGTCTTCTCCTAGATTCCAATTCCATACCAAGAATATCTTAAGAAAGAGTAAACTTGGTAAGAAGGCCTATTTAAAAGTGGAATTTTCTCACTTAATCTTTATAAAATTATGTTAGTATAAAAACGGCTCCTTTGCACCGGATGCAAATTCTAGTATCTTAATAAATATTAATTAAATAGCTATCGTATAGTTATAATAGGGGTATTAACGTAAATAAGAAAACGGTTATTTTCTAAAAATAAGAAATAAGTATAAAATACGCTCTAATATAGAGGATATAAATAAAGTAGGCCTTAGTAATTATATAACCGAGGTTACGTAACGTATAATAAGGTTATAAATAGTTAAAACTATTATAATATACCCCCCTAAATAACATTACGTTTTAAAAAAGCGTACTTAACCACTTATATCATTATTAAAAAGTCCGCTTAAAATAAAAAACTACTTATTAATATATAAGACTCTATTTATAAAAGGAATTATAAAATAAATCGGTCTATATATAGAGTTATAAATAAAGGGTAAATTATTTATAAATTAACCTTTATATTCGTTATTATAAGTAATTTTAAGGTTATATTATTAATAAAAAGTACGACCGAGGAACGGACTCTTATTAATTAAATAATTAACTTATAAATTAAAGCTAATAAACATATAAATCTTTTATTACTACTTACGGGATAAACCTTTTTTTTAACTTATACTAATAATACTATTATATATATATACTTTTATTTTTCGCTTTTTACTTATATTTATATATATATATATATATATTTATATTATTAAAAAAAGATCTTACCTAACAGTATTATTTTATTTAAATACTTATTTATAAACGAATAATTAGAAACTATACTCGTATTATTATAGTATAAAAAACTAAGAAATGTAAGCTTAAGGTTATAGCTTTAAGAGAGAGTAGTAGCTCTTTTAGCCCCCCTAACGAGCTTAAAAAAATAAATAATATTCCCTCGTTTTATATTTTAATTAGTAATACGGCCTCGTTTTTTCAATATTAATTTAATTATTCTATTTTAATAAATAACGGCCTTATAGCTAAATAAGTTATTTAAGAGGGTAGTAAAAGTAAAGAGTGTTTATAACCCCCTCCTTCGTTCTTTTTTAAAAATTAAAAAAAAAGTCCTCGTTTTTTTAAAAAAATAGCGTAAATAAAAAAGGTTTATTACCCCCTTCCTCACCTCTTTTTTTTTAAAAAAAAAAGAGATAACTTTTTTTTTAAAAAACATAGTAAAAAATAAAATAGGTTTATAACCCCCTCTCTCGCTTCTTTTTTAAAAAGTATAAAACAATTAATTATATATATAATACTTTTTTAATTATTATTATTCATAAAACTAATTCTTAGTAATGGACTTTTTTAATATTATCCTTAGTACTAAAGTTTAATATAAGCTAGTACCTCTATCTTTCTTATTTAATTGTAAATATTTTAAATATATTAAGAGCGCTCTTAGTAGCCGTTCGGATAGTATATACCTCCCGGGTTCGTATATTAATAATAAATACTAACGATATTAAATCTATAAAAAGTCGGATTATATCCTTATTTTTAAGGGATATATACGGGACCTAAGTATAGAGTTCTTATATTTTAAATAAGAAGTAATAAGAAAAACGGTAATATATATAATTATTAATATAGTCCTATTTATATTTTATAAAATATATTCTAAACTATTTTCGTTCTATTCCTCGCTTATAAACTAATATATAAACCTTAATTTATATAATAATAGCGTTATATAAAGCCCTTAAATATAACGGTTTTTTAAATAAAAGTAAAAATAAGGGGATTTATATAAGTAAGGCCTTAGTAAAAAAGGCCTTTATAAGCGCTTTTTTTATATTAAGGGCGTTATTAAAAAAACTTATTAAAACCGTAATAATATTAACTATTCTATTTATAAAAGCGGATAGTATCCGAATTAGAATTAATATTTTTATTAATTTATATATCTTTTTAAATATATAGCCCGTATTTAAGTCCCTTTTAAATAAGTTTATACTTATTTTATTAAGTAAATACCCTTTTTTTAAGTAACTTAACGGGGTTATTAAAGCGACTTTATATTTTCTAATTATAAGTTACGTTTTTTTAATTAAAAACCGGGCCCCTTAGGCCGTTTTATTACTTTTTAAACGTCTTTTTATTTAGTATAATTATCTCTTATATATTTCTTATATTTAAGAATAATACGAAGTACTCGAACTTTGCTTTAAAAGAGTTTTTTATAAGACCGTTAGTTAATATCCTATTTATTAATATATAAACTACTTAAAATAAGCCTCTTAAGTACTCTTATTATAGCTATATATTCTAAATATTAACGTAGTATAAGTAAGTTAAAATACGTTCCTTTTTCTTTTATTATAAGTTTAGCTAATTATTTAATAATTATTATAATATACTTTCTATATATTACTAAGCTTTAATAAGATATTTTTAAGAAAGCGTTTAAAAATAAGTATTTTTTTAGTTATATATTCTAAGCTTAGTAACTCGGCCTTTATAATTAATATAGTTATTATATTTTAATAAGCTACTTTTTATTTAATAAAGTTATTAAAAAGGGAAATTATAAAGTCTTATAAGGATCTTTAAGTTTTTTTATTATTCATAAATAAAGCGTTATTTATAATTAGTAATACCTATTTACCTCCCGAGATTCCGAAGTATATTACTAAGTATTATATATAAAAAAAGTATTATATAACCTAATTTATAATAAAATAATACTAATAAGATAGGTTTATTAAAAACTAAGAGAGTAAAGCGTATATAAAAATAATATTAAGCTAAATTATAATCGTTATATATAATATCGAACTAACTTTTTTCTAAAAAGACCTAGTCTTATTTAGGGATATAATCCCTAAGTTCTTTTTAATTAAAACGATTAATAATAGGGTTATAAGAGTAATATAGTTAATAAAATTAAACTTCTTAGCTACCCTTTTAAAATACTAATTATAAGTGAGGTATATTTTTTAATTTAATTAATCATAAACGGCTCTTATTTTTAAATACTATAAAATTAGCCCTTAGTTTTTTATTTAATATTTTATTTAAATCCTTTAGTTATTTAATTAGTATTATAAATATAGTTTTTATAATAAAAAACGAGGATATTATTTATATAAAAAAGAACTAGTACTTATTTAGTAAAATCTTAAAATAAATAAGAGTCCTTGTTTATAAATAAAAGACCTAGGTTTTTAAAAGTTAATACTAGCTTCTTATACTATAATAATAAAGTATTACGGGCGCTATAAAAGGCTTACTTAAGCTCTATATATATTCCTAGTTATTAAAAGCTATTTAAAAACTCTTAAATAATAAGGGGGTTGCTTAGTTTTTTAATTATATTTAAAAAAGCGTTTATAATATTATATTAGTAAACCTCTAAATTAAATTAGGTAGTAATAGCTATAATTACTCTAAACGTCCTATTTATTAGCGTTACTACGTAAGTTTTTTCTAAGAGGTATTATTTTTAAAAGTCCTTTTTAATATAAATTCTCGCTTTATAATAGTCGAGGTAATTATGATTATTAAGTTTATAATTAAATACTTATTTAAGAAGCATTAGTTTAGAAATAACTAACGCCCTACTAACTACTTTTTAAGTATTTATTTTTTTTAATTTCTAAATTTCTAACCGTATTACTTTTATAAATTAGCTTTTTAAAGGTTTTAGTATTTTAAAAATATCTTTTTATTTTTTAAAGGGAATTAATATACTAGTATTATAAATTAATATACCGGCGTCGCTTTTATACTAGCGTTACTATTTTACTTTTTAATTAGTCTAAAAAAGATTTATTAGTATAGTTAGATTTTACTAAATACTTATAAAATATCCTAAGCCTTTATTCCTTTACTCTTTTTATTTATTTATTTATATATTCTGCCTTTGCTGGCTGCTCGGGCGGTTCTCGGTATCATTTACACAGTATTAATACACGGTATCAGTGGATACTCACACTGTCTCGCTAGACTATTTTTTAGATTTTCCAACTTTTCAACTTTCCCTCCTGCAAAGTTCACAACCACGGATCATTGACGGCTTTACTCTTTTTATATATAAATTATATTATTAAGCCTCGAAATTTAACTTATAATATTTATTTATAATAGCTTTTATAATTAAAGTTAAAAACGTTCCCTAAGGCTAATTTTAAAATAATACCCTTATTAAAAGACTTCCCCCTTTATAAGAACGATTATTAATTAATTATAGCTTCTTATTATTATCTAGTTAACTACTATTATCTCTCTTTTTAAAAAGTAGTTACCCTAGTATTAACTAATTTTATAAAGTTAATAATTTTAAAAGGTAATACGACTTTATTATTAAGCTCTTAGTTAATATATTATAAAATACATAACCTCTTATAAATAACTACTTTAGTATAGAGCTTATATTATATTCTATTTACTATTTCCTTAAAAAAATAACGAAAACTTAGCGGATTACCTTGTTACGACTTTTTTTAAAATATAACCCCCTTTTTTTAATAAATAGTCTTAGTAACCTTCTTATTTTATAATAGAATAGTTTAATAATACTTTTTAGCTTATTAAATAGGTTATTAAAACTAATTAATAATTAATAATAGCACTACTTTAATAATAAGAATATATTTATTAATAATAATAAATATAAGGTCCTTAAGTTAACTTACTACTCTATTCATTCCTATAGCTATCTTTTACTTAAAGCGAAGCGTTTTTCTAAACTATAGCTTCTTATTATACTTTAAATAACTAATCCTCCTCTTTTTTTATAATTAAAATCCTAAACTTACTAATTCTTAGTAATTTAGAGCAAACTTATAATACCCTCTTTAACCGAGTTAATAATTTTATAAAAGCTAATAAATTTAGTATTATAAAGTAAAATAAGTATAAAATTTAGAGCTAAATTATTTAATATACTTTTTAATATAATTAGTTTAATAAGCTTAGGCCTATATAAAATACTAGTATTTAATAATATAAGTCTCGTAAATATAGTTATAAATAATAAGTTATTACCGAGGTTTAAAAAGAGGATAAGTAGTTATTATATTATTATCTAGACCCTTAGTATAAATAGTATAATTATAGCTCTAGCTTTAAAGCCTCTATATACCCTTTATATTATAAGCTTATTAAAGTAGTTAAAATATTATTTAAACTATAAGTTAATAAGTTAAAATTCGGGCTCGCGATATACGTATTATTATTTAAAAGTAGTTCTTAGAGTCCTTATTTACGTAATAAGATATTTATAACGCTAGGGCTCGTATGAACTAAAAAAACCTAACTAGATACTTACTAACTATAGTATTAATTAAACTATTTGTTTTTTTTATTCTGCCTTTGCTGGCTGCTCGGGCGGTCCTCGGTATCATTTACACGGTATTAATACACAGTATCAATGGATACTCCCACTGTCTCGATAGACTTTAATTAAACTATTTAATAAGTAAAATATTCTATATATAATAAAATAAGTAGATAACGAGCTAAACTACCTTATTAACCTTATCTAAACCTTTTTTTACCATTTCTAAATATAAAAACGATTCTTTAAAATAATTAGCTTTAATAATACTTATAATACTAATTACTTTAAGCTCCCTCTTTTCTAAGTTACTAAGTAGACCTATTTTAAATCTATTTATAATACCGCGTTTAGCCTTGCTAATAATAAGAAACTAAAGAGTTTTTAATTTTTCTTAGTAAGTATTTACTAATTTATAAACTAATACTTAGTCCGTTATTTTATTATTATTATTATAAACTACGATAAGTAAATAAAAGCTATACTAAACGAAGAGTTCCCGGACGTTTAGTAATAACTCTATATTTACTATATTAACTCTAATATTATATTTAGAATTAAGTAGAAGTAGGTTAAGGACCGTAGTTATAATAGTAATAGTAATAAGTTTAATAACGAGGGATATTAGTTATTAATATAAATAATAATTATACTAAGTAATAAAGATAAGTCCTTTATTAATACGCCTATTAATAAGCCCCCCCCTTATATATATCGTAAGGTCCTTATAATATAAAAGCTTATTATTTTTACTAAGACTAAGTATACTTTTAAAAAAGCTTAGACTAAGCTTTATAAAAAGTTTAATAACTAATACCTAATCCTCTAATACTTCTATATAATATACTTATTTTTAAAAATATAATAAGCCTATTATTCTATTTAAAAATACTAAAACTTTAGTACTTATATTACTTTTAGTACTAAGTTAAATAATAATAATATTAAAAATTATTTTTTAAATAATCTTAGTTATTTATATTAGCTTATTAACGTTATATAGAATATAATTAGTAATTAAGAGCTATACTTTTACTAAGCTTATATAGAGGACAAGGTACTAATAAACTAGGAGTATATAAGTACTCGCTTTAAGTACTTAAATAAACTTGAAATAATACTTTTTTTAAAATATCTTATTTTAATTAGGACGTAAGGCCGGTTTAAAAAAAAACAATATTATTTAGTAAAAAGCTATTTTTAAACCCCCTCGGATCCTATAGTCTAAACTATACTATTTTAATTAAGCTAAGTATCTTATATTATTATAAAATCTATTTTAAAATATTAAATTTAGCTATTTTTAATAAATAAGAAGTATACCCTTAGTAACGTTTTTAAAAAACGTTTTCTTTAAATTTATATTACTAGATCCTTAACCTTAAGATTATTATCTATTTTTATAATAAGCTAAAGAATATAGTATAGCTTATTTTATTATAACTAGCCTTATTTAAAAAAGTCTAGTTAGCTGATTAAGCTTATACTACTTATAGTAACTAAAATATAAGTAATAAAAAGCGAGGCCGCTTATTTAAAAATAAAAATAAGTTAATACTAATTAAGTTTATAAAAAACAATAAGTTAGCTAAGTCTAAGCTAAATATCGAACTTATTTTAGTAATAAATAAAGAGCTAGTTTAGCGTTCTTAATAAGAGAAGGATAATAGGGAGTTATATAGATAAATAGCTAATATAACCTAGTATTCAAATGATACCGAGAACCGCCCGAGCAGCCAGCAAAGGCAGAATATATAAATAAATAACCTAGTATTTAAAGAAAATAGAGCTAATAAAAAATAGTTTATAATAATAATAAATTATTATAACTATATTAAAAAAGGTAATTAAGTAAACGTTATTATAATTTACTTTTTATATATTTTAAATATATAATAAAAAAAGGCCTTACTTCTTTAAGATTTATAAAAAATTATATTACTAGCTTATTTAAGATTTATAAATCTTAAATAGGTAATATAGCGGTTCTAAATAGGTATATAAGTTATAATAGTATTCTGATTTTTAAAAATCTTAAACTAGATCTTAAGTTAGAGAGAATAGTAAAAATAGTTATATTAATATAGTTACCCTTACCGCCTTTATAGAGAAGTACTATTTTTTTAAACTAATTAAAAAGTAGAATAACGATACTAGTTTAAGAGCGACGCTAGTATATTAATTTCCTTTTTAAAAGCGTAATTAATTAATTTATATAAATTTAGTTAAATTAAAGCGTAGTTAGTAAAACGTACTTCGTTCTAATTATTATAATATAAATATAATAATATAACGTTTAATTACCCCTTAGGTTACTTCGTTAACCGTTTTTTATTAATTAAGTATATATATATTAAAAAAGGAGTCCTAGTTTCTTTTTGCCCCAGTATAAAAAAGTACTACTTAAATTACTTTTATTAATTTAAGTTTTAAATAAATATTTTTAATAGTTAGTTCCTTAATTTCTAGTTTTATTTAGTATATTTATTATCCTCTTAGCTATATATACTAGTTATATTAAATTATTTAGCTAGGTTATTTATTATTTTTATTTTTTAATATAGGCTTATTTATTAAAAAGGCTTATTAAAGTCTAATTAAATAAAAAAAAATCCTTTTTATAAGAGCTCTTAGAAGTTTTTATTTTTATTTATATATATATTACGTTTTTAATTTTCTTAATAAGAGGATTAACTTCTCTTATAGCCTTACTTACTAAGTTAATTAGCTAAATAAGGTTCGTATTTAACTCCAAATTTTTAAAATCTAGGGTTATTTTAAAAATAAGTAATTACCTACTTTATTTATTTAAAAACGAACTAGGCTCTTTTATAGCCTTATTTATAGCTTTTGTATCGAAATTACTATATTACGTTAAGCGCGTGCTTAGGATATATTGCGCGTATTGTATAGTTAAAAAGTGTACTATATCGTGTGATTTCCTTTAAAAGCGTGATCCTGTCAAGGTCGATCTTTTGTGCCTGTAAAGCCGGAAAAAAACCATAACATAAAATAAGAGTAAATAATAATAATTTTTTTTATTATTAATTAATATAACCTCTTTTTTATTTATAATTCTAAGTAATTAAAACTCTAGTTTAATTATTATAAATAGTTATCAAATTTTATTTACTACGGCTTTTAACTTAAATAAACGAATTACGGATTTAGTATTGTTTATTAAATAAAAAGCTATTTTATGAAACGTTATATTTTATATAATAATAATTTTTAATAGCGTAGGCATCTAGATCTTATATAAGTTATAAGCGTTTAGTACGTAACTTATAAAGTACTTAATATATTCCCTCTATTCTATTTTAAAACGTTTTTTATTAATACTTTTTTTATAGTCCTTTTTAAAAAGGTACGCTCTATAGCTATATATATATATTTATTCTTAATAAGAACGTAAATCGTAAGTAAGTTTTAGTATATTTATTAGTTATTATTACTTAAAGTAATAAACGAACTAGACTTTTTTAATTTAAATTAATAATAGCTAGTTAGTATATTATATAGAGTTAAGATTATATAAATAAGCTATAGTTAATATAGCCTCTATTTAAAGTTTATTCATTAAGTTAGTTATTAATATTATATTAATTAGTTTATTAATAATTTCTTAGCTAGCTTATTTTCCTTTCTTATTTAGTTTTTTTATATATAGAGGAGTACTCACTAGGTCGATTCCTAACTCTCGTATTTATATTTAAAAACGAGTTTTATTATTAATTACGATTATTATACGTTTTACGTTTTATTAAATCTTATAAATAGCTATACTCTTTTATATACGTACTTATTATTTAAAAAAGTATAAAACCCTAAATACTATATTATAAGTCTTTATAACTCGTAAAAAAATAAAGATCTTACTTAAATATTCGTTTTTAATCAGTATTAGCTATTTATTTTATTTATAAATAAGTATATAGTTAAAGAGGTCTTATAAGATTTTATAATAGGGTCGGATTACTTTTTATTTTAAAGTACGTTATAAAATAACCTATTTTATATAAGTAACGTATATAAGAAGCGAGTGAAATAGATAAGCGAGTAAAACATGTCCCTATCGCACTTTAAAAGTCGATTTTTTAACTACTTTTTAAAATTCGAATATAAGACTAAAATATTAAAAGTTTTCTATATAGAGACCGATAAGAAATGTATAACTAAAAAAAATATTATTAATTTTATTTATATTATCTTTAACTAGATCTTAAACTTATACCTTATTAATGCCCCACTTTCTCATAAAGGATTAATACTCAAATCAGATTTTTGAAATAATATTTTACATAATCCTTTAATAATAATAAAGCTAGATTTAAAAGCATTGATTTTTATCAAAACTTGAATTTTTAATAAATAATAAAAAAAACGACTTTTAAGGTACGATAAGAACGTGTTTTACTCGCTTGTCTATTTCACTCGCTTATTATATACCTTAGTCGTATAATATTAATATTTTAAATAGCTTAATCCTTTAATCCTTACCCCCCGAGTAGTTAGTACGAGCTTTTTAAGTACTACTAGCGCAAAATAGCTAAATTTAAAGTACTAAAACTAGGCTATATCTAATTAGTTATTCTTTAATTAGTATAAAGAATATAAGCGCTATATATTATATATTAAAATTATATTAACGAGTAAAAACTAATTTCTAAGTAGAGAATAAGATAAATAGGGCTTATATTTTGAAAAAAACTAAATTAACCTTTTTTTTAGACTATCTAGTAATAATATCATTAAATTCGTTTTTAAACCGAAGGGTATAGTTAAAGCCTAAGTACTAAATACTAATTTTTTAAAATAGTACTTTTAATACGATATTTATATAAAAGTTTTTATAAAACTAATATTATAAAGGGTAAGGTACTTAGTCCTAGGCCCCTTTAGTTTTATAAAAAATATTCTATATAATCCTCGTTTCCTTAGTAATTATAAAATAAAAGGCCGTTTTAAAGTTTATATTTTCTAAGCTATTACTTTATTAAATAGAATCCGGCTTTAGGAGCGATTAGTTATTAATAAAATATATAGTAATATAGTTATTTATACTCGTACTTTTAAAAATAAAGTATAAGTTAGTAAAGGGGATAAAAGAAATAGTAAAACTACTATTTTTATTACCCTCTATACTTAGCTTAAAAAGTAGACTAATATTAATAATTATAATTACGATATTTAAGGGGTAGGTTATTTTAGAGTTTTATTTTATTACTTAGCTTAGTAATTTTAATTATTTTTTTAAAACTACCTCGGTTATTATTACTTTATTAAATAAGAGGTTTTATATAGATCTAGCTTTTTTAAACGAGGTTAGTATAAAAACTAGTATACTTTTTGTAATTTAAATAAGAAATTGTTTTATAAGCCTTATTACTACTTAATTAAACGTATTTTATTTTTATTTTATTTATTAAAATAAGCTCTATTTTTATATAATTTATTAACCCCCCGACGGAGCAATCTACCGGGGCCGTATTGTGTATTACGTATTAGGGAAAACTGGGTATAATGCGCTTTATACTTAATTACTAACTAAAATAGTAGTTAACTAACTCGACTATTATCTCCTTTTTATTAAAAGTAGCTCCTAACCTTCTGCTGCCCGCTTATAGGGCGAGCTTTACTTATTTTAATGCGTATAGGACCTCTTAGTACTAGCTTATATAAGTAGCTAAGTTTAATATAATCCCTTTTTTTATATAAATATTATTACTACCCGGGGGGTCTTATAAGAGCTATTTAAAGTACTAGCTTATTATTTTAATTATATATACCTCTAGCCCGTTTATCGTAGTTATTATAGCTAAGTTAGTATTAATATACTAAATCTTAGTATCCGTATTAACCTAGTTATTTACAGCGCTTATAATATTACTTAGCTAAATTCCGTATTATTAAAAGGTACTTTATTACTCCTCGGGCGTACTTATATTAGCTATAATAGCTATAGCGTCGAGCTAGCTAAAGAGGGCGCCTAGCCCGAGAGGGGTAGACTTATTAATAAGTATCTTTAAAGAGTTCTAGCTTATTAATTACTAACTATATACTAGGAGTAGAGTAGGTTCTTATCGAGGTAGTAGTTTATATATTAATAGGTTTATTTAGTAAATTTGTTTAGTAAATTTATTTAGTTTAAATAGAGAGTAGTTTTAAATAATATTAGAAGCGATAAGGATAAAAAGAATCTTTGCGAGCTTTAGTACGAAGAGTAGTAGATATTAGCTTATTTAGCCCTTTTTTTAAAAACCTCTACGTCGCTATTAAAGTTTAGAACCTCTATAACTAAGGGCCGCCTCTAACTATTATAACTAATTATTATAATTAACTATTATAGCTAACCTCTGTTATTAACCTCTTTTATTAACTTTTTTAGCTAGTACTATTACGTAAAGGGTAGTTTATTTATTCCGAATTAAATAGCAGCTTTTGTATTAAAATTATTATATTACGTTAAGTGCGTACTTAGGATATATTGTGCGTATTGTGTAGTTAAAAAGTGTACTATATCGTGTAATTTTTTTTAAAAGCGTGATCCCGTTAAGGTCGATCTTTTGTGCTTATAAAGCCGGAAAAAAACTACTATATATAATTTATTAACTTTTAATAATATAGTTTTTTATAAAAATAATATAAGGACGAGTTAGGAGTTATTTTGTTCTATTTAAAGAAATCTAAGTAACTTATTAATATTATAAATATTACTAGGGGTTATTTATAATTCTTATTATATACCGCTTTTTTATATAAAAAGTTATTAAAATTCTTAGTATAATACCTTATATTAAGGATTACTTCCCCTTCTTACTTTAACTTAATAATATTAATAAGCTCTTAATCAAACTAGTTTAAAATAAAATAATACGAAGTTATATAAAAAAAGGTTTTTAAAATAAGGGTCCCTTAGACTCTAAGTAGTTTAAGCTATTTTATTTAATAATAAGCTAAAGAAAAGTCCTTAATCTAAGTTAGAAAGTTAATACTAAAGTTCGCCCTATTTATAACTATATTAAATTCTTTTTTTATAATTATAAATAAGCTAAAATTGCTTAATATATATTTTTATTTAAAAACCTAAATTATAATATAAAAAAAGTAATCTAAGGAGTTTATAAGCTCCTCTTTTATATTTTTTAAGATCTCTTAAGTAATTATAAGGGAGATCTAGCGATTTATTAATTCGTATAATTTCTTTTTTTATATAAAAATCGTTTTTAATACTATTTACTAAGTAAAAGAAGTATATTCCTTAATAAAACGTACCTAATTCGTTATTACGGTCTATAGACTTATTAAAATAATTAATTACTTAATTAGATCGCTTTTAAGTTTAATTATAATTTCGCTTTTTATCTTTTACTTAGCTTATTATTAAGTAAATCTTTTAAGTTATTATTAGTATTTACTAAAGGTCGCTTTATATACTTAATTTTAAGTAGTATTTTATATCTTAATATACTCCTTAATCGAGGGAATAAGCTTAGTAAAGAGTAACGGATTTAATAAAAAAGATAAGGATATTTAAGTTTAAAAAATCCTAAACGTCCTTTAATCGAGCTTTAATATAGAAAACGAAGTACTATTTTAGCTAGTTTTATTAATAATTAAACTTTTATTTAAGAATATCGGTAGTCTTTTTAAAAAGTATTATTTTATTTAATATTAAGGTTAACGAATATAATAAGAGTAAATAATATTATAAAAAAGAATAACGTATATAATAAGCGAGCTACCTAAATAAGCGAGCTACCTACCCAACCGCGACTAGATTATATTCGTAATTAAAAAGTAATATTCGGAAAAGTAATTTAATTAAAACTATTTAGTATCCTCTTTTTTAAATATTTTTTTAATAATTTAATATATTTATATATTATAACTAGTATTTTTATAAACGCTATATTGTTATTAACCCGTCTTAGTCCTTAGTTAATAACTATTATTCTAATACGTTTCTTTTTCGATTTAGGTTATTACCTCTTTTTATTACTAAAGGTCTTCTCTATTAGCTACCATAAGACTTCTTTTTTATTTAAAACGTGTTTTCTTAGCCCTCTTACGTTAACTAAGTAAGTTATTCTCTTTTTAAAAGATCTAGTTCTTTAATTTTAATAAAATAATTTTATATATAAATCCTCGCGCCCTTTTTAATAAATATTTTATAGCTTTAATAATCGAACTTAGAGAGCTATTTTAATAATAAGCGATTTAACTTTTAATAAGTTATAACTATAATAATACTTTTATTAAGTTATTTAGTATTCTAGGCCGGGGGTATTATTAAGAGGGATCCTAGAGGCGTTAGAGTATATAACCTTACGTTAAGCTTAAGTAGAACACTCTCTATACTTAAAAGTATAAGCCCGGCTCCTCTAAATCCCCCTTAGATATTTTTTTTTATAATTACTTATATAAATACCTTATAAAACATAAAAAAGAAGTCCTTTCTTATAATATAAATATTACTCCGTTATATTTTTTCTTAATTTTTTAGCTATATACTGTTTTTAAAAACTTAAAATATTTAATATTTAAAAGCTATAATAAATAAGATAAATAAGCTAGTATATAAAGCGTAACGATATTATTCTCTTTATAATATAACTTTAAGTCCGTAGAGTAGTAACTTTCGTATCCGTTAACAACGAGGAGGTAATATCGACCTTTTATACGTAGTTTTATTTACTATTTAAAGCATTTTACCTAATTTAGGCCTTTTTTATTTATTATTTATCCGTTTTTAAATATTACGATTACCTAATTACGTAATAGACTAGATTCTATATACTAAGTAAAAAAGTAATATTATATTATAATAATAATATATAATAAAACGCTATAGCCTAACGAACTAATAGCTTAAATAACTATTTGTTTTTTTATTCTGCCTTTGCTGGCTGCTCGGGCGGTTCTCGGTATCATTTACACAGTATTAATACACAGTATAAATAACTATAATCTATTTATAATTACTAAGCTATATTATTTTTATATTTAAACGCTTTTTTGTATTCGTAACGACTATTCTAAATATAATCTAGCTTATTATAAAGCTAGTCTTATCTAAGTTATAAATATCGAACTTTACGATATTATATTTTGCGATTATATTTATTACGAGGTAAAACTACGCGTTTATTACGTTTAGATCTTCGTATTAAGCCCTCTTATAGTCGTATTTATAAAAAAATCGCGTCTAGAGCTATAGTTAGTGCTTAATAAAGTTAAAAACTTAGTGCTTTTTAACGGGGGGCGCGTTATAGTTAGTAAGTAATTAATTAGTTATATTTATTTATTTATTTATATATTCTACCTTTGCTAGCTACTCGGGCGGTTCTCGGTATTATTTATATAGTATTAATACACGGTATTAGTAAATACTCACACTATCTCGCTAGACTATTTTTTTAAATTTTCTAACTTTTTAACTTTCCCTCTTATAAAGTTTATAACTACGGATTATTAATAATATTATTAAGCGCCTAACGCTACTACCTTATAAGCCTACTACGTACCTAGCTAAGTTAGCTACTCTTCTAAGTAATAGTAGCTTATAATAGTATAGTATCGGAGATACCCTCGTTACTATTATTAAGAATAATACCGACCTTATTAATATACACTTTTAACTTTAACTTGCACATATATATATTCGTTACCTCGTTACTTTTATTAAAATTAAAAACGCTACTTCCCTCGCTATCTATTAGTATTATACTATTACTATCGCTATCACTATCTAACTATCTACCTTAAGCACACTTTATTAAAATACTAAGACGCTACTAATAGCTTATTAACCCTTAGGGCTTCTTTAATAACTAGAAGTTCGATCTTATAAGTATTATACTAGAGGACCCCGAGCTATAAAAAAACCGCTTTAATAAATATTATATTTATAATATTAATTTATAAAAAGTAAATAGATATATTATAATAAACATTACCCTTATTAATACCTTTTTAATATAATAAAGTAATATAAATAAGCCTAGATTTAATAATATAATTAAGAGCTTAAAAAGAGCGTAGGCGAGCGTATTAAATAAGAATATTAGTAAGGAGAGGTTATTATTAAATAAGATAAAGAGAGAAAGTAAGGGGTAGTATTTAGCTATTAAGAAGGCGATTAATATACTATAGCGGCGGGGTTATTAATATCTTAAGTTTAGTTAGTATTAATAGCTATTTAGTAATAGCTACGGCCGGCTATAGTTAGTTATAAAGTTTTATTAAAGTACGTAATAAAAACACTTAATATTAACCCTAATAGACCAGCTTACCCGTAAAGGCGAAGATGGCCCCTAATGAGGCGGACCGGACCCTAAAGGGATTAATTAGTTATATTTTCTATATTATTAATACGGAGAGAAAATAATTAGGAATTTAAGTTAAGAATATACTTAACTAGCTTCTCTTTTTTAAACGTAGTTAATTTTTATAAGTTTAGTATAGTATCTTACTATATAAGTATGCCTTTTAAACGGGTACCTAAGGTCCTAAAAAGGACTAAGTAGATCTTAGTTACTACTTAAATACTTAGTTTTAAGGTTTTTTTAATAGCTTAGATCGCTAAGTTTAACTAAGCCTTTTTAGTTTATAATATTATAATTATATTATAGTATTACGTACAGTAGAAAGTAGAAAATAAGATAGTCGTAGTCGGGTAGGTAGCTCGCTTATTTAGGTAGCTCGCTTATTATATATATTATAATAAATTATAGTCCTTAAAAAATAACTTTTTAATAAAAGTATATAAGAGTTTAAGTTAGAGCTAGGTTTATAGTTATTATATAATTATAATAAGAGTATTAATATAAATAAAAAAACGGTTATTTATTTAAAATAAGTATTAGTATCCCTATTATAGGGTAATTAGTTTAAACCGTAGGTTAACGAAGAGATTAATTAAACTAAATAAATTTTTACGTAAGTATAAAAAAGAGGTTCTAACTATAAGTTAAGTAAGTTACGATAATTATAAATAGGGGCTGTAATTAGCCCCTATGCGGGCTACTATACGTCGAGGTCGAATTAGACTTCTAATCTAATATTAACTTTTTTTTTTATAATTTAATTACTATAATTAAAAATATAATTCGACCTCGGGCCCGTTTACTAAGTCGTCTTTTTTCCCCCTTTTCTCTACTCTTTTTATATAACCTATCCCTCTATTTATATATTAACTTTTCTATTACTTATACATTATTTTAACCCCTTATTTAGTACTACTTTTATAAAAGCGTTAGCGAGGTTATCGTCGCTATTAATCTAACGGATTTTAAAGATCTCGCGTTTTTTATACGATTACTTAAGGGCTATAACATCGATTATAAGCCTCTTTTCTTTTGTAATTCCTAATTTAACTAAGTATTCGTATAGTAAGTAGGAATTAGTATAAATAACTATTAGGATTTATAAAAAGTTAAGTTTATTAATAATTCTCCTTAGCGTTATTAAAATCGCGTGGGCGAGGTTAACGCTATTAATTATACTATAGACTTTTAATATAAATATACTTCTTATTACCCGTTTATTTTTAATTAATAAGTAATAAATTATATTACTATAGATTATAAATTCGCTCTTATTTATACTCTTATTAACTAAGATAATAATATACTCTAATTACGAAATAAAGTCGTCGTTATTTATAAATAACTTATTAATAAAAACATAAAGCTTATTAATTATAAAGTTAATTAAATAATAAACGAGGCCTCGATCGAGGTTCGATTATTACTATTTAAGCTGCTTATTAAGTACTTTAATATTTTATTTACTTAGTTCTATAGCTTATACTATTTTAGTATAGTTAAAAGTTACCTCGGGCTAGTATATACTCGTAATATATACCCCTCGTACGAGCTTAGCCTTATATTACTTTTTAATATCGATTATATTTAAATTAACAAGGCTAATTTTCTTACCCTACCCTTTTTATTAAAAAATAACGGTTTCCCTTTTAATTATAAAAATCTTATTATTAAATACTAATAAAGTATTTATTATAAAGATCTTTTTTAGCTTCGTTATAAAGCCCGCTTTTTAAAGCTCCTTATCCTCTTTTTTTATAAGGTTAATATTAAATAAGCTTAGTATATCGTTAGTTTATATTT
Source organism: Colletotrichum cuscutae (assembly GCA_030869315.1). Classification (NCBI taxonomy): domain Eukaryota; kingdom Fungi; phylum Ascomycota; class Sordariomycetes; order Glomerellales; family Glomerellaceae; genus Colletotrichum; species Colletotrichum cuscutae. The sequence goes on along the minus strand of MPDP01000046.1, from coordinate 97,405 downwards.
AATAATACTAAATTAATCACTTTTATACTTAGAGACTAGTAAGTATAGATCGTACGTAAATATAACTATTAATAATTAATTAATATAAAAATCGTAGTATATAGCTTATTAATAAGTACCCGATTTTACGAGCCTATATAGTAGCTTAAGTACTTCGATAATTATACTTTTTAAGTACTTATTAACTATTTCTTTTAGTAAATAGGCTAGGATTTTTTTATAAGCCCTGTGGCTAATTAAGTATAGGCCTAGGTAATATTATAGCTCTAAATTTCGTATCCCTTTTTCTATAATAATACTATTAGTACTATTATTAGCCGTTAGTTATAGCGCTATACTATAGGTAATTATATAAATAATATTACTTTTTTAACGTTACCGTACCCCTAAATTATATACTTAGATTTTTTATATAGTTAAGGTATTCCTTTTCTTTTAATTCTACGAACTATTTATAATTTAAATATATAAAAATTTATATACTTTTTTAAGTCGTAGAAAATAAATCGATAAACCCCTCTATTGTAAAAAGTATCTACTTTAATAAGATCTAATTCCTTATATAGCTTTTTAATAATTATAATTACGCCTTTTTACGTAGTTTAATTACTAGCTCGAAATCGGCTTTCTTTTTTATTATATAAAAAGTATTAATTACCTCGTTATTAATAATAAATTATTACGTTAAGGCTTATTATCGTAGTTTTTTACGACGTCTTACTAATAGTATTAGTACCTTTTTAGTAATTTTCTTTTCCTCGTCGTTTATTAATATTACTACGATAATTTTATTAAGAGTAATTTCTTATACCTCTACTACGGGTTATATAGTTTCTCCTAGCTCTTCCTCCTCTTATAAATTAGAAATTACTTTAATAAGATTTATATAGTATAGTCTAACTATTATAATTAATACTTTAAGTAGCTATTTACGATCTTCTATAACTATATAAGAGCGCTCGTTGATAAAAATTAATTTATATAACCTAGCTTATTATTAAATAATTTTATACTATACTTGTATATTTAAATTTAGTAATATATTTAAATTAACCCCTATATTAGGTTTATTATATATAATAACTACCTTATTAATTTATCTTTTTATGCTTACCTCGTATAGTACTTATATTACTTTTTTAACTACTCGGGCTCGTTAGCTTATATTTAATAATAGTAGCGAGGCTAAGGTCGTTTTTAAATATACTCTAAATACTAAAAGCGTCGGTATTAGCCCGTTATGCCCTATAGTATTATTATAATATTTAAGTACTATTTAAAAATATTTGTTATTAGTAAAATCGGGATTTTCCTATTTAATAATTCTAAACGCCCTTTTTAACTACTAATATACCCTTTTTACTTTTTTAATATTATAATACGCTTTAACGGGTATAAGTTTTAGCTATATACTATAGGCCGCCGTATTTTCCCTAAATTTTATTAACTTAAAATTAGTACTAACGTCGGTCTTAATACCGTTTAGCGGTCCTTAGTATATATCGATCTAGCTTTTTTATAGGGCTATCTATACTATCTTTACTTATAAATCTTAAAAAAATTGCCCTACTTAAAATAATATAGTTTTATTAATTATATATAGGACCGGTCGACTATTTAAATAAAAAATATTAATAACAATTTCCTAATTAAAGTTAAGTTTATTACGTAATTTAAATTTAAATTTACGTAGGCTCTGCGTATTTATTCAGTATTAGTAATATACTTTTATTAACTACTTTAGCGCCCCTATTTTAATATTATTATTACCCGATTATTTTAAGAAGTTATATAGCCTCGTAACCGAGGGGTACCCGAATTTCTAATATAGTTATCTAAGCTTATCTTTTATTAAGTAATTAATCGACTTCGTATTATTAATAAGCTTTATAAACACGTACCCCTATTATTTTTTAACTATTTTAAAGTACTTATTACTAAAAGTTCTATTTCTTATATTATTAAAAATAATACCTAGTTAGTTTATATTTTTTAGATATAAGAGAAATAGGGTATTAATAAGTAAAATATAAAAAGTTATCGTTCCGAAATACGTCTCTATTTTTACTATACTTAGAGTAACGATTTCCTTACCTAGGCTAAAGCTAATTCTCGTAATACTTACTATTAATATATTAAGTATTACTAGTACAATTTTTTATAGTACTTAGAATTACCCTTTCCCTCTTATTAACTATAATAATACTTTAGTATTTAGGATAATCCTTTAGAAATTATCTAGGCCGTACTTTTCGCTCGCGTAAAATACTTATATAAGCTTAGTATCTAAGTAATTTAGGTAGTATAAAGAGGACCTTTTTAGCTACCCCTAAAATTACTTAGTACTATCTTTTCTTTTAATATTAAAAAAAACCCTATTTTCTCTTTAGGTATTAAGAAAATAGAATTCGGCCCTATTAAATTCGTCCTTTTAGCTACCTTTATATTTATTATCTAAAGAACTTTCCCTCATTATCTATAAATAAAAGCCTACTTATTAAGAACTTTTATTACCTTTTATTTATTTAGCTTCGTATTTACTACTATATTTTCGGTATTTATATATAATTTTTATATCGTTATGTATTATTAATAACTTTAGGTAGTCTACTTCCTTTCTTACTAGCCGATTAGTACTAAATTTCGTATTAGTAGCGGCGACGAGCTATAAATTAAAATAAGTAGAATTATTAATTATCGTACTTTTAGTACTATATTTTACCTCTATATATCCTTTTATAACAATAGATTACCGTTAGTAATTATAAAAAGAAAATCCGGGTCGTTTACCCTTTTTCTAAATTCGTTAAAGCGATTATACGCCTTATTAACTTATACTTAGTTCTATAGTACGAATTCCTCTTTTATAATCGTCGCTATTAGTATTTTATATAGCTCTTATAATTATAATTATATTAATAGTACTCCTTACTTATAAAAGAATCTATTAACTACTTTTATAATTCCTAAGCTTATACTTACGAACTATTTATTTAGCTAATAGTTAAGGTCGTTTATAATTTCGTAAAATAGGGGTTACCCCTATAGCCCCTTTTTTTATAAACCTTAGTTAAATATATTAATACCGCGTTAATTTACTCGCTATTAAGTTAATCCGTAATTTTATATATTTACGTTCTTTAATAATCTAGGTTAATATTTACTTATTTATAAGGGATTAGGATTCTATTTAAAATCGGGGTGTTTTTTTTTTACCCTAACTTATTAAGGGCCGTATTATAGCTTATACTCGTATTAGTAATTACTAGCGTATTTAATCTTAATAAGGATATATTTAATCTGCGTATTAGTTATAATAAACCCGTACTTTTATTACTTAACGAATTTATTAAAGTCTAAGTAATTCTTATTTCTTCTTACTATTTTATTATTACTCTCGTTTTTATTATCTCTAGTAATTATTACTACCCCTCTAAATTACTAATTATCGTATTTATTAAGATCCTCTTTTTTATTTAATATAAAAGGGTAGGTTTTAATAGTTCCTTTTTTAATAATAGCGGTAGATTTTTATATTACTATAAAAAAACGAAATAATTAATCTTAGGATCTTTATTAATTACTAATTTCTACTATTCTATATACTTCTAGCCTCCTAAGCCTCGTACTCTACGTAATCTCTAAATTACTTCTTTTCTTAACTTACTTCTTTTAGGGTAGTATTTTATAATAATAGTTAAAAATAAACGCTAAGTAGCTCGTAGAGGAGCCGTATAAGTAGTTAAATATAGTTAGTAAAGTTAAGTCCTCTTTTTTATAAAATTACGAAGTTATTAAAAATACCTACCGATTATTATAAATCTTTACTACGTTAATTTTGCTCGTATTAAGTAAGGATAAATACCTTAGAGATCCTTTTTTTTATAGCCTCTTAGTACCCTATTTTATAGTTTTTTAAACGGTCTTTTTTATAGTTTAATTACGCTAATTTAGTAATTATCGCTCGCTAATAATCTTTCTTATTACTTAGTTAATTCTTTAAAATTAGTAATTTTATATTAAAAATTAGTAATATAAAAAAGAGCTCCTTAACGGCCCTCTAAAGGATTCTTTTCCTTTCTTTTGAAAGCTATATCTTTTTAACCTTTTTTTAAGTTAATTACTATTTTAATAAGAAGTCGTAAGACGTTTTTAGAGTAGCTACCTTTTTTCTTATAGTAAGTTAGCTTCCGATACTCGTAATACTTATCCCTCGATACTATTAAAACTTCTAAATCCCCTCCTCTCTTATCGGACCGTCTCTTATATTATATTCCTAAGTAATACTCGGAGGGTAATTAAGGGAGCTATAAATAGGTTATTTAGATCGCGGGCTTCGAGGTCGTATTTATAAAACCCTCGTTATAATAGACCTTTTTATATATTATAAATCTCTTAGTTTTATAATTCTTATACGGGTTCTTATTTTGCTTATTAAAAATATTTACTATACTTAAGGAATCCTTTTTTTAATTACGTAATACTTTTTTATATTATATTATTAAGCTCGTTCGTCGTACTAATTAATTAGGTAAGTAGTTATTACGTAGGTATTTCTTTTTACTAATTTAACTAGCTAGCTCTTAATTACGGGCCGGCTACGGGAGAGTTATTTTAGTAAAAGGGCTACTTAAGTTAATACTAAAAAACTAGTTACTTAAGCGGTTTTATTAATTAGTATAGTTTAATATAATAAACGTTAACTTCTCGTTAATAATAAAGGGTTATAATTACTTAATTCCGTACGGTATTTAAGAATTACTTCTTTTTTTATTTATTTTTATAGGGTTAATTAATACGAATCTCCTATCCCGTACGGTATTAAGAAGTCGTCTCTTTTACGTAGTAAGATACTTTACTAATTTATAATAATAGAATTTAATTATTAATTAGTATTAGTATCCTTATTATAAAGTAATTAGTTCGAACTATAAGTTAACGAAGAGATTAATTAAACTAAATAAATTTCTATATAAATATAAAAAGGAGGTTCTAATTATAAGTTAAGTAGGCCGCGATAATCGTAAGTAAGGGCCGTAGTTAGCCCCTGCGCGGGCTGCCGTACGTCGAGGTCGAATTAGACTTCTAATCTAATAATAAAAAATAAGTATAAAGTACGCTCTAATATAGAAAATATAAGTAAAATAGGCCTTAGTAATTATATAACCGAGGTTACGTAACGTATAATAAGGCTATAGATACTTAAAGCTATTACGACAATGGCCCACTTAACTAATAGAAATAGATCGAAGTTAAGAAATCGGTTAACAAGATTTAACGGCTTGTGCTTCTTATATATAAGCATAATGACGCAGCAAAAGCCTGTTAATCTAATTACGTCCAGTAGTAGACAAGGGCTAACATCATTAATAAGTTCAAAGGAAGATGCTTAGTATTACGATATATAGTGCGACGTGGTTCAAAGTTTGCAGAACATGGATATCTCTCATTCTTCAAGTCGTTTACGAGCTTTAGTGTGTCACTTTGATGCTACGGTGATACTGCCCTCGGACTCAAACCCATCCACTCGAGGGAGATGGATTCGAGCCCTATGTGAACACACTGACATTGACAGGGGATTTAGCCTACATAGTCTGTCAAGCCGCGGTACTGGGGAATCCAAGCGTCATTTCACGGGGGAGATCCCGGACCGGGGGAACCGGGCTAGCCCATTCATGGGCCACACCACTTAGTGATATTACAACAAGGCCAAAGGAATAATTGCCGTGTGGTTGCACCCACGCTTTGCTGCCGACAATTTTGCCCAGGCGTCACCGGGGCCGAACATCTCGGCGGCCAAAAGCAGGGTGCCGAGAGTTGTGGGAGTTGGGTAGATCCAGTACATACTGCTGAAACAGCACCCCCAAAAGACTATACCGGCGCGATATTATCGACAAGGGCTCTACAATAGAGTTTATCACCACCAGATGTATATCACGGCTGACAATTCCGTCGCTTTCGTCCGGTAGACAGATTTCTTTAACTCGGAGCTCTCGGCCTCTTTTCGACATTCATCCGTTGCGGCCATACGTTGTGCAAATCATTCATCACCGTTAGTCTCGAGATTGTCTACTGGATGGCAACTTTTTCTGCAACACACGACAAAATATCAAGCACCATGGAGCAGCCATATTTGCAGTACGGTCCCAGCCATAACAGCCACAACGAACTGAGCACCTACCCCGAAGCTGAGCCGCGAAGCATGGACTGCTCATACACTATGGGGCCTTCTTCTACCTACACCGGAGAATGGTTTCAGCCCACGTTGCATCCAGATTCCGTCGCCTCCATCTATCAGCCTTTGCCATATCTAGGCACGACCTCCGGCGCCATGTCACACTACGATCCCAACCATCTGGTCGAGGCCAGCAACACGCATATTCTCGCGCACTCAACACCGCCAATGATGCAAGCAGCTGTGGCGTCGCCCAGCTGGGAGCTTTTGAGCTCCAGCGAGGGCTCTCAGAGCCCGGGAGAGGAACGCGAGGAGGAGGTCTGGGAGCCAGGAGACCTTCGTCGGATGGGTTATCTCGACGCCAGCGGCAACTGGCGCTGCAAGTTTGAGGGGTGTCGATCCTCACGCGTATTCATGCGTGCGTGCGACCTGAGGAAACACTTTCGTGGACACGACAAGTACTTCTTCTGCACGGAGAAGCCTTGTGCGAATGCCGGTGTGGGATTTGCGACTCGAAAAGACTATCAGCGACATATGGGCTCCCACAGGCCGACGATCAAGTGTCCCCATCAAGATTGTGGGAGAATTTTCAGTCGAAAAGACAATATGGTACGTTGTGCCCGCATTTACTTCGCGTTACATATTCAGTTTACGAAAGTAAACTTTGTTTAAAAACTTGGGCTAACACGACTTGCAGAGAGAACACTTCAAGAAAATTCACTTGCGACTGCGAAACAATTTGTTTCCTCGACCTTGCCGCCGGCCTCGTCGTGGTGAACGTTCAAAATCCCCTGTCCTGAAAGTCGAGACTGAGTAGCTTTGGATTTCATTCAGGTGGCGTCGAGAATTACCATTGTATGAGACACTTGGAACTTAATTACCAGCAGGCCGCATGGTGTTTGGAGAATAAGGGTATAGCTAGTTGCTAAGTCGGTTTCGTAGTCTATCTTGGGGGCTGAGCACTGAGTTGCGGAAACAAATCATATGAATAGAAAGATCTAAAATAAAAGCGTTTGATTGACAGATTCATGCGACCATTGAGATTGTACCGTACAGCCCTGCGGGAAAGTCCTTGCGCCAAGGCGTCAGCCCTCGCCCCCTATCCGTCCCCCTCTGTTTTAGTACAACCCAAGGTAGGGCGGCCATCACCTCATCCCGTAGACTCAACTTGCGATCATGTCTCTTTGATAACCCCTCGCCTAGTTTACGCCCAAGAATTGCAAAATACCAGAATCGTCAACGATGCGAGGCATAAGTTGCGCGCTCCAGGACTCGGACCTTCTGGGCCTGGAAGGCCTGGTCTGATGATTGGCAGCAACTTGTTTACCACGAAATGCCAGAATCGGAAATGTCGAAACATTAGGTAAGAGCTGATTAACTTTCCATTGGTCTCAATTCCGTCCGAAGTCAATTTCTGGTCCGTATCAAATGCCCACCCTTCTTTTGGTTCCGCTCGAAATCTCCGACTTGTTTGACATTGTCGGCGATAATTACGCTAGCATTGTTAGCAAGGTGGCTGGGGAGGCAAAGGGTAATAATCCGCCGGGTAACGTCTAATCCGAATAGAGCTTTTGTTTTCTTCCAAAAAGGCTTCTAGACCCTTTCTCTGGCTTAAGTTTCCGGCGGGTCGATTCGGCGACGTGCCGATGAAGCTTTGTCGTATGCTGGAACTGTATTGGGGGTGCTTCTTTGTAGGCAATTGAATCCGCCGCTTCGACCTCGCCGTGACGATGATCTTACAATGCCGAAGCTAATTCTAAACAGTTCATATAATTCTTTATGGAGAGTTGTCTTCCACTGAAAGTAAAGCACATACGCTGCCCAGAAAAGACTCTAACTCTCGGCCCAAAAGACTTCCACATTACACACATGGACCCAAGAAGTTGACATTTCCATCCTACAAACCTCGTCAATCAATCTTCTGAAACTATCGCCAAGTGACGGCTATGAACATTCCATTGCCGAATCTCCTGTGGGGAGAGCAACGACATACTCCAAGCCAAGCTTCACAGCCTTGCCAGCATTGAGCTTCACCTGCCACTCCACTTGGCCTTGACGCCCCTTCAACGTTGCCGTCGCCTGGCCCCAGTCAATATCCTGCTTACTCTCGCGAGCGGGCTGCCCGGTGGAGACCCCTGAACCGTCGACAACAAGCCCCTTGGGTGCCAAGACATCCACCCTGAGACGCTCGTCTTCCGACACGGGAACCTGGTCCAGCACAAGAAGCGAGACGGGTTTACCCGCCGAAGCACGGGAGTTGAAAATGGTGATGCTGCGGCTGTACACGGAGCTGTTCTCCTTGGAAAAGAGCCCTGTCGTCGTTCGTCGGACGTCAACCTTGGGGTAGTTGACCTTGATCGCCGGGTCGATGCCGAGACCCAGGGAAAAGACATCACCGGCGCTACAGCGCGGCAAGTGGGTGCGGCCCATGAAGGTACCGTCGAGAGTGAGACCTGCTTCAGCCCGGAGCAATGTCAGGCGGCTGCTATTGCGAATTCGCGATTTGAGGTAGGCAACGGGTTTGTACTTCGCAATGATGGTATGGCTGAAGGCGACGTTGGAGAAGCTGATACGAGCGACTCGCTGCTTGGATGCCGTAGGACGAGGCGGCAACGTCTTTGTACCGGGAAGGTCGTAGGTTGTAGTGAATCCCGTCTCTTCGATAGTAGATTCTTGGAAATCGAGGTCTTCGTCTTCCTCGGATACTTCGGATCCCATGAACTCTTGAGTTGTCCTCTGAGGTCTCCATTGATGAGGCGAAGGAGCTGATCCACTTTGGTGCATTCGCTGCATTTGTGGCATTTGCTGCATCTGCTGCATCTGTTGCACCTGCATCTGTTGCGCCTGCATTTGCGCCTGTATCTGATCCTGGTGCTGTGACTGTCCTTGCCCTTGCGCTGGATACATCATTCGTCGGTGCTTGGAATCTTGGTTAAGTACCATCAGGCCCTTCTGGTAATCCGCGAGATTCGTGGCGCTGTTGCTGACATTATTGTAGTCCACGCCGAACAAATCATTGCGAGGTTTTTGGGGCTGTGCTTTCGTCTGTTGAGCACGCCACCATTCACTTCGTTGCTGGCGTTCCTCCCTACTGGAAAGGATGTCCGTCCCGTTTGCGTTGCCTTCTTTTGGTGCCAACTTGATGTTCCAAGGCTTGAGCGTGGGTATGGCATTCTCGAGCCCGGCAAATGTGGCTTGAGAAGTCGAAAGGATAACTTTGCAGTTGCTCCACGTCTCGGAAGTTTTGTTGGTGATGCGGGCGTCGTAGCACAGTGTGCCCGTGTTGTTTGTGGTGAACAATTGCAAGTCATAGCTTGGAGCCCAGAATGCGGAAGATGTCACATATGACAGTGATAAGTCGCACTTGATGTCTCTTCCCTCGTCGGTCTTCTCAGGAGCTGGCGTCCAGGCCTGGGCTGTCTCACTCGACACCGATGTACGACGAGAGGATGATGGGGTGAAAGCCATTACCTCGAGAGACACCCGGACAGAGTAACACAACTTGGGCCAAAAGCGCTCCCGCTCCGCCCGAATCCGAGCTTTCTCCTTCTTTAACTTCGCTCTCTCCCTAGCATCCTTTTGCGCCTGTCTGTCCCGCTCCTTCCGGGCTTTCTTCATTGCACGAGTCGCGTCTGCCGCCTCTCTCTTTTCTCTCTTCACAAGCCGAGTTTCTTGCTTGAGAGCAATGCTGAGGCGCTTCATATTGTCCTGTCCGCGGGTGACTCCGGCCACGTGGTCTTGGAAGATTCGTTCTCGCTCAGCTCGGTAAGTTTCGATGCTGTCAGCGATGTTGACGCTTTCTTTGCTCTCGAGTGAAGCTCCGTGAGCATCGAGGATCTTGAGACGATTGGCTGCGCTTTCGACTACTTCTTTGGCGCTGCGTTCCTCGTCTCTCAGCTGTCTTATCCGGGCTCGCACTTTGTCGAGGGGCGACGGTTCTGTCTCCTCCGATTCTTCTTCATCTTCTCCGTCTTCTTCGTGAGGGACATCGGCATCCGACATTTCGTCATCAGAGTCAGGATAGACATCTTGGAAGCTCTCGCGGTTGGGGATAAGCTCAATGGCGATGTCGGTGATGATGGCTGAGCCGGCCCCGTCTACCTTGATTGTAGACTCATCAATTGTGGGTGTAAGACCGAATATGGTGATTTCGTTAGCGCCGGGCTAGTTCTTCGTTAGTTGTGGGACGAGACACCGCAGGGGACACAGGTATCCTCACCTTCAGTTGCAGGTTGCGCAAGTCCCTCACGACTTGAGCACTGTTGGGATAGAGTGTGACGGATCGGGTGGTCAAGTCTCGCACATGGTACTCCTTGTTGTGAGTAATGTCTGACATTTTGGATGACTTTCGTGGTCTCGCTGATATGAGTGTATTGGCAACTTGGCTCTAGTGGGGAAACTACAAGACCTGAACGAGTGTAACAATTGGTGAAATTCAACGAGAAGAGGGGGGAGGGGGGACCGAGAAGAGAGTAAGTGAGAAGAAATTGAGTTGAATTGATGCCAGTTAGCAGGACAGAATTTCGGAGGGCATTGGTATGGTACTTATAGTTGTGGTTGGAGGCGGAAACGAGGCAATGCAAACCAGCGGCCAAGAATAGGGTGGCCGCATCCTGTTGCCTGATGAGCTAGACAACTGCTGCGGAATTCCATCGTCTCCCCCGCTCAAACTTTCATCCGAGAACTAGGGAGCCGATAAGTGCTCGAAATCGATTTAATACGTCTACATAACCATTTCGATCTGGATTGAAGTTTGAAAGACTCAGGAACTTCGATGCCTGTAATAGGGATGTGTTTCCCGATTGACGAAATGCCCATAGGGAAAAAATGAGTCGCTACACATGATGAAGGTGCATAAATACGGTAGAAACAGGCTGCCATATTTAAAACCAGGATGGTGACTGACCAGTCTACCCTAATGATACAACTTTTTGACCTTCTCGTTCATGAAAAACCCCAGTTGGTCGGCGTCTTTTGGCACATGCTTCGGGTGTAGCATCTCTGGGTCAAGTACTCAGCTCAGCCAATTCGCCTCTTCCTTTACTTCTGCGGACCAGCGTCGAGTCTTCGTCGCTCGTCTCTAGCAATCCGTCCACGCTGAGTAAAATAACATGGAGGCAAGACGGATCATCCATCAAAATGCCAGCGGTTTGACTATCTGAATTTCGATGCAGATATGAAGGTGACAAAGGACAGATTAGCACACAGGTTGACGCAAGTTGGCGGCTGTTGCTCTGCGACACTACCATTTCTTTCATGTTTTAATGACAATTTAGCAGTGCGAGCTTACGCGAACATTAACCTCAATTCATAGGCCTGCGACATAGCGCGAGGTTCCTTTTTCATTATTAGCCTACTGAAGTCGGTCGTGACGACTAGATAAGTCTAAGTCTTCTCTTCTTCTTTTCCAAACTGGACAAATCACAATCAGCGAGACCGTACTCCAGGCCATCAACTAGATCCACCCAGGATATCATTATTTTTACTCCACTCCCACTCCAGAGAAGTTACGCGACGATGCTTTAGAGAAGCATCGCCATCCCAGCCACAAGACTAACAGCCACCGCCATAGCAGCAGCGCATCCAGCACCTACTCTACCAGCGTCAGCCATGACGTTTCCGCTGGACGTCAAAAACGGCTTCTCTGCGACGACGCGGATGTTATCGACGAGCCGGTCTTTATCAGGCGTGTACGTCGATTCCACAAAGTTACACTCCTTCATGATGAAGTCCAGGTCTATTTCCCGTTAGTCCGCATTTCGAAACCAACCAAGCCCCTCTTTTAAGGGTAAGGAGTAGTAGAAGAATATTGCACTCACTGTTTGCCCGGTTTCCAGTCTTCCGGATACAACTCTGACAAAGCCCAGCCAGCAACTGCACGTCGAAGCTCTTATTCGAACAAGTACACTGCTTCTCGGCTTCTTCACGGTCGTTAGGCGACTTGTTATCCGGTTGCTTCTCCGAGCCCGGTCCCATGATGGGTATCGCAGCCGGGTTGCTCATAGACGCCTGAGGAGGTTGAAGCTGCTGTGGTGGTGTCGGCTGGAGCATCGGGGGTGTGGTTTGCTGAGATGATGAAGGAGCGGGTTGCTCTTGCGGTGGCGGTGGCGGTGGCGGACGCTGAGGCTGCTGCTGTGGCGGCGGTTGTTGGGCTGGAGGTTGCTGAGGCGCGGGCCTTGACGTCGGTGATGGTGGAGGAGGAGGTGGCGGTTGTTGAGGTCTCGGGGCTGTGATCACCGGAGGCGGCTGAACCGGAGGCGGTGCTTGGATCGGGGCCGGAGCTTGCACCGGAGGTGGGGCCTGAACGGGCGGGGGAGCCTGTACCGGTGGAGGCGGCGGTGGCGGCGCCGGAGTGGGTGTCGTCGGCGCCGACACAGTCAGGAACACAGTCGATGTGATCAAGACAGGCACAGGCGGCGGTACCTGTGGCGGAGGATCTGTTGATGGCGTCGCCTGTGGTGGAGGAGGAGGCGGTGCCGAGGGTGTAGGTGTGTTCTGGGCATCCGGCGTACTCGTGCTCAACGGAATCTCCGGTGCGGGGGCAGAAAAGGGCAGCGTGGCAATGAAACCGGGTGTAGCATCCACGGCCGGCTGCTGCGCGTCTTGGGCAGGTTGTTGCGCATCTTGAGGAGGCTGTTGTGCAACATTTGTAGCTTGAGGCTCGTCTAGGCCGGGTGCCGATGCCTCGACCGCGTCGTTTGGGTTTGGTCTGCGGTGGTGGTGGCGGCGAACGACTCCGTGTGCGCCTGCTGGTGATGGTCTTTTCGCCTGTCGTCTTTCTGGCGGCGGTCTGTATTGCGGTGCGTCGAATTTCCTCCTCTTCAGTCTCTTGAGCTCGTCGAAGGTATTGTCAACGTCGCATTTGAAAGTAAGCTCGACGATGGGCCCGCAGATTGTTGCGCATTCGACGGGGACGTCGTCGACGTGGACTTCTCTGGCACCCGCTAGCACCGCGAGGCCCGAGAAGACCAGAACTGATGCTTCTTTTCCTCTCATCCTGTCCGGTCCTAAATATTCTCGGCAAAGCACGGATTGAAAACTCTCAAGGTCAATGAGAAGGTATCGAAGGACACATAGGAGAATCAACTCCTTTCGCTCGCTGGTCGCAGAATTATGGCAAAGTCACGATACAATCACACGCAAATCAATAGAAAGAAGATCATCCGCACATCATCCAAAGGAAAAATAGGTACTCCAAGCCCCAACACCTATATCAGACAGTCACATCTCTCCCTACAGGCCGTCTCTCACACGCCAGATCCTCAGACTCAGGACGCAGCCGCTTCCCGCACACAGCAGACATGGATGAAACGGCAGCTCAAGCTTCAGAAGGGAAAGGGAAAAAAGGTTGGACGGAAGGAAAACCAAACACTCCCAGTGCTTACTACCCCGGACCTGACGAAATTGGCCACCCGGCGCGCCTATCAAGCTTCAAGACGGTGCAGAATACTCTAAAAGAAAGTTGTGGACCAGGAGGGGGGGCAAGATGAGGCACAAGGGGCACAAGGGGTAGTGTGCGTGGGAGATTGTGAGCTGGTGAGGAACGCAAGACGGCTTCATACCCAAACTGGCAAAATCTGGGTTCGAACGACTCGTCTTACATGTCTCGGAAACAAAACCATCGCATGGGGAGAGGCTAGGAGGAGGGGAACAGGGGGAAGCACAATCCCTACCCACATCCTCTCTCCCTCTATCCACGGATCTTCACTAACCCCAGTGCCCAAGTCCTGGACTCCTGACTGAGACTCGAGACTCGTGCGCGCTGGGTGGGAAGAGTGCAACGTGAAACGCGAACAGACCGCGCCGACTCGCCAATCGCAATGCATCACGATGGCCGCGGACATGGTCCATCCTCTCAATGCTTCCCATGGAATGGGGACGCTGGCGATCAGAAACAGTCCACCATGGTAGAATCAGGAGAGTCGGTTGATGCACGTAGCAGCTGGTATCTGAGGCTCTGCGTTGATGACGAGCCTATTAATGTTTATTTTACTAGTGCCCCGCGAGGTTTTGAAACAGTCCTCGCTTGCTTGAACTTGTGGTCAAAATTATGTAGCCGATAATCGTAAAGGTAGATGATGAGCAGTCAGAGAAAGCAGTCAGTGAGAAGATAAGAAAGCAGTGAAGCTGGCATGTAGCGCAGCTCATGGTGAGCATTCCGAGTCTAGAACCCGCAATCTCCCTCCTGCACGCTCCTCAGACGAACTCGCGAGCCGGATGTGAGGAGTTCCTTTTGGATGCTAAGAAATATCTCAAGCTTTCAACGTGAAACGGCAACTTGAGGATGGGACGAAAAGAAGAGCACACGTATCGGATGCGCATTGAGGAAAGCGAAGTAAGCTTCTAGGACACAGCTGCTGGTGCTTGCGGACTTTATTCCGTTCATGTCGGCACTAGTTCTGCCTTTTTCATTTGAGTCAGTCTCTAAATAGCTATCGCTAGCTTAGAGGATGAGTTCCTGAATTGTGATGATCGAGCTGTCAATACTCTTGCCAACTGGGCTCATGGTCTCTCACGATAGCTTCTGTTGATGGTGGCTTTCTTTACGACCCTCAATTGTCTCATAGAATATTAGGTAAGATATAGTCTATACTTCTTCCACAAGTCCCCATAAGAAGAGCAAAGCTCAACTCCTCCCCCGTCTCCCAACACTCTCAACTCGAACCCCCAGCTTGGCCATCTCATCAGCATCAATCACCCCTCTCCCATCAAACACCCACCTCGGAACCTGCATATCGCCCGCCACCCTCTCCCAGTCAACCCTCTCCTTGGCCGTCTGCCCCTCTTCCGCCCCCGGTCCATGACTGGCAAGTCCCGAGACCTTGCAGTCCTCCTCCTCCGCCCGACAATCCGGGCAATCTCCCGAACAAGCAGGCTCAGCAACGTATCGCCCGAGTGGATCATCCAAAGTCGCCGCGCCCATCTCCCCCTTGCCCAGCGCTGGTCTCACATCCGACTGCCGAAGCTCTTGACCGGCCCCCTCCGCCGCCCGCGATGTCGTGCTTCCGCGGGGAGAAGAAGGTTCAGAAGGTGCAGAACCCGGCGTATCCCTGACGCCGAGCCCACCCGTGTTCCGAAACTCGTCAAACTCGGTGGTGATGAGAACCGCGTTACTACCACGACAAGCGTCGTACGCGTTCCCGTACACAACCAAGGGTCCAGTGCCACCGCCGTCGTCCTTTGACATTGTCGTCTGTGGGCCGCAGAACTGCTGGATCTCCGCTTGAATCACGAGAGGATTACAGCACGGATCAAACACCGCAATCTCCCGTGGTCCCTCCTCCGACAGCGCCCGAATAATCTCCAGCGCAGGCGACTCCCTCGTATCCGACGTATCCTTCTTGAAAGCATACCCGAGGACAGTAATCTTCTTCCCAGCCAGGGTATTATTCAAACACTTGACCACGCGCCTCGTGAACCTCTCGCGGGCGTACTCGTTCATCTTGACCACCTGCCGCCAATACTCCCCCACCTCGTCGAGATCAAGCGACTCGGCAAGGTACACCAGGCTCAAGATATCTTTCTTGAAACAACTGCCCCCGAACCCGATGCCCGCTTTCAGAAACCTGTCCCCGATACGTGGGTCCCGGCCCACGGAAGCAGCAACTTCATCTACATCCGCGCCCGTCCGCTCGCAGATTGCGCTGATGGAGTTGATACTGCTTATCCGCTGCGCGAGCATCGCGTTGGCGACTAGCTTCGCGAGCTCAGATGACCAGACGTTTGTCGTGAGGATGCGTGCGCGGGGGACCCAGGCAGCGTATACACTCGCCAGCGCCTCGGCTGCGCGATGACCCGAGGGCGTCGTGTCTGCGCCGATGAGGACGCGGTCTGGGTGCAGGAGGTCGTTTATGGCTGTGCCTGCGGCGAGGAACTCTGGGTTGGAGAGGATTTCAAAGTGTACGCCAGGTCGATGGGCGGCGAGCTGTGGGAGGTGCTGCGTTAGCTACCCTGTTGACGTATTTTGTGAGCTCACTCGCCGATGATGTGGACTCACAGTCTCTCGCACAAGCTCCGCGGTCCGGCATGGCACGGTAGACTTTTCTACGATAATGGCGCCCGGTCGTGCATGTCTGGCCACCTCGGCGGTGACTGCTTCAAAGGCCGCCATGTCGGTCGCGCTGCCGGCGCCATGACCCCGCGTCTTCGTCGGCGTGTTGACCGCGATGAGGACCACGTCCGCTTCTGAGATGCATTTCGAGACGTCTGTCGAAAAGAAGAGATTCGGCTGCCTAGGAGGGGCCGAGATGTTGCTGATGATGTTTTCACCACATTGACTTCCGCACTCAGATGTGACTGATGACGATGGCGAAAAAGTTTCACAGTGTCCCGGCCTGGCGTGATCGCCGGAGACAGATGCTGAGTCTTCCTTGGTACCGTCCCTGGCGACTCGGACAATATCTCGTAGCCCAGGCTCGTAGATGGGAGGATGCTTCGAGTTCCACCTCCTGATCCGGCGCTCATCTCTATCCACGATCGTGACGCGGATGTTAGGATTCTTGAACGCGATAACCGCCGCCGTAGGCCCCCCTGCACTAAAGGTCAATTTCCTGAGTTCATGGGACTACCCATCGTATAATTGAGACTTACCCACGTAGCCAGCGCCTATACAACAGATGTTGCGAACCGGACCGTTGCCACTGTTTCCAGCGGAGCTCACCTCCTCGGCCTTCGTATCGAGCTGAGGAAATACATCCTCGCCAGCTTCTTCGCCTTCAATGACCAGCTGGCTCGCCGCTCTGACGACAGGACTGAAAGTGCAACTTCCCTCAGGTGTCGTTGGAACCGTAGACGCCGCTCGCTCATACACATCTTCATTCCCAAGGACAACGTTGATATCGTAAATATCCGTCATTGTCACAGCCGTAATCAAGCAATTTGAGCAGACCTTGTCCCAGCTATCGCTGTCTCTGGTCTCCAGAACCCGATCTGTATATACCCCCAAAT
Organism: Colletotrichum cuscutae; assembly: GCA_030869315.1. Lineage (NCBI taxonomy): Eukaryota > Fungi > Ascomycota > Sordariomycetes > Glomerellales > Glomerellaceae > Colletotrichum > Colletotrichum cuscutae. The sequence continues at coordinate 80,283 of MPDP01000046.1, read as the reverse complement.
CGCTTCAATCCGAAAAGCACGATAGCCAAACTCGCCCGGCTAGCTGGCTGGTGATTTCGTCCGATGGTAAAAAAGGGCGTTCGTTTCACTATCATCAATTAGGAAAGGTCCCCCAAACGGTGGCGGCCGTGCGGGAACGAACCGGTCTGGCTGTAGACCTGACGTGGCTTTTCAAGGCGCGCTGGTGCTCGATTTAGCAACCGTCCGTCTGATGATCGAGCTTTTGACTGACCTAAAAGCCAGTGATGAACGATGAACAATGAGCCCTTTATCAGCTTCAAGAGCTTGACGCGCGTCAATGTAGGGTGATGGTGATTGAGGAGACGCGGCGCGGCGGTCAAAGTTGCCGGTTTCCGAGAATGTGATGTAAGTTGGGGGGGAGATGGAGGTTATAGCTAGATGTGGGATGGATCCTATGTAGATTGGAGGTGTAATATGGCATAAAGAGCTTCCGGCAAAGAGTTCATGCGACGTCTGAACATGAAAAATGGCAGCGTCGACATGACCTTTGTAGGGTCGGGTCGACGAAAATGCTAGTTTGTACTTTGATCCCGATAACGGCCGAGCGTATGGCGAGTTGCCGATGAATGCATAGCTACGAGTTGACAACAGCACGGCTTATCGTCGAGTATCAAGGCAGTTGGCCATGAGATCTCCGTCGAGAACATCACGATGGCCCCTGCCCCGCTACGATGACCCCTCCAACTGATAGCACTTCGAGCCGGCACGGCTGATGGGAATTCAGCGGATTGCATCCTCGCAAAGATCCAATCGTGCGGGCGACAGACCACGATTCGTCAGGCTTGGGCGAGATAGCCGTGGAATCTACACCAGAATGTGTAAATCGTGTAAAAGAGGTTGCCGATAAACCTCACCCAACCGGAGGGGCCACGGGCATCTAGATACAGCCCGCGATTCGCCTTCTCGACGACCTTTTCCCATGTGTATGAATCAGGAACTTGTCATGTGGGCAATCTTTCACAGACAACTGAGAAATGTGACCTTTCGATCGTCTTTGTACCTCAAGAAAGATGTCGCCGTTTCGCTGATTGGTTCTCATCCACCGAAGCGGAAATGTGCCGCGTTCCAGGCATCTGATTGGCTGTTGACCTAATGTCTCGCGATTTGTGAATTTAGTATCACCTCAGCTCTGTACGAAAACAGGTCTCCCCTCCAAAACAAGAACAAGAAGGTCGAAGGCTTGGCGCGTGGGTTCTCTGGCCCAATTAAGCATATATGCATATGTAGTTTTGCTTGATCCCATCGTTGATCGTCATCAAGGACTCGATATCAATCCTTGCCCCTCAGCTATGCGGCTTTAGATGTGCATATCAGACTTGGAATACCGACCAGATATTCATAGACATGAAGAGATCATAAACACAATCTCCAAATATCTGGCGGGGTCAAGGAAAGGGTGGTCACTTCATAGTTCCCGTGATATGGTCTCACCAGTCTCAACCACAGGAGCCAACCATCAAAGAAGAATGATTCGGGAACAATTCCACAAGCAACCGGGATCGGCTTCTGGACCCTGCAGCGATGCACCCGACAATCTTTAATGAATTGCCCCGCCCCCACTGCGTTTGCGGTCGGCCAGAGAAGCTTGCCATGTGGTCCAGCGCGACACATCGACAGGCTCTTTCATTCGAGTCTCGTCTGCCCCTCCCCCGCCGCACATCATCACAGGTACCTGCGTGATAGTACACCTAGCACGGTGAGACATCTAGGTCGCTTGACCTGTACGCATCTTCTGCAGTCCGAACATCGCAGCCATGGGCGAAGGAGATATCAGAAGGCCAAGCGCCGCCTACGGCGCATTCCCCTCATACTCGGCGAACGCCATCATTTTCCTTACACTGCACGCAAGACCTGCGGTTTTTCAGCTCCGCAATAATCGCTAGCAGGCCATATTACTGACCGTCGCTGCGAGACTTTCGAGTGATTCTTCGGTAAGATGCAGGCCCTGTGATGGAAGTGTAAATCCAGCTAACATGGTAACTGGCCTAGGCATTGTAGCCACCGGCAATGGCAGAACCTCTTCTACCCAAGAGCTACGGCACCATGCCGCGGTACCCAGCTCACGACAACTCTATATTCCCATCTTCATTACGAGGCAAGCGCATTCTGCTCTGCACAGAATCTTTCGGCCCCGTCAATGGCGTTAGCCGGACGACATTGATGCTTGTCGAACACCTGCGATCCCACGGCGCACTCGTCGCCGTGGTGGCGCCACACAACCATACCCTACACAACACCTTCTCTCCGGCAACAGAAGATGACGGTCAGGTCGAAGTGCGCCTTCAGGGATACCCACTGCCCTTCAACCCTGAGCTCTCTGTCGTTTATCCAGTACGAGTATCTGCCCTCTTCGCGAGGACCTTTGGGTCGGGCAGCCCGCCCGACCTGATCTACCTCGCCTCGCCGGCATCACTGGGCTTCCAAGTGATGCTGCAGCTCCAACAACAGCCAAAAGAGAGACGGGTGCCGGTGATCTGCAACTTTCAGACCGACCTGGCCGGATACTGCGCCATCCTCTTCCCTCACCCCTTCAGCACCATGGCTGTCTTCGCTTTCGCCATGGTCCAGAGCTTTCTGTTCCAGCACGAGTCAATCAAGACCATTTTCTACCCCTCACGCTTCGTGCGCAAGTATCTCGAGGCCCAGGGGGTCCAGAGCTCCAAGCTTGAGGTGCTACGACGAGGCGTCAAAACAGAGGTGTTCCGACCAGAGATGCGAAACGAGGCGTTGAGGAAGCAGATCGCACCGAATGGAGAGATCATTCTGATATGTGTATCCAGGGTGGCGGGTGAGAAGGGGTTCGACTTTCTCGCCAAGGCAGTAAAGGAACTCGATGCAAGGGGCCTCCGTTTCAAGCTCTATGTCGTGGGCGGGAACCGTAATGCAGAAGTCGAAAGAGAGGTTCACGAGATGTTTGACCCTCTGAGGGACCAAGGCAAAGTCATATTCGCCGGGTTCAAGACCGGAGACGACCTGGCGACGGCGTACGCATCGGGCGACATTTTCCTCCACTGCTCCGTCACCGAAACCTTTGGCTTGGTCGTCCTGGAGTCCATGGCAAGCGGCGTTCCGGTGGTCGCTCGCGATGAGGGCGGGCCAAGCGATATCATCGACAATGGCCGCTCGGGATACCTTGTATCACCCAACGACCTGGACACGTTTGTCGACAAGGTCATGTACCTCTCCAAAGACAGAGACTGTCGGGAGGCTATGGCCGCGCAGGCTCGAGCGATGGCGTGTGAGGCTACTTGGGAGAAGATCAACAATCAAGTCGCCTGGAGGATGGTTGACACCATTGAAGAGCGAGAGCGAGAAAAGGCCCAGATCACCCATCAGCGTTCGTCCATCGCCATGCAAGCCAGCCAGCTTGTACCAGTATACAGCTGGCTGCTCATAAACAACGCTATGCGTGACGTTGTGGTGGGCAGAATAGTAGATGCCAAGCTTGTGGGCGGGTTCGGCGTCGTCATGACTTTCTGGTTCTTTACGGGCATGTATCTGGCGTTTACTGAGGCGGCTCTTTGGACCAAGGGCAAGTTGCCACGATACTGGGGCCAGCGAGTGACGGAGTAATGGCACGGAATGGTTGGTTTGATTTTCATTCAAGGGCGCCGATGCGATACTTCCAGGAGCGAGACAGGTTCATTGGTGTTTTGTGGCTTGATATTGGCGTTTGGCGATGTCTTGGTAATTTGGTAGTATTTGCGACGTGGGGGCACTAGTAGCAAATACCTCCTTAGTCGTCAATGATGATCTTTGAACTGTAAGCGTTATCGTGACAATCCAGTAATGGACCGTCGATTTTGAGATGAACCGTTAATGCTTGCCGCGGTAGCCGAGTATTCCACCGTGGCCGCGTCATTGAAGGCCCGTGAGGCACCGGGTTGACGAGTCTACCGCCGGTGGTCCGTAGAATACTCCTACCGATATCGAAGAGATGGCCCCTGTTCCCACTGCCGCTCTCACCTTATTACAACGACTGTGAGTTATCGTCAAGGGGGCCGGAAGGTGGGCGGGCGCGATAAACCGTGCCTGGGCCAGCTGGGTCCCGAAACCGGTCGCACCAGGAGCGACCAGGAGATGGAGGAGGCGTTTCGGGCTTCGGCCACGGTGTGGTTCTCGCGGTCGCGATGGAACGTCGTTGCTTTTCCTCGGCGGCCAAGAGCCGAATCTTGAAGTGACCAAGCCCCTACCCCGTGCTGTGGTAGCCTGTAGGTATTTGTAGGTAATGATGCGGGTTTGCGTAGTGTGTGGTCTGGGCGTATTGTACGGATAGAGATGTTGACAGATCGCGGGGATATTTCTGATAGCGGCGGCGATCAATCTTATTCAGTGGCTGACATTTATTGCTCTCCCACAAGCTCACCGCACCAGATCTCCGTGTCCTGAGATTGAGGGCGAGCCAGCTTCTCCCGGTAGATGGGCCATTGGGCAGGGCATCGAGCGAATAGGATACGCCTCAGGGGCGATCAATTTGATGAGCAATGGTAGGGCAGGGTTCAGACGAGAATAAAGCCAAGCTTTTTGGTGACAGGAGGTTAAAAGTCGCAGGGGGCCAGCCACAAGAGGTTGAAACGTCGTTGTGAGGAGACTTGAGAGGATGAGGGTCGATGTAATACTTCGTCGGAAGACTAAACTTGCGAGGTGTGGCTGGTGACAGCCACTTCTCCTATCATGGCTTGTCGCTTGTGGCTAAGGAGAAATGTGGCTTGTGCATTGTTTCCGGCTGTGGCGCAGTAGGTACTTCGAGCCCAAAAGACCTTCCGAGCAGCCCAATTCGAGAATGCCAGATATCTTCCCCAATTCATTTCAATTCAATTCGATGAACTGGTGCTGAGAACAAGCTGCAACATGGGCTCCCAGCGCATGCCGCTTAGCCGTCCTGCCCATTCTCCATTCCCTTTCAGGGCGGTGTCCATCGGATTGGGCAAGGTGCGCAGCGGTGTCTGCATGGATGCCATGGAAATGCTCAGCGCTCGACCTGGTCGTGCTGGGCCCCACGCGTTTCACCTGAGACAAGGGCCGTTGCCGGCAGTCTGCACTCTGCAGACGCCGCGCGCGGTAATGCAGGCCTGCTCGCTCGGTGTGAGGACGAATTTTGACTGTTGATGGGTGCTGAGAGAGTTGAACTCTGTGGTGATTCTCTAATGTCAGAGCCAGGCTTGGCCGTCTTGGGCTCTTGGTGTCCGATGACAGCGTGATGATGCGGCCATTCCTGGAATGAATGGCTTGATGGCCGCAATATCGAATCTCTTGATGGTATCAGTGTCCGCCCGTCGTTTGCTATTTGTCGCGGCTCATCCTTGCGATGCGTACCACAGTCATCGCATCCGAGGGAAAAGGCGCAAAGACCATTCGATCACGACACGTTCCATCCCTTGCTTCTCTAGACTCTAGCACCTTATTGTTGGCGTTGGAATAGACGGATACGTGCTGTGGTACCCGTCTCCAGTGGTATATTCCTGCATCGGATTGTGCATCGTGCGGCTTCAAAGCCTAAAACCGGTGGTTGCTGTCGCCGATGGGATCCAAGCACCTAATGAGTGGACTTTGTCTGCTGACTGTGCCTCTCAAATCTTCACAAGCAATTCGGGTGGTGGATTGGTCCAGTGGCTGATGGATGATGGAGCATCGTACTGTGTGCCCCTGACCAAACAATCTTCACGTAAGACCCCTGGCACCTCCCGCCCTGGGCGAAGTTGCACCAATCAAAGGCGGGTTGTGGCCCAGAACTGCTTCAGCCCCCGACCAGTCCTCGAACGACGCTTGTTCCATCTCCAGTCGATCCGACAATGCCATGGGCTGGGTGCTGGCGCGAGGTAGGGATATGCTCAGCAGATCCAGGCACAAGTGGCACATCTGAGCTTCCCCTTCGAGGGGATGGATGGTCAAACCTTGCAGACAGAAAGTTGGAAGAATAAGACGGTCTGGGATATGTTTTCGTGGTATCCGTAGTGTACGGAGTACCGTTTTAGCGACGGCGTTTGCGGTTTGAGCCAGGGCCACTCACTCCGTCAGTGTGACAGCTGGCTGGTCCACAGTTGATCTTGCCGAGTCCCGTATTTCTCGGGCTGAGCGAAGTGCAGACCGGGTGACTGGCAAGGGGTAGAAGAAGAAGAAAAGAAGCCGGGGCGGTAAAGCGAAAGAAATGTGCAGTGGAAATGGTGTAGGTACTCCGTAAGTTCGTCAGACTGGCGGGGAGTGGCGAAAAGGGAGAGAAACGGCGGCTGCCAATGGAATGCGACCGAGGGATACGTATCTAAACGGATACTCCTTAGGTACTCAGGTACGTATCCTTCGAGGGCCCCATCACGTGCATCACGTGCACTGATTTTGCTTATTCTTTCCCTACAAACCGGTACGCTACGCCCAAAGACGACTAAAGGAAGGCCCCCCCGGCTAACCTTACCTCAACTTACCTCGCAGCCGCCTCCAGTCTTCCCGTCCCTCCACCACCCCAGCAGCCAATCACAGGCCCCAGATCCAAAATTGGCACCATCGCGCTACAGCCTCGGACCCTCTCAGCCTCTGCAGTGCTGCACAGTTCGCCCACATTCCCATCCTCTCTGCATCTTCTCTCTACCACAGTACTGCGTACATCCCTCCATTCCCCCCCAGCCCACCTCCGTTATTCACTTCAACCTCCCCTTTCCACTCCTCTCTTTGAGTGTGTCCCGTTTCCACGTTTCCAGGCCTGTTACCATACAACAACCCAGGTCCCTGCGCGCCTCTCGTTGCATTTATCGCCTCGCAAAGTCACAGACCACACATAGTCTTATCCATCGTCCACATTCGCAACCACAACTCGCCCTTTCCAGTCCATACCTGCGCAGTATACACAGTACTTGTCAACTTTACAATCTAGTTGTACCAACGTATTCTTCGGCTGAAGCACGCCTCTGGCCTCAGATCCTCCTAGGTCTATCATCATCCCTGTCTGGCCACCACCCCTCCCGATACTCGTCTCCGCCTCTTCCTCGATACGCCAGAGCATACCTTGACACTCACACCCGACGACCACATTCACATTGTGTGGCTCCTTACTGCTTCCCACCAACACCACCAAACTCGCCGTTTCCACACCCCAGAATCAGTGAGCCAACCCTCGTCTTCGCGCCCGCCAGACCATCAATCCCATCTCCATCCTACCTTACCATACACCCACTCCGTACGGACCGCACCCAAGAACGGCTCAAACCACCCCTCAGCCCTGCTGTGGATCGCAACGTGTCAGGCCATTGCTCGTCTTGCCAGGCACCACGATGGTCGCTGCATGACACAATTCCTCCCACCCGTCTCCTGTTGTCAAAGGCCTAGCCCTGCTGTGCCCTGCCCGTTTGTCGACGTTTAATCTCCGTCCTTATTGATTCCTCGCCACCCCATCCAACTCTCGCACTCTTCATTCCTGGCCTTCTCTCGTTCGTTCTGCGCCATTCCGAGTCGAGTCGACAAGACATCTCGCGACTAACTCGACCCGAGTACAGTCAAGCCAGCACTAACCAATATCCTTCCCTCTGACGGGCAGGTCCCTTTTTTTTTTTACCTCATCCTTTCTCTCTTCACATCGACGCTACTCTCTTTCTCCGCCTCTGAATAGCGGCTCGAATCGATTTTTCCCTCTTCGATCCCGTCGTTAACGAATCTTCGACGACACGTCAAGCAATCACCAAGCCATCCCGGGCACTCGACGAGGTGGACACGACTAACGCTCTTTCTTTGGCTTCGTCTTATTTCAATTCGCTTCGCTTCGCCGCCGGCCGGGACCCGACTTTTGTAATTAGACCTTGGCGACGCCAAACCATCATCAGCAATTCGCTCCACCTTTTCTCTCGGCCCCGAGCCCATTAATACGATAGCCGCCCGATCTTCCCGGCTACAACGCTACTCTCCGCTTTCTCTCAACTTTATCGACGACAATGTATTGGAAAGTGGTTGTCACCACGGCGGCGCTGGCCTCGCGTGCTTGCGCCGAGATTCGCCCGCTATCGATGGATTCCGCAATCGAGGTTCGCGCGGTCGACGTGTTGGAACGAAGTTACGAGGATGTCGCAAACCGATACATTGAGAAGCGACAAAGCTCCATGGTGGACGCAGAGTGGGTTTCGAGGGCGACTGAAGTTACGCTGAACAACGACGGCACCATCAACATGACAGCTTGGGAGCAAGAGACGTCGGCAAAGTGCACCGACGCCCTTTCACACCTCGACCAGGCCTCGAACCCGTCCGGAACTTGCATCTGCTACAACTTGCCGAGTCTGAACGCCCAAACCGGTGTCTTTGAAGCCGACCTGCGGTTGTTCAAGGTCTCTGAGCCAAACAATGCCTTTGCTGGTATCCCGCCACAGAACATCCAGGTCGGGCTTTCATTCAACGGAGCTTCCGTTTCGCCAGTCAGCGGCAGCAAAATCGGCAGCTCCACTGCTAAACGGGATCTTAGCTTTGAGGTTCCGTGGACCGGCCTGCAAAAACGAGTCGTCACGCCACAGGCCTTGCAAACATACCTGTTCGTCGGACAGATTGACCAGAGCAGAATGGTGGCACCAATGTCCATGTACGAACCCTATTTTTACTTGCGTAATTGAAGTACCGAAGCTAACGTTTTCCAAGGTCACAATTTGAAGCACTCGTCATGCCGATCCTCACGCTTACCGGCGTCAACGCCGCCGGCCAGACCGTCAGCACGAACGTCTCCTCGAACGAGGCTGCTTTCCTCACTGGTGTCTTCTCCAAAGAAATCATCAAATCCGACCTCGCCGTTGCCCAAGCTGCCGTCGACGAAGTTGTGGCTCAACTGAAGAACGGCACTGTCGCTTTCGTCCTCCCCGGTGTTCAGCTGATGATCTTCCCCGTTGGTCTGGTTGTCACCAGCACTTGGCTCCTCATCGGACTGGCTTTTTACGGGTTCGGCACCTATGAGCGCATCGGCTACGCGGAGAGCTACAGGAGAAGACGGGCTATCGCAGGCGACACAGCCAAGCGTATATAAATCAATGACATCACGCGACCGGATACGAGACAATTTGTTCGGGGGCAATCTTTTTTTGAAGAACGAGGGGCTCCCTCACGAGCCGAGAAGGTTCTAGGAGTGGACTCCTTATTCTGCCCGTGGTGGCGGAATCATCAGCATCAAGCAGCAGCGTGACATCTACATCTTTTTTTTTTATATTGGCCCACTTCTCTTCATCCTCCACGCCTCTGAGGAGTCCCCTATCTGTCGTAAATAGTTGGATGTCAGTTTTGCTCTCTCTTCCATAGAAAAGAATATCCACAACACAATAGTGAAGGCTGATTTCGCCTGTTCCCAGCCCAGTCCCTTCTCTGGCCTTCAATTTCGCGATAACTCGGTGTCGGACCGCTGTTAGTTCGAGAAAGGAACACTGATACTTTTTGCTGGAGGGGTGTTGTTCGAACCTGCGGCTGTTGTGCGACACGTCACAGTTTGGGGTCCGTTTCAGCTTGGATGTGTCACGGAAATGCGACGTCACGGCGATCCGACGGTGTGGGTGGATGTGAGGGGGTTTCTTGGGATGGATTCAGCCACACGTGGCTGATAAGGGGCACTTAGTGATCTGCCTGTTATGCTTGGTATGATGATGCTGCAACCTGCATGCCGTCAAAGACAGTAGATCGGAGATCAAAAATGATGATATGTCATTAGGAGCCGTCGGGCTGGTTTTAACCACTCCTCGAGTCGCCTGCGATAAGGTACCTGACGGCGCAGATGAGAAAAGTAGACGGCGGTAAGCTCGATGCAGCGGTGCGCCAAGGCTGGCCGGAGACACGAGAGATTCGGAGACGGAGAAAGTCCATTTTGAGGTCGAGGCGGTTGAATTTTTCGGCTTCGACGGGGGAACTAGGTTGGCTGCACGTTGCAAAGTCCTAGTACAAGGGTTGTATCTGGTGCCTTTTGGGATGCTTGGCCTTTGAATTTGCTCTCGGTACAGAGTACACATCAGGTACGAAGTCTGGTTGCATCTCCATGCTGACTCCTCTCTTCGTCCAACGTGTGGAATATACTTGATCGATTAGTTTATCGAAAAGCTCATGACTGTGGCGAAACAATCATCAGCAAGCGGGCGTGCTGTTAGAGCTAACTGAACTACTGCTTGATAGGTGTTGAAGCTTAAGATGCATTTACGCACCTTAGATGGGATAATAGACTTCCCACCTGTGTCAAGGTTGGCTCCTTTTGCTATTTCGATGTGAAGGTAAGCTTTCAAGGTTTCTGAAGTACTCCCATAGTCAAGCAGGGAGAAGGTTTGCTGTCGGGGTGTTTATGAGGGTTATCCTGTCCGACGGAAATCTGCCGATTTGGACTTTTTTTAGTTTTTATACACATGTTCTTGTCAATAATCCGTGGTTGTGAACTTTGCAGGAGGGAAAGTTGAAAAGTTGGAAAATCTAAAAAAAAAAAAAAAAAAAAAAAAAAAAGTCTATTGAGACAGTGAGGGTATCCATTGATACTATGTAATCGATATCGAGAACCGCCCGAGCAACCAGCAAAGGCAGAACATAAAATCAAATAAAATCAAATACACATGTTCTTGTTCGCTTTGCAACAAGGTACGTTGGGATCCTCAATTTCTATGTCTTTTAGTCGCGCTTCTGTGATAGAAGCTTTGGGGTATTTGAGTTGATGTGATATGAATCCATAAAAGATAGCTGCTAGGAGAAGTAGGAGATGGTATATTGCCATTCTTTCGACTAGAACTTCCCGAGATTGCACCTACGTGCCAAAGCCACTCCTTCATACAACTGAGACATATGTATGATGCCGTTGACCGTCGTCGGGGCTATATAAGCTGATGTAGGCAGAGAGTTGCACTCGTGATTTACGGGGGATGTTCATATCAGTCATGTACTAACCTAAACACCCGAAGACGTGACCCGTTGAGTCTCCCATCTTTCCAATCGTCGTGTGAGCGAAGAGACATGTTACCTCTGGAGGAAGTCAAAGATCATTAGGGGGTTCCTGTTGGAGAAATCACGGGACAGTTCCGGTTAGTCTTCTGGAGCCTCGCGGTGAGCTGTGGGCGACTGGGCGACAGCCTTGCGGGATTGCATGGTGAGGGTCACTTGGAGGGTCATGTGACATGGGCCCAACGTCAACAATGAGTCTTTGTAGAGAGATCTGTTGATAGAGAAGCTGATCATAGCTGTGAAGAGCTGTGTTTGTCTACAGCTCCAACCTTTAAGCCATTGAAGGGCTTAGGGCAATTGACTACCTGGCAGCTTCCTCGATCTCACTGTATAGCGCTTGTTGCTAGCTCTAGTGTCTTCTCCTTCTGGACTGTGTTTAAGGCTTTATTCAAGGCTTTATTCACAGCCCATTATGTCCATTTACCAACGGTGTTGGACACAGTTGAACTCTGTGGGATTCCTCTAGTTGCTCCGGCCCCGAACCTTCTACGTGAATTGGCATTTGGGTGTCCAGAGCAAGACGCTCATTCGCAGAGAGGGCTTTATTTACGAACTTTTACACTTAATTTCGTTCGACTACCTTCCTTGTATCAACCTCGTAGAGGTTTTGCTTACCCATACTTTCATTATACCCTTGTTGTCGTGCCTAAAACTACCTTCACCCCTTCAGGGCAATTGCCAGCATTGGTTACCTTGAACTACTGATTATCTCCATAGACAATTGAATCTTACTGGGATGATCTAATGCATGCGTCTAAAATGCTCAACCTAGAGTTCGTATGCTTCCGTTATCACCTCGTGTAAAGTTGTCTCTCTACTGAAAGTTCCACGTTGAGAGTTGTAGAACTAGTCACTGACCATTGAAATTTTTGCGTTCTCGGACGCATATCTTGTGAGCAGTCAGGCATTGTTCTTAGGCGTTTATGTATCTGTCTTTCTACACGGGGAGATGTGAAGATTCAGATTAACTATAGTCAATGTTTCTCTCAACTCTCTTAGCCCAGAAGGTCCACTGCCATGGCCATCGGTCTAGCTTAGATGGCCTCAAATGTGGGAATAGCCATGACGACAGATCTAGACCTTGAAAGATGGGAACCCGAGCCGGAGAAGGAGCTGCATCATTCTTCTGATAGTCAAATGCGCCAACTGCGTACTTGAATGCATCCTCCTTCCACTTGCGAGGGTCCAAGTTCCAATTCTGCGGCGTATCAACGTTGCCCGTTTCATACGTAGTACTTACGTGTACGGTTATTTGGAGCATCGACTGCCTTGTGATACCTGACGGCCGTTTAGTATCAACCCATGTATCTGAGTTAGGGTGAGTCTAGTTGCCTATTGTTCACCCAATTCTTCATCTCTCCCACGTATGGTAGTTGAAGTTAACTGAGTGGAAATTTCCAAGTCTGTAGAGTGTTCTTCTTCATCATCACTCTCTTCATACGTCAGGGTGCAAATCAAGTCTACAAGTATGAATAAGATTGGATTTGAGGTCATCGAGCTTCACTGGGAAAGCTACGTTATGTAGTCCGTGGTCAGCCAGACCCGTGTCCCTGAAGGAAACCGGAGGGATGTTTCTAGGTGTAAACATCTTCTGAGGTAGAAGTTGATCAAATCTAACCGAGTCCACAATTCTCGAGCGACTCAGTACTTGCTGAGCCAGTCTGAATCAGCTACCCAGCATAGACGGTCCAGTCTCTTGTCATTATGTGAGATCTCGCGGCCAATGACCATCTCTATGTAGCAATTGTCTTTGCATGAGCTGCACTTTGGGCCTTCCAAGGCATCTAGTTTTCATCATTGTTTGGCTTAGCTGGCATTTGTTGATTTACATGCAAATCCAGTTTAACAATTTGATGTCCCCCTGGTCCCTTGTCTAGTCTCACAGCGTCTCTGGCAGTGTGAGGGTTTAGTCAATCAGAGCCATCATGCAGAGAAGTCAATGTCTTGGATGCAGAAAGACGCCGATTATCGGACGTAGGTACGATGCACTTTCTGAAAGAGCAGTAAGGATTTTCAAAAAGAGAGAAATCCATGTTCAATGGAGTTGATCCCATACCATTCATTGAAGATGATGAAGACTTGACATTCACAATTCAACCATCAATATGATGTTCACTTTGATGTTGATAGGCATGGGATATACGAGTACACTTTGACAAGGACGAAGTTCCACTGAATCCCTTCCCGATCTAGATTCTTTGCCTTTTGTTACAGACACAAGTGAGATTGAAGTAGTAATACTCGGTTGATTATGAGAGCAAACGACGACCATCTTTGGGGATATATAACTGAGCATATTCAATCAACCGCCTTCGAAAGTCCCGACCCAGTGATCAACAGACATGCGACTTGACCACTGAGGGTATCTGCCCCCTCTTCAGACTCCAGGACAAAGACACTGGAATGCGATAGGCCCAATTGATCCCCATATCACCCACTCTGTGTCTGCCAGAAGCTACCCTGCAGGACTTTGGAGGCGCATCATACCATAACACATAAGAGAGTCCTACTGCACCTGTAATTGGTCAATGTGTGTGGTGGTGTGCAGGTGATGGACCATGAAAAGTCATTTTATTGATGAATTGGCTTTTGCATGCAATGGGATTGTTGCCATAAGAGTAGCTCTTATACACCTAGGAGGCCTCAATATCGTCACAATTTGATGAGAGCTGAAGTCAAATGATGTTGCGTCCCTTTCTATTTAGTTGAGAGATACATTTGGTCGTGAAGCGTCGGCTCCCAGTTCGGCTCAAGACTCAGGAGGGCCAGTGCGATGCCACGCCAGCTCTGATCTCGATCGCTGGACCACGTTGAGGACAACGCAGAAATGGAGCTCGGTTACGTGCTAGCTAGCCTCGTGGTCTGGGTTGATGGGGGCACGTTGGGCAGAGAAGGTTTGCGATATATCAAATTAAGGAAAACATAAACAACGCGGAGAAAAACACACGCAGACTCACTCACATGTTTGACCCATCCTAGCCATCAAGACATGACGTCATGCTATTTCGTGCTTTTGTGTCTATTTCGATGCTTGGCTGTTGAAGGCACAATGTGGCTTGAGTCCTCGTATCCCTCGTTGAATTCCACGCTTCAACCACGCTTCAACCACGGAGGCCAATACTATTACTCAAATGGACTCTTGTGGCCGGCAGTATCCGACATGATCCTTCAATTTGACAACTTGTCCTCCCGTTCCGAATCCGGTGCGAGTCCTGAAACTGCCCAAATGCATCACAATACCGGCCATTTCCAGCGTATTCATGCGGCCAAGCGGTTTGCTAGACGCCGGGCTCCACGCCAGTGGTAGTGATGGAGCGACGCTCAGAACTCTCAATACCCCTTCGCTGCCGGGCGCATGAATGATGCTCGTTTCTAACAGGGAACGCCTGTCCACCAAAACCGACTCCGTCGCCAACGCACACCACGTCGATTTCTCTCGACGACCAAAGCACCGGAGCCCAAGATGGGTCCTTTTCTTCCATGTCCCCAATGACCAAGTTGTCGTGGCACAACATCAGACGCAGGAACACGGAAACCCTTGGATGAAGCCCCCCGAAAACTCTCGCCCGAGGCAAGGAGGATGCTGTCGATATTTGACAGCTGTCACCAGGTTGCCCGGCGACAAGGCGAAAATTGCCCACAAGACAGAGTTGTCTAGTTCTGTTCCCCAATCCCCTCTTCGATGGCGGTGCCATTTCGCGATGACCGGTTGCTGGGCTGCGGCCCCGTCGAGAAGTCTTGACTCGGCCATGGCACCCTCGCATCGCCCCTAGTTGACATCGCCATCTGCACCACAGTATATCGATGTCATGCGTTGTGAGGCGGACGGGGTCCACCTCAGCAAGTCCAGGTACATCGGATGGGAGTCCGCCGCGATGTCTCACCAATCACGGAACGGAGGGACGCGGAAGCACAGAGCATTTCCTCTCAATATCGGGTCGGGGGTTCGGCCGACTAAGGGGGGACAAGGCCAGGCCCTGGACGAAAGCACTTGCATGATCGCTGGTAGGAACATCACACAGGGCCGGGTTTTCCTGCCTTGTCGCTTGGCTGGAACTGTATTGTCTGCTTGTTGTTCTTTGGTGGTCGAGTTGAGGGGTGGGTGGTATATATCGTAAACTGGCTGGCCACCCCGCAAGAGCCGAGGATGTTTCGAACGTTCAGTTCAACGTCAGAGTAAAGTCAAATTCACAAAACCCCACGATACTTGCTTTCCCACGCAAGATTCCCGGCACTGTCCAGATCCCACGCACAAACAATTGATCACAACACCTTTACTCATCATCCTGTCGCAGAGGGCGCCGACTCTCTTTCGAACCCCCGATTCGATGACAGCCAAGATGGACGTTGCCACGCTCGTGGCGCAGATGAACGAGGCCCTCGCGTCGATCCACTCGACGATTGAGGGTCTGTCAACATCTGCAGCGGAGAGCGACACAAAGCTCGACGAGCTCGAGCAGAAGCGTGACATGACGCTCGCGGAGCTGAAAGCAGCCTACGAAAAAGAGCGAGAAGAGCTCGCGGCCGCGCACCAAAAGGAGCTCGAAGAAATTGCCGAGCAAAGGCGAAAAGAAGACGAAGAGCGGGAGGCCCGTCGCCGGCGGGAAGATGAGGAGCTCGCGGCCCGCAAGGCCAAGGAGGACGATGAGAAGCAAGGCACTTTTGATACCACTACCCGTAATGTCGAAGACGAAATGGACGACCTCATGGACAGCATTGAGGAAGAGACGGCCAAGACGATTTCTGAGGGCGAAGCAAAGTTGGCAGAACTCGAGGCGAAGAGAACGGTAAGCAGGACTGATGAATCTTCCCGAACCCTGGCAGCACCATCTGACATTACTTGCGTTCCAGGAACTCAATCGCATGATCGAGGAGCAGATGAAGGCCGCGGTGCCTCCCGTCCCGACGCGAAAACGCGCGAGAACAGGGCGTCGATCCGGCGCCGTACTATCCGCGGAACCGTCTCCGTTACCTCCGCCCGAAACCCCAGCCGAACCGGCTGCAGGGGACAAGAGCGTAGACGAGGAGAAGCCCGCCGAGAACGGTGCGGCGCCCGAAGAGAAGGCCGAGGATACCGCTCCCGAGCCGCCGGCAGATGCGCCGGTCGAGGAAGACAAGACTCCCGAAGGTGATAACTCCCAGCCACAACCCGAAGAACCTGTGGCTGAAAAGAGCTTGGAGGAGGCCACTAGCACCGAGGAGGCACAGCCTGCCGAGGAGGAGACGGCAACGGCCCCCGCAGCTGAAGCTGAAGCTGAGGCCGAGGCCGAGAAGGCTCCTGAGGACGAGCCTGTCGCAGAGGCGGCCGCACCAGAAGAGGCTCCCGAGCCCGCGCCCACGGAAAATGAGAAGGAGGAGGCCGCCGAGAGCGCAGCTGTTCCCGAGGACAGCCAAGTGAGCGCCCCGGCTGATAGCGGGGAAGCTTCTGCAGAGGCTCCTGCTGAAGCCCAAGATGCCGCTGCCGACGACGAGAAGCATGATACTGTCGAGGTCAGGGGCTTGGCTGTAGAGACCCCGGAAACAGCGCCTGTCGAGGAGGCTTCTGCTGCTGAGGAGCCTACTACCGAAGAGCCAGCAACAGAAGAGCCTGCGGCAACCGAGGAGCCTGCGACAGCAGATCAAGGCGATGATACCCCTCCACCGGAAGAGCCTGCGGAGGAGCCTTTGACCGAAGAAGCTCCGGCTGCTGAAGAAAGTCCTGCCCCAGAAGAAGCTCTCATCGCCGATGATGCTCCCGCCGCTGATGAGCCAGGAACAGAGCAGCTTGCTGTGGACGAGACTCCTGTTGAAGATGTTCCAGCGGAGGACAAGGAGATTCCCGACGATGCGGCTGTGAAGGAAGACACTGTTGCGGATGAGGCGCCTGCTGTTGAAGAGACACCTGCTGCTGAAGACGCCCCCGCTATCGTCAACGCTCCCGCAGAAGACACTCCCGCCACGTCAGAAGAGCCTGCCGAAGAGCCAACAACAGAGGACCCTGCAGTGGAAGAGACCCCCGCCGAAGACAGTCCGGCTGAGGACAAGAAAGCTTCCGAAGAGGCGGCTGGGGAGGAAGACACTGTCGCAGATGAGGCTCCCGCCGCCGAAGAGTCAGCAGCAGAAGCTGCTTCAACTGAGGAGGCTCCGATAGATGAAGCCCCGACAGAAGCAACTCCGGTGGAAGAAACCCAGGCAGAGGAAGCCCCAGCAGAAGAAGCTTCGGCAGTGGAACCGGCAGAAGAACCCACAGTGGAAGAGGCTGCAGCTGCTAGGGATCTGGCAGCTGAGGAGCCTCCTGTGGATGACCTACCTCAAGATGATGCACCCGCTGTCGAGAAGGCTTCGACAGAGGAAACTCTAGCTGCAGAAGCAACCTCGCAGGAACCAGCTGCCGACGAGGAGGCCCCAGCCGTAGAGGCTTCAGCCGAGGAACCTCCAAAGGAAGATGTCGCCGCTGATGAGGCCCCCTCCGAAGAACTTCTTAATGAGGAAGCCTCCGATGTAGTCCAAGCTGCGCCGGACGCCCCGGAAGATGATGCCTCCAAGGAGGTGCCTATCGCCGAGGATGCATCCGCTGAAGAGCCAATCGCTGAAGAAGCTGCGCCAGGTGCCGAACCTGAGGACTCTGCACCGGCGGAGGAACCCAAGGCATCCGAAGACAGTATCTCTGCCAAGGAACCTGCGGCAACTGAGGCTGATGTTCCCAGCCAAGACGACGCGTCTGCCGAGCCCGTTGAACCCGCTGACGAAGCGATCAAGAATCCTGAGGAGGAGACGACACCCGTTGAAGCTGCTTCTCACGAGTCAGCACCTGACGCAAGTGAAGATGCGGCTGAGCCAGAAGGAGTCGTGGAAAAGGATGACCTAGTTGACGAAGCCACGCCTGAAACGAGCCCCGATAGTGCGGAAGATGATACCCCAAAGCAAGCAGGCGAAGAGGCTGAAGATACGGGTGCCGACGAGGTTCCAGGGGAGAGATCATTGCCCGAGTTCTCGATGAAGGCTGTCGAGGATGACTCGGTCGCAGAGGAAGCTCAGGCTCCAGATAGCAGCGACCCCGTCGAAGAGGAAGCTGCACCCGAGGCGGACCAGGCCGAGGAAGATGCGTCTCCGGAGGTCGATTCTAAGGCTGTTGAAGTAGAGCCAAGTCAAGAAGAGCCCACATCTCAGGAGGAGGATGCGCCGCCTCAAGCTGAGACGGCGACTCCTGATGAAGATCCAGCCGCCGAGGAGCCAGCTCAAGGTGAAGCCGTCTCACCAGAGGACGCTGGTTCTGTGGAGGCTGCGACCACATCAGCAGAAGATGGAGCGGCCGAAACTGCAGAGCCGAGTGAGGAACCACCCGAGGTTGCACCTGTGACCGAGGACGCGAAGGAACTGGAAACTCCTGTTGATGCAGCACCTGAAGAACAAGAAGAAGCTCATGCTCAGGATGAGGCAGCTGCTGCAGACATCGGAGCAACAGACGGTACCTCTGCTGAAGACGAGACTTCCACCAATGAGAAGGCTACCCTTGAAGAAGAGGCACCAGCGGCGGATGCTACTCCCAGCCATGATGAGGCTCCTGGATCAGAGGAGATTGGGTCTGGGCAGAAACCAACTCTCGAAGAGACTCCTGTCGATGAGGCTTCAACTGAAGCAATGCCCGTCGAAGAAGCGGATTCAGCAGAAGACAAGCCCGAGCCAGAAGCTGACGCACCTGCTCCGGAGCAAGTTGCCGACGAGGTGACGACCAATGCAGCGACTGTCCAACCGGTAGTTGACGAGCAGGTTGCCGAGGAGAACCCTGTTGAGGCAGCTGCCGTGGATGACTCCGAGGTCGCCCAGGATGTGACTCCCACCGAGGCAGCGGATGAGCCTACCGATTCAGATCATGCCGTGCCCGAGGTAGCTACCGCTGAAGATCAGCCAGTCGCCGAGTCTGAGGAGCCTGCAGCTCAAGATACCACAACTGTTCACGATGAAGCTACAGTTGAAGAAGACAAAGAAATTGCCCGCGCCTCTCCGGAAGGCGAGCCTATCAAGGACAATCTCACAGCCGAGGAGGATGCACCTGCTGAAGAGCTAAGCACCGAAGCACCGGCTACTGCGGACGTCGAGGTCCATGATGCCAACGAGGATCAAGCCGAAGAAACCGCCCCAGTCACGGATGCAGATACAGTGGCAGCCAAGGAAATCGACGAACCTGCGGTATCCCCCACAGATGACGCTGTTGAAGCTCAGCCCGACCCTGAAGAGACACAAGCCGAAGTCAGTGAAGCACCCCCGACAACCCAAGAGGAGGAAGAGCCTGAGCCGACCACTGCCAGCAAAGATCTTGACGATGGAAATTCCGAACACCGGGACGCTTCAGATCCGCCAGAAGAACAACTCGCTGGTGGTATCGTTGACGCAGCTGAGGACAATTCCACTGCTGGACCTTCTGACGCCACCGCCGACGCCCCTGCCGACTCTGACTTGACGGAGGCTGTTGCTGCTGATGAAGTTGCGGCGCAAGCTGCTGACTCCGAGGGTCGCGTCGAGGGAGAGAAGGTTGAGGTTCACTCAACTCCAGCTGAGCATGGTTCAAAGGAAGAGACTCCTGCAGCTCCTGATACCTCTCCAGATGAGTCTGTCGCTATCGAGGCACATGACTCTGTTGATGGCGATGTCCATGCCGATGCCGAAGAACCCCAGTCTTCTGCTGTTGATGATGACAAGGAGGAGTTCGAACACGCCGAGGTTACTCTGCCATCGGCGGAGGAGGCAGCTCCTCAAGCGGATAGCCCCGAACCTGTTGAAGAAGAGGCAGCGGCGACGGCAAGCGACGAAGCACCCACTGCAGGTGTATCGAACGAGCATGGCTCTGCGGAAGAGGACCCAGCCATTTCGGGCGACCCCAAACCAGATGAGCAAGACAAGGATCTCGAGGACTCGCAAGTCGTCGATAGCCAAACAGATGTCGCTCCAGAGACAGTCCGCGGAGATGAAGGTGAAGTAGGCGTTCACGAGCGTAGCGTCTCTCCTGGGGAGCCCGAATCACCGCCGGCCGAAGTCCATGATGTCAGTCAATCCGGAGACCACCATGGGCACAGCGACGACGACCACGACGCTGATGCGGCAATGAAGTCTTCACCTGGTCATGGATTCGACGTGGTAAATGATATCACTCAGCATGACTCCGATCATGGCGAATTCGAAATTGTCGAGACGCCTCACGATGAGGCTGGCGCCAATGAGGCTGATCAGTCTCGTGGGCCTGGCCTTTCCGTGATCACTGAACACACTGAGCCTGCTGCATCCGCAGCCGGCGACACCTCTGGCTTAGCTGCAAAGACCGACGAAGATTTCCATCCCGAGTCTCTCAGCCGGAATGTCTCTGAAGCCCCGGACGCAGCTATCGAGAGTTCTTATATGACTGAGCCCACGGGCATGGTTACGGACGATAGCCACGTTCAAGATCAACAACAGGAGAGCTCTACGCCTGGTGCTACGTTCTATGACGGCCACTTTGGAGTCAGACAGGTTCACTTCAACGAAGAGGAAGATGACGGCGATTCTTCTCCAGTTCTCAGTGTCAGAGACGAGGACAGCGATGCCGATGAGCCTGCAGAGACCTCTTACAACCCGTTCACCAGGGCCAGAGCTGGTTCCACAGCCCACGCGCAGCCGACATTCCATTCGCAAGACATACCGTACAATCCTTTTGCATTGCAGACGGTCGTCGAGGAAGAGCCTCCCCGGGAGACCACCAACCCGTTCGCAAGGAGCCCAAGCAGAGAGCCTCAGGAGGACTCGACCAACCCGTTTGCACGCAGCACGCCCACTGGTGCAGATTTCCTGCGGTCCGCAAGCGCTTTAAGTAACCATCAGTCTTCTTCTCCCGAAGAGACATTCGCTCGATCTCCTAGTGCTCAAGGATTCCGCCGTGATAGCGTGAGCTCTAGTAATCCCTTTGCTAGAAGTACGACTCCGATCGATCGAAGCTTTTCACCAGCCCTGAGCACTCCCGGGCGACAACGCGCACCAAGCAACCCGTTCGCTAGGAGCACGACACCGCAGCAGAGCTACCCACTGGCAGAAGAGAGCGACTCCGAGGATGAGGAGGCCATGATGGCGGCAGAGTCGACGTACAAGAACCTTTTCCCTGTCAATCAATCACCCGAAGTTGCCAATGACGGCTTCGCCTCCGCAGCCCAGTCAATCGAGCGCCGGCAGCCCACGCCGCAGGTCCCCGAGTCAATGTACAACAATCCCTTCGCCCGAAGCACTGCGTCTGACCAGAGCTTCCTGCCCACCGCGAGCACTTTGGGACAAGCTCAGCCTGATGCCTCTTACAACCCATTCGGCGCCAGGAGTAGCGCCGTCGGTGGTGACGTTGATGAGTCCATGTTGGACCAAGGCTATCCTTCCGCCGTTGGAGGGCACGACGTCGTGGGTGAAGGGATGATGGGTCCTTCCCAGCAGTTTGTTCAAGAGAACAGCCCTTTGTCGGCCAAGCACCTTGCTCCAGTCACTCTGGATAGCATCCAAGAGCGATACAACAGTGAACTAGAGGATATGGATTCCGACTCTGAGGAGCCAGAAAGTCTGACCACCTCCCAGCAGTTGCCAGCTTCGCAACAGCGAGCTCCTCCTCCCCTGCCAAGCATCGCAGAGCGTTCCCGTCAAGGGCTCGACGACTCTTCTGAAGAAGAGGAGGACTGGGATGCTCGTGCTCCTCAGCCCAGCCAGATCAATACTTTGTTGACATCTTCCCCGTACAGATCAAGCCCCCCTCCCCCTCCGCGTGTCTCTAGCTCACAGGGCCACTACGCGCAAGAAGTTGAAGACTCATCTGAGGACGACGGCGACATCTTCCACGCGCAATCTCCGGCACGGCTGAATCCCCTCTCATCATCGCAGTACAGAGCAACCCCGCCACCTCCTCCACCACCGCGCGCGCCAAGCTCACAGGGTCACTACGGTCAGCAACAACTAGAAGACTCATCGGAAGAGGAGCAAGCCGACTGGGATGACGCTTTCGAGCCCATGCAGCCCAGCACATTCCCGACCTCGCAGTTCGGATCTACTCCCCCGCGTCCACCTCCGATTCCACCACCCCGTGCCCCCAGTTCCCTGTCACAGAGCCGCTACAACATTGAAGACTCAGACGAGGAAGATCAAGGTGTCTTGCCCCCTGCCGCTGTCCAGTCCAATCTTCTGCCCAGTGCGCTCTCACCATCTGGTTATCGGGCGACTCCGCCGCCACCACCACCGCCGCGTGTCCCCAGCTCTCAAGGCTTCTATCATCAAGAGCAAGCGGACTCAAGTGAGGACGAACACCCCTTTAGCCACGACATTGCTCGACCTGGTCAGTTCCCCATTTCATCATCATCTCATTTTAGGGCTACACCGCCCCCGCCCCCGCCTCCGCGGGTATCAAGCTCTCAGGGTCAATACCGCCAGGAGATTGAGGATTCCAGTGACAAACAGGATGAGGATGCTTGGGATTCGAATGCCGCTCGGCCCGGTCAGATGCCAAATCTATCGACGTCGCAGTCCAGGGCGACCCCGCCGCCGCCTCCGCCTCCGCGCACATCCAGCGCACTGGGTCGTTACCGTCATGAACTCGAAGATTCCGACAGCGAGGAGAATGAGGAGGCATGGGAAGCTAATCGATATGGCCAGACAACGAGCATGATGGGAGCAAGCAACCTGATGGGGACCAACCAGATGGGAGTCGACCCGACGAGATCAGCAAGCCCGCTGGGCGCGAGTCCGATGAGAGCCGTCAGCCCACTGCAAGCGACGAGCCCGTTGGCGGCGACCAACCCGATGAGGGCTTCCAGTCCCCTGGCCTCGACAAGTCCGTTGAGGTCAGCCAGCCCGATGACGCAGAGCAACCCGACGGAGTCAGCTTTCAGGGACTCGGTGCCGGCAACAAGCAGTCAGGGCCTACAAAGTCATCAAAGAGAAGAAGGAGGGGAAGAAAGCGATGATTCATGGGAGAACATTGGGAAGCGGGGCGGTGATGAGATCAGCCCAGTCGACGAGAGGTTCAGCACCGCCATGCCGACACCACAGCTGCGCGTCGATAGCTACGAGCAGCAGTGGCCGAACGCGAGCAACGACCAGATTTCCACGGCATCGACATACCTCCAGCCAGCAGGACCAGGTGACTTTACGGATTCTGACTCACAAGAGTACGCCACTCCGTTGGCATCGGCCGGGTTCAGCGCGTCTTCGCAGTATACGCAAGGGGCCATGGGCTCGCCCCGTCACCCGGATTCAATCAGCAACAAGGACATCTACGACCAGACTTACAACCGAGGAGGAGCAATGCCTCCGTATGCTCAAGCTCATGAGACTTCACTCGCCGACGAGCTTGCTCAGGACGACGACTCCGACGATGATAGCGAGTATGACCACTCGGAAGCCCCAGCATTCCTCACCCAGATCGGCACTGCGCAGCAACTGCAGCAGCAGCAGCAGCAACAGTCATCAGACGAGCCTGTGTTAACGCAAGTCATCGACTCGTTCGGCAGCGATGACGACGATGGCCCAAAGACTGCGGTCATGCAGCCGGCTGAGCACCCCACACAATATGCCTCTTCCCGTTTTGGAGCTTCAACTTGGCGGGATGAGCTTCGCTCGCCCACCATGTTCGGTGCTACAAGGCACAGCCGCTCTGGGTCTCTGTTGAGGGAGGAGGTGCAGAAATCACTTCACCGAGAAGCCTCTGCTGGTCACTCTTCTCCTCTGCGGTCCGCTTACGAGCCTAATACCCAGGTTGAAGGTTCATATGGCGGACAGCAAGCTCAAATGCATGGCCAGGACGTTTATGGACAACAGTCAGCCGAGTATCACGCGCAAGACGCCCTTGCCCAGCAGCAATACGGTCAAGGTCAGTTTGGTCAAGACCAATTCGACGCCCAATCCTATGGACAAGCACAACTTCAGCCACAGTACGGACAAACAACTTCGTGGCAGCCCGAGGTGCAAGTCTCCGAGGTACAGGCGGAAGAGGAACATGAGCAGACAACTCCGCAGTTGGCACCACAGCAAAGTGAGCAAGCACCGGACATCAGCCCCTTAGCGTTGCGTCAGGAGGAGTCACCGGCGACACCCTCGGCGTCGTCGCAGTCTACACCCTCTCGTGGACTTGCGTTCAGCAGGCATAATCCTGACCGGCCACAGACACCGCCCACTATGCAAGCCGAAGCAGATTTTGATCCCGAGCTCATGGTCCCGCGTGATGTGACCAACGTCCCCTGGCACGCTCGCAACGACTCGGTTCCTCACTCGATGCGAAGCCAGAGTACCCTCGACTCCGTGGCGTCGTCACCGATTCATTCGGCGTTGCACGCTGACAAGCACGAGCCGGTCATTCGGGACTCGTGGCCGGCTTCTGTTCATCACTTGACGAGGCCGCGCAACGACTCTTCTCTCACCGACCGCGAGGAATATGATCCGTTCAGAGATAGTGAGGAGGCGGCGAAGGCAGCTCGTGCACCATCCGGCTCCGTAGGCTCCAGTTCAGACAGCCCTCCGCGGAACGCGGCGGCTACGAACAACAACTCACCTGGAAGTCTGATCAGCAGAATGCGCGGCATCTTTGAGAACAACCAAGCCAAGCAAGAGCCGGCCAGTCCAGTCCGATCACGGCCGGTGTCGGGTGTTTTTCACCCCGTCCGGCGCAGCAAGCCCGGGGGCGATGACGTCGAGGACCGTGGATACGACCGCAAAGCAGGGTTTCTCAACGAAGCCGAAGACGAGGTTGACGAGCAGAGCGCACTCCTACGAAGCTCTGCTGGCGGGTTGGAGGCAAATTGACCACGCTCGGACGGAGCGGGGCTCAGAGTCGTGAGGGTGAAGCGGGACGCCGAGTACAATGAGTGGGAAGAGGACGTGAACATGGAGGAGCCGGGCGACCGGCATCGTCCGAAGCGACGCAAGTACCGCAGAGACCCGAGCGGCTTGCGAGTCCCGGTCCCTTGGAACCCCGAAGAGAAGGAAATAGGCGGCGTCCCCGTGGAGCCCTCTGGCGAGAGCGTTTTTCGTCTGGCGTGGTTGTTTGTAGAGGGGTGGAGGCAGAAGCTCCGGAAGGCCGGGGACATGGTTGAGAAGACGCGGTGGGAGTGGGAGCTTGACGGGACTGCTACTGTCTGTACGCATAGTCGCGCGTCGAGCTTGACGTTTGGCATGGTGATTGCGGACGCTCGTTTGCGCGTGCCGGAGGAGTTGGGCATGAAGAAGAAGCAGAGAAAGTCGGTGCATTGGGCGTAGGATACACACACGATGGGAACACGATATTACGACTAATGGGTTACGGATATGGTTATGGACATGGCTTGCGGGTACAGAGGATAATTGAATAATGATATGACGTTTTGGACCATTCATCACTAGCCTGCTAAAGAAAATGACACTGTCGTGCGGCTTATGCTCTCTTGCTAACTCTATAACACAACTAAGCTTCTCTAAAGTGAGTACGAAACGCGATTGCACTAGGTTCAAGGACGCGACCAGGATGAACAAACGCCCTAACCGTTCCCGTAAAAGTCTTTGCCAAGGTCGCAACCGGCAGTTCAAAGTTGTCCTCGGACAATCTTAAACCCCCGCATTCTGCAGAACAAAATCAACAATGAGAATGAGGGAGCGCATGAACACTGTGTGTGTAACTAAACAAACAACAAGTGGACAGCTCCGTTGACCCCGATTCTTCTCACATGCCACCTGCAATATTACCTAATCCACATCCTCGGTCGACTGACTAGCACAAGCACGTTCATTCACTTCACTTACAGATGTTGAGCTGCTGTTGACCTCCCACCCATCAAGAGCATTCGTCCCCCACATAAGCTTGCCTTAGACAAGTGACTGGTTCCATTGAGAATGGGGAAAACCTAACCTTGATGAATTAGCATGCATGAAGGCCAAAGGGCAAAGGGGATTCTCACCTGATGATAACGATAACGTTTCTCACTCTACACCTTTAACTCCAGCGAAGGCTGCAAGCAAGGTACACAACATGTCTCTACAGCACAATGACTCTTCTGTCATGGCCACCACTACGGGTTCCTCCCCTCCCTCTGCAGCGGCAGTCCGAACCTTCAAGCGTGCCGCTGTAGCGTGCAAGGCTTGCAACCTGCGCAAGGTGAGATGCACAGTCACCTTATCTGGCCCTCCCTGCGCCAACTGCTCTGTGGACGGGATTACATGCGAGGTCCTTAGTCGTAAACGACGTCGGTGAGTCTTCTGGTCACCGGTCTCTATAATTTGCTGCCGTACAGGGCCATGTTGTTGAGTTGTCCTAACGAAACAGCAACTCGGATCAACTCCCCATGAACCCATCCCCCGGAGGAGGTGGGGAGAACACGTTAATCATCATCCCACAAAGAGCACAACCCAGAAGACGGCTTGTGGAACCCCAGACCCCGGGGCCATCGTCGGGTACCCTAGAGAATGAGGAGGCCGTCGAGTCGAGGGACGACCGGGTCACATCCGCGCCGCCCGAAGATCACCGGCGCACCACACCCCAAGTCAACGGTGGCCCGAGGTCGTCGACGTCCCCACGCGCAGCCGAGACACGATCGGTTGGCGGTGGGCCATCCGCTCCAACCACTCGGCCTTACGATGCCGTGCGTGCTCTGCTTCCAGCCAAAGGCCACCGGCCACCGGATCCATCCGATGCCACTGAGGACAGCTCCGCGTATGCAGAGACGCTGGAAGGTGGTAAGAATCGCGAGGATGGCTGCGTCCCGTTCTACCCAGGTAAGCTGTCCTCTGTCTTGGTACCTTGATGCATCAAGCATAGCTCCGAGATGGGTTTCTCTTGACATTCATTCATCTAGGAGATCAACGTGGCCCGGCCTTCTTGATCGATATCTGTGAACCCAACAGGTCATCCAAAGACAACCATTTCCTAGTGCCGATGCCATCCATCAAGGCCCTCTCGCCAGAAGATGTCAATTATCTCAGGATGAAGGGCGCCTTCACGCTACCTCCGCCCCATATCCGCGAGGCGATGATCCGGTGCTACTTTCACTATGTGCACCCATTTGCACCGATCCTGGATGCGAGCGAGTTTATCACCGAGTATGAAAAGGGAAGAAAAAGCCTGTTGCTGCTCTGGAGCATGTTCATCGCGGCCGCGAGTGTAGGTCAACGACACAAATGAGCTATCATTCATTGCTAGGCATAGCTGACATTTACCACAGTTTGTTGACGAAAGTCTCCTGACGGAAGATTTCTTTCCCTCGCGAAAGGCTCTGAAACGAGCCATGTACCAGAGAGCGAAAGTCGGCTCCCCTTCCGGTGTTCCGCCACCGCAAACAGGAGCTAATCATATTGCAGGCTATGTACGATGCAGATTACGAGAAAGACAAGGTGACACTCATCCAGTCCGTCTTCCTAATGGGCCATTGGTACACCAGCACAGATGACAGAGCCGGGCCCTGGCACTGGAACGGCATCGCCATCAGCCTCTCTCACACGATCGGTCTTCACCGCCTGCACATGCCCGCGAACCAACGAGCGTCTCAAGGTACGAAGCCGTTCTGGAGACGTCTCTGGTGGTCTCTCTACTCGCGAGAGGTATGGCTTTCTCTGGGACTCGGCAGACCTATGCGGATAGCCCTTGATGACTTTGACACGTCTATGCCGGCTGCGAGCGACGCTGACGTCCTGACGCCCGAGGTCAAGGGCCAACTTGGTCAGAAGTATCTTCCTGAAGAGATGCAGTTTCTGTTCGATACCTGGCTGGCTTTCATTGGCTTGAGTGTCACCCTTAGTAATGTTCTCGCGACGAACTATAGGGCCAAAGGGATGAAGCCGTCAAGGTTGGAGATTGAGCAAAGCGAAAATCAGATTCGTGGTTTTCAGTATCGGGTGCCTGAAGCAGGAAGTCACAGTCGAGTTGTCGCATCTCATATCTACCAGTTCAAGCTATACTTTGAGTAAGTGCCCACCGAATCGATCCGCGAGATTGAACGAGGGCGAGCATCTAACACAAGTCAGAACATCCATAATCGTACTCTATCGGCCTTTCATACTCGATACCCCGAGAGAGATCCCGGCAGCAGACCAAGGAAGTTGGAGGACTTTTGCATGCCAAAAGACGAGGACTGCTGCGTCCAACGCAAGCGCAGCGATGAACTCGATGATGGCAGAAGACCTGATCCGACTCTGCCACACTATCACGTACGAACCCCGACCTCTGCAATGATATCCTGGTCCCAGGTTCACTAACCAGCTTTCCAGAGTCATTGCCCTCGTCCCGCCAATGCAAATCCACCTCTTCGAATCAACTTCGTCAAAACAAATGGCGCGCCAGATGGGAAGACACAACCTCGCCCTCTGTATGGTCGCCATGGACGAGATGCGCAAGTCCTACATCTCGGCCGATGCATCATATAAGCTCTTCGAAACGGCCATCAACAAGGTAGATAACGCGCCGCCTCACGAGCAGCATCAGCCATCTCCGGCTGCTGCTGCCTTGACGCCGGATACGAGCGCGTTCGCGAGCTGGCCTGATGGTTATGGACTGGGCACCGCGGGCATCATATCGGACATGTGGGGTCCACTACCGAATGCATACGCTGATAATGCCTCTATATCGGGGACCCAGTGAGTCTTTTTATCTCGGGTTGAAAACTGTACATGGTCTGATTCTTTGGCAGTACCGATTCTTGGCTGGATATCCAGACTATGGACAGGCTATGGACGCTCGATGATTTCAGTCTGCCATGATTCACTTCGTTATCTCATTACAGGCGAAATTTTTACAATGTCAACCGTGAACACGAGCCGAAGTTGCACCATACGCACGATGAATGACACGTACAGCATCAGCTCAGCCTCTCGGGCCAAGAACTTCTCGAACAGACCGAAACCTAGTTTCAAGCAGCTTCGAATGCCCTTGTCTGGCCCTCTCATCCCGCCGGCCAACGTCACCCAAGGCACTCAAACCGCACGACCGGCTTTCGGCCAGATTCAATATACTACTCTTATCGAAGGACCGATAAGCTCCCGGGCTGTGGGACTAGAAATGTTGAGGTGTCCGTAGGAAATCCGAGTCCCCGGGCAACGCGTCCGCCCCCCAAGCGGCGAGTCGCGGTGAAATGTGCCCCACATCTTGCCGAGCCGAGGTCCCTCGGCACTTGGGCCGCTTTGGTAGACGCACATGCAAGAGTCAAGACGGCTCTCAACAATCTCAAGTATCCGTACGGATATGAGAGATAACGAATCCTGTGTTATAATATGAGCTCGACGTTCGGAAACATGCCGAAATGAGCGAGTAGAGAATGAAGCGCTCGTACAATAATTACGGAGTAAATCGGCCCTTAATTAAGTAAAGAACTTGACTATGAGAGCAGGATTAATGGTTAAGCGCTCATTGGGTGGTGGGCCGTTGCTTGTCATGGCTACCAAATTCATAAAATCATCACATGTATTCAAGACTCTTCCATGGCAAGGCAAAATGTGAAATCAAAGTAGTGATTTAGACGATATTACAAATGAGTTCCATTGTGATACGAACGAAATGGAAGTTACAATCTTCCATTTTGCGTTCGTAGAAAGTTGAAACTAAGCCAGCGAGTGACATGCCTTCAGATCTTCGACCTAGGTAAGTATCTCCGGTTTCCACCAAGGATAGAATGAGAAATCACTCTTATCAAATTTCCCAGAAAACTCTGCCTGTCTTTTTTCCATGAAGCTTGTCAGACCTTCCACGTTGTCCTTGGACCCAAAGGACGTGATAAACACCTTGGAGTCCAAGTCATGGGTCTCCTCCGGTGTATCAGGACAATACAGCATCATGTCTCTCATCAGCTTGGTCCTCATGATGGAAGTATTCTCAGCAACATCGGTAACAAGCTCGATGGCATACCTCACAGTTTCGTCGGGAGTAGGAAGCAGCTTGGAAAATAGTCCGCTAACGAGGGGGTCGGAGGCCGTGTAAGTGCTTCCTGTTGTGACAATGTGGTTTGCCTTTGAGAGGCCGATGAGTTTGGGGAGGTAAAAGGCGCTGACGGACTCCATGGTCAATCCGCGTCGTGCAAAAGGCATGTTGATTTTGGCATCCTGCCAGGCAACTCGGATCGCGGCTGATAAGATTGACGTAGCTCCGAACCCTGCAGCGCCTCCATTTACGGCGACGATGGTTGGCTTCGAACATTCTGAGATGGCCAGAGCTACACATCCACCACTTCGGTGGTATTGTTTTTTGGCATCTTGGGCCGAGGGTTCGGGGCGCGACTCACGGATCTTTCCACTGATTCATCGCATCTGGATCCTGTTTGATCTTCATTAGCCCCCCCTGGGCCCTCTGAAAGGTCCATTCCTGCACAGAAGGATTTGCCGGCGCCGGTCAGGACGACAACTCTGACGCGGTCGTCCCCGTCTATGATGTTGAACACGGAGACCAACTCTTCTAGGATGTTTCCGTTGACGGCATTGTGTCTCTCGGGGCGGTTCAGAGTCACGACTATGACCTTGGTAACGGCGGGAGCATCGTGGGGTACGTGGCTGATGACGATGTCTTTGTAGTTCAGTGACGAGTACGAGTCCGGGACCTGAGGAACTGTTGCATGAGACATTGTGAGATGACCCGTCGTTACTGCTTCTGATTCAAATGGCTCACAATTTGACGCTGCTATATGTAGGGTCTGTTTCTGATAGTTATCAACAACGACTTTGTGTCTGGATACTCCAGCACCGCAGAAATATGGCGGTTGATATAACAAATACGGAAGGTTTGTGTAGCCAGCCTGATCTATTCAAACTCAGGCCGTAGCCCGACAAGGCCTCGGTACATGCGGGCAATGAGAGTGTTGTCACCCCCCAAGGAAGATTTAACAATCATCAACTGTGTCTCATCTGGGTAACTCCGCAGGCTCGTGAATCGTTCTAAACTATACTCATTCGCAATACGCCCTCAATTTGATGCAATCACCGCCGAACTATAAATGTTACTCTACTAAGAGTCTAGCTGAGCCATGTTGAACTCACAGAACGGGCTACTCCGTCTGATGCAAGTCAACCCTGAGCTCAGGGCCCACATCCAGCTGAGGGCCGTTTGTCTCTCGACTCGAAGGGGCCATCTTTCCGTCAGAAGAACTTTCTGTATAAACCAAGAATCATCAATTTTCAACGCGGCTTTGGCATCTACTTTGGGCAATGACCCGTTGCCGTTCCTTGAGGCTCCCAGGCGGGGTGCATGTACTTGGTCTCGCCGAGCACCCAGTTTAGTTGTCGATGGATGAAGCTCTCAACAACTAGCTAGAGGATATCCCAACAAACATGGGTCGTTTTTCATATTTGAGAATAATGAAGAGATTGAAATGCCCAAGATGGAGCTTCACCTCAAATTTATTTAATCGAGTCCAACGCCGAAAGGGGCGAACGAATAACCTCGCTGGAAATCGAGATCGGCAACATTCCAAACCCACTGAAGCAACGGGGTCTATTCAAGCAAGAATCTGTCGAAGTGCCTATATACCTAGTCGCTACGAGTTGTAGACCATGGCGGGTCTTTGGAACGATGTGGTCTCTTGCGGACAGATGGCCTTGTCGCTTCTAAGCGTCAGATTCTTGATCGGACTCGCCCTCGCCAACATCAAGAATTGGCACTTTTTCTGGACCGTAAGTGGAAACAACGGACAACTCTGAACAAGCTTCCACCAAGGATTTCCGCAGCTAAGCCGCATCTCGCAGATCCGATTCCTACGCGCCTTTATCTGACGTCTGACAGACAACGCGCCTCCAAAGTACCTAAGCCCACGGTGCCTCTTCCTCCCAGCCATCTCCGCGACGCGATCGCCGCTACTGGAGTGTGACTACAATATGCACAAGTATAACTCGACCTACTTTACGGACCTCGACATGTCACGCGGCAACATCAGCCTAGTGCTCTTCCGGCAACCTTTCAACCCGTTTCCAGGACCTAAGCACTTCATCATGATCCTCGGCGGCGTGCAGTGCGTCTGGCGTAAGGAGATTGCGCCCTACGAAAAGTACGAGCTATGGACGCGAGTGCTATCATGGGATGAGAAGTGGATATATCTCGTGTCACACTTTGTCAAAGCAGATGTATTTGTGCCGGGGGAGTACGCGATGCAACCAGGCCCGAAGGAAAAGAAGAACAAACACGGAGGAATTGAGACTAAAGATCCTCAGAAGGCTGTCTTTGCATCGTCAATTGCTAGATACGTTTTCAAGAACGGCCGAAGAACGGTGCCTCCCGAGCAGGCCTTGTCTAGATGTGGCTTGCTGCCGGCCGACGAAGCCAAGTCGGCCGAAGTGGAACGGCTTAGATTGAAATGGCTGCCCGTAGCCCAGCTCAAATCCGGCTGGGATTCCGTGCATGGTCTTTTCGAGCCTGGTGAGCTCGCTCTCGGCAGATACACCGACCTCTGGTGGCGATGAAGCAGATTTTCTCAGCTCCGCATTCAATCCAATAGCTTTAGACTTCGAGAAAGCCTTAGTTGCATTTAGAGCGGGAAGACAATTCCCTGCGAAAGGCAGCTGTAGCGCTGCAATTGTGAACTCTCGCGGAGACATCCATAGTTTGGGTTGTGGCTAAATGTCGATCGAGGAGGTTAATTCATGCAGAGTTTGCCCTATTATCGAACCACTCTCTGGATCATGCATAATCCCTCAAAAGAGCCCGAAAGCCTCAGCTCATATGGCGTAAATCACATTTTGAGACATATTGGCACCAGCACTTGAAATACAAAAACCTCGATTGGCTCTATCGTGATTCAACCAATTCTCCAGGAAACCCGACATCCAAAACTCCATCCTAGTCCCGCAGGAGTTGGGAGCTTGGGTCCAAAGGCCGGCGGTGAATTCGTGCTTACATCCCACTTCCTGGCCTGCATGGAACTAGCTTCGTGTACGTGTCAGCGCACCGGATCCTTTCCTGATCTGCGCCGCTGCAGTCCTAAACTCTCGTGCTCCAAGTTCGTACACTGACTCGCCAAGAAGGCGTCTCCCTGCGTCATGGTGTCTCTGTTCCCCGCAAACAGGCAAGCGAGAACGAACGCACGAGAGGGAATGCAAGGTCGCGTGGGGTTACGTTGGCAGCGGTGGAATTGACGATGAGTCGTTGACGGACGAGTACTTTTCTAGTGTTCCGTACAACGGGCAGCCGCTTTCAACGGAAACCTCACTGGACTCCGAGAGGACTCCATCATCAATGGCGGGGGCACGGCGTCATGTCCGCCGAACGAACCCGTTGACTGCCTTGACCCGGGGCGGGAGGGCAAAAAGCATCGGTTTGGCCGACGGAGCGGGATGGGGCAACTCGACGGCCGGCAAATGGGCTGCAAGAATTCGCCGTAATAACGGCGGCAGCTGTCCGTTGCTGCGCCGTAGATGCACGCAGGCGACGGATCTCGGGACTAAACCACCCTGGCGGCCTTAGTCTTGGGATCCAATGGGTTGGGAGGTGGGTGGCGCCGTGGTAGCACACGGGTGGGTGCCGGTGGGCGGGCACGTTGGTTTCTGGTCAGATTCGCACTGGGAATGGTCTCATCAGTCGGTCTCTTCGGCACTGATTCTATGAGATCCGTCTAATCATTAAACGAAGTGCCTCACGTTATTAGACAGTCTATAGAGTATTATGGACCAAGATCGCGGGACGAGGATGCCAAATCCGTCTCGTTGCATGGGGGGACGGGAGTGAAAAGAACCCCTGGCTTCACCGCCCACCAACAAATGCAACACTCCAAGAGTCTATAGAGCCCCCCGACTCAGTGGCCAAGTGTCACTGCTTACTTTGCTGGCATTCCATAGGGCAGAGAACGCTTGAAGCAAGTCGGCGCGGAATTGGACTGGCGCCGAATGCCATGTTCCACTAGAGACGGGGACGGACGGGATGGCCGAGCTGGGCTACGAAGCTGGCTCGAATCCGCACGATTGCGTTCATCTCGACCATTGAGATGACCGGGATTGGCCCACCTGTCACTCAACTTGCCGTGAGGGAAAAAAGTGGGAAAATGGGAAATCTTTTTTTGGCCATGATATCAGCGTTCATCCTTGTGCTCCACGCATGAGAATGGGACCGAGGCATATCGCTTGACAAGCTCGAGAGATTAGCCACATACATGAATTGGAGGGGCTCAGGCGATTCTCGAATTTGAATATTATCAGGCCGATATCCCCTCCTGTTGCTGGATTTTGTCTCACCACATAGAAGCATTCAAATCTCTCAGTTAGCTGACTGACCAACAACGCTCGAGGACCAAGACCACACCCTCGACACTCACAACATACGCATACGAATAGACAAACACATACATACACAACATGTCGGAAACAGTACCGATCCCAGAGCCCGGCGGACTGCCATTCCTCGGCAACCTCAACGAGATCGACTCTGAATTTCCCCTGGGATCTATGATGTCTCTTGCGGACCAGTATGGTGAGTGATGAACCCCCTGACTCATGCGAGCCAGACCCTCTTATCTTATCCATGGCGTGCAGCTGACAGTGACATGCGCCCCTGAAGGCGAGGTTTACCGATTGAGATTCCCAGGACGTTCAGTTGTCCTGGTCTCGACACAGCAGCTCGTGAATGAAACTTGCGATGAGAAGCGGTTCAAGAAGTCCGTGAACTCGGCATTAAATGTGAGTTTACCAAGCTAGACTCATATCATTAGTCTGTGCATGTACACGGAGGTCATACTCATTCCCGAATAGCAAGTCAGAGCAGGTGTCCACGATGGACTCTTCACAGCGAAAATGGGCGAGGAGAACTGGGGCATCGCTCACCGCGTGCTCATGCCCGCCTTCGGCCCTCTTTCGATTCGCGGCATGTTCGATGAGATGCACGACATCGCTACCCAGCTGGCATTAAAATGGGCGCGATACGGCCCCGAATCCGCAATCATGGTGACGGACGATTTCACGCGATTGACGCTCGACACATTGGCCCTATGCTCAATGGGATATCGATTCAACAGCTATTACTCACCCGTTCTTCATCCCTTCATTGAGGCCATGGGCGACTTTTTGACCGAAGCCGGTAACAAGTCGCGTCGTCTCCCGCTCCCGGCCATGTTCTACAGCGCAAAGGACCAGAAGTTCCAGCAGGACATTGACACCCTCAGAACCACGGCCAGAGAAGTTCTCGAGTCAAGAAAGGAAGGGAAGAGCGATCGCCGGGATTTGCTCACGGCCATGCTCGAGGGAGTTGACCCGAAGACCGGCAAGAAGATGACGGACGAGAGTATCATGGATAACTTGATAACATTCCTCATCGCCGGTCACGAAACGACGTCAGGACTCTTGTCATTCGCTTTCTACCAGCTGCTGAAGCACCCCGAGGCGTACCGCAAGGCCCAGCAGGAGGTCGACGAAGTTGTTGGCAAGGGACAGATCAAGGTCGACCACATGTCTAAGCTGCCCTACATCAACGGTGTGCTCCGCGAGACTCTGCGTGTCAACGCCACGATCCCCGTCTTCTCAGTCGAGGCCTTTGAAGATACCGTGCTTGGTGGCAAGTACCCGGTGGCCGCAGGCGAGACCATTATCAACCTCCTTGCCAAATCCCAGCTCGACCCCCTCGTCTTTGGCGAGGACGCCAACGAATTCAAGCCCGAGCGCATGATGGACGAGAACTTCAACCGCATCACCAAAGAGTTCCCCAACTGTTGGAAGCCGTTCGGCAACGGCATGAGAGGATGCATTGGTCGCCCTTTTGCCTGGCAAGAGGCCCTGTTGGTCATGGTTATGCTTCTCCAGAACTTTAACTTTGTGCTGGACCCCAACTACCACTTTGGCGTCAAGCAGACCCTCACCATTAAGCCCAAGGACATGCACATGCGCGCCATCCTTCGCGACAACCTCACCCCGACGACTCTGGAGCGCCGTCTGGCCGGTCTCGCCGAGCCCGAGAAGCCCGCCGAGCAGGCCAAAGCCAACGGGGCTGCCGCCGGCGCCGAGACGGGAATGCCTTTGACGATCCTGTACGGATCCAACAGCGGAACCTGCGAGGCTTTGGCGCAGCGCGTCGCCTCCGATGCCGCATCCCACGGCTTCCGCGCCACCAAGATCGACTGCCTGGACAGCGCCAACGGCAGCCTTCCTACTGACCAACCCGTTGTTATCATCACAGCGTCGTACGAGGGCCAGCCTCCCGATAATGCTGGCCACTTCGTGGCCTGGATCGAGGGACAGGACAAGGCCAAGTCCCCTCTCAAGGATGTCTCCTACGCCGTCTTTGGCTGCGGCCACAAGGATTGGGTTCAGACTTTCCACCGTGTTCCCAAGTTGGTCGACACTACCCTCGAGCAGCTCGGTGCGACTCGTTTGGCCGAAGTTGGTCTGACGGATGTATCGAGCGGCGAGGTCTTCACCAACTTTGAGTCATGGGAGGATGACACTCTCTGGCCCTCATTGACCAACAAGTACAAGACAACTTCCTCTGCCGAGGACAGCAAGACCAAGGGACTGGGTGTTGTCATCAGCAACCCCAGAACCTCGACCCTGCGCCAGGACGTCAAGGAGGCCACCGTCACCAAGACCGCGACGCTCACCAAGGGTAGCGACCCCAAGAGCATCAAGAAGCATGTTGAGGTCAAGCTCCCCGAGGACATGACCTACACTGCTGGCGACTACCTTGCCGTTCTGCCCATCAACCCCAAGGAGACTGTCTACCGTGCCATGCGTCGTTTCCACATCGCCCGTGATGCCCACCTGAGCATCAAGACTGACGGACCTACCTCTCTCCCTGTCGATACTTCCGTGCCCGCCAACGACCTCTTGAGCTCTTACGTTGAGCTTTCGCAGCCTGCTACTAGAAGAGTAAGAACCATCCTCTTTACCTACCGTGACCATCGATACTAACAATATTGCAGAACATCCTTGTTCTCGCAGAGCACGCAAAGGACGAGGCCACCAAGACCGAGCTGAACCGCCTCTCAGGCGATCCCTACGCAGACGAGGTCAGCGGCAAGCGTGTCTCCGTCCTTGACCTCCTCGAGCGCCACCCCTCCATCGACCTGCCGATCGGCGTCTTCTTGTCCATGATGCCCCCGATGCGCGTCAGACAGTACTCCATCTCCTCTTCACCGATGGCGCACCCAAACAACGTCACCCTGACCTTCTCCGTCCTCAACGAGCCCTCTCTCTCAGGCCAGGGCCCCTACATCGGCGTCGCCTCCTCCTACCTCGACTCCCTCGCCGAGGGCGACAGCCTCCACGTCTCCATCCGCCCATCCCACGCCGCCTTCAGCCTCCCCGCTGATGCCGAGAACACGCCCATGGTCTGCGTCGCCGCCGGCACCGGTCTCGCTCCCTTCCGCGGCTTCATCCAGGAGCGTGCCACCATGCTCGCAGCGGGCCGCACCCTCGCGCCCGCGCTGCTCTTCTTCGGATGCCGTTCGCCCGAGGAGGACGATCTGTACCGTGACGAGTTTGACAAGTGGGAAGAGATGGGTGCCGTGTCTGTCCGGCGCGCGTTCAGTCGCGATTGCGATAAGAGCGAGGGATGCAAGCACGTGCAGGATCGCATGTGGCAGGATCGTGAGGAGCTCGTCGACTTGTGGAAGAAGGGTTCCAAGGCGTACGTTTGTGGCTCGCGTGGTGTGGCTGAGTCTGCCAAGGAGACAATGCTCAAGATCAAGGTTGAGATGGAGAAGGCCAGGGGTGTGGAGACGGACGAGGAGAGCATCAAGGAATGGTTCGAGGCGCTGAGGAATATCCGCTACGTGACGGATGTGTTTGATTAGACGGTGGAAAAGTCGACGGCTTATGGGATTTCATTACATCGTCATACTATAGAAGGGGATAGGAGTTGGGGGGCATTGGTTACAAGCATGTAATACCAGGTGGAACAAGCAAATTGATTACCTTGAATTCGTGGTTCAGCATTCCCTTGACCAACATGAGCCTCCACTGCGTCAACAAGATCCGAGACCGAGATATCAAGGTACGTGAGTTTTCAATGATCTACCGCTTGCTGAACGTGATAGATGAACGCACAAACACGATCGGCCCATTCATTGAAAGCGAAAGCTGACAGTCTCATCAAGTAATTGGGGACCGGCGCCTCCCCGTTCACGGCGAGACGGAGCTCGCGCTCCACTTCCTCCGACGGACAGTCCAATGGAACCAATTTGACTTCGGCCACTGAAACTCAAACCAGATGCCGGAAGTCCGGAAGCGGGAGAAGGACAAGCATTGCCGATGCGGTTCGGCGCGACTGAAGAACGTTAACATGTGGACCGTAGGGGGCCTTAACAAGTGCCGATGCCGTCCTGCAAGTGTCCCCGGATTCCTAGACTTGGAGGTCCCATTTTCTGCGTATCATAAACGGTGTCTTGGCGTTAGATTTGTTGCTCCTTCGGGAGCCTGGGCCGAGTTTGGTATCTGGTTCCGGCGCTACATTTGACGTCCTTCGAGTTTGTAACAAATGAGTGAGATCTTTGCATGTTGCATTGCAGAAACTAGTGCTTTGGAAGCTTCACAAGCTTCCATGAAGGTTTGTTCTCTTGTTTATCTACTTTGCGAGCTGCTGAAATTACTTACTTCACCGGCAATACTTTCTGGCCAACCTCCATGGCCTCTCACGTCGATCGAAAGCTTCACTCTACACTGTCTGGCGTGAAGCTATGGCCAATATGTAGAGCTTCCCCGCACGAGAAAGATTAAATTGCCGAGCCGTCGGGGAGATCTCGAACGAGTCAGTAGCTCAGACGAAACGTTGTAGTCTCCCATATTGCAAGCATATTGCAAGGTAGAGCTACATTGTTGATTTCTCTCAGGAAACTAGAAACGAGCCTTGACTTGATCGCATCCGAGAGCTTCGACGTCTTCCCCGAGCTCGAGAAGCGGCCATTCTGTGTCGAACGGGTTTTTAGATGGCGAGTGGTTCAATCTCAAGGCTGGCCTTTTCGAGGAAACATCCTACCGTCAGCTATGGCGTCCAGGATCGGCCCAAAGCTGGCCCAGGACAAAGCCTAGACAAGGAAGATGGCTTCCATCGCGCTCATTCGAAGTATAGATACTTCTCAGTCATATGATCTATCTGGAATAATGTCGATGTTGTTGTTCATCGTCTCATATCCGGACAGCCATGCACTTGAGAAGAGCCGTGGGCTGCTATCTCCTCGTTCACTCGTCCAAAAACTTGAGTACATCACAATTCGGCGCCGAATGATCGAGGCTTTATGCGAAGACGGTCCCGAAAATATCATTCCTATCGGCTGCTTTATCCTGCCATCCATGCTGATAAGCGGCCGAAACGGAAAGTTAGACCTACCCTCCGACCGAGGCTGCCACTGGTGGAACTCTGTAACAACCGCAACTACGTTGCGTCCAGAACGCCGGAGAGGTCATCCCAACAGATAGACTCTTGCGGGTTTAAAGTCTCTTTATTATCTCCCCCTCAAAATGCTTAGAAATACCATGATTCGTCACGTGTCGTCTTAGCTTTCAGACTGCAACCGAGGGATTGGAAACAGTATATGAGTGTGCTTTGGTCTCGTCGATTTCTGGAGTTCGGGAGTTGGTATGGTGCGTCTATGAAGCCATGCTCTACCCTTATTTATCATCATCGACGAAAATCACAATGGCCACAACTACCGTTCAAGTCACGGAGCCGAGGACTCTCTCCGTCTGTGGACAGCGGACTTTCCCGTCCATCATTGACGAGAGGGCTGCTTACGAGCCCAACCTGACGTGTTTCTCAACGCCATACACGTCGGAGCCCCGGGATGGGTGGAGAGTTGTCACCTACAGAGATTTTGCGAATGCTATCAACTACATCACGCACTTCCTTCTAGACAACTGCGGAGTTCCTGCGCCAAACACGTTTCCGACAATTGCCTACATTGGCCCAAATGATGCAAGATACTGCGTGCGTGGACGGCTAAAATCTTCTGTCTGATCTGCTGGACCCCTAGCTGACGCGATGATAGATCATGACCGTTGCCTGCATCAAGGCAGGATACAAGGTCAGCTTCTCCTTGGACTAGTTTGATATGTACACAGTTTGCTGACACGATACCGAGCAGGCCCTATTCGTGTCTCCTAGAAACCCTCTCGAGGCACAGTTGAATCTGTTCAAGCTATCTGACTGCCGACTGGTGGTGCGTCCGCCATCACACCAGTCTGTTGTCGAATTCTGGGTAAAACACTGGGACATGAAGCAGATCGAGATCGAGCCTCTGCACGATATTCTCTCCAAGCCCCAAGTACCAAACGTACCGTACACAAAAACTGCTGCAGAGGCAGAGTGGGATCCTTTCCTTGTCCTCCATACCAGCGGTAGCACAGGTCTCCCAAAGCCGATTGTCACCAAGCATGGCTCCATCGCCTTGACGGATGCGCAGCACCAGTTCCCGGAATGGAATGGCACGATCCCCATCGCGCGGGCAATGGAGTCGCTGGCGGACGTACACTTCAGTCCCAGTGAGTGCTATGAATGCACCATCGATTACCATTCACAGAAGCTTACACGTTCAGTGCCATTATTCCACGCCGGAGGCGTCTATGGGTTCATTGGGAATGCGGTTCTCAGCAACAAGCCCATCATCTTCCCGTTCCCTGACCGCCCACTTACACCTGATCTTACCATCGAGATTCTCAAAGCGACGGGTGCGAAGAGCGCGGCGCTACCTCCATCTCTACTCGAGGAGATGGTCCATCGTCCAGATCAAATTGAGGTACTGAAGAAGCTTAACTTTGTTGGCTTCGGTGGAGGTACGTCCCCGTGAAGGACAGAAACTAGAGGTTGAGTACTTACAACGTGCTAGGTCCCCTCAACAAGGAGGCCGGTGACACTCTATATAGGAAC
Source organism: Colletotrichum cuscutae (assembly GCA_030869315.1). NCBI lineage: Eukaryota > Fungi > Ascomycota > Sordariomycetes > Glomerellales > Glomerellaceae > Colletotrichum > Colletotrichum cuscutae. The sequence continues at coordinate 39,596 of MPDP01000046.1, read as the reverse complement.
GGTGTCAAGTTGCTCAACATTATTGGTGCTACTGAGTATGTGTCTCCGAATCTTTGAATCTCAAGACGCATCACGCTGAGAATTCCAGGACTCTACCATTCTGCATTTATTATCAAAAGAACTCGGCACTGTGGCAGTACTTCATCTACAATGAGGAGCTTTCCGGGGTCGAGTTCCGAAAGGCCACGTCTGACGAGGACGTTTACGAGATGGTGATCACCAGAAAGTCGAAGCAGATCCCGATCCAGGGCATCTTCTACACGTTCCCCGATAGAGAGGAGTATGCCACGAGCGACTTATACAAGCCTCACCCGACACTGCCGCACCACTGGAAGTTTCACGGCCGTGCAGACAACATCATCAATCTTTCCAACGGGGAGAAGCTCAACCCCGTGAGAATGGAAGACATCATTGCCGGAAATCCCGCGGTGAAAGCTGCCCTCATAGTAGGAGCACAGAAGTTCCAGCCAGCTTTAATCGTAGAGCCCTTTGTGCAGCCAAAGACGGACGAGGAGATTGACGACTTGATTGACCGCATCATGCCGCAAGTTGCCGAGGCTAATGAGACAATTGGTAAGTCTCTCCACTACGCCCAAACTAACGTCACTTACACCCATCCATCCTTGGAGAAAACGTAGCGCTGACATGGGAATAAAAAGCTACGCACGGTCGGATCGTTCGGCACTTGATCACCGTGTCCAATCCCGAGAAGCCGTTCCTGATGGCGGACAAGGGCACCCTCAAGAGATCGGCGACAATCAAGCTTTACGCCGATGAGATCGAAGAGCTCTACGCTAATCCGAGAGAGGTTCCCCTCTCGAAGGTGCCGCGCCTCGATCTGAGCTCCCAGGCCGCGCTTAGCAAGTCCATCGAGAAGCTCCTCCGCGAGCACCTCGGCGTCCCCCACTTGGAGTCTGACACTGATTTCTTCGCTGCGGGCATGGACTCGTTGCAAATCATTGCTGCTGCACGTTTCATTACTGCTAGTCTGCGCGCTACGAATAAGCATTACAGTGATACGACTATTGAGGCCCGCGATATGTATACTCACGTTAGTCCTCACCAGCTTGCTGGTCACATTTTGCGATCTGGACAGGGCAAGGCCAATGGTAGTACTGCGAGTGAAAGCGAGAATCACCAAGCAATGGACAGGCTATACCAGAAGATTCGGCAGAACCTGATTCACGCCAAACCTGGACGCCCTGAGCCAGCAAAGGAGCAGCAGACTGTCATTCTCACCGGATCCACCGGAAACATGGGATGCTACCTGCTCGATGAGTTGATTCGCAACCCACACGTCAAGAAGGTCATTTGCTTCAACAGGTCAACCGATGGCGGTGCCGGAAAGCAGGCCAACGCCATGAAAGAGCGTGGCCTAGCCTGCCCAGGAGAGAGCGGCAAGGTCGAATTCTTCCACACCAACTTGTCGCAACCCAACATGGGGTTGTCGCAAGAGGTCTACTCTCGCCTCCTTAAAGAGGCGGACCGCATCGTTCACAACGCTTGGGCCGTCAACTTCAACATGCCTCTCGATGCGTTTGAACCGCACATCAAGGGATGTCGCAACTTGGCTGACTTTGCTGCCACGGCAGAGAAGCGTGTCGTGCTGGTGTTCGTGTCGACCATTGGTACCACTAGCAAATGGGATGCAAGCCGTGGCCCGGTCCCGGAGAAGTCCCTGCGGGAATATGGTATCTCAGGTCTTGGATATGGCCAGAGTAAGCTGATCTCTAGCATGGTCCTCGAGGACGCCGCCAAAGTCGGAGACTTCCCTCTGGCTATCGTTCGTGTTGGTCAGATTGCTGGGCCCCTTGCTGATGGCGGCGCTTGGAGCCGCCAAGAGTGGCTGCCCTCCATTATCGCGAGCAGTCTTGTTCTCAAGGCGTTGCCGAGACACCTATCCGGTATGAACACAACCGCCTGGGTCCCGGTTGAGACAATGTCGAAAATGATCCTGGATATCGGCGGCCTGACTGAGGAGTCGAAAGACTACCACGAGGGGTACTTCCACGGCAGCAACCCCTCCATCACAACATTTGATAAGCTGGTCCCGGCTATCCAGCAATACTACGGAAGGAATCAACTTCCTGACCTCATCCCCTTCAAGGAATGGGTAGAGAGATTGGAAGCAAGTCGTACTGCACCCGGAGCGCTTGGCGCTGATCGAAACCCAGGCTTAAAGCTGGTCGACTTCTATCGAGGCGCTGCTTCTGCGGGAGAAAATATACCGAACACGAGGACACACGATACTACGAGAACTGTAGCTTGCAGTCCTGCGCTCCGCTCGGTTGGACCTGTGACGCCGGAGTTGATGGCTCATTGGTGCAGACAGTGGAATTTTAAGAGCCCTTCGGCTCGTGTCGGTCGTTTGTAGAGGCCTAGATCTCGGGTTAGAAATGTATTGTACAAATTGAATACAAGTTATCAAGAACAAAATTTCGTTCAAAACATGTGCCAGACCTTTGGTCAAGTTATCGCAACGTACAGCGCTACGAGGCGTACAAATGCAATGGCAAGCATCTGTGCCTAATAAGACGGGGTTAGTATCTCTCAAGATCGAATCAAGGTATCATGCCATCCTGAAAGAGACGAAGGTTGAACATGTACTATCTTTAGCACACAGGACCGCGAAATAATAGTAACGATGATTAGCATGAATGTTATTTCTATCTATGATGCTCCTTCTTTCCCACAGTAATGACCATGCTCCGACCGCTACGCCACTCGATTTCCCACAAATGATCCAACAAGTAGACAATCAAGCAAACAGTCCTTCAAAATCTTTTGCAAAATTCCCATGAGTGATAACATCCAGGGCCTTTTTACATCTTAAGCTTACGCAGACCGGAGTCGGTCTGGGGGTAAGGAGCCTTCTTCGAGTACGTCTGCCACTGGTTGCACATATCATCCATATCCTGAGCCCGGACAGTATCCATAATCTTGTCAGTCTGCTCCAGGAACTGCACAGACAGACCCTGGCTGACGTGCCACGCAATGTGGCAATGGAACAACCAGGCGCCGGGGTTGTCCGTCTTGAAGGCGACGACGAGCCAGCCTCGGCCGGGGAGGGTGGTCACGTCGCGCCTGGTCGGGTTCTTGAAGTTTAGCTTGGAGACGTCGGTCTGCGCGTTGAAGCGGACGCCGTCGCCGCGGCCGCTGGAGGCCGGCTCGGAGTGGCCTAGGATGTAGAAGTCGTGGCCGTGGAGATGCATGGGGTGAGGGGCGGGGAACAGGTTCTCGACGACCCAGAATGCCCACTGTGATAATGTTAGCTGGTGGTGCCGGGATGGACGATACGGGGAAACTTACAGCATTGTCGGCGGGAACCTCGAAGACGTTGTAGTTGTCGGGGTAGTCGGTGCTGTTCTTGGCGAGGTAAGAAAGCGTCGGCTGGTCCCAGTTGATGTCCATGTTCTGGCCATTGACCTTCCAGAAGACCTGCTGAGTGCCGGTGGTCCTGCTCGTGTCTACGGTAATGTCAAGAGTATCATCTTGGGTCTTGGCGAACGATGTAGAGTTGACGTCGACGCTGTAGATGGGCTCAAAGTCCGTCTTGTCTTGGCACTGGGAATCGGTGGGCGCCTTGCCGGCATCCTTGGGCATGAGGCCGTTTGCCGCACCCTCATACTGGAAGATGGCAGCAGGCTTGTTCATGTTGGACGTGCCGCACAGTCTGTTGGACGGGAACGTGACGTTGAACCAGTACGCCTTGCTGGCGTCCTGGTCAGCGTCAATGATGACATCGTAGCGCTGGCCGACGGTCAGGTAGAGTGAGTCTGTCTCGAAGGGCTTGACAGGGACAAAGTCGGTTCCCGTCACCGTCATCTTGTGACCGACGAGGTTCACCGTGAAGGTATTGTCGACGGACATGTTGACGAGGCGGATCTTGTGAGACTTGCCCTTCTTGAGCGTCACGCGGGAGTAGTTGCCACCGCCGTTCTTGTTGATGTTGGTGCCGTTGAAGAGGATATTGTCACTGGCGGGAACGGCAGCGGGGGCAGTAAAGGTGGAGCGGATCTCGTCGGCAGACTTGTAATACCAATCCGTGATGGAGTAGGTGCCGAGGTCCTCGTCGTAGTTCTTGGAGGTAGGTCCATCGATCTGAATGGTACCGGCGATACCGTTCGCATACTGGTCGGAGAAATGCGAGTGGTACCATGATGAACCGTACTGCTCGGCACGCCACTCGTAGGTCTTGGTGGCTCCTGGCGGGATGGGGCACTCGGTGATACCGTTGACACCATCGTTCTGGTTATTGTTCAGAAGTCGCAGGCCGTGCCAATGCATTGAGGTTCTGTGGGGTTGTCAGCGATTCAGTATCCTAGAGGTGGGTGCGCACTATAGCTGCTGTTACTTACCCATTCGTCCTCAAGTTGTTCACGACCCTGACCTTGATCTTATCACCCCAATTTGCCTTGATGTTCGGGCCGGGGAAGCCACCTATAAGGGCTTGAGTGAGCACCCAACGATGTGGAAGAAAGGAGAGATTGTAGCCTACCATTGATCAACATCGCCGTGTTCTTTGTCATGCCATCTTGACCTTGGAAAGAGGTGTGCTCGGTGAGAACCAAGTCATACTGTCCAACTTGTTAGCACGGCGTAACACTCAGAGTACACGCGTCAACCAACCTCTCTCGTCACACCAGTATCTGGGATGGACTCCTCGTAAGCAGTCTTGATATCAAACCCTTCAACCCAACACTGTCTGTTGTCGGCAGTGTTGCAGGACTTAGGTCCTTGGTTAGAGTCCGCAGGGGTTGATGAGCCAGGCTGTGCGTTGTCCTGCCTCCTCGAGACACCAGTGTTGGACGACGGTGAGGGGACGGCTGCTGCTAGGCCATAGAGGAAGAAGAGCGCGCTCTTGGAGAGTGTTGACTTCATCTTGATTGTCTTTGGCTGATGTGTATGCCGAGGGCTATGAATGTCTGCTCGAGTTGCCCTACAAAGGAGTCAGTCAACGAGGATCCCGTTTCATGAAGTGGCACTCTAAGAGGAGGCAACTTACCTAGTCCACCCAGTATTTAATCTCTACCACAACCTTGTTCGTTCGACGTAACAAAAGAAGAGAAGAGCTTCCAGAAATTCCAACTCTTCAACGGTCGACGCAACCTTTAGATAAGGTAGAAAACCTGCGCTGTGATATTGGCCACCGCCTGATTAACCTTAAGAAAGAGGGCACGGTGCTGTCGTTCGGGGACGAACCGTGATCTAGCCTTTTAGGTCGAGCGTCGCGAAACGTAGGAAACTGTTAGATTTTGCGCCGCGGAAGGGAAGGAGCTCGTTCCTAGACACACCCACGTACCAACCAGAGAGCTTTATACCAAGGCGGGCGGCACCAAGACGGCGGGTTAGTTTCAATATCTTCGGGCTGGGGAGGGAAGGCAAAGTTAAGATGGGATGATGTTTGGAACTGTCTGAGTGGGAGTGAGCGTGTGTGTAGTTTACTGCGGTTGGATTGGATTGTCTTGTGTGTAGTTCCTGACAGTCGGTCCCGGGTACCAAGCGGTCTTTGGGTCCATGGCCGCCTTAGTGGGCGGTTATCACGAGTGTCAGACAAGCCCGAGGTGGGTGACTCTGAATGCATGTTCGCTTCTACCCGGCAGCCGGAACCAAGGTCCGCTCTCCTGGTTGCTGAGTACAGGCATGCGAGGGGGACCAGTTCAGACTGAAGGCAGGCTGCAAGGCGAGAAGCAATCTGAGGAGAGGTATGGGGGTTCAGGTTAGACGGCCGCCACCATGCAGCCCTCGGGCGGCCTTCGGGTTCGTATGACTTCCCGTTGTAACCAAGGGTATATCGGCATCAGAGAAAGAGACAGGCGCGTCTGCTGAGACGGAGAAGTCTCGTTTGGCGGTTGCATGATGATTCATCAGGAAACTCGAAAAGCCACAATCTCTTCGTCAGCTGCGCGTCTCTAAGCGCCGCTGGATGTTTCGCGGCGCCTCTCTTATTGTCAAATCATGCGGCTCCAGGTTGAGGATCCTGTATGATATTCCCTAGCCGGTAGATCCTACGGCTCCTACCCCGGGATTTACCAAATATGAGAAAGTCGCCACGGCCTAGACCCCGTCTTCCCGTGTGGCAATCATGTCGCTGTTCAAGCTCCTTCATGTGCTTTCTCCAGCCCATAGTGTTGCTTCGTCGAACGCAGCGGTCGTCTTCGGCCGTGTCTTGGCCCTGCGCAAGCAAAGCGTATCTTGCGTTTGGCAGCAAAAAGGTCTGAGCAGTGTGGCTATATCATGTATCAAAACCGCCGTCACCTCTCAAAATGTCGAGCGCTCGGCCACCGGCAAGCGGCAAGGTGCATCTGTCGCCCCGCTATGTCCTCTCTCTGCTCAGCTTCACAGTCCATTTCCCCCACGAACATTTCACCTCTGAGAAGAAAGGCTGAAGCTCGAAGCTCGAAGCTAGGCACAGTGCCCCTCCAACCCTCGGCCGGCGCATGTGGCGCGGTCGACGGTCTTGAAAAATTGGCCGTGCGGATGTATGAGAAGGACTGCTTAGGGTTAGAGGATCGAAAACTTTGAAGGATTTCATCTTCTGCCCGAGGATCGAACCAAAACGTCTAAAACGACTTTGTTCGATGGGCGGGTAACCGATTTCTTCTCTTCCCTCGCCACATTGCTTTCTTACCCGAGGACTCAGCAAAGGAGACGTGCGGGTGTCAAATCTGACGTGAACCGCGGTGCTGGTATACGTTGGATAAGCGTTGTAAAGCATTCCGGAAATTCCCGTTCGCCTTCTTTGGTGTGGCATCTATTTGTGGCGGGCGGAAGTGCGTATTCGAGATGTTTAGGCCAAGTAAAAGCTGCAGCCAAGATTTACGCGCCTGCGGGACCGCTTATTGCCAAGTCGGCGAAGATGAGGCTCAAGTTTGACCCAATGACATTGCGATAGAGAATAATACGCGCTTGCGCTTTTATGAGGTCGGCGGACGGCTGTCTTTTGAGTCCGACAAACCTGGTCAAGTGGGTTGGGAAACATGGGATGAACCAATTCGTAAGGGCTAGAGAACGGTCAGTGGTGGCGCAAACACCACCAGGCAAAACTTTGTGAAGAAACATGCTTCACTCGTGCTCAGAGGGCTCTCAGGCCTGCAGTTTTACACATTGTCTAGTTTGTCCAAACACGGTCAGTGACGGCCTCATGCTTTCAATCTTGGAAGAATCGAGAAAGAAGTCGGTCTGATCCGTGGAAATGGACCACCAGTGCTTGATATAAAGAGAGCGCAAGTGCACTCTGATTCTGGAGAACTAGGAAACCAAAAAGTCAAAAGTGTTGTTAGCACAACCTGGTTTCGATCCAGGGACCTCTGGGTTATGAGCCCAGCGCTCTACCCCTGAGCTATTGTGCTTGATGATGGGTACTCGTTGATGCCGAGGGCGAGAGCACAAGATGTTTATTAGGGCTTTGGATTTGTGGATCGTTCTCTGTTGAGTCACGATGTCTACAGTTTTGTGTGCTTGTGGGTGCGTTTGTGGGTCGTTGGTAAGTGCACGACTTGGCCTCAGGGCTGGAGTGAAATTGGCCTCACATCGTGTGAATCTAGGAGTTCGAGACAGGTGGCATATGTGGGGAGAGACACCTGCCACTCCCTTGATGAGTTGCCTCGAGTTTGCCTGAGTTGCAAAGTCTGAATTCTTTTCTATGCCTAAGAAAGAAAAGTCGCACAGCATATTTTGCTCAATGTGACGATCTGGGGTAAGGGTAAAGACAAATGCCCCGACCGGCTCCGTAAGCGGGCCCTGCTCTCGGTGATGTGGGCCTTACCGACACGGATAATGATCGGGGCTTCCGGTCGCTGACAGGGTGGGACAATGGGATCATGCCATTGGATAACTGCTTTAAGTCGGGTGCCGAATCAGAAGTCCCTCGTTATCTTGATGTGGCGATTCGTAAGCAGTCATTCAATTGGTGCGCCTATGGGTTGGCGTTGAGAGAAATACCACGGTCCGAGGTGTTCGATGAGGAATCCAAGCCAAGGTTCGGGTTGACAAACAACCAGCGTGTTGATACATAATATGTAGAACTGTACGATCTATCGAATTGCCGTTAGTGAGGGAGATCACTACACTAACTCCACCGGTATTAAGCTCGATTTCGGATTGAAAAGAGAGTGATGAGAATCAGGTGAATGTTCGAGGAACTTTATCTCACTTGCGTTGATAAATAGTCAGATGAAGTTGTGGGGTTGAAAGACACGATGAGTTGCGTTTGTCATCTACGCTGCCAAAGATAAGAGTCATGAGATGAGTGAAGCAGCTGACTGTGTCTAGGTGTGGGTGGGTGTGATGAAACACAGACAAACTGTGAGTTCCTGCATCACGACAAGATTAGCTGCTCGCGATACCTGGCTATATTAAGTGAATCGACAGGTGAAGGCAACATCACATGGTCCGGATCTTTTTGCGCTGCAACAATTTCTTCAGAGCGCTAGTCTATTAAAAGGAATTCTAGACTTCCTGAACTCGAGTACTTTCAGTTGACTCGTCAAGGCTTCTTCTGGCCATGTTTTTATCTCATACGCGCACACAAAAACCGCTCAAATGTATCTTCAAGTATCCCAATTAAAACGCCGTGCCTCTAGCGACATGAACATATGTCCCAGGGCGTGTATGCCAAAGGTCCCATCTCATTTCGTACCCGTCGTAACATGACAATCTGAAAGGGCATGTCTACCACTTGATGACCTTGGTGGGGAAGTACTCATCGATGAGCTCCATGTAGTAAGGCTATCAAATTGTTAGTCTCATGATAAAATTTAGATCCGGGTAGGATTGAGTAAGACATACCTTGAGCTCCTCAACGGTGGGGGCATCATCAGACTTGCTGTACAAGTCGTAGGGGTTGAAGGCAAGCACGGCCTTGAGGAGGTCCTCATCACCCTCCTTCATGAACTCGCGGTAGGCGCCCTCGCGGTGCCAGGGGTAGAAGGAGTGATAGCGGATCATGGCGAGAGCCTCACGGGGAAGCTTGGACTGCTCCTTGCAGACGGTGTACATGTACTCGTCGTGGCCCCAAGAGATCATGAGGTTCTCAATACCGCAGCCGGGCTCGTAGATGCCGTTCTTGGTGCTGTAGACGGGGTGGGTGTTGTCGGGGTTGCCCTCAAAGGTGGTGGGGAGGACGATGCGGTTGTCAAAGGCACATCCGACGGGGAAGGTGTCACCGACGACATCCCACTGGCCCTCGGCTCCGTAGAAGAAGAGGAGCTTGCCGAGATCGTGGATCAGGCCGGTAAGCTGCATCCAGCGGGGCTTGCCGTCACGGCGCATGGCCTCGGCGGTCTGGAGCAAGTGCTGGATCTGAGAGAGCTCGGTGTCGGGGTCCGAGTTGTCGATGAGGGTGTTGAGCTTCTCCATGGCCTCCCAGATGGTCATCTCATCGCGGCAGGGGATCTTGCCAGTAAGGTCGATGGCGAACTTCTGGCGGGCAGCGAGGTTGTACTCGACGGTCTGCTTCTCATGCTGCTCCTTGTAAAAGTTCTTGACGCGGTCGCAAGCATCCTCGTACTGGCGGAAAGCGGTCTTGTCCTTCTCTGAGTCGAACTTGGACTCGCCCTCGAAGTCGTTCTGTGCCTTGTTGTACTGGTCCTTGAGGATGTTGACCTCCTCGACAAAGTCGGTGGTCTCCTCGAGGGCGTGTCCGTCGGTGCGGACGTAAGGGGTGGCGACAGCAGCAGCCATTGTGACGGTAGTTTGCAAAGTCGGAAAGAAGAGTTTGGTACAGAAAGTCTAAGAAAGATTACAGCTCGATATGAAGAAAGAGTCGATATGTGATGATCTTTCCAAAGGGGGGTATCACTCGAATGCTGAAGACTGGTTTGATGATGAGCAAAGAGAGGGAGAAATAGGCATCTGGAGATAGTCTTTAAATATGTTGTTGAAGACAAGATCACGGAAGATGGAGATTACGAAGGGCCAGAAGAGTAACGAAGGAGTAGGACGGGAAAAAACTCGGACATGGCGAGGTACCTAGTATCGCCCGCCAGACGCAGTATTCGGGCCAAGTACCTCGTCATGGCAGCACCGGGTATCCGTACTGGTGTGGGCAAAAAGCTGACTTGGACAAGCAGCCCGAGTTGACGTTTTTGCCGTGAAGGGAGGGTCGTCATCTGCATGGCCCTTGTCTTGCCCGTGCAGAACTATGCCCCGCGGAGAGTGGTCATGATCCAGATGGAGCAGGAAAGACGGGGCGAGATTTCAGATCTGTGGAGAGGCCCTAGAGAGTTGCGACGTTGCGACGAAGAAAGGCGAGACCGGCGAGGGGATTCCAAGTTTTGCGTAGTTGGAAGAGGAAAAAGTCGCCGAATTCTTGCTGGAAGAGGACCCCACCCAGATCCAGAGCTGGACCCACTCTTCACTCGCCGGAACAGAAGCAGCCAGAATTTCCGGTCACATGACCTCACATGACTTTGGAGTCTTCTGACTAATCCTCATTGGGACCATATGGGGACTGGTGCAAGTTGCTGGAATTTCCAACAGTTTTGACCTCTCGTCAACTCCCGACGACAATGGTAAAGAATTCCGAGACTCACGACTGCCATCCTTGTTAGTCGCAAACGCTCGAACGCTTCTTCCACACCTTCAATCCCGCTTCGCCTATTCTCCAGACCTCCACGACTCCACGCCAACCGCATTCCGGGATGGCCAGAAACGATGCAATGTGACGGCGCCCTTGCGTCTCTGCCAATCTTGGATTCTTTTTCTGCGGCAAAGCTTAATCGCTTTCCCCCCGGTCCACCCCTCCACGACCCTACGAGACCTTCTGGCCCCGCCGCCTTCATCATGGGATTTGCAGACTATTTTTGATTATTCCCTCTTTTGGCACTTGGCTGCCACGCAGACCTCGACGCCCCCCTGCCAACGCCAACCAACGCCATTCCCGCTCAATGCAGGACATCTCCATCCCCGCGGATTCCTCTCCTCTTTTCAGTAATGGCTTCCTACTGATTGGATATAGAACACTTGCCGGAGGGGACATCCCAGTGGTCCCTTGCCCAGGCCTTGCCAGACCTCTCCCCTCACCGTCACCCGGTGTCCGTCCCGGCCTTCTCCCGAGATTCTTGGCTTCGGAACCTTCGATTCGCCCAAAACGAACATGTCTGACATCAATTTTCGTCACAGCTTCGGGGCCTCCTTCCCAATGTCGTCCCTGACGGTAATCCAGGGCGAGCTTGGCCAAGACCTGCTGGCTTCCCCACGCTTCCCAAACAACCCCGCGGGATCTGGATGGTCCCTACGTGTTCCAATGTGCCACGGCAGCTGTCAGTTTCAAGCTCAGACCAGCCGGCATTACACGACGATGCTCATCTATTCGTATATGGGCGCCATGTGGATGGAACGCCGTGTGCGCCGTGTGCGGGGAGGCCGTGAGCATCACTATCTTTGAAATCAGACACTCTCGAGATCGGGTTGGCCAGCGATAACCCGCGGATAATGAAGAACCAAGCAGATGGAATCGCGAAATATGTCCGGTTGCTTTCAACCTGCATCGTACGCTATACTACTGTGCCAGCCAAGCCAGGCCAGCCAGATCCTGCCGCTACAAACACAGCATCATGACGCTTCTACACTATCAAGTCGGGTATCCACAGATTGCAAACCAAGCGAAATCCAAGTCCGGGGGACGTATCCAGTCCTGTCCGGTTCAGTTCAGTCCAGTCCAGCCCCATGCACCAAGTCTATTATGATCCACATCCAATTCCAAGTGAGAGGCGATCTCTCTCTCGTGTCTCGCCAGCAGTCATTATCGTGATCCAATGGAAGAGGCTTTCATCAAACATCTTCTCGGCGACTGGCCTGCCAGTCCAGTTCGCCTACGCATGTCTCTGAACCCCGCCTCTCCCAACCTCTGCGGTCTGGGGTAGGCGGAGTGGGCGCTCACCCTGTGCTCCTCCTCAATCCTCGTTCATTGCTTCCCCGTCCAACCAGCCCCATGCGTGCATCAGCTGATCCCGCACCGCTGTCGTGGGCCTTGCGTGGGCCTTTTCGGTGATGCTGAGCATCTTCAGCAGAGCTTCCTGGTCATGTTTGGTGTCGAATCGATCACCGGCTGGAGGAGGCCCAAATTAGTCTACTGTTCAGGACGTTCGAATTTGAAGGCTACAGAAATAGGAAAAAAGCAACGAAAGAAGAACCGGAAAGGAACAAGAAAGCAAAACGTACCGATGGCTATACCCATACACGCCGTGAACATGGCTGGCGGTGACCATTGGTTGCACATGCCGATTCCACAGAGACTCCGCAGGAGATCCTGAATCTGCTGGGTCAACCTTTTCTCAGCAGCTTTGCGGCCGCCGCCGACTCGTGGTATGCTCGGATTGAACAGCACGAGGTACATTTCGGCGAGAATGTGGTGTTGGACAGCGATGACTACCAAGGAGTTGTTAGTAAGCGGTTCCTGAAGAGGAGGGTTGGCCATGAGCCAGCCTTCCGGATCGTCGGATATCTGAGATACTCTCCGTGTCCGGGAGCAGTTCCGAGATCAGGCCAGACCAGACCGGGACCAGACCAGGGGTATACTCACTATGACAAGCCTTCTGGTACCATACTTCGGGGAAAGCCTCCTCATCTGTCCTCTCTCGGAAGAAGATGGGAGTATACGAAGGCGGTAGCGCGTTCTTCCATTCTCTGTTTGCCATTTCGAGCTGGCCCCATTGCAGCACCGACCCCGCCTCGGACCCGAAGCAGAAGTTGAGGACATCGGCGCAGTGGACAATGGCACGATTTGCCCAGACAAAGTCGTCGGCCGGGGTGGTGGATCGGTCGACAATGGCATGACCGAGGTTCATTCGGACCACCTGTTGGTTGATGACGGCGCTGTAGATCTCCTGCCTCAGTCCAGCCCAAAAGCATGCCGCCGTCAAAGTTCCCGGCATAAGGAATCGGTCTCCGGCGTTGACAAAGGCGTGAATTCCGAGCAGGTGGCCGTGCGTGTCCTGGCCCAGGGTGTTTACATCGATTTCTTCCAGCACGCGAAGTATGATTGTTGCAGCAAACAAGTTCTCGTCCGACACCGTTCCTGCGTGGTCCAGCAGTGGGATCAAGTAGTTGAGGCACTGCTCGTGGTACCGGTTCGATGCTAGCGAGTCGTATGCGCTCGTCAGGCTCAGATGCCTCGAGGCAAGGGCGAAGATGGCGTTGAGCAAGATGGGACATGAGCCGGCACGCTGCGGTACTTCGACCTCGAAATGTCTGGAGGGATCACACGCATCGAGCTGGTGGTCCGGTCAGTGTCGTTTCTTCGTTGCTTCAAAAAAGCAAGCCATCCCGCAGCTATTTCAACATACCCAGAATCCAAGTTTGTCCACGTAATGACGGAACAGCGTGGCTTCTTTTCGCCCTTGGATAGGCCATATCGGTCGATCGGTGTATATGCCCTCCAACGGCGGCAACATGGACTGCACCGGCGGCAGACTCACGACGGAGCCAGAATGTTCGCGATGGCTACCGTGCTGGCTGTGGTTGTCGGCGCCGGGCGTACTCAACGATATTCGATGCGGAGGTTGGACGGGCTCGTCCACCACGTCGCCGCCATCAACGACGCTTTTGGCGCCGGGCCGGCTCTCGTCTCCAGGCAAAGGCCAGCTCGCCGCCTTTGCTGCGTATATTGACGGCCGACGCTGATCATCAGAGACTGTCGAGTCTACGGCCGTAGCCGTGCCTGGCGAAGTGGACGCGACTTCTGTTGTGGCTTCTGTCCCAACTTCGTCAACGTCTGGCGCCGAGTCGTGAACGGACTCGTTGCTGTCGAGGTCCTCGCCGAGCTCGACACCGCGAGTCTCGTCGATGAACTTGAGCTTCTTTGGTGGCGCAGGCCACTTGTGGCTCTCTCTGAATACGGCGTGCTTGGGGGCGCGAAACTTGTAGCCCTTTTTGCACTCTCGCCCTGTCATCAGGCACCGCCCGCAGATGGGCAGCACTCGATCACATCGCAGGTGCTGCTCGCGACACTGCTCGCTGCACGGATCAAACACAGTCAGCAACCTCTTCCTCGATCATGATATATCTGTCAAACTTTGCGGTTCTCTCCCACCGGCTCTCTCTCTCCACACCTGCCTCTTTTCTCACAGACCGAGTTCAGAGCCATCGCAACCGACTTCCTCACTCTTTCTCAGCTGGAGCAGCTGATGGCAACGGCGTCGACGAAGACCCTTGAGCTTCCTTCACCTTGCCATCACCGGCGAGAGCTTCATTGACTTCATCTCTCGCCGAACCCTGCTCGGCACCCCGCGTCTCAAGGTGAGCGGCGCCGCTGTCCGTGTCGCCGTCGGTGCGAATGGCCTCCAAATTGACGCCTCCAAAACAGGTGTTTTTCCCCGAGAGGCCCGCCCCTCCTCGGGTGGATCAGCAGAGTCTCACTCACCAGGTCGTGGCACTTAGCGAATCAGGCGCTTCGGGAGACGGCATGGCACTTGTGCCACTTGCAATTCTTTCCGAGCCCCCAGTTGAGGCTGCAATGAAATGATTGAAACCCGGGGAAGATGGAGAAGATCTGGGGGAGCCCCTCGATTTTTGAGCAGATCTGAAATTGAATTGAAGCTTGAGTCCGGGGCGACGACCAGTGACGTGTGTGGGGATGCGAGTTGGTCAGCAGCACATCCGACGACACCTCTCCACTCACGACACACACATAGCACACACACACACACACACACCACAGACACAGAGAGAGTCAGGGACCCCTTTTTTAACCAGTTCAGACTCTGCCAGTTTCTGGGCACTTCAGGCCAGTCTCAAAAGGAGCCAGACGCCGATGGCCGTGCCACTCCGACGGTTCCCCAGCGCTCCCTCTTTTTCGCTATCGGTACCCAACTGCCAACAAACTGTGTCATGCCAACAAGCAAAGTTGGCGCAGATACTTGAAGATTCTTGTTGGCTCTTCTGGGCTCTTGGATTCAATTGTTCCCGGGCCTCTGGTTCTTCAGCAAAGTCGAACGAGTTTCTCAATAGTTTTCTTTTCATTCGTCCGCCCTTCCCTCCCACATTACCGGCGCCAACTCTATCTTTGTTTCTCACCCTCACTACGCCGTACTCACTGACCCGAAAGCTGAACCTGGACTTTTCTTCCCCGCCCTCCCTTGCTGCAGCAGCCATGGACTTCTTCCCGATGGCTTGGGTCTGCACGCAACCAACGATTCAACGGCCGCTCAGCTGACCATTTCGACACCACCAACATGGCGACGCTCAAACTTCCCCCGCACGCTAGAGTTGGCCCAGACAAACTCAATGGCAGCAAAGGGTTCCCATCTCCGTCCCAACCTGACGGCCTGGCAGATGTCGAACGAACCCTGTCATGACACAGAGAAACACGCCAACCCCCCTTGGGCGGCACCCCGACGACAGAAATGTCACGTCGCTTTACCTTATCTCGCCCAGTCCCAAATTACCCCAGCATCTGCCATCGAAAGATGAACGGGTACCCCTCGCCGACGAGAACCAATCTGCCCAATGGCTAGCTCCCTTTTCTGCTCTTCCATGTCTCCAAGAAGCCAAAGACTTCAAAGGCCCCTTGCGAATTGCGACGGCTTCGGTAATTTTGACCAGTCCCCTGGTCTTCTCGGCACAGGATTCTCCTCATCCTTCCAATAGCTGACGACTGGTCTATCGGAAGATTGCCCTTGTTTATTTGACGACAAAAAAAGAGGACGCGCGATACCGAACGGAACAAATCAAATCAAACAACCAGACGAGTTCAATGTCCCGGCCCCAGTCTTTCGCACTTCGTCAAAAAATTCGAGCCCTTTCTTTTGTGGGTTTTTCCCATCGAAGCCGTAGGCCCGTAGCCATCGTCCCACACAATCAAGGACCGTTCGTTCCCGTCGCGCGCGAATATTTTGTTGTTATATAACATCCGGCGATCCCCCCCCATCTCCACCTCTTGACGATCTCCTCTCTTCAGCAAGCAGCATCTCCCAGCGCAGCCGCTTTCTCAGAGCTCTTTTTCACACCACATCTGCTCAACGCCAGCCTTGGCAACGCTGCAACGATCTCCACGTTGTGCGCGCAATCTCCCCATTGCAGCACGCGATAGTGTGTGCATCGCCGCAGAACCTCGAGAGAATTCAGTTTCTCCTTGAGAACAGTCATCAATAACAACAACACCTCCACCACGCCACGCAACGCAACCCTTCCTCCAAAGCCCGTCCACGATGGAGTCCAAATCGGCGCACGATGATGTGGTCGCCGCCCCAGACCGCGTCTCGGCCGAGATCGGCGATCACCACTCGGCCAAACTCGCCAGCAACTTTGTCCAGAACGCCAAAGCGGCCACGGACAAGGAGCACAAGATGACTCTGATGCAGGGCATTAAGCTCTACCCCAAGGCCATTGCATGGAGTGTGCTCATTTCCACCTGCATCGCCATGGAGGGCTACGACATCAGTCTCGTCAGCAACTTTTACGCATTCCCGCAATTTAACCAAAAGTACGGCGTCCTCACCGCCGACGGATCCTACCAGGTCCCTGCGCCGTGGCAAGCCGGCCTCAGCAACGGTGCCACCGTCGGCGAGATCATCGGCCTCTTCATCAACGGATGGGTCTCGGAACGCTTCGGCTACAGGTGGACCGTCATCACATGTCTTTTGCTAGTCGCCGCCTTCACCACAATCTTCTTCACCGCGCAAAACGTTCAGACTCTGCTCGCCGCCGAGATCCTCTGCGGTATCCCATGGGGTGTCTTCCAGACGCTGTGCATCACCTATGCCTCCGAAGTCTGCCCCGTCGCCCTGCGCGGCTACCTGACGACCTATGTCAACTTTTGCTGGGGTATGGGCCAGGAGATTGGTATCGGCGTCATCGTCTCTATGCTCGACCGCCAGGACGAGTGGGCATACCGCATTCCCTACGCGCTGCAGTGGATGTGGCCGGTGCCTTTGGCCATTGGTATCTACTTTGCGCCCGAGTCGCCCTGGTGGCTGGTGCGCAAGGGCAAGATTGACGAGGCCAAGAAGTCGCTGCTGCGCCTGACGAGCAGGGACAAGGAGACTGATTTCGACGCCGACGAGACGGTCGCCATGATGGTGCACACCAACTCGATTGAGGAGAAGATTACCGAGGGCGCATCCTACCTGGACTGCTTCAAGGGCGTCGACCTGCGCCGCACCGAGATTGTGTGCATGGTTTGGGCCATTCAGAACCTCAGCGGCAACTCGTTCTCCAACTACTCTACGTAAGTCTCTGCCTTTGTGCACTCTTGTTGCTTGAGCTCTAGTTGCACCAGACTAACATTACGATGCACACAGATACTTCCTCAAGCAGGCCGGTCTCTCCACCAGAAACTCGTACAACTTCGCGCTCGGCCAGTACGCCATCAACATGGTCGGTGTCTTTGGCGCGTGGTTCCTCATGTCGTGGGGTATCGGCCGTCGCACGCTGTACCTCTACGGTCTCTGCGGTCTTTGCAGCATGCTCATGATCCTCGGCTTCCTGGGCCTCGTGCCGGCCGAACACCGCGACCAGGGCGCGCTCGCGACGGGCTCCATCATGATGGTCTGGGCTCTCTTCTACCAGCTCACCGTCGGCACCGTGTGCTACTCGCTCGTTAGTGAATTGCCGTCGCGTCGTCTGCAGATCAAGACTGTCGTTCTTGGCCGTAACCTCTAGTAAGTTCCCGATGCACTTTCCGGTCTGAAAATCGAACGCATGCTAACCACACTGTCCCCACAGCAACATTGTCGGAATCATCAACAACGTCCTCACGCCGTACATGCTCAACCCCAGCGCCTGGAACTGGCAAAACTACACTGGCTTCTTCTGGGGCGGCATCTGCTTCCTCTGCTGCGTGTACACCTACTTCCGCGTCCCCGAGCCCCGCGGCCGCACCTACGCCGAGCTGGACAAGCTGTTTGAGCACAAGGTTGCCGCGCGCAAGTTCGAGGGTACCGCTGTTGACGTGTTTGAGGAGGGCGCCGTTGACGAGAAGGCGATGAATAATTATCACCAGCAGATTCGCGTCTCGCACTCTGAGAAGGATGTGCAGGTGTAGAGTGCTGATTGTGGAGGGTATTGCTATTGTCTCTTACTGGTGTGGTGCTGTGTGATGACGCACCGAGTGCCTAGCGAGAAGAGACACATTGGCTATGAAAATGATGGACGAAAGAACGTAATGCTGTAATGCATGTATTTGATTCCGACGAAGTATATGAATCTATAACGAAGTTGTTAATCCGCTACGACTTGCTCTTTTCCTTCGCGAGCATTATCTTGACTGTACGAATCCACATAACGTGAACCCACGAAGACAACGCGACTGTCAGCGCCAGGTCGACTATCTCCAAAGTCCGTCATCCCCCGCATCACACTTTCCCCGCACGAGGGTGTGTTTATCGCGGGAGAAGACGGGAGGATTTGAGTCGGGGAGGGGAGAGGAAGGGGTTGCGCCCAGAGGGATCGACTTCGGGGGATTAGGGGATTAAGCATGCCCGTCGCGGTGGCTGGTTGGCTGGGTTTATTCTCCGCAGCCTCCAACTGCCGGATAGTCGTCAGTTCTGACTTGGGTCTGTGTCTTTGTTAGACCGGG
The DNA here is from genome assembly GCA_030869315.1 of Colletotrichum cuscutae. NCBI lineage: Eukaryota > Fungi > Ascomycota > Sordariomycetes > Glomerellales > Glomerellaceae > Colletotrichum > Colletotrichum cuscutae. Next base: position 21,076 of record MPDP01000046.1, on the reverse strand, counting down.
CGAAGCTTTTCGAGAGACACTTCAGCTCGAGATTGACGTGGACCGATGGTTGACAAGTCCGTTAGCTTGTTCCTCTCTGTCGGAACCGCACGGATGCCATCATGTCACCGTGTGACTTGACAATAACCGATAACCTAGGTCATGTTGAAATCATTCATCGTTTTGTTTCTCAAGATGACAAGGGTTTAGAACGACAAGCTACGAGGACTTGAGACAAGTCCGTCGGGCTAGAGAACAGCCACGAGGAAAGCTCAACGCAAAGTGGGTACAAATCCGTCATGTCCATACTCTTACATGACAAATGCCAGCAACATTCGACTAAAAGTGGTTCCGTCCCCTTTGGTCTTTGGTGCGTGTTTGGAAATCCGTCAAAATTTCGACGGATAAACATATCCACCAGCGAGCATATGCAAACCTTCTCTCACGGCTTCAAACTGCTATCCACTACACTTAACCTACGTAGTCCATTGGGTTAACAAATCCACAGCGGCCGGGTCTCCGCGATTGCGGGGACCCCACACAGCCATCACGGCTCGAGGGAGGAGGTTAGAGCAACCGAGCAGGGTAGCATGGGCGAGATGGACAGAGACAGAGACCGAGGGGGAGAGAATGGGCCGGGCCAAGAGCCCAGAGGTGGTGGTAGTGGTATGGAGTAGTGCGGCTTTCCTGGGAGGATCCAACACCGTGGTTGTGCCAAGTCTGTACCTGGTTGTCTCGTTCGGGTTTGTACGCTTATGTGTTTCTTGGAGCCTCCATTTACCTTTAGCCACCTAGCCTTGACTACCTTACCTTACTCCTACCTCGTAGTCGTCCGACGCATACATATGAGCGTACATCTCGAGATCATTGCTTCACCTTTTGCTGCTTCTCCTTTTCTCTCTTGTTCAGGCCAGAAGCATCCCCTTTTTCTTCCCTCCCCCCCTCCTCCTCTACATCCCTCCAACTTCATTTCTCTTCTTTACAGTGTCAAGTGTATCATATCGCAACCCGCCAACGGCAACGGTCACAACCGGAACAACGTAGCCGAAAAAAGACTCCAAACATAGAGGCCGTGCAAAATGTCGACGACGGACAAGCCGGAGATCTCCTTCGTCGACGACAGAGAAGACGATGCCCAGTCCGACTCGGAAAAGGCGCCTGTGGTGCGCATAATCGACGATGTGCGCGTGCTGGGGCTCAGCGAGGACGATGCCGAGTTTTATGCCAATATCACGCCGGAGCAGCGCAAGAAGACCATTCGCAAGGTATGTTTGGTTTTTCATACCGCAGCATCGTCTGGGAACAGCATGGGGATGGCTTCGAAACGAAGTGGGATTGATTGCTAACACTGAGAGAAAGATCGACATCCGCTTGGTGCCGATGCTTGCGGTTCTCTATCTCATCTCCCATCTCGACCGCGCCAACATTGGCAATGCCAAGATTGAAGGTCTGGCTGAAGACCTGAAGCTTAGCGGTGTGCAGTGGAACATTGCGCTCAGTCTCTTCTTCGTTCCCTATGTCCTGCTTGGTACGTTTTACCCCCTTCCATTCAGACCATACTGGTTCACTTCAAGTTACTGATTCCTATGTAGAGGTTCCTAGCAACATCATCCTCAAAAAGTTCAATCGTCCATCCGTATACCTTGGTACCCTCGTAACGATATGGGGTGTCATAATGACCTGTCACGGCGTCGTGAAGAACTTTGCCGGTCTTCTCAGCGTCCGTCTTCTCCTTGGTGTCTTTGAGGCCGGCTTCTACCCTGGTGCTGTTTATCTCTGCACATTCTGGTACCTACCGTGAGTTCTCCATCACCTCTCTCTTCCAGAAACACTCAACTGACAACTCAAAAAGTCGCGACCTAGCAGCTCGCATCGCCTGGTTCTACTGCACATCCGCCCTCTCCGGCGCCTTCTCCGGCCTCCTCGCCGCCGCAATCGCAAAGATGGACGGCGTAGGCGGCTACGAAGGCTGGCGCTGGATCTTCATTCTCGAGGGCATCTTCACCGTTGGCCTCGGCATCGCCACCTTCTTCCTTCTCATCGACCGCCCCTCACTCAGCGGGAAATGGCTTACCCCCGAAGAAATCCGTTTCCTCGAGATCCAGCACTTCATCAAGCAGGGTGGGCGCTTCCAGGACGAGAAGCAGGAGGACAAGTTCAAGTGGCACGACCTCAAGGCCGTTGTCACGAATTGGCGGCTGTACATGCAGGCGTGGGCGCTCCTCGCCACCTCGGCGTGTTCCTATGGCACTAAATTCACGCTGCCGACTATCACGAAGGCTATGGGCTTCAACAACACAGCCGCACAGCTCATGACGGTTCCGCCGTACTTTTGCGGCGCTGCCTCGGCCATCTTCTTCGCACGCTTGTCGGACAGGTTCTACTGGCGCATGCCCTTCGTCGCGATCCCCATGGGCCTCATCACCATCGGCTACGGCGTCATCATCTCCTTCAAGGGTGATCTGTCCGGTAACATTGCGGGAGCTATGGTCGGCGTCATTATCACCTGCATGGGTATCTACCCTATCCAGCCCGCGGGTTCCTCCTGGGCGGCGAACAACCTCGCCCCGGCCTCGCGCCGCGCCATCGGTGTGGCTTTCAACATTTGTGTGGGCAATATCGGTGGTATCATTGGTAGCTACATGTATCTCGACAACGAAAAGCCAAAGTACTACACCGGTTTCGGGCTGTCGCTGGCGTTTGGCGGCAGCGGGTTGATCGTTGCGCGCTGCTGCTGGAATGGAGCTACAAGTGGGGGAATGATAGGAAAGCCAAGATGTCCGAGGAGGAGATTCGGGCAAAGTACACGGAGCAGCAGCTTATGGATATGGGTGACAAGAGCCCTCACTTCAAGTACACTCTATAGGAGCTATGCGGGGATGTCGTAGGGCAGGCAGACTATGGGTGGCGGAGACTGAGTCTCGATGTCCGGTTGATGGCTGTGGAGGAAATGTAGGGTGAGGCGCGAGGATGTTTTTGACACTTACTTTTCTTCCCGAGTAAATAGCGATTGTTGATGCCGATAATGAACAGCAATCTTTTCTGGCCCAAATATCTCAGCTTTGCCTCGTTACCTGACTGTGACCTCTGAATAGTAATGTGCTTGAATTCTGCAGAGGCTTGGTTGAGAGTTTGGAAATACCTAGACATCTTTAACGACTATAACCCTGCGCCTATGATAAGTCTGAGCAGAATAAGTGACTTACTTTTCGAGTCATTGTCAAGATACTTGAATAATATTTACAGCTCATCGACCATAAGTATTTTAAATCCTTGCAATACGTGCCAAAACTTTGTCCGCTAACTTGATCTATTTCTTGTCAAAGCCCGTGAAATTGAAATCAATTGCTTTCATTTCGAGACTTCCTTAATTCTACCTATGGGAAAACAATGCCGTCAAGGTCGATAAAAAACTCTGATACTATTGATTACAAAGTGAAATAGTTACCAGGCGTACTCATCTCCCTTGGTGGTTGCGTACGCTCCACGCATCAACTCAGAACTAAAGCGTGTGCCGTGTCCACGTGCCAAGCATGTGCCTGCCAAGCTACATGAGCAATCTCCAGCTGCTACGCCTCTTCAGCCTGAACACTCTGATGTCCAACGACTGACTCGCTCTTGGCGCACGCCGAGACATCCCGATAGAACCCCTGACTCTTAGGAGCTGTCAGCCTCTTGCCGGCAATGACCGGTCGTAAGGAGGTATCGTGATGGGCTACAACCCTCATGCAGATGTTATCTTGGAAGTCGGAAGACGTGCCGAACAAGTCAGATGCGGAAACTCGACAGGTGATACTGGCCGTTTGAGAATGCCACTTACTCATCTGCTCTGTTAACTGTTACATCACATTGATAATTGCTGCATGGCGTCTTCTGATGACGGGGAAACTCGGGCTCTCCTTCATCCTCTGGTTCCTCTCCCCATAAATCCTAAGAATCCGCCTCGGTGTCGGATCTAGCAGTACCCCGGACAACCCCGGATCTATCGCATACCCACGAACCGAACACGCCGCAACTATCAAGTCAATAAACGAGGAAGACTATGTGCCCCTAGTGCTTCCCCCGCAGCAAAGATGAGGAGGAAGCGGGGGAAAAGACACCCTTGTCCCTGGTCGTCGTAGCGGCCCCCGCCTCCCCCCAAGTCAGAAACTCTTGTCTTTCCCCAGACAAATCCCTTCCGTTTTCCGTCGATTTGCGCTCAAGTTTCCTGTCCCATCTCTCTTCCTTCTTTTCCGACTTTCCATCCAGTCCCTCCCTCCTCGAGTCTCGAACCCTTTCCCGCCTCTGCCCCAAGGTAACCCGCCCATTCACTGTGCGCAACGCGCGGGCGTGACCGCGTGCGTGCGTTTTCGTCGCTCCACTGGGACATTGCGCATAAGCAGACAAATCAGAAAAGCCAAACGGCCAAGATAACAGGAAAAGGAGAGCAGAGGAAGTGGACCCTTGCAAAAGTCCGTCGACTCCATCCCGTTACGTTTGCCTCCCGGTCATGGACGCCCCGGAGTACCGCCGTCCTCTCCCCGGCCCGGGAAGTCCGGCTCCCGATGGCCGTCACTCCTCATCGGCCGCTTCAGCCGCCGCAGCTAGCAGTCCCCGTGGAGATTCACGGAAACGAAGCTTTAGCTCCGCCGCCGATCAGCACTCGCCTCTGTCCGATGAGCTGGCTGGCACTGGGTCCTCCTCCGCCGCCGCCGCCGCCGCAGCGAATCGCCGCAAATTGCAGAAAGTCAGCCGCGCGTGCGACTTTTGTAAGCAGCGCAAGGCGCGGTGCAGCGGGACTATCCCCTGCGACAAGTGTACCAGAAAGGGCCTCACGTGCGTCTACGATGCAAAGTATTCCCGCGGTCGACCCCCGACACCTCCGCCCTCAGCTGTGTGGTCTACAAGTTCCAATGCCGTATCCGGATCCGAGGAGCCGCCTGTTATGTACCGGACTACTGAAGAGGGAGGCGGAGAACACGTCGCTGCACCGGCCGCGCCGTCGCGCTCGCTGAGGGGACATGTACGCGAGAGCCAGGGCCCGGCGTCGCGAGCCTCGCCCGAGCTTGGTATGGCTGAGATCCAGGGCCAGATCTTCGACCCGACGTCGGGTGTGACTTTCTTGCACAGGGCGTGGAAGCGGCTCTCGAAACATGAGAGTAACATCGTCCCGGACGAGCTCAACGCCTCGACCGACAGCCAGCCACTCATGCTGGCTGGTGACAAGCCGCTGCCCCCTGTTACTGACGAGGATGTGGCCAACTTGTCGCTTCCGGATTCCAGAGAGATTCAGGATCTGCTGGCACTGTACTTTGATGTTTCCATCGCGACCTACCGTGTGCTGCACCGCCCTTCCGTCGAGGCATGGCTAAAGACCATGATCAATAACCTCCGCCACGGAAAAGCCGTCTGGCAGGATATTGGCCGGGGTAAAGCGTCCATCGTCCTTACGGCACTTGCCATTGCCACCGCTCACAACGAAAAGTCAAAGGGATTTCACTCACCAGAAGGCGAGGCTCTATCCTTGGCTCGTAGTGACCAACTCTTTTGCGTCGCACTGCAGCTTACAGAGCGTGAGACGGGGCTCCCTCGGCTAGAGTCAGCTCAGTCGCGATTGATCCAGGTTCTCTATCTCCTAACCACGTCGCGTATGAACCGCGCCTGGTACACCTTTGGAAACGCGCTTCAGATTATATCTGCGCTGGGTATGCACAGAAAAGCGGCTAAGAAGCGGCACTTGACACCGGGCAACTCGGATTACATTCAGGCGCAGTGTCGTATGCGGACGTTCTGGACCAGCTACGTTTTAGACAAGTACCTGGGCGTCATATTCGGCCGTCCACGTCACTTCCATGATGATGACATTGACCAAGACTACCCGGATAGGATCGACGACGAGGATATGACTGCACAGGGACCCATTGAGAGATCGGAGGAACATTCAGACTGTCACATTGACGCGCTGATATTCCATGCCAAGTAAGTCAGCCCCATGTCTGATCACACTCTCTGCGTACAAGTACTGACATTCGACAGGATAGCGCAAATCATCGGAAACACATCAAGAGAAGTCTACTCCATAAAAGCAATCTCCGAACAAGAACGCGTCGCCGCCGCACACCGCCTCAGCAAGAAGATCCACGAATGGCGCGCCAGTCTCCCGCCTCACCTCGGGTCGATCCGCCCCTCCATGCTGATCCCAAGCTTCCGTCGCCAAGCAAAGGTACTCAAACTGGCCTACTCCCACGCCATCATGCACGCGAACCGCCTCTTTCTCCTGGGTAACTTGAGTTCCGGCAGCGAGACACAGATCCTAGAGTGTATTGGCGCAGCGAGGACGGTGCTCGAGACAGTAGATGGCATGGCCGCCGAGGGGCCCATCTTCCACGCCTTTTGGTGGACGCAGTACGTCACGTTTTGCGCCCTGCTGGTCACGTATGTATGGGATATCCAGCAGAAGAGGCGAGGCATCACGCTTGAGGGTGAGGGAAAGGCAAAGCATACGAAGCTCATGGATCTGGCTGAGCGATGCCAGACGCATCTTGCGCACGCCACGGCGTCCAATTCACCCAGCCGCCGGTACGCCATCATCCTGGAAGAGTTCAGGACGGAGGGTCTCGGCCAGATGTCACGGCAAACTCAGGTGGCTTCACAGGCACCCCGGACTTCTGCTCCTCGAGTGGCTGCGCTGTCTGCAGATATGCATGTGCCGCCTCTGCAGGCGAATGGGGGGAACGGAGGAGCGTCGATCACGACCGACGGATTCGACTTCAACCATGGGTATGGTACCGAGTCTGGCCCCGTTGATCTGATGGACCAGGGCGACGCAGGGTTCCTTGGATCCAACTTGCTCGATGAGTGGCAGACGACCGATTGGCTAGACCTCGACTCTTCTGCTTTCGGCCCATACCTGGACATTGACTCAAATCCGTTGGCTTGGATGCCGGATATAGGAGGTTAGGGGTCAGGACTTAAATACAGTCTATAATATTTGCATTGATCTATGTCTTCTAAATGGTGAACTTTGTCAAGTTCTCAGGACCCGTTTCCTGGGCTACTATCTTGACTTCCTCCTCTCCCAGCTCTTGGAAAATATCGAAACCCCATCTCGTCTGCCAATTGAATCTCTTGTTCCTCTCGAGCCCGTTCAACTGCGCAAAGGCATCCCCCGGCAACTCCTGCACCTTGAAGTTGGACTCTATCCGGCTAGGGGTAACACTCTTGGGCAGAACGACAGTGCCGCGCTGCACACCCCACGAAGCAAGCAACTGGCCGCCGTCAATGCCGAGCTTCTTGCCCAGCTCACCCACAAGAGGGTCGTCCACCGTTCTCGGCTCACCCGTCTGGTTGTTGCCCAGGGGCGAGTAGGCGGCCAGCTGGATGCCCTTTGACTTGCAGAACTCGAGGAGATCGGGCTGTTGGAGGTACGGATGCGCCTCAATCTGGTTGACGGCGGGAACCGTCTTGGTCTTTGTCAGAAGATCCTCGATGCGCTGCTTAGTGAAGTTGGAGACACCGATGGCGCGGACTTTGCCGCTCTGGACCAGCTTCTCCATGGCTGCCCACGTTTCCGCGGGGTCAATGTCGGCCAGCTCGAAGACGCCGTTGGAGTCAATGGGAAACCATTTATCCGACGGCTTGAATGCTCTACAAATGGGGTCAGTACATGCTTTTTTGTGTATCTCTTGCATAACAACAGGCACAAATGAACAGAGAAGGAGACTTACACTGGCCAGTGCATCAGGAACAAATCGAGGTAATCCGTCCCCAAGTCCTTGAGCGTCTTGTCAACACCGGACTCGACATCTTCGGGTGCGTGCTTAGTGTTCCACAGCTTCCCTGTAACAAAGATCTCTGAACGAGGCACGCCGCTCTTGCGAATGCCCTCACCAACTTCCGCCTCATTGCGGTAGATGGCGGCGCAGTCGATGTGGCGGTAGCCGGAGCGCAGAGCAGTCTCAACAGCACACTCAACCTCGTGAGGTCCAGCTTGCCAGGTGCCGAATCCCACTGCTGGGATCTTTGCACCAGTGTTGAGTGTGAAGTGTGTTGCGAGAGGCATCTTGAGAGAGTGTCTTGGTGTATGTGCAAGGATCAATGGCGTTTATCCGTGGCTGGTATGGACGCAATTGTTGAACTCTACACAAATCAAGCTGTAATTATATAATAATGTGCCCAAAACAGGTCGCTTGATGGAAAAGATCAAGCAGATAATAAATCGCTCTCAGCCACTCTGCCATTGACACTGCGATCAAGACATGTGGCTCCCAACGACTCCATCACCACCAAGTCCGCAGTTGTGATTCAGACTGGCGGATTCTTTTCCTTGGAGCTAGCCACACCCTTGTCGAATCCGTCCAAACCCGTCGGCGGAACCCTCAAAATCCGTCACCGAACCCCAGCAATGAGCGGGGAAACGGATTCATGCCTCCCCCACCAACGGAGACCCTCCTCTAGGTTTCTGTCCCGCCTCGATCGCCACAAGCGTGGTCCACTCGGAAGAGCGTCAGGCAGGGTATCAGCATGGCGGATGTTGAGGAATTCACTTCATCGGCGTCGGAACAATGACGGTCTTGCCTGGGCCGCGGAGCCGTTCTCCATCTCTCAAAAGGGTGGCACATGAACCACTCATCAAGCCATCCGCAACCTCAAAAGCAGGGTGGTCATCGACTCATCATCAAGAATCCGAAGAACACTCATCGTCGACTTTGGATGAACCACCTGCAACATCGTCCACCATGAGTCCCCCCTCAGTATACGGTCCCACGAGCGCGGCGCTCCCGAGCTCCAGCTTGGACGCGAATCCCATCATTGACGCTGCTACCGTGCAGGATTTGGACAATGACGATTCAACGCTCAAGACTGTGGACGAACTGGTCCGCCGGCGCGCCCGTTCGAAACCTGACCAAGTCATTGTGTCTTACCCTTCGTCCGGTATCACATATGTCGACTACACGATGAGGCAGCTCGACGTTTTTGCCTACCGTGTTGCAAAGTTCTATGAGCAGCGCATCCCTAGCCGCCTCAACTCAGATGAGAAGCCCACGACAGTGGCTGTTCTTGGCCCCTCCAACTTTGACTACCTCGTCACCATGCTAGCCTTGACCAAGCTTGGACACACGACGCTCTTCTTGTCAACAAGAATCTCACAGGAGGCCATCGAGTCTCTCATCAGCGTTACAGGTGCCAAGTTCCTGTTGGCTGACAAGAGGTACCTCGAGACGGCCGAGGGAGCCAAGCAGACTTTGCCTCATCTTGATGTCTTTGAGATTGCCGGCCAGTCAACGTTTGACTTCCCCATCGAAGTCCATGCTGATACCCGTCTGGATTATGGTCGTGATCTCTCAGTTGAGACCAACAACCTGATCTACATCATTCACTCTAGTGGTGAGTTGCATTCCATGTATTGCCTCTTGAGCAGCACTGACCTTCATAGGCTCGACTGGCTTGCCCAAGCCCATTTACCAGACTCAAAAGTCGGCCATCCACAACTACTCCAGCAGCATGAACATGAAGGCCTTCATCACACTACCCCTGTACCACAACCACGGTATCTGCAATCTGTACCGCGCCATCTACTGCGGAAAGCCCATCCACCTGTACAACGCGGATCTCCCGTTGACCAGAGAGCACCTCACAAGCATCATGCGCAAGCACAACTTTGAAATCTTCTACGGCGTGCCCTACGCGCTCAAGCTCCTCGCAGAGACAGACGAGGGCATGGACCTGCTCCGCCAGCTTAAGATCGTCATGTACGGCGGCTCCGCTTGCCCCGACGACCTCGGCGACACCCTCGTCAACAACGGCGTCAACCTCGTCGGCCACTACGGCGCAACTGAGGTCGGTCAGCTCATGACGTCTTTCCGCCCTCCCAACGACAAGGTCTGGAATTATGTTCGCGAGCACGAGAAGCTCGCGCCGTACCTCAAGTGGATTCCTCGCGGTCCGAACCTGTTTGAGTGCTGTGTCCTGCCCGGCTGGCCTGCCAAGGTAGCCACGAATCAGGAGGATGGATCGTACTGCACAAAGGATCTGTTTGAGCCTCACCCGGCGATCCCCAAGGCGTGGAAGTACATTGCCAGACTTGACGACACCATTGCACTCGTCAACGGCGAGAAGTTCAACCCTGTCCACATGGAGGGCACGATCCGCTCCAACAAGAACATCACAGAGTGCGTCATCTTCGGCGTCGGTCGCCCATCTCTTGGTGCCCTCGTCGTTCCAGCTGCGGCGCTCGCTGGTAAGAGCAATGATGAGATTCTTGAGATTGTTTGGCCCGTAGTAGAGAGCGCGAGCAAGTCCGTTGAGGCCTATGCCCGTGTCTCCAAGAACATGATCAAGCTTCTCCCTTACGACTGCGAGTATCCCAGAACCGACAAGGGCAGCGTCATTCGCCAGGCCTTCTACAAGCGGTACGCTAAGGATATTGACGAGGTCTACGACAATGCAGACGCGGCCAGCGGCGACTTGAAGAAGTTTAGCGTTCCTGAGTTGCAAGATTTCATCCGCCAGGGCCTCGTCCAGACTCTTTCAAAGAAGGTCCAGCTGGATGACGATACCGACTTCTTCTCACTTGGTCTCGACTCCCTGCAGGCTATCCAAATGCGTTCCGATATCCTGAGGACGGTTGACATTGGCGACAACAAGCTTGGCCAGACTGTTGTGTTTGATCATCCGTCGATCAACAAGTTGAGCGCTTACCTTTACAGTCTCGGTACTGGAGAGGGCGTTCAAGCCGATGTTCCCATCGAAAGCGAGATGCAAGAGCTTATTGACAAGTACGGCAACTTTGGTCCCATCGAGTCAGCTCCTAGATCCTCAGTCGTAAGTTGATATCCCAAGCAACGTCCCTCTCGCACCTCTGTACTAACATCCCATAGGCCGTCACCGGCGCTACTGGTTCTCTCGGAGCGCATATTGTCGCCAAGCTTGCCGCAGACCCGACCATCAGGACCATCTACTGCTTCACCCGTGCAAGCTCCGACGCCGACGCAGTCCGCCGCGTCAACAGCTCCCTCATCCAGCGCAGGCTCTACCACGCGCTGCCCGCCTCCTCCGGCCAAAAGCTCGTCGCACTGTCCACTGACCTCGCCGATGCCAAGCTCGGTCTCTCCGACGAACTGTACCGCCAGGTCAAGCAGGATCTCCGCCTCGTCATCCACGCCGCCTGGTCAGTCAACTTCAACATGCGCCTCTCAAGTTTCGCAAAGGGCAACATTGCTGGCGTCAACCACCTCATCGCCCTGTGCAAGGCCGCCGGCGACGTCGAGACCGGAGCATCTTCCCCTGCCTCGTTCAACTTCTGCTCTTCCGTCAGCACCGTCGCGCGTGCGACGACGATCCCCGTCCCCGAATCCGTACCCGACCTTGAATGGGCCCAGGGTATGGGATACGCCCAGTCAAAGGTCGTCGCCGAGCACCTCTGCGCCAAGGCGACTAAGGCCGGAATCAAGTCCCGCGTTCTGCGCATCGGCCAGATCGTCGCAGATACCCAGCATGGCGTCTGGAACGCAACAGAAGCCATCCCTCTCATGCTCCAAACAGCCATCACCGTCGGCGCTCTCCCCAAGCTCCAAGAGACACCCTCATGGCTGCCCGTCGACACCGTCGCGCAGGGCGTCATCGACATCTCCCTCTCCGACGCAGACGGCGTCTTCACCAACGTCGCGAACCCCAAGATGTTCAGCTGGACCAACGATCTCCTCCCTGCCCTCAAGGCCGCTGGCCTCGAGTTCGAAGAGGTCGAGCCCAAGGAGTGGATTCGTCGCCTGCGCGACTCGAACCCGGATCCCGCCGCCAACCCGCCAATCAAGCTCGTCGACTTCTTCGCGTCAAAGTATGACAAGGACGAGTTCTCGCCGTCTAAGACGTATGTCACTGACAATGCCTGCTCTCTCTCACGGGCGCTGGCCCAAGCGCCCGTGTTGGATCAGAAGCTTGTCGACAACTTTGTCCGATACTTCAAGGCCAACCACTGGGTCAAGAAGAACGAAGTCTCAGCCAAGACGGTCGTCATGGTTGCGGGCCCTTGCGGCAGCGGAAAGTCTACGCTGGCTACCTCTCTGGCCTCTTCCCTTAAGGCACCCTTCATCGAGGGCGACTCTCTGCAATCCAAGGCATCCATCGAGAAGATGGGCAGCAACGTCGCCTTGACTGACGAGGATCGGTCTCTATGGCTTAGCCGCATTGGTAAGAGAGCGTCTGAGGCCCTCGGAGATCTGGGCTACGACTCTGTCGTCGTCAGCTGCTCGGCTCTGAGGAAGTCGTATCGCGATACCCTGCGAAGCGTCTTTGCAGAGCAGGAGGGCGTCAAGGTTGTCTTCCTCGACCTCCAGGTCAGTCCCGAGACGCTTGTTAGCAGGATGAACGAGCGCAAGGGTCACTACATGCTGGCGAGCATGGTCGAGCGACAGGTTGAGGTATATGAGGCTGCCGGTGTCGCGGAGTTGGATGTCCTCCCCGTTGAAGCTGAGGGCACACCGGAACAGGTTTTTGAAGAGGCCAAGTGGCTACTTGAACAGATTGGATTGAACTGAATTGTTGCTAGGTAAAGCATTACAAGGGCATATTATTGGCGTTAAGGATAATGGGTGTTAGGGTGCATGTAATCATGATAAATCTTTATGCGTTTGAGAAATAAAATTGGTATAACCTCAGAATTCCTCCTGTCGCATCTGGTCGCCCTTGTCATCAATCGCGATGTTGAATCAATCAGTGGTAAGCACATCATCTAACTTTTTGCTACAGCATAATCGCCATCCTCCCCGATCCCGGTGCATGACCACTCTCGAGTTGTCGTTCCTGTCTTCTGAACCGTTGACGGTGTACGTGAAATATGCTGATGCGCCGATACACGAATGGATCTTTTCGTTTAGTCTCCCATGGGGCGTGTTCCAAAGTAATTGCCCTTTGCCGATGGAGGGGCAATCTGAGCAGCCCATCCCCGTGGGGCAGATCCAGTGTCGGAGTTGCGTACAGTGATGACAGAGGTACAGCTCTTGACTGCTTATGTCCTTGAGAATGAGGAAGAGGAAGTTGTTGAGTCTCTTGTCGCTTGTCCTTAGTTTTGGAATGGTCGTCTGAGACAGGAGACCGTAAAGAGATTTGCAGGTAAGGGCCAGACACATGGCGGACTCCGTGGGGAGGTGGGAGGCTATTTCGAACATGATGTCGGGTATTTGACGAAGAAGAATCGGTAGATCTGCCAAGCACACTTTCTTCATGCCTGAGAGCGTTTCTATTGGCGTGATGTCCGACATCGTGATGACACCTGTGCGGGCTGCTGAAAAGGTCACGATGAGGAGTGGTCACCCTTGCTCGTGCCGAAATACGAGGTCGTGGGGATGGCCGTTATGAGCCTCCAAGCACGGCCGTTGAAGGAGCCGACTTCTGGAACGATTGGGTCTGTGGTTCTTTGTCGATGATGGCGTGTCATGACCAAGTGCTTTGACTCGAACAGCGGCGAGGACTAGGCCAGAACGCACTTAGAGGGTCAAAGTTTTGCGGCTACCATCTCTTCGGGACAAGACACAAAGGCCATCGGAAATGAACAGTCTAATCGCAAACTTGACTAGAGATTTTTCTAAGACGCGTTCTAAAGGCTCGAGTCGCGCTGCTTTCTAGACACGTGAGACGTGTCCGTCCTCCTATCACCATCATCATATTCTACTTTCGGGGGCCTCCCTTTCTTCCATTCTCCTCTCTTTGTACCAGTGTCATATCAAAACATTGGTTGTTTTCTCTCACACAGATCACTCTTTGTTTTTTGAACATCTTGGAGTCATTTTGAGGTCACAACACTGGACAGTGAATTGCAGCATCCGCGATTGAGATATATGTCCAGGTGGAATCGCCACATCGTCTCGACCTCAGAATTAAATGGAAATATTTGGTGACTATTTTGAGAAGCCTGAATTCCTCTCATGGAAGCGCAGGCTATTCTGAGGAGAAGGGTGCGCACTCTCTGATGGATCGAAAGTCCCGGATATTATAAATCGAGAGATTATAAGCAGACAACTGGAATCCGCTTGAAGAATTATCACTAATCTTCAATTAAACTGTAGAAGATTTGAGGGTTCTCTGGCGCAATAATCAATCAAATTTAAAAGGGCATTGTTCACCGCCCATATATTTGGTGCTTATAAGTGAAGGTGTTGAGAAAAATTGGCAACGGAAACAAAATAGCTCCGACTCTTCCACTGCAAAAATACATTCGAGTCGGCTTAAGGACACTCGATGTTTGGCCAAGACTCGGAAGTAGATTGAAAGACTGAATTTTCTGCAAACGTAATTTGATGTTCTATAAAATCAGGAGCGCCGGATCTTCAAGATTGGAGCATTTGATGCAGCGAAGGAAAGTTCACCAAAATCTTTTGCTCCTTTACCATCGCTAAACGTACCGACACCGCCATGTTCAGCAAGATCATCACCGCCGTCGCTCTATCAGGAGTTTTTGAAGAGGCTTTTGCGTCATGCACTTGCGACCTCAAGGTCGAAAGCTACATCAGCCCAGGGTTCTCGTTGGATGTTGTGTCGTCTCTGATCATTGGCTCTCAAGCCGCTGCGATCGACTTGCCTCTTGCCGTTGCCGACGCGGAAACCCTGGCTCAATGGGTCAAGAACACAACTGACAAGCCTCTCTTGGCGGCTTTCACAACGCATATTCACCCCGATCACTATCTGAGCGGGAAAGCATTCCTTCAGCACTTTCCCGAGGCCAAGCACTACGCCACGCCAGAGACGGTGCATGGGATCCAGAACGAGGCTGTTAACAAAGTAAGCAGTCCTCTTGAAAATTTGAAAAGCCATGCTAATAACAGAGTTCTAGACTGAATTCTGGTCTGCCGCTTATGGCCCCGGCATTATCGCCCCCGTCCCCGCGATTCCGACTGCTTACAACTTCTCCTTCTTCACCCTTCCAGGCGACGAAAAGTGTCCGATCGAAATACTCAAGAACATTGGCGGCGATACTATTGATCTATCTTCATTCTGGATTCCGTCTATCAAGACACTAATCGCAGGTGACGTCGTCTACGGCCACCAGATGCATGCCTGGCTCGCCGACCTTCTTACGCCCGCCCTTACAGAGTCTTGGCTCACGACCCTCGACTTCCTCACGGGCCTCAGACCTAGTCTTGTCATACCGGGACACGCGCTGGCGTCCACTACCTTCAGTGCGCTCGCCGATGTCTATCATACAAGAGATTATGTTTCTTTCTTCCAGAAGAACATCGAAGCCAGGGGTCCCGACTTTTACACCCCGCGGGAAATTTCGAGCATGATAGAGGCTGCTTTCCCTGGCTTGACAAACTTGACGTCTTCGACAACTTCGGCCACCTTGCTCAACATCACGTCGGAGAATTTTGGCCGAGGTGGACAACGACAAGTACACTACTTCGACTTGACTGTTTATAGCGATACTAATGTCTTGGATGGTTGGCGCCTGTGATATTGTGTCACAGTAGACGAGAACTAAAGAAAATTAAGTTCTAAGCCTAAGCCTACAGGATAAAAGGTGGTTTAAGATTATAGCTTTGGCCTGCGACTAAAATTTGAACAAGACGTCTATAACCAACTCGTTCCCTACATGTATTTATATTACTGATCTCTTTTAGTCAAGGAGACATAAGTAGGGGTATGAGCCAATGAATGGTAGCGAATTCCGTCTTTGACTGACAATCGGTCGGACAATGAGAATGTATACAAATACGTATATAGATTGTAATAGTCTTTTTATATCAGGTTTATACGATTCGATTTGACTCCTACTGTTTTAAGCACGAAAAGCAAACATTACGTACAAACTGACCGGGGGAAAACCGGGCTAACCGATGAAAAACCCCCAGTCTATAGTACTCTTCGACATGAGTCGCATTCAGGCCTGAACATCTTTCCAAACAAGATACAGGTACGCGCCACTTCTCCCATGATTGATGTCTGTACTTATTCCGTCCCATCCAGCATTAATCGCATCAGCGAGAGAAACAGAGTCGTCGGGAGATCTCCATAGCTGTACTTCACTGATCCTGGTAGGCAACTTCAAATCTTGCGAAGTGACCACATACCGGAAGTCGCCGCCAGCTCCCTTAGCCATGTCGCCTCCGAGTGCCGGATTGCTATCGCCAGTGATCTCAATGCTTAATCCAGTGATGGCTTGGGATGGGTCCGTTGTAAAGGATTTCACGACGTAAGTATACTCTCCACCGAAACTATTGTTACAATCTGGGCTACCCAGATCTCCACTCTCGTCCACGCAAGTGCCAGGCGGGAAGAAACTCGAGTCGTTGGACGCCTGAACAGTGAGAGCTGAGATGTATTGCTGCGTGGGAGCGGGAGAATTCGCAGAGATGACGTTCCCGTATACTTTTTTGTTGATAGCCATAGCTAGCGCGGTCGTGTTGGTATTCTCAAACCAGTCCACCAGGATAACGTTCGGAAAAGCCGACTGCGTGCAAGCCCAGAGGAGGTTTTGGAACAAGGATACACTTGCTGTGCCAGCAAGTTCCTGTATGGTAGGACCGGTGAGGCTTGATGGCGTCAAGGTCCATGACACAAGATGAAGCTGATCGATGACTTGGCCGCTCGTGTTTGTCTGATAGTTCTCAAGCTTGGAAAGCTGATCTTGATCCATCTTATCCACATCCGTAGTGTCGGAATACACGTTGTACGTGAGTAAGTTTGCTTGGGAAAAGATGCCCTTTCCCTGGAATGAGGGGTCAGGTAAGATGCCACCCACATCAAGGCAGACCAACACAGAGGCCGTCCCATTTCCAATGAATGAGCTTAAAGTATTGTTGAACAACAGTCCTGTTGTGTAGTCTGTGTTGATCAACGCGAGATTAGACAAATCCTGGGTCAGCTGAGTGAATAGTGTGGACCACTGGCCGACTGATAGGTCGGCATAATCGTTTGTTGAATCGTACCCATGCGAAAGGTCCAAAATAATCAGCTCGGCATACTGTTGAGTGAATTTGTTGATGTCGGAAACAATATCGCTCATGCTTTGACCATAACATCCAACCTCACCAATAGTCGAGTTCGAAGAGAAATGGCCGGCTCTGAAGTCACCTTCCGCGGCCATAACCGGCCTGACGTCAAGATATCTGGACCCGTTCACGAGCTGTTGGTAAATAGTGGTTGGCTGGGTCTGAATGATACCGCCAGCCACGGCGGCACTGCCCTCTTGAGTCAAACCATCTGGGTTAAGAACACCCATGCCAGCATCATGACTTCCTGGCATACAGATTTGCTTCAAGGGTAAAGTACCCAAAGTAGCCAAGTTTTGGTGCATCCAGTCGGGCTGTGAAAATGAGGATATCATGTTGTTGATAGTGCCGATAAGCACGAAAGGGTTGCTACCGTTGTGGACAAAGCCGAGTGTGAGCCATTCGCCTTCTGGCATTGTGGGAGTCGAAAAGCCATCGACCCTGGCAAGCAATCTTGGAGGGTCATCTTCTGCTCGAATGCTGAAAGAGTATCCCGTGTCACCGACTGTATAAGTGCTAGTGACTTGTGTGTCGCTTTCTGTAACACCAATAGTTTCCTTAAACTCAAAATAAGAAAAATCAGTAGTCCCTGTCATTAATTAGTTGGGATATTCGCCACATATTTGGTATTTAAACAATGGAGAAGCGACGTTACGTACCCGGAGAGATTGAAGCACCTGGATCCCATTTGTGCATCTGGTACCCAGTGTTGGTCGGATCAGTATTGGTGAAAGTGTACGGTGTCCCATTGAGGATCTGGAGATACGCGCCGGCACCCATGGTGAATAATTCGAAGTCGAAGTGTTGTTTAGTATAAAAGTGTGAATGGTGCAGAGAGTAACAAGTACTTGAGAAGTGCTCGCTACAACTTGCATTGACCTTTGAAGTAGACTGACTGCTTGGTAATATGGCAGTGACTATGCAGGCGGATAGAGAAGATTATATAGATCTGGTCCAAGTCTCTGAACATCCTGTGGGAGCTGAGCGAACCCTACTAAGTAGTCATAACCGCATCAACGCCAGTCTTCAAAAGTCCAGAACTGTTAGTATCCCTATCACAGGGATATTAGTCGATTAGTTCGAACCGTGGGTTAACGAAGTAGGTCAATTAAACTATTCTAATATACTACGTAAGGTATAAAAGGGAGGTGCGCCCGTTTACTAAGTTATCTCTTTTTACCCCTTTTTTTTACTCTTTTTATATAACCTATCCCTCTATTCGTATTATTACTTTTCCCTTATTAATAAATTACTCTAATTTCTTTTTAAATACCGCTTTTATAAAGGTATTAGCGAGGTTATTATTATTATTAATCTAACGGATCTTAAGGATCTCTTATCGTTCGTACGACTACTTAAGGGCTATAATATCTATTATAAACCTCTTTTCTTTTATAGTACTTAGTTTAATAAAGTACTCGTATAATAAATATAAATTAGTATAAATAATTATAAAAATCGTAAAAAAGTTAAGTCAATTTATAATCCTCTTAAGCATAGTTAAAATTATATAAACGAGGTTAATACCGTTAACTATACTATAAACTTTAAATATAAATACGTTACGTATTACTTACTTACTTTTTATTAATAAATAGTAAATAATATTACTTTAAATCGTAAATTCGTCCTTATCGAGCTTTTTATTAACGAGGATAATAATATATCTTAATTATAAAATTAGGTCGTTATTATTTATAAATAATCCGTTAATAAATACGTAGAGCCTTATTAAAATAAGCTTAATAAGCTAGTAAATAAGACCTTAGTTACGGTATTTTTATTATTACTATAGTTATTAATTAAGAGTATTAAAATCGCTCTTTATAAGCTCTATAACTTATATAACTTTAGCGTAGTTAAAAATAACTTTAGGCTAATAAATACTTATAATATATACCCCTTAGGCGAGATTAGCCCTATATTACTTCTTATAGTTAGGGGATTTTTAGTTAACGAGGGTAATTTTCTTACTTTACCCCTTTTACTAAAATACTATATTATCTTTTTTAATTATTAAAATCCCTCTATTAAATACTAATAGGGATTTTAGTATTAAGATTTTTTTTAGTTTAGCTATAAATTTAGCTTTATAGAGCTCCTTATCCTCCTTTTTTATAAACTTAATATTTAATAAACCTAAGGTATTATCTATTTATATTTTAATAATACTAAAGGGGTCGTTTATATATATAGAGATTAAGAAGTAGGGATTGTATATTAATATAATTATTAATAATTAGTTAATATAGAAATCGTAATACGTTACTTATTAATAAGTACCCGATTTAATAAGGCTATATAACGGCTTAAGTACTTTAATAATCGTACTTTTTAAGTACTTACTAATTATCTTTTTTAAGAAGTAGGTAAGGATCTTCCTTATAAGCCTAGTTACCGATTAGGTATATGCTTACGTAGTATTACGACTCTAGATTTAGTATCTTTTTTACTATAATAATACTATTAGTATTATTATAAGGCGCTAGTTATAGCGTTAAACTATAAGTAATTAAATAAGTAGCGTCGCCTTCTTAACGTCGCCGTACTCTTATATAACGTACTTCGATTTCTTATATAGCTATAAGGTACTTTTTCTTTTTATTTTTTAAACTATATATAATTTAAAAATACGTAAATTTATATATTTAACTAGATCGTAAAAGATAAATCGATAGACCCCTTAATCGTATAGTATCTTTACTTCTACTAAGTCTAATTTTTTAAAAGGTTTCCTAGCTATTATAATTATACTATCTTTTTATAATTAGGCTATAAGTACGAAATTGGCCTTTTTTTTTTATTATATAAAATATACTAATTATAGCGTTATTAATAATAAATTAATAAAATAGTACTTTTTATTTAGGTCTTTTTATATATCTTAGTAATATAAGTATTACCTCTTTTTTATTATTATCGTCTATTTATTTTATTATAATAATTCTATTAAAATTAATCTCTTACTCTTTTTTACGCTACTAAGGGGATTCTCTTAGCTCTTTTTTTTTATTAAGCCGATATTTCTTTATTAGGATTAGTATAGTACGGCCGTATTATTATAATTAATATTTTAAGTAGTTAATCTCGATCTCTAATAATAATATATAAACGTTCGTTAACTAAGATTAATTTATATAAGCCTAACTACTACTTAGTAATTTTTTTTTAAACCCTAATGTTTAAATTTAGTAGTATATCGAGGTTAGAGCTTATATTTAGCTTATTATAAGTAGTAATAGCCTTATTAATCTAGCGCTTTATATTCGTCTCTTAGAGTACCTTTATTACCTTATTAATTACCTAAGCTCGCTAAGCTACGTTTAATAATAGTAGCAAGGCTATTATTATCCTCAGGTATATTCCGAATATAAAAAGCGTTAGAACTAGTCCCTTTAGACTTATAGTATTATTATAGTACTTAAATACTATTTAAAAATACTTTTTATTTATAATATTAGAGTACTTATTATAAATAATTTTAAACGCTCTTTTTAATTATTAATAAGCTCTTTCTACTTTATTAATACTATAATATACCTTAATAAGTACGATTTTTAGCTATATACTATATGTAGTAATATTATTTTTAAACTTTACTAACTTAAAGCTCGTACTTATATCGGTCTTAATCCTATTTAATAACCCCTAGTATATATCGATTTATACTCTTTTTAATATTAACTAAATAGTCTTAATAAGTAGGTCCCTAAAGAATTAGCCTTTTTAAAATAATATAGCTTTATTAATAATATATAATACTAAGCGATTATTTAAATAAAAAATATTAATAACGATCTCCTAGTTAAAGTTAAGCTCGTTATATAATTTAAACTTAAATTTATACGGGCTTTAAGCGTTTATTTAGTATTAATAATATATTTTTATTAAGTACTTTAGAGCTCCTATTTTTATATTATTCCCTAATTACTTAAAGAGGTTATATAGTTTTATAATTAATAAATAGCCAAAGCGCCTATATAATTATTTAAGCTCTCCCTCTATTAAATAGTTAATAAATTTAATATCTAATTCGAGCCTTATAAATATATACCCCTATCGCTTTTTAGTAAGTATAAACTACTTATTATTTAATAATCTATCCCTCGTATTATTAAATACGATACTTAACT